>CP136065.1:210756907-211956907 GCA_032622095.1 Siphonodentalium dalli | reverse complement strand
ATTAATATGTATTTCTAAAGACTAATATTTATTAATAATAAAAATTAAATAATATTAATGATATATTGAGGTCACGAGCAATAGCTGTAAATCGGCGTAATAGACCTTTCCACAGCTGCCGCCCTCTTGTTGCGATTATTATACAGGCACTCATTTTCTGCCCACATGTCTACCAGCCGTTGTTCCTTGTCGATCGGTCAGAATTCTTTATTTAATTTCGAATAGCGGTCGCCGCTAAAACTATTCCGACATTTTGAATGAGGTTTTGGTCATGTGACGATCGGTCATGTGACAAGCAAAACACGCGCGTTGTCGTCGTCACGACCCGGATTCTCCTGATGAAATCAAACTCAGTTTGATCCGTTCAATTAAATCGGATCCGACAAAATCCGCTCCATTGTTAGGTGCACACGGTCCCGATTGTCCCAGATTTATCCGGGGACAATCGGGATCGTGTGCGACCACGATTCAATATCGCAAGTCAAAATAATATCAAGCACTGTTTGATTTCAGATGCTAAATCGTGGCGTATCCTTGGCTGTATACCTCCACTTGCGAAGTAAATATCGTAACGATACATTTGAAAAAATATAAATATTTATGCAACGAACGCCGCCCGTGCCTTTAAATTTGAAAGTCCCAATTTAAAAAAAATTCTCACAATTTGCTTTAGGAAACTAATTATGTAAATAATATTTAGGAATTAGTTTCAAAATTATGAAAATCCGTGTATCTTGCACTACAGGAACTCTGTCTCTAATTTTCGCTTGTCGACGTGCATTAACAGAGCCATACATTAAATGCGTGTTTCTAAAACGAAAATAATATAAACTCATGAAATATTTGGCCTAAATATGGTCTCATAATAATATTAATATTTTATTTATAAGGTTCTCTCTGAAATTACAAAACAATAAATTATTGGACGAGAAAATTAGCAGCAAAGTCGCCAAAAGAAAGGAAACGGGCCGCTGTCTCAACTTTCATACATGTAAATGTTGACATGCGCAAACATACATCCGGTTCATTCACAACAGAAGAAAAACTATGTCAATTTTCTAGATGATTTCACAATGAATACTGTAATTTTCGACAAAATAGTTGGATTTTAACACATCTAATAGATATTTAGTAACACATAGCTCGTCATGTCACACGAGGATTCAAGCGATAATGACCAATTAGGTGAAAATTGGTTCAATAATTTTGAGTACGAATGTCTGGAAGAATTCGACTCGGAAGCGAACAACATGGAGGAAAGGAGTCGCGCAGAGGAAGAATTCACCTCCCAGAAACTTTGGATAAATTTTCAGAATTCTGCAACTGCGATAGCACAATTATACAAAGGTGATTTTGAACAATATGATTAACATTTATAGTAAGACCTGCCATCTCATAAAAAAAATATAGCAATTTTTCCAGTAATAAAGTCAGAGGGTAAAAAAATAACGGGTGGGGGGAGTGCTAATTATTTATTTTTTTTTGGTGAAATTCAATAAATGGAATAGAATGCTATGCCTGCCCAAATCAGTTGTGAGCAATACCATTGTTGACCAGTAGATAAATTAAAAATCAGGGCGACCCAACATACTCACGTTAAAGGTACCGGTATCCTAAACGTGACAAAGATGGCCGAATGAGTTTTTATACCCCTCTCTCCGATAAATGCCAGCCATTGCAAGACTATGTTTCCAATTTACATGCAATTTCACAAGGATATAGGAATATGATTGAACAATTTTTTGGCATCACATCCATATTTTTAAAAGATATATTTGACTGAGAAAATTAACTGGAAAGTGAGCGAAATTATGCCAATCACCAGAAGTCAAAACTAATAAAGCAAACAGTTATAATTATTGTGGCATCCTATAGATTAGGATTCCATGATGTGGAGAGGGACCATCATTTTAGAAAATAACTCACTATTTTAGCTACAAATCCATTGAGTTGAAGGCACCCTCCATCAGATGAACACAAATATGTGGCCATTTGCTTTTTGGGACTATTTTTTGGTATGGGAAGCCAAGTTGGCAATGATGTGAGCTGGATCATAAGGATGTATAAGGCTGTCTATGTTGCCCCTATTTCAACAATACCTCATGCACAATTGATACTGTATAACATATTTAAACAAAAAAATACACTGTAAGCTATATTTCCAACATTCCCTACGAAAATCAGATGCATCATATTTTGTGATACTGGTGCATTTTGACACAAATGGCCTGGCATACATTCATACTTCAGAGATTTTCTAACAGAAATTACCTCAGACAGTTGAAAAACAACATCAAGAAGCTAGCATATATTGTAATTTGCTACAATTCTAGTTTAATTACCCCTAATATTGTTTTTAAAAATATTTTGAACTCATTTAGTCAGCCATTAAAACGAAACCAAAACGAGATTTCGACATGTTTTTGTTTTTCTGAGAAAGTTGATCAAACAATACAACAGCCCTAAAAAATAACTTGGATGACCGATTGCGCAGTTATCTATACCTGCATGAATTACATTTGTTGTGGATTATGTCCGCTGTGTATGATGCGTGTAACCTTGTTTTGATTGCTTTTAATAAGAATAGTTTGCATCTGCAAAGAGGGAAACTCGTGCAACACTAAAAATAGATTTGGGAAAGACCGGGAATCCGTACCCTCTAACAAAATAATACTTGATAGATATACACATTATTAAATAAATTCTGTTTATATATGAATCAGGCCTTATCATTCCCCCCAATTCAAGCCGACTACCGGTGTCCCCAAATTACGACAAAGTCCCCAAAATAAGAGTTTGTTTTATTGTTTTATCGATGTTTTTGACAGACTAAACACATTTTTTTTTTCGATCGGAAACGGAAACGGAAATCAAAATCGGAACATTGTAAAACGCGGAATACGAGTTCTAATTTAATAGTGAATTACCCCCCTTTGAAATTATCACACTCTTCTGTCTTGGAAAGATACGAATGTTTCAGCTTTGATTTTAGAATAAAATTTTGAAAATAATCATGAGTTCGCGAGGGAGGCCTCGAACAAGTGGCAAGTCTCACAATAAAACGAGCGGTACATACTCTTCCAAACGCAAACGAAAAGAGGAAGACAGTCAAACTGCGCCCATAACATCCTTCTTTACAAACATTGCCGCTGGCGAAACTGACAAAACGAAGGAAACTGAAAGTGAAAATTTCACTGAAACCGAAAGTGAGCCGACCGGCGACTGTCACAGTGTCAGTCATTTTGTTCACTCTGTTCAATAAGGGGTTATTTAGCAAATTAGTGTTTGGTTAATAACCATCATCCCAAAATCCATATATATTATTAAATACACGATTTCATCATCAACTTCATTCTTGATAAGTTGATTAGATTTAATTTTTAATCAATTCATTTATTTATATTTTCATCAGTTTGTGACTGTCACAATATACATAACTTAAGTTAGCACTTAAGTTCACATAATTTTGAACACATTCAGCAACAAGAATTAGATACTAAAATTATATTTATTAAATAATTGACTTAATAATATATTAGAATTATGCACAAGAATAAAGTCAAAAAGTGTTTTGGGATGATGAGTTTGATATCCAATTCTGTAAATGGTACTGTATGAAACAATTTTCTGGATGTGACCTTGTATATTGCTCTGAAAATGTGAAATGGACTAGAAATGAAAGATTCAATTCAATACAATTAGGTTGAAATAGATACTTATTATAGTCTGAGAAGCCAGGAAATGGCGTTTCGTGGACTTGAAATCTCAAATTTTCGCAAACCTGCCGGAACCATGGTCCGGCAGGTTTGTTCGGTGTCCCCAAATTAGACTAATGGAAAGGCCTGTATGAATACCGTGTTTTTGGATGTTAATCTAATGCATATTCCGGTGTTTTGCCATGTTTAACAACAAAAATTATTTAAAGAGTGAATTATTTCATACTTGTGAGAAATTTCGTTCGGAGGGTATTCCAAGTTTTTAGTCACGTGATGTTTACAATCCATTTTGTCAAAGTTTGCCTTCAAATATCTTTTTTCTAGGAAATTGTCATTTAAATCAGCGATATTCTAAGGTTAGTTTTGGTCATACAGTACTTAAGTAGGCTAATTAGTGGTGACTATATATTCTCAGATTTTATTATCTGTTAACTACAAATTGAAGTTCCCTATTTTTCGAGTGTTGTTGTGGATTTCGTATATCGAGCGGATACGACCACATTTTACACGGTGAATTTCTGACACAAGAAACATTATAATGAAAAAGCAAGGTCCCTCTCAATATATTGGAATATCAAAGCATCTATCGGTAAACTATTATAGTAAAAACATGCAGTAATTTTACAGATATGAGTACTGTAAGAAAGTGTAAAATTTAAAACAACAATAATTGTTTCATAATTTTTTTTATATAGATTCCTGCGAGATGGGACAACATTTTACATTTCAAAATGATCTATGTTTTATACTTATAATATTGTATTGGTTCATTTTGGCCATTTTTCAAACCTTATAGTGAATTCGAGCTCATTATTTTATAAATTTTCGGCCATATTGGAAGAAATTTCAACTCTGTCACGTTTAGGATACCCTTAACTTAAAAATTAATGGATCTGTCCACGAAGAACTCGGCAAACTAATCAGTTTATCTTTTTTTTTTATTATCAAATGTGTATATTCACGGGACAGTCGGCCAGTTGTAAATATTTGGACACGTGGAAAAACGCTTGCATCATGTTCCGACAAAACAGCGGACGAGTCTACTTTTGTTTAGCCCACATATCTCTGGTGACTCGGTAATGATTGTTGAATGTACTTTGACAGGAACCACGTGGTTCGCAAAAGTCGCGATTAAACCAGTTATCCCAATGACGCAATGGAACGTTCTGCTTTTAGTGATGATAGCCGTGTTTGAACGGCACAGAATTCAAATTAGTAACGCATGACTTTTTCTAATTCCAATAAAAAGACACAGCGTGTTAAAAGTTGCCTCCATGACCCAATTACCGCTTTGGTGATTTTACAATTTAAAACACCTCTCTTCCCGGTGTCTTAATTCCCACGTGGTCTGCAGACTGTCAGATTGACGCTGAAATTAGTGTATGATAGTTCAATTCATTCACTGTAGGATCATACTTGGACATTGAAATGACTATGACATGAAATATCCAAATTCATATTAGTAATACGAAAAATATATTTGAATGAAATGATAGAGATAATAGTGCATTAGAAATCTCAGTACGAGTGTGACAATACTCTGGAGAAAACCCTGGCGTTATCACCCTGTACTATTATTCCGCCCTGCACTATTATTAATTTTGTCCCCATTTTCCACCCTGTACTATTATTCCGCCCTGTACTATTATTAATTTTGTCCCCATTTTCCGCCCTGTACTATTATTCCGCCCTGTACTATTATTTGGCACAATAATATCCTGCACTATCATTTCGAACACATACATGTACTTTGCATGTAAATCATAATCAATGTCTTAAATTATTAATGATTATATGTAAGATGGTATTTATTTATGTATTTTTATTTTTATTTTATTTTTATTCTTGGATTACGCTAGAATATGGTCATATCCAATAAATAATTTGAATTTGAAATCATGAATTAAATGCTTGTGTGAATGTGTTCGCTTCATAGATCTCATATACAGATCTCAAGCAGTGACAAACATTGTAATTTTGAATTCCTCACATAATCGTAGTGCCGGTTTATATGACCAATGGAGGTACCGTTGTTGTTTGATACATACTCCACATGAAAATCGTGCATGACTTAATTCTAAACATTAAAAAGTCCCCAAGTAGAATAAGTTTTAAAAAATCCATATACTTAAGCAATACATGATTTCCAGCCATTTTGGCCAACCTGGGAGGGGGTACTGTACTTCAAATCAATGCTGAGCCATTATCTTTGGCATACATGTACTAGTAGGTCTCATCAAGCCTGTTTTAATTTTTGACAGAAATTTTAGGTGTAATCATATGTCTGTACTTTAGCTTCTTTGTAAAATTTGTCATTGATTTACCATATGCCCCTTGGTTTGCACATACAAAACACTCAATTTTACCCATGTTTTGGCTCAAATTGACCATTTTTCAACTCAAAAACAGACCATGACAGAGCGAATGTAAGTAAATAAGCTTCTTCCACCTGATAGATACATGTACATGTATATGTTAGAGCTGAGAAATATTTGAAGTAGAAAAAAAATTATCGTATAAATTTGAAAAAAAATGTCTTGCAAGAGCAGATGACAGAATTCAGGGGAGAGAAATCGGGCTATTTTCCTGTAACCAATAACACAAGAGTTGGCCTTCCTGAATACGAAAATCCCGTTGCATATCCAAATTTTCCACTTTTTTGAGAACATTCCCAGTTTTGTAAAATAATTAAACCTTCAAACCAGTAATGACACATTTAAGATAGGCTACACTAGCTGTTATTCCCCCCCCCCCCCCCCCCCCAGATACTTATTTTTCTATTTTTCAGACCCCCATACAACCCGATAAATCGTTTACTGCAACCTAAGCTATACAAATTCCAAACCATAAATGCCAAACAAAATCTGTTCTATACATGAGTAATAAATCCATACACATACCTACCGTATATCTGCGAACCGAAGACATTGTCATATCAAAATCACCGGAGATGCAAAAAGCATTCGCATTAAATTAGTTATACAAGTACTAGTAAGGCCACACAAAAAAACGCCGCTGTTTCCGGTACCCGGCCTGGCTGAGATTTTCTTACCAGCCTCAAATTTTTTTCTTCTTCTAGAAGTCCATAATAACCTGTCTGTCTGTGAGTTAATAGCTATGGTTTTCCCAGTACCAACAGCAGAACTAATCATACATCGCACACACAACTGACGCATGTGTAGGCCGGTGTATGTGATTGTGCATTCTAGATATACCGGTAAATAAGACAACCCGGTTGGCCATGCTACACTACGCAGTGAATAGCGTGGCGTAAATCCAGGGTTTCGTTAGTACGGCTCAGCATCCGTAGGACGGCCTCATTCCCCTCGCAGATGATCTGTTTGATTCATACATGTACCAAAAGTCAGTAGCAATATGTCATAAAAATCCGGTTGCAACGGAAGTTCGGGGTTAAGCATAATACTGGTAGAAAAAGCGGGTCAATTGAGCTCAGTGTGTTACATGTACAGCATAGCCCTTTGAAATCAAAGCGCCAAAACTACAACCTAATGTTTGGTGTGCATTGAAATAGCGATGTTATATACAGCGTAATAAATGTCGCGGTAACATCAAAGAATGTTGACCTACTGAGTACAGATATTTTTCCGCCAAGGAGAAGCCCTTCAACTGAACTATATGGATTATTATCCTCGGCCTTGTGTTATCAGGAGGGTTAAAATTTATTGTCCGTTTATTGCGTACTCAGGTCAATCAGCGATCGGATTAGCCCACGCATGAATGCGTCCCGTGCAAATCCCGCGCTCTTAACAATTCATCTAGCCAGTTTTATTTCTCTCCTTGGACCTATCAGACGTGGTTTTAACTAAAGGAAGTATTTCTCTATTGCGAGTTTATCAACGCAATATTTATTGTTGATAACAAACTTGCAATTTATCCGTTGCTTACCCGGTCGTTTAATATTTTTAAGTACGCGCAGAAACTCTTCGTTTCATAGTATGCGCAACGCAATTTATAAAAATTCCGTGTTTTTTATCGACACATTTTATCTCGAAAATTTTGGGATTGGAATCGACAAAATCACGTTGAGAACTTCGCCATTGATGGCCATTTTGACAATGACTACAGACACACATCGTTTACTTGTAGCAAACCTATATTGCATTATTGTGCAACATATACGGTGGCATGAATCGTCCGATTTTGGAGTCCACGTGATACGGTATGCGAAGTCTCCTAATTTCGTGCTAACTCGATTTCATGAAGCCTACTTCTCGCTACGTTCATTTCATGTACACTACCTCATCGTATATGCAACAGCTCTGTTAGTGCACAGAAAGTTGGCCAGGACAGAAATGTCTCCTTTGACGATAATTTACATGTATTCATAAACAAGATAGAACTTGTAATACAATGAAATTTCTTTTGCCTCAACTAATTGTAAGTTGAAGTTGAGCGACTGGAACTTAACCGACATTTGGATAATGATTATCACAGAACATCATTTTACATATACAACATGTCGTTATAATTAATTGTACTTACCGATTAATATTTGCAAATCTTAGCTAGCCCGAATGCATTACTATTAACATGAGGGCTCGTATCTGGATACTTGGAACGTCACGAACGTTACATCGACTTCAAGATATTTATTTGAAATTTTGACCCTGTTCTTGGGATTCCATTTTCTTTCCCTCATTGTATCATCGGAACAATCGTTAGAAACAATGAGATTATGTTTGTTATAACATATACCGGTAGTATTATATGGCCTGTGTTCAAATAATGCTGTGTCTCTTGAATAGTCTCGTTCTTTACAGGCCTGTCCAGTATTACTGACAGTGTCCGCTTGCTACGAATCGTGCAACTGGTTTGATTGGGGACTCGGATTATCTGACACAAGATTGGGCACCAAGGATTTTCATTTCAAGTTCCAGGGCTCAAAATACATTTAATTTTAAGAGAATCAAATGCTGCATCATGTTAGTCATAAGGTCAAAGCGAAAAATAGGTGTGTTTCCACTCCCATCCATAAAAAAAACAGGGGCGGGGGGGTGGCTTTTCACTTTATTTTTGTTTTTCACTTTATTTTTTCGCGGGGAAATTCAAATATCATATTTGTGCTATCTTTCTAATAATTATGTCATTTATGAACTTATTGTGAAGGCAAATTGTACATATGTTCATTGATATTCAATAAAACAACTAGTTTCAATATTTACAACAGTGTAGAATAACTTTCCACATAATTGGGCGTCAAGGCCTTTGGGGTGATTCTTTTCATAGACTTGAAAAAAGGTGTTGCAGTGGGGAACCTTTGTCATTTTGTTTCTGCCTTGCGCCATGTGTATGCATTTAAAAACCTTAAGTGCCAACACGCTGCTGGCACTTGTTTGGGACGACATGTTGACACTATTTCCCGGATGTTGGCAAAATTGTTTTAGATCTTCCGGTAAATATACACTCCGGCTTCCGTTCGGTAAATTACCGTAGGCCTATATCATCCGGTTGTTACAGTCCGTTCTTTTCAGACACCGTTGGAAGTTTTGGGACAGATGTATTCTTTGCGATTGCGTTCGCGTAAATATTGTGTAGCATTATTTTACCGGTATATTTGGGCATGTCGTTAGTTGACGTACATTAATAATGCGGTCATAAACTCATCACCCTAATGCCGCCATGGAGCTTCATTTTACAGTGTGTCTGAAAACCACGTGCGCGTTTGTTTTTGTTTACAATCTTGCTATATCGGTCACAACACGGAATTTTATTGTCAGTGGGTCGATTTAATAACCAAATAAGGAGACAATTTTAGTATGCTTGTTTATGTGAGAGGTCTATATATAACAATATAAATAGTGTAGTATTAATTCACGTGGAAATAGTAAATACATCGTATTTTATTTTTCGGGATTTGGAAAATAAATAAAGTGAGTTTCGTCGGGGGGTTTTGAGGTGGGGCGGGCGGGGTAGTGGAAACATGCCTATTTTTCGCTTTGGCCTAAAGCACTGAAAATTGTAAAGTTTTGTGAGAATCATTGCGGGAATCGATTCGGTAATTCTCATCGAATCTTGAAGCCTGAGTTCTCATTGTCGAATGGCGATCTCCATCAATTCATATCGGTACTCTGTCGTTATTTCGGCGACAATTGTGTCTGTTTCTTTGCAATCACTCAATGTATTTTGCAGAATGGGCTTCCCTGTTCCATGACTGCACAGATATGCAAGTGCAGTAGCCTGAACCTTCAGCTATAGTTTGCTTAAATATCCAAGGATACTTCCGTCCGTGGTCAGAACTCTTTGGAGAAATTTTGGATGAGAGCCTTTGGCTGGCCTACTTGTGGCAAGTCACCATATCCGTGTGACCTAGCATGGTCGCAGTGTTGAAATGATTCATTGGCTAGCCAGTGTCTCAATAAATTTTCAGTCAATCAATGTTTATACTTTTGATGATTTTGATGTTTGACATTTCCATGTGTTCACTGTAACAAATAGACAACATCTGAACTGTTATCCTCAGACATTAGTGTTTGTCGATACATTCAAATTACGAATTTAAATGATACAAAATGGTGAGCTTAAAAAACATGTATGGCCAGCCATAATTGTTCCATCCTAGTACAAGGGTATCAGTGCCTCAAAGGCTCAATGACATACGAACTGACTATATCAATATGGCGTCAATTTTCACTGATACCGACATACTTCTGCGCTTTCAATCTGTGAATAGTCAAGGTGAACTACTATGCATTTATATTGTCATGTGCCCCCGATGCACTGCCAATAGCCTTTCCAACAGAGTCCATCACTTGGCTCTCTACGTTCTATTTCCACATATAGAAAAGATCAAATGTCAAATAGCCTTCACTCACGTATAAAGCACAGTTACATGAAATCATTTATATTGCGCAGGGCCGCTGCCGCTATAATTTCCATCAGAGACCAACACATGGCTCTTTTCCTTCTATTGCCTCATATCCAATTGATTATCAGGCAAATAACAGAAAGGACAGCATTTGTATTGTCACACATATTCAGTGCAGTTACATAAACAGCGTTTATATTTATATTGCGGAAGACCACTGCAGGCCTGCGTATTGGAGGTGAACGACGGTTCGGTTCACCTGGAGGTTGTGAAATCGAGGTCGCGTCAAAGTTGTATGTGGCTCTCGTGATACTGAATATAACAGTTTGTGTAACCTATGGGTACCTAAGCACAACCCGACAACCGACAAATACGTTACGGCTTACGCTTCATTTTGCATTCTGCAGGCCTGCCAGTGCCAATTTCAAAAGAGTCCAAAACATGGCTCTTTTCCTTCTATTACTACATATCCATCTGATTATCTGGTGAATAGAAAACCTAAATGAAAAACACAAATGAAAGCATTTGTATCACACATATAAAGCGCCGTTCCGCAAGAAGCCTTTATATTGTGCATGACCACTGACCAGTACCAGTGACTGGCGGGGTGCTACCATCGTTGATTCGGAAAACAAATCTTCAAGGGCGAATGCCACAGCTCCTGAGCTTTAGGGTGGGGAAGATTCGTCATGTGCCACTAACAGCACACCAGCCAACCAGACTTCAGTTCTTCCCAGATGTAAACGCAGCTCGAGCTCTCATTTGCTCTCGCAATTCAGAAGACGGATGTACTTGCGCCTGTATAATCATCAGTTGTGTTTTTCTCAAATTCAATGTCATTGTGGGATAGACCTCAAAACATGCATGTTCCATGGCACTTTCACATTCCCATAATTTAACTGCGATGGGAACGGTTTTAAATATACCTTCCAATAGTTTAATATTGAATCAACGATTACTGTGACCATGCACATTTTGTCAAGAGGGAACAGTGCACAGTTTAATATTCGTGAAAATTACAATTGCATACGACTGCGAGAACAATTGCTCCTGTCTCCTGGGAAGGACTGAGACTTCTGACTCTTCCCCACGGTCCGTGGCCCACTCCATTACGAGAGTGGGTCTTGTCCCCCTGGAATCATACTCCCTCGGGATATTCCAGGCCTGCTCCACCATCTGCGGACTTTCCGTACGTGTATAAAACGTTCTCCTCACGGTAAGCACGGACACCGCTATGTTCTTGCACAGGAGAAATCGGATCTCATCGTCCTCTTCGCCGAGAAAAGACAGTATCTTACCTGCGGTTTAATTTCTAGCAGGTAAGATCATGTGGCCATAGTAAATAACGGAATTTACCTTATTAACCTTGTTTTGCATTAACTAACAAATGTTTTGTATATTATGCTTGCTAATAACTAACAGAATGTCTTGTCTTGCTTATAGTCGAACGAGATTCGAATTTGATGGCCGTACGGGTTGCTCATGAATATACGCGATATTGTCATAGTTGGTTGAGGTCCCATTGGTCCATGGTTAAACATTTTGAGCAAACGTACCAGTCTTAACTCAGGCAGGAACCAGTCGGTCCCCCCTGGTTGTGCTGCAAGCCCCGTCTTCTGCAGACCCTGGGACGCAGGGTGCCGTCCTCCGGAGATTCGGGCAACCAATCCTCCAGGACACAAGCACCCGCGCCTTTGGCGACTGTTCTGGGTGGGGAAGCCTCGTTGTCCCGTGTCGCACAAAGCGCACCAGCCAACTGGCCTTCGGACGCTTCCCCACAGCGCCGTGGCCCACTCCATTACGAGGGTCGGTCTTGTCCCCCTGGAAACGTCATCCCAAGTGATACGTCCAGGCCTGCTCCTCTGCCGTCAGGGGATCCTAGTGGTATGTCATCGACGTTTATGTCAGCGTGTCAGGACCACCTGCATTTGGGAGATTCGGTGGGGGGGGGGGGGGCTTTCCCTGGTCAAATGGATCCTTTCAATTTACCTTTTTTCCGCCATTCTGGCCTTGGGATGGGAAATAACACCTTAAAATCTAACTGCGAGCGCAATTGTTCCTCGTTCGAGCCATTCCCAGTGTGGGCTTCCCTCTCATACCTTACCTCAACCTGATGCAGGCTGTTCTGTTGCTGGCGTCGATGCTGACATGCTTTCTATAATTCTCCTGGCGTCTGATGGCTTTGACGACGATGAGCAAGGATCTCGGGCTGACGGTGGTTCCCACTGTCGGTCAAGGATTCTGTCGTTCCTAGGGAACTCACTTTGATTATGGAAACGACATGGGTCGATCTCTTGTAAAAACTTCATCACAGGATATGTGTCAAATCTTGTTACAATGAATTACACAAACTTTGCACAACTGTACCAGTCCTCGGGCTGTGCCAGTTCGCGCCCCCTGGTCCTGCTTCAGCAGACAGTGGCAGGCAGAGTGCCGTTCTCTGAGATTCGGGCAACCAATCCTCTGGGACAATAGCACCCGAGCCTTTGGAGGCTGTTCTGTGTGGGGAAGACTCGCTGTCGCATACCGTCAATAGCGCTTTCTATTTGGGAAGATATAAATAGTAAATACAGACATCACTCTCATCGCATGAAACGAGAAAAAAGCAGCAGAAGAAGAAGTCTCTACTGCTCGGTTTCTACTAGTAGCTGGCACGTATGGTATGGCACTGCCTGGGATGTTTATTCCAAAAGACAAGGGGGGAGGTACAAGCTTGAGCAATGCCGGAATCTGAATTTATGAGCTCTTTCGCATAACATATCAAAGCTGATTCATGACTAAATCACATTTACATGAAATCTGTTTTGGAAGAGTACATTCCCGTCAAACTGGAATATTAAATTTATTGCTCGTTGCCTCCTCCTGGGCTTGCATTCTAATCCATATAGTTCAGTTGAAGGGCTTCTCCTTGGCGGAAAAATATAATTTTTAATATTAAAATTAGTTTTTATGTTTACCCATACCATAGTGTCGTTGTCCGGATTGACCACTCGTCGTTAGTCCGTCCGTCTGTCTGTCTGTAGACACTTTACGCATGGTGCGTTAACTGAAATATTTTCTATCTGATCGGAACCAAATTTTGTATATGAATTTCTCAGCACCAAATACAGATCGAGTTCGAATATGGGTTCGATCCAAGTTTTTTTTACAGAGTTATGGCCCTTTTTCGACTTAGAATTCATGCATGCTACCATAACTCAAAAAAATTTTATCTGATCAGAATCAAATTTGGTATGCAAGTTTCAAGGACCAAAATACAGATCGAGTTCGAATATGGGTTTGATCCGATATTTTTTAATGGACTTATGGCCCTTTGACATAGAATTTCTGCATATTTTGATAAATCAACCATTTTTCAACTGATAAGAACCAAATTTGGTATGCGCGTTTCTCAACTCAAAATACAAATCGAGATTGAATGTGGGTTAGATCCAACATTTTATACCAGAGTTATGGCCCTTTTTCAACTGAGAATTGAACAGATAACCATAGCTGTCAACAACTAATTGATTACCAGCAGTATCAATTTAGCTCTGTAAGAGACAAACAGTACATCTGAGTTATTGATAATTAGAGTTATTTTTAGACATTTGTGTGAGGGGTAACCAGATATATGTTTTTGAGGGCTGGCTTACAGGCTGTAGCTCTATCTAATTAATTTGCACTCTTATTCTGGGTTTATGAGAAGGTATATTTTGTCATGTTTGTCCAGTGTTTCACAGACAAAAAAATCAAATGCATGCCCATGCTGGTGGAGATGGGAAAATTTATATTTTAATACCCACAAAAGACTAATTTTTATGTTTACCCATATCATAGTATGGAAGTGTCAACATCCGGATTGACCAACTGTCATTAGTCCATCCATCTGTTTGTCTGTAGACACTATACGCATGGTGCGATAACTCAAACATTTTTGATCTGATCGGAACCAAATTTTGTATATGGATTTCTCAGCATAAAAGACAGATCGAGTTTGAATATGTGTTTGATCAGACAATTTTTAACTGATTTATGGCCCTTTTTTGAAAATAAAAAAAATTTACTCTTAAAAATTTAGTTTGAATTCCTTGCCCTATTTAACATAAGCCTGTGATTTATTGACAGCTCTGCTGTATAACATATATTAATCAGTCAGCAGTGAGGTGTTTATCTTCATTGCTGTTGTGTGTAGAATTTGATACATTATCATTATATTGGAATCTCTTGATCAAGTATTGCATGTCCAGGTCACCTTTTCACATTTAACCCAAGGCTGTGGTGGTTCAGCATTACATATACTGTTCCAGTGCATTCTCTTATATAAATGTGAGTGACACATAAATTCCAGTAATTTGTGTTATGTGCATTGTCTATAATAGTACCTAACAGTATACTCTATAATTCAACATCAAAACTCTCATTTATAATTCCGATCAGAGTAATTTACTATCGCCAAGGGATGGGTTAACATCTGCCGATCGTGATCGGCCTCTCGTTCCTCAAGGGAAGCCCGAAACTGAATTATCATAGATCCCTCCCATGGCGGTGCCATTCCCAACCCCGCGACTCGCAAATCTTATTATTAAAAGTCGGAAATAAAATTGGCTAGATGAATTGTTAAGAGCGCGGGATTTGCACGGGACGCATTCATGCGTGGGCTAATCCGATCGCTGATTGACCGGAGTACGCAATAAACGGACAATAAATATTTTAACCCTCCTGATAACACAAGGCCGAGGATAATAATCCATATAGTTCAGATTCGGGCTTCCCTTGAGGAAAAACTAATTTTAATATTAAAAATTATATTTTTTGCACGGGATTTCTGTGATTGAAACTATACTCACGCTTGGAGATCCTGTGCTATCGTACAATTACATAATTTGATCAAAGAATGCCGAATTGCTGAGTTAGGCAGAGTAGGGATCAACATACGCCAACAGGCGGATCTCCTACCAAAGGAGGTATATACCTCGAGATCCCGTGCTATCGTACTATTATAATACGGAACCTGTCCCAAATCAGTCTTTATAGCGGGAATTCATAGTGACAACACCATTCATTTGACCCGTATTACATGCATGGAGGATAAACACAAAAAACATATCCCCCCTCCCCAATATGGAGATATAGTCAAAGTACGGTCAATAATAGTTTCGTTGTCCCGCTTGGGTCCCCAAACACAAACAACGGCGCACATGTTCCCATTTCCCACCAAAACTCAATTATTATGCCCCCGACTTGAAGTCGGCGGGTATATAGTCGACGTCGTTCCGTCCGTCCGTACAAACATTTTGCATTATTGTTCAGCAACCCCGCTGCAGATTTAGCTGTTATTTGGTATGGTGATATAGCAGCATGGGGGAACAGCTACATGCATAGCGCGGGTTTCGTCCACCCATTTTCACCAGAGTTATGGCCCTTTTTTGACTTAGAAAATTCAATTTTGTCCGTCAGTACAAACATTTTGCATTATTGTTCAGCAACCACTGGGCAGATTTAGCTGATATTTGGTATGGTGATAGAGCAACATGGGGGAACAGCTACATGCATAGCGCGGGTTTCGTCCACCAATTTTCACCAGAGTTATGGCCATTTTTTTACTTAGAAAATTCAATTTTTCTCTTATTTTTTTGGGTTTCCAGATGATAGCGTGAGCTTTGGTGGTACGATTGCAAATCCCGTATTTTTGTGGATCAGTTACATGAAAATACATGTCAAGTGCGAATTTGGGTATGATCTGATGATTTTCGCCTTAGTCGTTAGAATTTTCGCTTGTTTTTGGGTTTCCTGGGTCGCTTGTTTTTGGGTTTCCGGAATTTCTAGAAGTGATGCTTAATCCAAATTGCTACGGTTGGGGGCAAATGCCATGCGACAGCGTACCTCTTGTATTTTATAACACGTTGGCTAAAACTATGTTCTATACCAGCGGTCGTCAGTTGTTGGACTAATACAGACTATTGACAAGCTACGCGTTCCAAGTTTGAAAGATTTCGCTACCATTCGTATTTCGCTGCTATAAATATCTCCTGCAGACAAACCCTGCAGTATGACGTCACAGCGCACAAATAGTTTTACGATTGACAGAATACATGGAATATATCAGTTTCATTTTCAGGGAAGCTACTTGAAATTCTAGGAAATGCTTAATTCAATTCTCCCAGCTAGGTATTATTGGACAATGCATAGATGCTTTTTAGTGTTTAGTTTCATTATACCTGTCGGAATCTTATTGTAAGTTATAAATTTTTAAACACTGTAACTTGTTCATTTATATAGTCTTCGATCAGACCGTATTCAGACGGCAGTCTTACATCGGTAATTACATGATTAATTATCTGGATACCATCAACAGAATTAATGCTCCCACGGAAAATGATCGACTTGCGTAATATACGTAGCTTTGGATTGCTTTGTGGGACACTCAGGTGCAAGGAAATTGCTACTTTTCAGTGTCAAATAACAAAATTTTCATCCGACAGGATGAACCATGGTCGTCCCGTCGCGTTATGTGATTCCCCAATACGGACTCATTAATTTCCCCTTGGTGGAAACCCTGGTAAATCAAACTATACCCTGACGAGTCACTACGGAAATGCAGAGGAACTTTTTTAACAATGCCTGCAAATGCCTCAATACAGTCTGAAGTGAATTGGGGATGGTTGGTTGATAAATCCCTTAGTAGTTGTGGTAGATGGCCAAAGTATTCCCAGTTTCCTCGTCTTCACTTCAGATAAAGGATTTGTATATCCTTAATAAATTGTGAGATGATTCACAAATATATATAATTTATTTGTATAACTATAATTAAATGGTAACTAATCACTGATCAATTCAATAACAGTTTAACACGTTTCATGTCGACTCATGTATTTATGACCGCCAAAGTAAAAGTGAAAGTCGGAATTCCTTTCAATATCAATTCCACACCAAGTTACTTAGATAGCAACGGTAGTATGTAAACAAATAACTTGAACTACGGTGATGAAATTTAATAGCTTCATCACTTCAATGTCATCTTCATTCCGATTGTAACTGTAAGATAAAAAAAAGTTGAAGTTCTGACGATTTACACCAAACAGTGTAAATCCAGTGAAAAACGTATGATAAAATGCTCCGCATGCATCAAAATGGACTAATCTCCACCTGGATTCGGTGTATGATAATTAATTAGGTCATTCAATGTGATTCTTCACCTTTATTCTTAATATGGAATTGTAAATAAACAATCTTGGTCGCTACGGGTCTCAATGAAAGTTCTGACCGTTCCGGAAGTTTGTGTTTCATAAAGTGACCCTAAACGGCCGAGAGAGTCAATTTATACTCGGTGACCCCAAAAGGGGTCAGTAACCTGGAAACCCTGTCCAGGTAGTCATGCGCATGACCAAGGGGGTCGTGCATGACCCATTTAGAAGGAATCAACAGACTTACCATTGAAAATAAAAGGCACGTGGCTTCTACAGCAACAAGGCGGAGCTTGCCTGGCTTGTTGGCTGGTGACGTCACGTGACCTTTGAGAAAACATGGCCGACATGTTGATACAAACTACTATTTACACATGAATAAAGTGCTATTATAGAGAATGTGCATAAATATAAACAATGACATAGGAATATTTGGGTGTGGTGTAATGGATTTTATGTAACGGTAATAATAGTTATAAATTTTGTGAAGAGAATAAAAGATAATTATGATGAATAACACTTTAGAATTCCCGCCGAAGCGAGCTATAAATCCTTCAATTTTGAGGCACGCGATTGCGCTTGGGGAAAACATACACGCGTTCTATCATCTTTGTGGTTAAAGTAAATTGTTCTAATGCCATGTATATTCACTGCAACAAATTACAATGAGTTATCTGAGCCAATTGTCGGCACCTTTGTTTGTAGGTCCATTTCAAGCGTGGACGCCTTGAATTGCTTTTTCGGCAACCTTTGATCTACATGTACCTCAATGGTTGTACATCCCATGATAAGCTGTCATAATAAGAACAGTTGCCAACCAGACAAATTGCATGCATTTATAGTCGATTAATCATTATATAGTTAACTTAGCCGTGATACTGACTGTTCCGATTCCTCGGAGGATCCGGGAGTGCCTTCTGAATCAACCGACATTGAATCGCTTGAGTCTGGTTCCAAACTTTCCGAAATTTGAGCATGTATTGTACATGCATTGCGGTGAAGGATTTAAGTTCATTTACAGTAATGCCCTAAATAATCGACTCCTTAACCACATCAGAATTATGGGTAACTTTTCAGGATTTAATCCGAAATATGGCTTGTTGCCATTCATCGGAAAGCTCTCAGTGAGAGCTTTCCGATGAATGGCAACAAGTCATAAATCCTGAAGTCACCCATAATTCTGCTGTGGTTAAGGAGTTGATTAGTTAGGGCATTACTGTAATTCAGTTGTACATTTATTTTTTGGGCCAGCAAGTATTAGAGAGGCATGATGCTATTGTTAATTAAACAATGTTATGTTTCAGATAATGTTGTTACTTGTATTATCTTTCATAACAGATGTCCCTATTTGATAATTATTATATAATTGACCTACTAAACAAACGAATATAAACGAACACAGGTCCAAAAAGTGGAATATAAGGGTGAAATTGGGTTTGTGGGTGCGCAGAGGTCAATTCTATATGTATTTAATATTATTTCCACATTAGATGACTTATTTTTTTTAGTTAAAGACCAGCTAAAATGTAATCTAATTATTGATTGAGTATTGATGTATCATGTCCTGTGTATCTACATGTAAGCCCCCTTGATACAGTCTGTAAAAAATGGCGTAGAAAATTCCCGCAACTATTTATTATAACTAGGGAACAAAGTTGTCACCAAAGTTTTGTTTTTATTTTTCACAGCGTGCATGTGGCTACTGGAGAACCACGTGACATGACTGTACAATTTAGCTTTTTTCGGCTTGTCCTTATAAATTCTTCTGGTGTAAACTATGGTTCTCAAGTTTCTGACAAATTTCACAGCCCCCGGAAACAATTCTGCTCTTATGGCAGTAGCATTAGTACTGTTTTACTTTTGATAGTTAAATTATAGATAAATTGAGTATCTTATTTTTTTCCCACACAGATCGCCATCAGGGGCTTTCCATCTGGGTTCCATTCCAGAATGCTGCTTCGTCTGTAACAGAGATGTACAAAGGTTGTAAATTATTTAATATTAATATATGTTTGTTTTGAGATTAGAACACATGTAAATGTAGCTGAAATATACGTTTATTATGACTTTTAGCTTAAGCTAATTTAATATTCATCTCAATATTGAACAAGAAGACGAAAAAAAATGGGAATATAATATGTACCAGACATGTAGATCCCGGTATTTATATCATTTTTCTGTAAAACTACATTGCAGTCAGTCTTTCTCATGAGGAAAACACAGCGAGAGTACTTATTTGCTCCCACAATTTAGAATACGGGTACAATTGCAGCCATAATGTAATCATAAGTTGGGGTTGTCTCTGACACACAAAATGTCATTGTGGGATAGACTGTTGACACAATGTTTGTACATGAAAAACCTAACATATGTTACCACATCTGACAAAGGTCATGTTTATGTTGCAAATTTTTTTTTTAAATGAAATTGATCGACTCTACCTAATTTTTTAAAAACACATTTTTTATGAGAATATATATTGTGGTACGGTAGTATTTAGTGTTATGCTCATAATTCACTTGTTTAGTAAAGGAACAATCGGAGCAAATGATATATTTAATACAGCTATAGAGCAAGATTGAAAAAAAGATGTAGTGCAAAATAAAACATTATCAGACTGATCCTTTTGATTTAAATACAGTGAATCAAATTTCATTGCTTGGAAATGTAATTTCGAGACTGTATATGTGACCCACCATATCAAATCCAGTCGTAAGTCGGGATTTTTTTTACCCTGTGCCAATGCATTCTCTTATATATGCGAGGCGACCTATAGTCGACCATAGGTCGCCTCGCATATATAAGAGAATGCATTGGCCTAACAATTTTTTACAATTTTAATAATTTTTTCTTGTTTTCTTTAACAATTTTATAATTTCACCCATACAGAGCCCCAGACAAACATGAGCAGACGACACTCTTCTATATGCTTCTATATATGTGTGGGGCTCCCTGCAGGGTAATGGATGTTTTTTATTTTATGTCCTAAAAATTGTAAGAAACATTTATTTAAAAAACATGATAAAAAATTGTTAGGCCAATGCATTCTCTTATATATGCGAGGCAACCTATGGTCGACTCGCATATATAAGAGAATGCATTGGCACAGGGTAAAAAAAATCCAGACTTACGACTGGATTTGATATGGCGGGTCACATATATCATGTCTGAGAAATTACGATTTCCAATAACTAGTCAACATACATGTATATCATCAAGCCAGGCTTCAGAAATTAATAATTTCTGCTGACCAGTAGAATGTCACATGAATTTCCACATAACAAGTCATGCATTTGGCAAACGCTGTAAATGTAATCGATACGAAATCACATGCATTTCCATACAGCCAGCACACTTTTGTGATTTCCTTTTAATGTGGAAATCAATTCCTAAAGTAAGTTATAGATATGTTAGTTAATACAGGGTTTCCGCTACTATGGCAGGCCGGCCGTTCAGCGGCCTCATTCCCCTCACCAACCTTGACTTAATATTGGTCACACAATAGCCACAGACCTAGCTCAGTCCCCTTTTTACACAAGACGAGCGATCACCGACACGGATGATTAACAGATTGCAAGGAATCCTACACTTGGTGCCTGAATAAGACATGATCAGTAGCGCGGACCACGTGTAGAGTTGTCTACAGCATCCTGTGTAACGCTTTGTCGGGCGAATATTTAGTAGTAATCAGCCTCTCGCATTTTAATTTACCGTAGATTACTGTCAATAAGTCCCAACTTTCTGACCCACTATTTCCCCTCAAACTGTGCAATATAAATCGTTAAGTCATTTGGGTGGGGGTTTCTGAGCTGCAACCATGAACACAGGTGAGTTTTGGCAGTCGCTTCGAAGAAAGTGCAGAACTTTTTCCCCAAAACAAGGTCGGTGTCAAAGAAATGTTTAATTAAAAATGAAACAATTATATTATTAATAGTTATTATCATGTATTTATTCCCTATCCAATGAATATAAAATTATCCATTATAAGAATCCAGCATGATGTCATCTCCGTCTGAGGAATGTTTTTAAATTCTACAACAATTTGTTTTTATCGGTACTGTGAAAAAAATACAATGAAACCAGGCATGCAGAACATGTGTTATGGTGTATAGCACGTGCTTATCTCATGACGTAATACCTGTTACTGCTAGACAGTGTGACAAATTACAATGTGTCTTTTGCCAACCGCGGTAGTCTTTGAAGTCGGCTACTGTTTAAATAAAAGTTGATGTATCCATTGTGTACTGTTGTGCTTTTAGTTCATTTTCTTGAAAGCAAAGAAAGATGATCTGTTTTAATTTGGTTTCTATACGAAGCTTGAATGTTCCTGATTGTTGTCTCAAGTGCAAGGAAATGGCTACTTGCCAGTGATAAACATCCAAATTTTCTCCCGACAGGGCGCCTGGTATGTGCTTTCCAAATACGGCCGCATTCCCCCAACCCCTAGCGTAAACCCTGGTTAATATGTTGAATTTATTTTATTAAAGCGACTGGCAAACATCTGTATCAGTGAACCAGTCTATCTAGAACATACTGGTACTGTACTACAAGTAGTAAGCATTCGATAGTATGGAACAAATTAAAAAAGTATTAAGTCAGTGTCGGCCAATCACAAGTCACAGCAAATTTGATCAGAGCCAATCAGAAAATACATGTAGTTGCAAGCCTTGAAATAGTGTGTCTGTCATTTGCAGAATGAGGTCCCCAGAGTGTGAATTGAGTGATGCTACCCCGCATAGCGGGCTAGCATCACCAAATTCACCCTCTGGGGACCTCATTCTGCTTACACCCGAATTGAGTGATGCTATGTGGGGTAGCATCACTAAATTCACCCTCTGCAAATGACAGGCACACTATTTCAAGGCTTGATTTGTGGTTGGCTTACACTTACGTAATGTAATTCCCTGCTACAGTATTTTTCCGCTAAGGAAAGTCCTTCAACTGAACTATATGGATTACTTCTCTGGCTTTGTGTCAATCGGAGGGTTAAAATTTATTTTCCTACTCCGCTTACATCCGTTCTCGAATTAGTCATTCATGCAATTCCTCCTCGCTGTTGACAGGACATAGTTCTAAAGGGAGCATTTTTCTGAATTGTGAGTTTATCAACTCAATATCTATTGTCGATAACAAACTTGCAATTTTTTTGTCATCCTACCTACAGACTTAAGTGAAGTAGGACGACAATAATTTTTAACCCTCCTGATTGACACAAAGCCGGAGATGTATTCCATATAGTTCAGTTTCGGGCCTCCCTTAACCCCTTTCAGTGCCAGGTCCGATTTTTGTATCAACCCATATACCCTGTGCCAATGCATTCTCTTATATATGCGAGTCGACCATAGGTTGCCTTGCATATATAAGAGAATGCATTGGCCTAACAATTTTTCATCATTTGTTATTATTTTTTACAATTTTTTATAATTTTAATAATTTTTTCTTATATTCTTTAACAGACTTATTTTGTAGGTTTAGTGCCAGGGAATCTTACATTTTTCATGGGCATCAAAATTATTACTATGAATACTTGGTGATAGTTTTGAGTTATAACATGCACCTAAGGTTTTGTCCAGTTTGTTTTTAAATTCGCTATAGCATGCTTAAGCATACCCAAAAAAAATTCAACCCAAAAAAATCTTTAAAAAAAAAAAAAAAAAAATTTTTAGGGCCGATTTTACAGACCGTAAATTAGGGCCAATGAGATCGGCCCCTGGCACTGAAAGGGTTAAGGAGAAATTAATTATAATTATACATACTATTGAACATGTAGCTGTTCCATATAGTCTTGGTTAACTGGACAAACTGTGCAAATTGAAAGATGCCACAATATTATAATTGACTAATAATGTAGTATATACTTTCAGATACTGTGGCAAGTAGAAACTATTTTCTGGAGTTGGGTTTACAACGAGGCAAACAGAATAGGTCAAGGGATATCCTGAATTGGTTGAAACGGAAGCGTAGGCATATTCGTAGGGAGGATTTAATTGCTTTCCTTTGTGGTAAAAATCCGCCTCAAAGAAACAGGCACCATGGCTCAAAAGGAAGACAGTCACCAAAGATGACCAGAACAGTGGAAAAACCAAGTCTTTCAGTTCCAGAGAGGATTCAGCCATCAGTGGATGCTAACCTCCAGGCTTTTAGAGAAGCTTTAGCTTTGCAGGGTGAGAAAATGATTTAATATCTCAGGCCTGGCATTCTCAAGGAGGGCGCCCGCCTAAAAATTTCCAAGGAGGTCTTTCAGCCCTCCTAGATCCACCACTTGTTACAGGCAATGTTAAGCCCAATAACTTGCTACTACCAATGATATGGTGTCTTTTATAATGGTGCCAATCCCAGTAACCATTGAGGCATTGACTGTGACTCTACAATTATTGTCAATACTGATAGTCTAGTATACATATTATGCACCATGATCATTCAGCAGGTCATTGGTCATGACATCATACTGTCCGGCACTTTAATTAGTAAACCCATGGGGAGCTAAAATCGTTTAAGTTGCAATAACCGAAGTGCCTAATATCTCACTTATGCCCCAGATATCAATATAATAATACAGTGATTAAATTGTGGCATATTATGACATGTATCTAATAACTGCAAAAGTTGAGGAGGGCTATAGCCCTCCTTGACAAATTTAGGAGGGTGATTTGTAGCCCTCCTGGATTTTCTTGAAAGCCAGCCCTGATATCTTTGGGAACCTAAATGTTAAAGAAATGTGCACTCGCCAACATAAGGCAAGATCTTGAAATATGATGTCAGGCAAGCATGAGTATAGTGTGCCTGTCATTTGCAGAATGAGGTCCCCAGAGGGTGAATTTAGTGACACTATCCCGCACAGCGGGCTAGCATCACTAAATTCACCCTCTGGGGACCTCATTCTGCTTAGGCCTCATCTTTTGTGTAAAGTTTCTTTATTTTTAAATTTCTACAGAAACTTCTTCACATAGATTCTATTTATTTTTTAGTTTAGTTTCTCTATATCCCAAAATGGCAGACGACACATTAGGTAATTGAGGTTCCCCAATTGGTGTACATCACAATATTCACCATTTGGGAACTTCAATCTGAGTCTATGTCTCCCATAGCAGATTAGGCCATGCAGAATGAGGTCCCCAGAGGGTGAATTTGGTGATGCTAGCCCACTATGCGGGATAGCATCACTAAATATCACCCTCTGGGGATCTCATTCTGCAAATGACAGGCACACTAAACTCAGGCTTGATGTCAGAGAATAAGAATGACTGGCGTTTCCATGCTTACTAGTATTCGAATTAGATTTTGTGCAAAGTTTACTACTTTGACCAGATTGGCAGTGGTGAATAGTCAGAAATTGACTGGATATGTTTTTCCTAAGATATAACAGCTGGTTTTATGACTCCCTAACTGCAGGAGTCAAATTTTGGTAGGAACTGATTGTTTATAACTAAAATGTAGATAACCAGTATAATGCAAAATAAATATCATCCATGATTCAACCAATTGCCCTCTGACCTGGTGACTAGGCAATAGAGAATAAGCTTTTCAACAATGTACATTTTGGTCCAAATTAACATTTAATTTACATTTAATGTAAATTTCAACCAATTTGACCTGGCCTTTTAACTATTTCAAAGTCAACAGGGATACCCTCATCCCAGACTCCAACATTACCACTTTGGCAACTTGAAACCAGACCATTGATTTCGTCATCGAAAGTAATTCCTATAAATATACCACTATCCTCAAAGTAATTGACTTGAAAAACATTGGGCGATACCCCGGTAATGAATATAGTATTACTGATTGTATACAGTAATGCTCTAAGTAATCAACTCCTTAACCACAGCAGAATTATGGGTAATTTTTCAGGATTTAGTCGGAAATGTGGCTTGTTGCCATTCATTGGAAAGCTCTCACGGAGAGCTTGCCTATGAATGGCAACAAGCCATATTTCCGACTAAATCCTGAAAAATTACCCATAATTCTGCTGTGGTTAAGGAGTCGATTACTTAGAGCATTACTATACTGTATCTACAGCGGTATCGAGACAGTCACTGTGGTGGAGTTACGGTATCGTGCGGTTATGATACTGCGGTCTATTAGCAGTTGTCATACCAAAAGTTGATGAAAATAATACCAGGCTTTCTGCCAGATTTTGGGGAACGGGTCCTGTATCCGCCGAGGGGAAAATGCAGTCAATGTTTTCAATGTCATTGAAACACTAGTGGACCTACTTTTGTTGTATCGGCCAATAGAAGAATCAGAGAGTAGATTTGCTGATCGATTTGCATCCATTTTCTACCCAAGTTACTATGCTATCAACCGCAATAACTTTAGAACCTAGAAAATTTATTAGATAAAAATTAATTGCCAGGTTATAGATCACCGGTGGTGAAGGCTTGCGGAAATTCGCCCGTTGAAGTTAAACGACTCACTATTCAAGACTCAGCAGATAGTTCGGATTAGCAGGTTGGAAACAATGAAGGAATAGAATAAAGGCGCAATGTTTTAGTTCTAAATATCAAGCTAAATTATAATAAACATAGATAAGATGCTTTGAAAAAAATGGAGTGATATATATATTTTACGACATGAAGATAGAATCATTGGGTATGATTAAATTATCGTCATTTTTCGTAACCTACCTGCAGCAACGTAACCAGCGGACTCCAAAGCATGTTTTCTAGCGATGTCGGGTTTGATCACTTCCTCAGTTCATCTAACTGTGTCTGCAGGCGTGCAACGTGCAGAGCCGGGTGTGCTTGTTCAGAATCCGGAGCATTTCAGTAAAAACTAAATAAAGTGTACTCTATATTCTAAATGGAACACATCGACCCTGCACGTTGAATGTTAGCTCCGGCCTACAGACATACTGACTTCCAACTTTTAGTGTTAGATCGGTCCGAGTGTGTATTCTCGCTAGAAATCAAATTAAGTTGTCAACTATTTAAATTTCTTAGTACTGTTCCAACAAAATTGAGAAGTAAACATCTTTATACCTTTATACATATGGAATATGTTCTGGGGTATGATAGAAGGGGAAAGATTGGCTGGGGGAATGGGACCCTTAAAGGGACCCCCTGCCCTACTAGCAGAAAGCCTGATAATAAGTCCATGAGGATCTTATTAAGTTCCACACAGATGTGGAGATTCATTGCCTTTTCTTTCATGACTTCGAACATTGACCGTCAGACCGCATGCATCATGGTGTAACTGCGGCGTTGAAGTGATAACCTTACCGCGGTGTTGGAGGTTACCGCGATATAATACCGCAGTATTACCGGGGTGACACATTAGAGGTGATCAATTACTTTAAGTATAGCTTTACTCCTTCGGAGGCCTCTGAACATTCTAAAATACATATGAGATATGACAAATTGACTGGTTTCTTTCCTCTTCTTTCAGGCTTGAATGGAGCAATGTCAAATATAAGCATGGGCTACAATAGGTCTGCGGCTAACAATTCACCGAATGTAGCACAAGAACGCCGCAACAATATAGACGATTTGAACTCCTTTATCGTGGATGAGATATCAAGAAACTGTGACAGCCGAAAAAGAACTTCATCTTCTTCCGATGCTTTAATGGACTCTCCCACAAGGAAAAAGGGGAGACATAGTTGGGAATAAGCTGTAAAAAGACTTTAAATGCAGAATAAAATTATTTATGATTTCTTAATACCAATTTAAATCTATGATACTAGATTCTCATCCCCATCATCGGCTCTTTCTAGGAGTGTTCCAAAAAACATTACTCGTATAATAAACTGTTGCATTATAACTCTTTAATGTCAAGCTTTCGGCCCGAGCTGGACCTTCATCAGGACTGTCGAAATATTAGAACTACATCTTCACAGTACAGCAATCAATTGCAGAATGAACCAGGTCCGTTATTACGGTGACGTCTTACAACGACGCTGCTACGTCCATGGAAACACCAGCGAAGGTGCTGTGGAATTTACATAATTATTATATCAAAATATATCTGAAGGTGGCAGTGTTGGAGTTGGTGAATGGTGGGAAACAGGAGCGACTTATTCGGGAAGACATGTGGATGAGAAACCTGGGGACACGCGAGGGGAATGGTTTTAACACGAAGAAAAGTCACACCACACCTATATTTTGATATAATAATTATGTAAATTCCACAGCGCCATCGCTGGCATTTCCATGGACGTCGCAGCGTCATTGTAAGACGTCATCGTAATAACGGACCTGGTTCATTCTGTAATTGATTGCTGTACTGTGAAGATGTAGTTCTAATATTTTGACTGTCCTGATGATGGTCCAGCTCGGGCCGAAAGCTTGACATTAAAGTGTTATAATGCAACAGTTTATTATAATAATGTCCCTGATCTGGAGGACAATGGCTGCTATGAATTATTACTGGTATAATTTGTGAAAAAAAATTCCCATACCTGTAACTTGATTTTTTTGTTGCTTCTTAACCCTTTACCCAACAGAACGGCCCTGTGCCAATGCATTCTCTTATATATGCGAGTCGACCATAGGTCGCCTCGCATATATAAGAGAATGCATTGGCTTAACACATTAAAAATTATAAAATTGTTAAAGAATGTAAGAAAAAATGGTAAAAAGTGTTAAAAAAAAGATTTTTTTAAGGCCAATGCATTCTCTTATATATGCGAGGCGACCTATGGTCGACTCGCATATATAAGAGAATGCATTGGCACAGGGCATAACTGTAACTATCACAATGTGGTCAATGAGCCGGTTCCAATGATATTCATATTTGTATGGTTCTATTGAGACAGACCCAAGATAATTTAGGCTGTTGCAGCTTCATTTGGGCTATTTTTCTGGGCGTTTTGTTGGGTAAAGGGTTAAGATGAATGGCGGACTGTTTGTTAAATTTTTGTGTAATTCAGATGTTGTGTATTATGAAAGGGTTTATCCATTGTTGTTGAATTTTTCGACAACAATACTGATACATTCTTCAAATGGGTGTAGTGGCTGAGTCGTAAAATATCAGTTTGAGGCAGTGAATTAAGCACATAATATGTCTTTATTAACAGCAGCAAGAATTGATTTTGCAGTTCAGTCCATGGACCTAATATAAATATCTAGTTCACTAGAGAATTCTGGCCACTACTTTGAAGCCTTTGACATGTGATTTCCAAATGTTTTTCGTGAATTTAGCTATTAAAAATTTATGCTGCAATTGTTGGCAAGAGCCACCTCCACTTGTTTCATTTTCCAATCCAGTCTTTCTGTTATAAGCACTACACCAAAAAGTGCTTGGCCATCCCATCTGTGGAACCAAAAATATGTACATATCGTAGTCACGGGTGTGAGCAAAGATGTAATTTGCTCACAAAATGCATACAACAGTTAGGAAACTGGAAGAAAAGTACCTAATATGGTGATAATGTTAAACCTCTGATAACTGAATACTGTTTGATGAGTAGTTACATTATTCCCATTGGTTACTGTGTACAGATGTGTTCAGATAATAGTACAACAAACAGCCATGGTCTGTTTTTTAAAACTTATTAGCTAAACATCCATACAAATGAATCGAAAGGGGTTTCTCCTCTTGTTTTCTACTTATATGATCTTACACACTCATACAAATGAAGAATATACCATCTCATTCCAGCCTGCAAATAGTGTGTCTGTCATTTGCATAATGAGGTCCCCCCAGAGGGTGAATTTGCTGATGCGAGCATCACTAAATTCACCCTCTGGGGACCTCATTCTGCAAATGACACTCTATTTGCAGACTTGATCCCATTGTTTTGTTTTTATCAGCAGTTGATAAAAATAATAATTTGCAGATTAGCCAGCTATATTAGCCACAATGTTGGATGAGAATCTGAGTATTGTTTTTATTTTTGGCCTAATGTTATAACAAGTCTGAGTTTAGTGTGCCTGTCATTTGCAGAATGAGGTCCCCAGAGGGTGAATTTAGTGATACTAATCCGCATAGCAGGTTAGCATCACCAAATTCACCATATGGGGACCTCATTCTGCATGGCCTCATCTGCTGTGGGAGACACAGAATCAGACTGAAGTTCCCAAATGGTGAATATTGTGATGTTCACCCATTGGGAACCTCGATTATGCAATTTGTCTTCTGCTAATTTGGGGATTTAAGAAACTGAACTAAAAAGGAAATAGAATCTATGTGAAGAAGTTTCTATAGAAATTTTATAATAAAGAAACTTTCCAGAGAAGATGAGGCCTAAGCAGAATGAGTTCCCCAGAGGGTGAATTTAGTGAAGCTAGCCCGCTATGTGGGATAGAGTCAATAACGGGCACACTAAACGCACGCTTGTGTTACAATATCATTGAAATTCATTTGTAATAATATGGCAAAGAATGCTGAATTGATTTTTTTTATTTAATTGTCTTTCAGAAATGCTATTGAAAAAAATTGTATTTGAAAACAAAAGTTTGATTGGTTACTGGTATGGTGTCTGTGTTGGAAACTAGTTTCTTCTCCAGCAGTCTTTGATATTCTCCAACATCCTTTTGTTAGCAATTACACAATTTCCAGCAATTTTGGCCATCTTGGGAGGGAGTACTTTACTTCAAATCTATGTTGACCAATTATCTTTGGCATAGGAACCAATCGAGCATTTATATTTTCCACATAAATGGTAGGTGTAAACAAATGTGACCCGCCATATCAAATCCAGTCGGAAGTCGGGATTTTTTTACCCTGTGCCAATGCATTCTCTTATATATGCAAGTCGACCATAGGTCGCCTCGCATATATAAGAGAATGCATTGGCCTAACAATTTTTTACAAATTTTAATCATTTTTTCTTGTATTCTTTAACAATTTTATAATTTCACCCATACAGAGCCCCAGACAAACATGAGCAGACCACACTCTTCTATGTGCTTCAATATATGTGTGGGGCTCCCTGCAGGGTAATGGATGTTTTTTTTATTTTATGTCCTAAAAATTGTAAGAAACATTTATTTAAAAAACATGATAAAAAATTGTTAAGCCAATGTATTCTCTTATATATGCGAGGCGACCTATGGTCGACTCGCATATATAAGAGAATGCATTGGCACAGGTTAAAAAATCCCGACTTCCGACTGGATTTTATATGGCGGGTCACATTTATATTTTCCACAGAAATGGTAGGTGTAAACAAATGTTTTTAATTTCGTTTGTTCGTTCCATTTCTCAATGAGTTATGCCCCTTTGTTTGTACACACAGAACTCCAAGTTTAACCCATTTTTGACTAAAATTGACCATTTTCAACCCAAAAAGTAGACCGTGACAGAGCAAATGTTAATAAGCTGCTTCTACCTTGATACTGGTTTGATAGACCTAGGATATATCTGAAATAGAAAATTAGTTATCGTATCAATTTCAAAATATTGTTTGGAAAGCGCAGATTACAAAATTTAGGGGAGAGAAATTGAGCTATGTTCTTATAACCAAACACAAACAGAGTTGGCCTTAACTGAATACGAAAATCGTGTTACGTATCCAAATTTTTCCCTTTTACAGTTTGTCAAATAATTAAAAATGACAGTAATGGTAAATACATTTACACCCGGACCTATAGGCCACTCTAGATTCATTTTTATTTTAAATATTTGCATTGTGTGGCATAGATTGCAAAGTTTGAAATAATTATTTTAGCCTATTGCCAACTAAAGTTTGCAAATAAATATTGTGCGATATACACAAGAGTGAACACAACTGAATCTAAAAGTTATATTCGAGAGAAAGTGCACTCTTAATTCTGCATATGCATCACACTGGAACATAAGGTGCATTTCATCCTTGTTTGTGTTGCATAACTTGCAAATCCTATCACTCAAGTCCTTGCCTCGCCATCTACCACTGACTACCTTTAATAGTGAATGAACAGAAATTAGAACAGGTACCGGTAGCCGAAACATGTTGGTTTAAAGGGGGACTAAATCCTGGTAATTATAATGATAATGAGTTGATGACTCAGGGGAGGCCTTCAATTAATGATTGCTTTGATGCAAACTAAGTTTATGTATGTCGAAAGTGTGACCTAATCCAAAATTGAGAAGAAAGTCACGAACCCTTTACTATTGTGTAATATTCGTGATCTCGGAAATTTATTTTCATGTAATGCTCCCTGCATTAGTGGTACTGCCTCGGATGTGTAGAGAGACTCTGGGATAAACTATCGTTGTGTCGACTGTTTTCCCCGATTGTTGTCTGTGCTGGTTAGATGGTGATTTTTGTTTTAATTTTAAATATGTTTTTGCTGTGCACACATATTCTGAATTCAGAAATAATTTTGCTGATATTTTCTGCTTATGTTATCATATTCAATAGTACTTTGCTCCAAAAAGCTAATGAGTTTAAATAGGACAATTATACCAAGGCTGAAGTGAAATTTGGCACATTAATATTATCAACAAAATTGCTCCAGATACAGTAATGCTCTAAGTAATCAACTTCTTAACAACAGCAGAATTATGGGTAACTTTTCAGGATTTAGTTGGAAATATGGCTTGTTGCCATTCATCGGAAAGCTCTCGCCGAGAGCTTTCCGATGAATGGCAACAAGCCATATTTCCAACTAAATCCTGAAAAGTTACCCATAATTCTGCTGTGGTTAAGAAGTCGATTACTTAGAGCATTACTGTAATTCCAACAATAACTTCAGACAAGCCTGAGTTTAGTGTTCCTGTAATTTGCATAATGAGGTCCCCAGAGGGTGAATTTAGTGACACTATCCCACACAGCGGCCTAGCATTACCAAATTCACCCCCTGGGGACCTCATTCTGCTTGGCCTCATCTGCTATGGGAGACATAGATGCCGACTGAAGTTCTCAAATGGTCAATACATACACCCATTGGGAACCTTGGTTATGCAATGTCTTCCAATTTGGGGATATAGAGAAACTAAACTAAAAAAGAAATAGAATCTACGTGAAGAAGTTTCTATGGAAATTTGATAATAAAGAAAGATGAAGCCTAAGTAGAATGAGGTCCCCAGAGGGTGAATTTAGTGATACTAGCCCGCTATGTGGGATAGCGTCACTAAATTAACCCTCTGAGGACCTCATTCTGCAAATGACAGGCACTCTAAACTCAGACTTGACTCCTGATGCATTTTCAGGTTGATATGTTTCACTGAGATGTAATTATAAGGAATAACCATGTTCTTTTTCTATAATTTATAAGATCTTGCCTGTATCTTTATAATCTTCAAATTTATGGTCTCGGTTGCAACCTATCATGAGACATCAAATTTGGCACTAAGACTAATTAAGGATTTCCAGGTCGGCAAAATGTTTGCACAGCTATCTATAAAACTAGAGAATTTGTTCCATTGCCAACCTATCAGAAGTATTGGCATGAATGGAATCATGGGTTACTGTATGCAAAGTCCATTTCCAAGCTGGAGTTTAATGTGTCTGTCATTTGCAGAATGAGTTCCCCGGAGGGTGAATTTAGTGATGCAATCCCACCTAGCTGGCTATTATCATCAAATTCACCCCATTCTATGGAAATTTGATAATAAAGAAAGATGAAGCCTAAGTAGAATGAGGTCCCCAGAGGGTGAATTTAGTGATACTAGCCCTCATTCTACATGGCCTCATCTGCTATGGGAGATATAGACTCAGATTGAAGTTGAAATTGCGATGAATCGATGCAGCCCAAGCAGTAGGTTGGGATCCTATGCATATATAAGTGAATGCATTGGCACAGGGTTTTCGCAAAAATTCAAGAAGCTCCAGTCGTGGAAGGTTTAATTATCCGAACCTACTGCTAGGGCTGTAACGATTCATCACGATTTTTTCTTTGTATCGCATCATGAATGTCTGATGTGAAGCATTACCATTTATGAAAAGCATACAGTAATGCCCTAATTAATCGACTTCTTAACACAGCAGAATTATGGGTAACTTTTCAGGATTTAGTCGGAAATATGGCATGTTGCCATTCATCGGAAAGCTCTCGCCGAGAGTGTGGTTAAAAAGTCGATTAATTAGGGCATTACTGTACTTTTGCATCCAAATCTCATCAAATGATATCCAATAACAATGAGCAGACAACACTCTTCTAGGTGCTTCTATATATGTTTGGGGCTCCTTGCAGGGTAATGGATGTTTTTTTATTTTATGTCCTAAAAATTGTAAGAAACATTTATTTAAAAAACATGATAAAAAATTGTTAGGCCAATGCATTCTCTTATATATGCGAGGCGACCTATGGTCGACTCGCATATATAAGAGAATGCATTGGCACAGGGTAAAAACCAATTTTTCAATATTTATTTCCCAGAGTGACATAACAATTTATCAATGAGAATGATAAAGTAGATTAATTACCCTTCTCAATTGCAGCAATCAGGTTGAAGTTGCCTTACAGGCAGTGAGCAACGGATGCTGAATTCATTCATAATGGCAACTACCAGTACAGCAATTATGCATTGTGATGTGCATCGCATCATACCGTAAAGATTGCGATGTACATTGCACCGTGAAGTTCTGCATCGTTGCAGCTCTACCTACTGCTATCTTGGATAGCTTGAATTTCTTGTAGAATGTGCTTTAAATAATGCTGCAGTTTTTACAAGTATTATTTTTAGACTTTCAGAAGGTTGTTTATTACATTTTTGCATAGTTTAGACCTCATGTTATTTTAAATGGCACAATGAATTTGATGGCATGTCCTCAATGTCCTAGCAATATTGGTAATATACTAGTACATTCTTCAAGGGGGTATGCTGCTTGGCTGCAGAAATTATCCTTTTGAATCACTACAATAAGTGTATAATTAATGTAACTTGTTCTGGTTATCCATATTTACATAAATTCAAAATTCAAAAATTGTAATTAATTGCTAGCTCAAATCCAATGTATACAGTGCTTGAGCTGATTACATGGCATATTTATTTATTTAATTTTTTGTTGAAGGCAAGTCAGCTTTAGTCAGGTTATTGTTATTCAACAGATCAAAGATATGGATATATATATAACAGTGCTACTGTGCTATCCCGGTCAGTTCTCTTTAAGAATAGCCAAGGCTGCAAAGAGTGTCTGTCATTTGCAGAATGAGGTCCCCAGAGGGTGAATTTAGTGATGCTATCCTGCACTGTGGGCTAACATCACCAAATTCATCCTCTGGGAACCTCATTCTGCTTTGGTCTTCAACTGCTATTTGAGACCTTAAGGATTAGATTGAAGTTCCCCAGTTGAAGTTGATGTTCATCCATTTGTCTCTTCGATTATACATATTATCTTCTGCAAATTAGGGGATATAAACTTCCCAGAAGGGAAAAAGTAACTAAAAACAACATTAATTTGAGACTATATATACTTCCCAGAAGATGAACCCTAATCAGAATGAGGTCTCCAGAGGTGAATTTGGTGATGCTAGTCCTGTGTGTGGGATAGCATCACTAAATTCACCCTCTGTGAACCTCATTCTGCAAATGAAAGACACTCTATTTGCAGGCTTTTAGAACAGCAAGCAATTTTCCTCACACCCACAGGTCCTGAAGAAGGATAATAACAATCCGAAACTAGTTGATCATTTCCAGCAAAGGATTATTCGTTGTTGGTGATCTTCCCTGGAGATTAACCTCTCACATCTCCTTATAGTTATCTTTAATAGTCATATGATATGCATCTCGTAGCTTTTCTCTCACCACACCTCGTCAAATTTTACACAAGTCTTGACTTTCCATGCAGCGTGCAATTACTTAGGCATGCGACTACTGAAGCATGACCTAATATGAACACATAAGAACCAATTGTGGAGCAGATTACCACCAACCCACCAATGTAACTTGCTGTTCTTATTTGGTGTTGGTGGGGGTGGGCCTCCTTTGGTTAGGGGTAGTCGTCTCACCCTCCAGTGCTGGTTATGAGGGTTTAAATCCAAATAAACTCCTTCCCAAGTTGAGCTACAGTGTCATTGACACTTTCTTTATATTTGGAGAAAATTTCCCGTATCCAGATCACTATTTAAATTTGGCAACAAAGATTATTGATGGAATTTTGCCATTATTGAAGACATTCTGCCACATTCAGGAGTGTTGGGTAGAAGGCTTCCATCATGGACATTGTAACTCGAAATCATTATCTGGTGGAGTTACTCACCGATGGTCGGTGGTTTGCCGCACATGGTCGACGAGTTTATCAGCCATTGAAAACACTGTTAGATTAGCCGTAATTGTGCGGATTTCCTCCACTATTAAAACTGGCAATGTCTTAATATGGCCTTAGTTGTTGAAGGTGACATTAAGCCCCAATCAATCAATCGTATTTGGTGTTGATAATAAAACAATTTATGTTCTATTGTTGGGGAAATTTCATCTTTTGCAATGAAGATACAAGAATCAGTAACCAATATTGTCAATGCCATTCCTTAAACAAACATTATCCGGTGTGATATCTCTAATGATTACATTATTCTAGTTATGCAAGAACTTGACATGAGGCATCTCTAGTAATGACATGAATTCTCAATAACCTGAGATTTTACATAACAATTCTCTACCTAATGTCAACATAGTCTACCTTCTGAGCACCATCTTACAATCAGCGTTTCATTGTAATAATACAACATATTCAACATTTATTATAGCAGTTTATAATTTAGGTTAGCATCAAGTAACAATGAAACTAGGTTGTGTGTCATGAATTGTCTCCAGGACAATATTATTTGTATTGAAATTGAGACAAATTAACAAGACTTGTTCCTAGTTTTAATATTTTCATAGTTGCCTTTGTCTTCATGCTTATATTATTCCGTTTCAGCCACTATGGACTGGAATGTAATGACACAATCATCTGCCTGCACTAATTTTATTATAAATTATAGGGCAGGACCAGTTTCAAAATTAATCAACTTTGATCTGATATTGACTAAATTATTCTCCAATAACGACATTTCGCATTGTTGAAACAATTGTTATGTAAACATTACTGTTACAACGATTACAAGCTGATCGCACAGTTTATAATTAAAATATTTATGTCTAAATTTAAAAAAAAAAATTCAATGCTTGTTCCAATGTGTACCTTTACGATTTGCTTCAATTTGGGGTATTTTATTTGTCAAATTGGACTTTAATTAGCAACGTAGATGTAAAAGTATGTTTACATAACAATGGTTTGGACATTCAAAATCTCATCTTTTGGTAACAACTGATAATGACAATAAGGATGAAGTTTATCTATTTCCACATATTGATTATAATTGTTTTTACAGACATTTATGACTGTTCACATGTACAGCAATGCCCTAACTAATCGACTCCTTAACCACAGCAGAATTATGGGTAACTTTTCAGGATTTAGTCAGAAATATGGCTTGTTGCCATTCATCGGAAAGCTCTCACAGAGCTACCCATAACAAAAGTTACCCATAATTCTGCTTTGGTTAAGAGGTCGATTACTTAGGGCATTACTGTAGGTGATCAGTTTTGTCAAATAATATATGGAAGATATTAGAATTGTAAATATAGATAATTATTCCTCAATAAGATTTATTCCACTAGTTGGGTATCATTTTTAAAGTGGTTATCTTGAGGAAATATCAAGACATAGTTTAGTGAAACTGTTGTTTTGTCATCTACACAACTGCGTAATGAGTGTTGATACAGAAGTTGAGCTACCGCATCAATTTTGAATGAGCCTTCCAATCACATAATTCTAATTTTACGATAAGTATCATTTGCCCTGTCACTCTAACAAATAGTTTTTGACAACAAGTTGTTATTTATCATTATATTCTGTGATTAAAATGAGTGATGTTTTTCTCTAGCTGAAACATCAAGCATGAGGCAGAGGCTTCAGAAAGTCAAAGCGTTTGGCATCGATAACGTAAACACTCTTTATAAGAGCTGCTTGTTTTTTTTATGCCAAGGTCATAAAGATCAAAACCAGGTTTGTATGTCTGAAACCTGGGTTCTATGGTTGCTGTTATTATTTCAGGAAGAGAAAACATAGATATTGTGATTTTTCTGGTGTGAGACTTTTGTCGTTAAAGATGTCCGATCTTATTTGAATAAGATGAGACATCTTTAATGACAAAAGTCTCACATCACTCATATTTGACAAAAATTAACAGAGTGAGCAATAGGCAATAAACTGCGGGAAAGCTGTCAAATAATGTTTGCACCAATTTATGACATTTAAACTGGACGTTCCCCATTAATACCGTGTTTAACATAGTCTGTTTAAAACCAGACTGGAACTGCTTTGCAGTGCAGCCTGAAGAAAATGAGAGGGTCCATTACGACAAGCAAGCATTACGTCAGTGTCAGCCAATCACAACATCTATCAGTAAAGTGATGCAGCCATTAAGGCGATTGTCGGAATTCCTATACAGCAGTCAATTCACCACATAGCTAAAAATAGCGAAATAAATTTTCTGTCACATTAATAATTTTGCAGTGTTAAATTTTTAAAAAAGATTATAACATCTAATTACACACTAAATGCGTATGTGAACAGTCCATAATTTACCAATACTAGCTAGCAAGGATAATAGACGTACATATTTCCAAGAACACCAGTTTGAACCGGTGGATATAAAGGACATAAATGCGATATCTGTTGCATAAAACTATTTGTGCGCTGTGACATCATACTGCATAGATTGCAAGTAGAAGTTATTTATAGCAACGGTAATGTGACACACAGCTTCCCCCCCCCCCCCCCCCCCCCCCCCCCCAGACTGTGTACCGTGAAGCAGTCCCAGTTTGGTTTTAATCAGACTATTTAACTAACACGTCTTTTCTCAATTATAATACCTCTTTCCCATGTCAGCACCCTCTGTGCAAACTATTATATGATTTGGGGTGTGACAAATATTGTTATGAATTAATTTTTATCACTACAGAATCAAATTTTCCTAGCTTATCACTGAGGCCTTTCCAGACAGCGAGCATGCAAAATTCACTTAGTGGCAGCGTTTGTTCATTTAAATTACATTGGATCTATTTCTTTCTCTGTTCTCTTTCCTTATCCAATTTAATCATTGTAAAAGATGGAATTAACTGATCAGCTCTCAGAAACAACATTAGTATATGGATATGGGGCGTAACAATGTCGGAGCACTTGTGTTCTAATCCTAATTATTACATGATCCTACCCTTATTCCATTCAATAAACCCATTCTGTAAATTGTGATATTAAACATTCGTTTAATAACAGGAAATAGTGCCAGGTGACCTTTGACTTCCGGTTTACATTCCGCACGCGGCGCCTCAAAAATAATTTGGCTTTCAATATTTTACCAACAAGCTATAATGATTGAACAGTTTTAAAAGTTATGTCGTTAAATATACGCCAAAAAATGCGCCAAAGAGTCTTTATTTATCTGGGACGATTTCTTTTATGCGGGCAAACAACGCATAGTTACATGAAACGTCATCGTATGCCTTATAGAAGCCCATGTTAGTTTCGCGTCCCATTTGTTGATTTGAGTATGTTTTCTCGAGGTTTAGAATCATGTAATAAATAGAATCTACAACTCATCCCCAGTTTATAGCAGAATTTACAAAACTAGTCCAGTAAATTAGACTACAAATGTTAAGGGACCGCAGTTATTATTTTGTTAAGTTTGCAATAACAAAAAGACATTCTTTTCATTTAAATTTTCATTATTGTTTAGGAGAACAACGCAAAAGTCTGTTTTAAATTAAGAGTATGTTGTTTGAAATCTCGGTCTGCATATGACGACAACGCCCAAGTTTCATATATGTTGGATATGTTGGAAACGCTTCACGCAGCGTCCTCGTCAAGGACTAATGTTGTCTTCAATTCCGGGTTGTTAAGCTTTTTGTAAATTCGGCTATAAACTGGGGACTCATAGATCCTCTATTTATTGTAGGTATATACCTATTTATATGCATATTAATGACAAATTAAATATGTTCAAAGATGGCATCTGTCATACGCTGTGTGGAAAGGCCTTTATATTCACTGCCTTGCCAAAGTACTGGGAAGAACTATGCTGATTGAACTACAATCAAAATTAAATTCCTGGTTGTCACATTTTCTGTGCAACTGTTGTGCCAGTGCTGTGATTGTGTATTATATAAAGGAGGGATATAATTAAATATATTCAACAAAATATGACATTGTCAAATGATTTCTGGGTTTATCTCCCGGGGTTCTATATAGCTCATCTGATGTAGTGAATAATACCTGTTATTTTTTGACAGGTAAATCTAATCAAGAAATGAAGCTAAGATACGGCATGTAAAAATGTTCAACATATATGGATTTGGTGTAGTGGCTTTTAAAGATGCATAATTCGATTAAACGCCCCTAAATTAATATTTCTTTGGCTTGGGGGGGGGGGGGGGGGGGGTGGGGGGGAGGTCAAAAATATTTGATTCGAGTCGAGGAACCACCCATCAAAGCTCAGTTATATAGATATTGATTTATGAATATTTTTCAACCACTGGGAATATTTGGCGGTCTGGCGAAAATTAGCTGACTTCTTACAGAAATAGTATATGCGGCATGCCATTACGAGGGGTCATGCAAGGTCGCGGCTCCATGTGCGATCAGTGGAACCAATTACTTTTGGAATAAAAGTCGATGAAAAGTATCGCCATCAACAAGAATATGGTATGTTTTGATAAGTGCAGATACATAGATAGATAGATAGATAGATAGATTTATTCAGACGCCCCATTATAGGGACAGGTTGCCATGTATAATAATATTAACAGTGTATCATGTGACATCATACAATATATTGACATTACATACATTGAATAATAGTGACATTGAATAATAGTGATAATATCATTATATATATATAAGCGTCAATTAATGAATATATATATATATATATATATATATATATATATATATATTCATTAATTGCGTATATTCTTATCTGTAGAGTGAGTTATGTTACACGATTCAACACACGTAATTTGTCTAGTTTAACTGTGATCTGGCCTCGAATAACCGCTTACTACGTTGCAGATTTGGGAGCATATTTGAGCTGTGTCATTGGCTAATATATGTGTGAGTTGGTCCAATCTACTCATCAATTGATAAAATTGTCATCCATAATTTTAATGATTTCATTCCGTATAGGAAGAAATGTTGGACAATCAATTAGGAAATGCCTCTCATCGTCGATGGCTTCGTCATTACACAAAACACATAATCTTCTGGCTAAAGGAATCGGTGGTTGGGCATGACGACCCTTTTCAATGGCAAGAGAATGATTACTTATTCTTAAACGTGTAAATGCTGAGCGGTCAGCTAGCGACTCTATTTAAAAGATAAGGTTCTAGGACAATATCTCTTTTAAAAAGTCGATATGTTCTTAATTTATTTTTACCAGTTTTTGAAACACCATCGCGCATAACTTTTTTCAGTGTGATTTTCACGAAGCTGGCGTTTAAATGACTTTAGAAGCTTGTTAATTAGAGGCTTGTTGTTAGTAATGTCGGAGGGTATAGTCAAGCCGAATGACTCCAGACTTTTGAATATCGAATTCCCAGCTACCCCGCTGCGCTGTTCGCGCATTGCATCATTTAATATGCCACTCGTACATCTGGATGAGATTTTAACTGCATATGAAGCCATTCTACATAAAGCGTCAATATATAACGGGTAGCTCCCCAATTCAGCTCTGACTGCATTGTTTGAAGCGTATTTACCGACTCCCAAGTATTTGTTTGCAATGTGTGATATGAAGTTTCTCACATGGATAACGTTCGTGATTTTTTATTGTTAATTCACTTGCCCATAATTCACTGCCATATAGAAGTATAGGCTTGATTAACTTATCAAACAGTTTAAGGGAAGTTTTTAGAGGGAGGGGCGCTTTATTTGCACACGCACGAGATATTGAATAAAGAGCTTTTCGTCCTTTGCCACTCAAATTATTTACGGCCTGCGTGAATTTTCCTGTGCTGGAAAACGTCATTCCGAGATAGGTATATTCGTTAACCAGATCCAAGGGATTATCTTCAAGGAAAAACTGAAAATCTGAAAATCTGAAAATCAAGCATTTCGTCTTCTCCGTGTTTATCGACAGGGCATTTTGTCGCGTGAAGGACTGGAGTTTGTCCAAACATCGCTGAAGTCCTTCTGGACTCTCAGAGACCAAAACTAAGACATCTGCGAAGAGCAAATGATTGAGCGCGCTAGATCCAATACGTAACGGTTCACATTTGTCATCGAAAATGTCCTTAATGTCATCAATGAATATTTTAAATAGTAAGGGCGATAATATACATCCTTGGCGTACTCCAATTGTGGAGAGATGTGAAGGACCGATACCTTTATTTGTATTTGTGCTATAAAGGCTTGACTGGTATAGTCATTTTAATACATGAATCATACTTATTTATGAATCGGTAATCATGTTTTATCCATGCAAATAGACATGTTATATGGCACCATGCTGGTTACATGTGGAGATACTATGTGTTTACATTCGTGACAACACTTCTTGGGGGGGGGTGGGGAAAGACGTTATTGTAGGATTTAACTTTCTTTAGCTTTCCGTCCAATGTATTATACTGCTAGTAGATATGTATGTAGGCTATTAAAATTAAAGCCACTTGGCGGTTGGAAGCCTTTAAGTGTGCTTGATTTTGGATGTTTTGGTACATCCCCGTTCTGTATTTTGTGCTAGTAAACCCACATACCAAATTTCATTTCATTCAGTTGAGAATATCTAAAGTTATCATCCGGGAACTAAAAGTGAACAGTCGGATAGACAGACAGATGGACATACCAATAACATAATACATCCCAGTTTTTAACACGTTCACTGCCGAAAACCATTGGGTAATTCCATCCCGTATGCCAACATGGGATTTGATGTATTGCCGATAGTAGTTGATATTTTACATATATATGAGTAATGGTTCGACCAATATCGGCTTATATGATGCTGAAACATGTTATAAGGCTACTACGAGATAACTCATAGTCGGCAACTGGGATGGAATTTATTAGTGTTTCATCGCTGGTGCCAGCTACGAGTTATCTCATAGGTAAATACAATTACGTTGTTGGTGGCTTAGATGACGAAGAGTGCTATACAGGTACAAGCATATCGTGTATAAGACACGGTAAATGAATTTATACATGATGACTGGTACAGGCTACGTCGCATAAGACGTCGAAAACATAATATGTATTTACCTACGAGATAACTCGTAGCTGGCACCAGCGATGACCACTGGTGAATTTCGTCCCAGGTGCCGACTACGAGTTATATCGTAGTAGCTTTATAACACGTTTCATCTTCATTTGACCCGAATTTGATTGACTAAAATTGTACAAAACACGATAGATTAATTTATATATACAGTTAAACTTCGTTAAGTCGAATTGCAAGGGACCGTTGGATTACTTCCGAGTTATCCGAGTGTTCGACTTAACTGTTTTGACCATTTGGTGACCACAAATTCCAACCAGTTGAATTCATATCGATCCGATATGGCCCACGATTGCTGCATCAGTGTCATGGCATCGAGAACATTCAAATTGAGTTCAGCCTTCTTGTCAATAGCATTTCTTCGTTTGGAATATTGTTTTCGTTTTGGGAAGACATGACTGAATGAAATTATTCTCTGTATCAGGCCGTTTAAATATGGTTTTCATTTCGCCTGTCAACACTACTAATCCTCACAGGGGAAATTGACCCCCACACCTCGTTAATATGTTAAATAAACAATGCATTAGGATAAATAAAGACTCCAGGAAACTTCACAGCTTTTTAGGGTAATGAATAGAAGCACACTGAGTTATAATCACATGGTGATGCGTCGCCGACGGCGCTTCGACTTAACCATAGTAATTAGTGTTATAATCTGGCTGGTGGGACTAAATTTCGTTTCGACTTAAGCGGAATTTCGACTTATCCACCTTCGACTTAACCGTAATTATTCTAATGGCTTTGCTCACAAGCTCAGCCGGGACCAGGCGATGGCTTCGACTTAAGTGGGGTATTCGAGTTACCGACGTTCGACTTAACGAAGTTTAACTGTACACCCATTGCCAGAGAAATGAACTTGCATGCATGGGTATACAAGCCATGTGTATCTGCTTGATCATACACTTGATGTAGGGCTAGCAGCAGTTTCCAGCAGCCTGTGGTACTATATCTGATAATACTATAGTACTATAAAACTAAGAGATGTGTAATACTCATAGAACCGCAGCTGATAATCAGGTAAGTTAGAAATTAGCACACTCAACCAGGGTGCTGAGTTCTAACTAATCTCAACACACATGTAAGTGTTGTTCTATTGTATGTTACATTGCCAAACTTATGTATTTAGTGGACCTTCCAGTGGCTTGCACCCAAAGGGTGTATTATCAGTTATAGGCCTATAGCTTCAAATGAAACCTGAACAATCCAGAGCAAACTAATTACTGAATTAATAATTATGCAACGAAAGCCCTCTATATGTGTCTGGGAAAGGTCTATTTGCACATGTATAGCATGAGTCAGGGATGTACAGAAGAGGTCCTGGTGAATTGGAGTATCCTAGCAAGATTTCTATCTGCACCCCACCCCTTGTTCGGGATGCGCTAATCGTATCTCAAGCCATTGTAATTATACATATAAAATCGATCAATGGGATCGTTGGGCATGTATTGGCGCATACACCAACATTGCTTGTGTTGTTATTTATGTGGTATGAACACTACTACGACTTATCTCGTAGTAGAAGTCCCCATGGAACCGTTTACTATGAGTTAACTCGTAGCGGCAGCCAACGTGTTAAGAAGAGGTATATAAAAATGTCATAGATCTTGTGTTTGAATTTGTTCATTAACATTAACATTCTGCACACATTTGATTAGTGTGTTTGCTCCCCGACAACAGTTGGATAACTGGAAGAATAAGAAATTACAAGCTGACAACCAACCCAGGAAGTCAGGGACTTGGTAGACAAGAAAACTTAGCTAAATTGAGTAATGATCCCATGGTGAATAGAAATAAACAATATCCGATGGAGACATCAATTTATTTAAAAAATGATAGAACATGGACTTTTGGATTTCTATTCTATACACAATAAAAATTTAAACTATCAGACATTTCTTGAATGTCGTCATCATATTTTAATGAAAATACATATTATGAAAATCAACAGATAAAAATCACTATGGAATGACAATCCATTCTTGAACCACCAATATCTGTAGCCTGTCAAACATGAGCCATTGCAAAAATCTAACTTGTGGCGATGACGGTGTATCAATTAGATATGTAACGGAAATCAATTCTCTCCTAATCTTGAATAATTTGAGTTCACCTACCATCGATCAAAGATCTAAGTGACAAATTTTGGTAGCTTCCAGAATGTAGATATATATAGTAAATAGTAGATTCTTTTTTTGACAGCAATAAAACATTAACCCTTTGAGTGCCAGGGCCCGATCTCATCGGCCCTAAACCTACAAAATAAGTCTGTTAAAGAATATAAGAATAAATTATTAAAATTGTAAAAAAAATAAATAATAATTGTTAGGCCAATGCATTCTCTTATATATGCGAGGCGACCTATGGTCGACTCGCATATATAAGAGAATGCATTGGCACAGGGTATATGGGTTGATACAAAAATCGACCTGGCACTCAAAGGGTTAAATGACCATAAAAATAATATATAACATAATATATAATATATAAAGGTGGCCAAGGCACTCGCAGTGGGTAAGTGTGCAAAAAATATAAGTCTGTAAAACATCACCATTAAGAAGAACATGAAGAAATAGATCAAATATATGCCATATATACCATTTGAAAGAGGAAGCTCCAAAACATTATATTTTCAACTTATTCGATGTAGTAAACTGTGAGTATATTGTTTTTGTTGAGAAATCAATGTAGGTTCTGTGCCCAAGTTTCAGCACAAAGTATATTATTTTCAATGGAATGGGAATAATACTATATTTAGATATAGAGTTATTCCCCTTCAATTGAAAATAAACTATAGTTTGAATTCTGTTGCTTTCTGGAAGCCAAAATGGAGGAAATGATTTTATGATTTCAGCTATTTTCTATTACTCTATATGGGCACCTTCTGAAACTCAGATGTTCCAAATGGTGATGAATTATAGAATTTTAGTGATATTTTATGGCATATTGTTATTAAAACTATATATCAAGGTACTATAAACAAAATAATTGGTGACTTGAAAAATAAGTGGGCCTTTAAATTGTTTCTAAATATGTTAATGTGAGACTATAGAAGATAGACTATCTTCCCAGAAGATGAGGCCTAAGAAGAATGAGGTCCCCAGAGGGTGAATTTGGTGATGCTAGCCTGCCATGTGGGATAGCATGCATTACTAAATTAACCTTCTGGGGACCTATTGAATCACAATAACATCAATAAACTCTTAATACCTTAAATCTGTCAGCTGGGCTCAATACGACGTGTATGGGCTCAATGGCTTCAATTTGTTCATTGTTCAATGATCCGAGGTCAGATCCAGTAAGACCAGCTACCATGGAACCCAGTGTCGCAATGTATGAATGTGGCCAAGAGCTTACTGTACTGCCCCAAACAGCCTTGGCTTTCTGAGCATATCTTTCAGCTTGTGATGGTGAGCATGATACGATCTTCCCAATAGCTATATGTAGGATATTAACATTAAAGCCACTTGGTGGGTGGAAGCCTTTAAGTGTGCTTGATTTTGGATGTTTTGGTATATCTGAATTTTGTGCTAGTAAACCCACATACCAAATCACATAGGGGAAGCTGCATGCCCTTTGCTCCTGCCATCTTCATTTCGTGGATGCGACAATTGGGTCCATCTAAGATAAACTTACTCGCTCCCCACTGGCAGTTCGATAACAAGAAGAATAAGAAGTTACAAGCTAACATCTCTGACAACCAACCCAGGAAGTCAGGGACTTGGCAGACAAGAAAAATTAGCTAAATTAAGTAATGATCCCACGGTGAATACAAATAAACAATATCCGATGGAGACATCAATTTATTTAAAAAATGATAGAACATGGACTTTGGATTTCTATACACAATAAAAAATAAAAACTATCAGACATTTCTTGAATGTCGTCATCATATTTTAATTAAAATACATATCATGAAAATCTACAGATAAAAATCACTATGGAATGATAATCTACTCTTGAACCACCATCGCTGTGGCCCATCAAACATGAGCTCTTGCAAAAATCCAACTTGTGGTTATAATGGTGTATCAATCAGATGTGTAATGTAAATCAATTCTCTCCTAATCTTGCATAATTTGAATTTTCCTACCATCGATCAAAGATCTAAGTGACAAATTTTGGTAGCATCCAGAATGTAGATATACATTGTAAATAGTAGATTCTTTTTTGACAGAAATAACATATTAGTGACCATAAAAATAAATATATCAGCAAAATTTAATAAAGGTGCCCAAGGCACTCGCAGTGGGTAAGTGTGCAAAAAATATAAAATCTGTAAAACATCACCACTACCGGTAAGAAGAACATGGAGAAATAGATAAAAAAAAAATCCATATATTCATTATTAACCCTTTGAGTGCCAGGTCCGATTTTTGTATCAACCCATATACCCTGTGCCAATGCATTCTCTTATATATGCGAGTCGACCATAGGTCGCCTCGCATATATAAGAGAATGCATTGGCTTAACATTTTTTTTTTTTACAATTTTAATATATTTTATTATATTCTTTAACAGACTTATTGTGTAGGTTTAGGGCCGATAATATCGGCCCCTGGCACTCAAAGGGTTAATAGTTCTCCAATAATGAAATTTCGTATTGTTGAAACTATTGTTATGTAAACAAAACTATTTCAGTGATTGCTAATCATGTAGTAAGCTCAAATATCTTAGTCAATATGATTATCAGAATATTTTTCAATGCTTTGACTTTTTCCAATCAATGTCTTACAGTCAAGATTTGATTGAATTAGCTTATCTTAATAATTTTACATAACAAGGGTTTTATCTCAATAAAATCAGTGACATAAAAAGGCACTTTTACCATGTAACCTAAAACCATGTAAATATCAGTGTTGAAACGAATTGTTCACCAAAAGTCGATTCCAGAATACCAAGTCGATAAGTTCCATTAAATTGAGCACTAATATTGGCCTAACAATATTGACCTTTTAAGCCAGTGAATTCTGTTATATACACGAGGCTCCCAATGGAAGACTTGCATATATAAGAGAATGCACTGGCACAGGATATTTAATGCTGCACCAGCGCAGCTCCCCTCATGAAAGGGTTAAAGCTAATGAAGAAGACTGCCTGCAAATCATTATTTGGAGATGTTTCATACATTGAACATTATTGTCTTCACTTTGGTCTTTGCGACTAGGCATGCTATGCAGTTATGAATATTTACAGCACAGCTTATTTAAACAAAGTATTAATTTCGGAAACAAACTGACAAATCAGAATTTTTTGTGCCTTCTTAATCATGTGAAATGTTTCAATGCTGAAGTTGCAGGCAGCTTGGTAAAACAACAAATGAAATGTCTCTATAAGATATACATCATCACAGAATTATTAGAACACAAGAGAGTTGAATGATTATTAAAGAGTTTAAAGCAGCATGGAAAGGAGAGTCGTCATAGCAACCAAGAAGGATGCAGTCATCAAGTGAGCAGCTCCACCTGTAAAACACAAACAAATAATTCATAATGATGATAAAAACACATACCACAAGAAATATCCCCAAATCATCAGATTCCAACAACAACAAAATTTATTAAAATGCCGCTTCAGTTATCAGAATCTATTAATTGCCCAAAAATAATGCTAACCACAGTCAACTATAGTATAAAATTGCCCAAAACCTGTTATTTATCAACAATTTGTTCAATGAAATTTTGCCGGTTTGTCAAATATCTGAGACAAAAAAGCCACTTGATTTTAGAGTTATCCATCTTCATCCGCAATTTGGTCAGAGAAAGTCTTCTTGTTGACTGTTTACTGGGCCACTAAAAAAAATTAGCGGTGGTGAAAAATAATAGATTACAAACATAGATATCTGATCACACTGAGCCCAAGCCTTGAAATAGGGTGTCATTTGCAGAATGAGGTCCCCAGAGGGTGAATTTAGTGATGCTACCCCGCATAGCGGGCTAGCATCACCAAATTCACCCTCTGGGGACCTCATTCTGCTTACACCTCAGCAGAATGAGGTTCCCAGAGGGTGAATTTACCCTCTGGGGACCTCATTCTGCAAATGACACCCTATTTCAAGGCTTGCTCTGAGCTTTGATGGGTGGGTTCCTTGACTCGAATCAAATATTTTTTACCCCGAAGCCAAGGAAATAGTAATTGTGAGCGTTAATTTGGATTATTCATCTTTAACCCATCCATGACTGGAGCTTCCTGAAATTTTTTGAAAACCCTGTGGCAATGCATTGTCTTATATCTGCGAGGACCCTCACATATACAATGTATAAGATAATCATTAGCCTAACAAAAAAATAATACATTGACCTTGTAAGCCAGTGCATTATCTTCTATATGTGAGGCCCCCTATGGCAGACTCTCATATATAAGACAATGCACTGGCACAAGATCTTTAATGCTGCACCAGCGCAGCTCCCGTCATGAAAGGGTTACATGTAAAAAGCCTAGCTGTGATATTTTTGAGCCATACTATTATTATGGCATAGTTGAGGCCTCAGACTGTTTGTACAAACTTATCACCTTGCAACTTTGGTCTTAATTAACAGATTTTGTTTTCCTCTGGTATGGTTATAGTCCAGAGCTTGGGGAAAGGATACCCACATACTACGGGTTTTGATTTTACTAGAGTTACATCCCTTGTTAGACTTGGAAATTTGTGAATTTTGTGTCAGTACGAATATATGACCTTAAATGTGATTTGAATTGGTGATAGTCCAGCTTGGGGTGGAAAGATACTCACATACTACTGGTTTCGCCTATTGCTTACTTGGTGGCATAGACTGAGTGGTGAAACATAGCTTACTTGGTGATATAGACCGAATGGCAAAACAAATACTTACTTGGAGATAAGATCGAATGGTAAGACATTGTTACTTGGTCTTGTTTAGTGATAATGTATAGATCAAATGTTAAAACATTGCTTGGCTAAAACATTGCTTGGCAATAGATCCTGAATATTAAAATGTAGCTTACTTGGTGATATAGACCGAATGGTAAAAATAGCTTACTTGGTGATAAGATCGAATGGTAAGACATTGTTCACTTGGCAGTGTTCGCGCTGTCGGTAGCCAAATTAGCCAATGGCTAATCTTTTTCGAATTTGGCTAATAAAAATTTCATTTGGCTAAACTTTTGGCTAAACTTTTTATTTACCCCAAATGGAGAATGAAAGCATGAATTTTTGGCAAGTGGGTTTTCAATTCTGTGATGTGAACGATCTAGTCCGAAAACATCGTAAGTGGGAATATATTGCCGACTGTACAAAGGGAAACCCGATCGCGGACAGTACAAAGGGAAACCCGTCACTCTGCACGAAACAGCAAAAGTCTTTATTTTAAATTTAATCCGCTAATCCCCCATTGTCTGTCTGGTCACTCACGGGGCTCCTGCACAATGCATGTTTATGATGACATTGTATTTATGACGGTCAAGGTTTATGAGCACCAAGTGTAAGACAATAGCTTAATCAGCCAAATGTGAATCACGACAGATATTTTGTGGCTATTTGTCAAAACCGATACATTCAAAATAATATGCATGCTTTTATGACAGATTGTAATTTGATAATGGCGTAACAATATTAAGTTATTAGTTTCCAGATGTCACTTAGATATTTTCGCAAGGATAATTATTATTTCATGATTTAATCAATTAAAAGATATTGATATAAAACAAAAACATAATGACATTAAGAAGGACAATCCCGGGTCACCCCCCCCCCCCCAATCACTCTTTCACATAAAGATTAATATTGTTTTAATAAATGATATATATAAAAATATTTCTAGTTCATCAAAATTAGTTAAATTAATGTGTATTTTACCTGTGTCTGTTAGATTTGACGGTTCAGTCATTAATTGTGAACCGACCAGAAAACGATGATTTAATTTTGCCATAGTTTTTTTTAATTTGGCCAAAAAACATTTGGCTAAAGTTTTTTTCATTTGGCTAATAAAATTTTCATTTGGCTAAACTTTTGGCTAAAGTTTTTTTCGGTCCAGCGCGAACACTGTCACTTGGTAATATAGACCGAATGGCAAAATATTTATTACTTGTTGATATAGACTGAATGGTAGTTTCTATAATTAAAAGATATTGCTTATTTGTGATATATATCGAATGATAAAACATTGCTTGCTTGGCAATAGATGCTGAATGTTAAAACATATAAAACATATAGCTTACTTGGCTGCGACACGGTTGTTTGTTCCTGGACGCCACCCCGTTGATTAACCATCTTAATCTGGTCCTCGGACATCTGTTGCCGCTGAGCTGTACTAACACTATTAGCCTGATTCTTACTGAAGTGCTCCAGCTGGGATGTGCTGAATGACTGAAATCAACAATGAGAAATAACAACTATTTATCCATTGTAGGGATGTTGCTAGGGGGTCTCCATTGGGGTGTCCACCTTGAAATTTCCAACTGCACCCCCCCCCCCCCATTGAACAAGACAAAACCTCCATGGTTGCAAAATACCATCTGCACCCCCACCTTGCAATTATCCAACTGGTACCTCAAATTGCCCAACTGTTGGAAATTTCCAACTAATTTCCAAGCAATTTTAGACCACAATTTTTACTAAATATAGAAAAATATGCTACTGTTGGTCTAAAAACAACAATTCCCCAAAAAATATTGGTTGGAAACTCAAACAATGACAACAAATACAACCTACAGTAATGCCCTAAATAATCGACCCCTTAACCACAGCAGAATTATGGGTAACTTTTCAGGATTTAGTCGGAAATATGGCTTGTTGCATGATGAATGGCAACAAGCCATATTTCCGACTAAATCCTGAAAAGTTACCCATAATTCTGCTGTGGTTAAGGAGTCGATTACTTAGGGATTTACTGTAACTCTCATAATGATTTAATTTCTAGGATAAACTGGCTTTCCCAAGATGACGAATTAAAGGCCCACTTAATTATCGAACCCCCAGATCACATTACATAAAATATATGACATATTATACACCATTTGAAAGAGGAAGCTCCAAAACATTCTATTTTCAACTTATTCGATGTAATAAACTGAATATATTGTTTTTGTTGAGAAATCAATGTAGGTTCTGTGTCCAAGTTTCTGCACAGAAAACTATATTCAATGGAAGGGGAATAATACTATATATTAGATCTGAGACACACACAGATGTTCCAAATGGTGATGAATTATAGTATTTTAGTGATATTTTATGGCATATATTGTTATTAATACTATATATCAAGGTACTATAAAAAAAATAATTGGTGACTTGAAAGATAAGTGGGCCTTTAAATTGTTTCTAAATATGTTAATTTGAGACTATAGAAGATAGACTATCTTCCCAGAAGATGAGGCCTAAGAAGAATGAGGTCCCCAGAGAGTGAATTTGGTTATGCTAGCCTGCCGTTCGGGATAGCATTACTAAATTATCCCTCTGGGGACATATTGAATCACAATAACATCAATAAACTCTAATAGCTAGGCCAAACAAAAAAAGAGTTTGGTTCTTGGGCAATTTTTTTTTCAAATCAATGAGGGAGGGAGGGTTTTATTTTTATTTTTTTATTTTTTTCTGCACATAGTAAGTATGGACAAATATACCTTCCTCTGTCTAGTAATAACCAGAAATGTAGAGGGAACTGTTATGCATATAAACTCATTTAATCTTACATAAAAATGACATTGTACTACCAGTCTATGACTGGGATTACCTAACATTATATAATGCCCCTGACATTCACTATTGTTATTGTTTTCTTAAAACTGATACCTCCCCATTCTAATATGTGATCCTGAATTTAATCCTGTGCCTTTCAATTGTATGGAGTTACAATTAGTGTAAGTTAGATCACAATGACTAATTGTAAGAGCATGAGGATCAGCTTATAATCATTTTCTTAATTGTAGTCATCTACTTCATGTTGAAAGCCTGCAAGTCACTTTTTAACACATTACATGTTATAGCTTAACGCACACTAATATTCAACACATATCTACTATGGACATGTTTATGAAATAAAAAAAAAACTGGCCTGAGAACCAAAACCCTTTTTTTTTTGGCCATACATACCTTAAATCTGTCAGCTAGGATCAATCCGACGTGTATGGGCTCAATGGCTTCAATTTGTTCATTGTTCAATGATCCGAGGTCAGATCCAGTAAGACCAGCTACCATGGAACCCAGTGTCGCAATGAATGAATGTGGCCAAGAGCTTACTGGACTGCCCCAAGCAGCCTTGGCTTTCTGAGCATATCTTTCAGCTTGTGATGGTGAGCATGATATGATTTCCCCAATAGCTGCAGATGCATCACTGAAAAGAGTTGTACAGGTGAGAATAGGACTACCCATGTTATATGCGAAAACGTCTCCCATAAGGAGCCTCGCATATATAAGAGAATGCATTGGCCTAACACTATTTACCTTGACCTTATAAGCACAGAAAATTCTCTTATGTGTGCGAGACTAGCATATATAAGAGATTGCACTGGCACAGTATCTTTAATGCTGCACCAGCGCAGCTCCCGTTCATGAAAGAGAGAAAAATGGCGACTGCAATCGCAATCCAAGACATATGCGAGTGATACATGGACAAAGATAAATCACATCAAATCTATGTATAAGAGATAAATATATAAAAGTAAAATCCAAGATGGTTGCTGGCGGCTATGTTTTCCATTGATATTCAAAATCATTTGATAGCTTCCATCTAGTAGATCACTATGAAGATTAATATGAAGTCTGGAGATGATCGGATGAGGGAAGTGGACTGTAGGGTGTGACAAAGGATTTAGTCATGCAAAGAGTAAAATCCAAGGTGGCTGCCAGTGGACACGTTTAAGGCAGAATGACAACAAAATGACTCGTTCCCATCTACATCCCAATGTCAACAGCCATGACAAATTTCATGATGATCAGACCAAAGGCACGACCTGACTAGCCGGTGCCAAAGGATTTAGTCATGCAAAGAGTAAATTCCAAGATGGCTGCTGGCGGCCATTTTTTTGGCCGAATGACCCCAAAATGACTCGTTCCCATCTACATGTCAATGTCAACAGTCATGACAAATTTCATAATGATCCGACCAAAGGTACGACCTGTGGCCCGTGCCAAAGGATTTAGTCATGCAAAGAGTAAACTCCAAGATGGCTGCAGCGGCCATGTTTTTGGCCGAATAATTCCAAAATTACTCGTTCCCATTTACATGTCAATATTAACATCCATGACAAATTTCATGATGATCAGACGAACAGTACGACCTGTAGCCCGTGCTAATGGATTGAATTTTGAAATCCAAGATGGCTGCTGGTGGCCATGTTTTTTTTCCGAAATGATCCCAAAATGAATCGTTCTGGTCTAAATGTTAATGTCAACAGCTATGACAAATTTCATAATGATCCGACCATAGGTACGATGCTGTGGCCCATGCCAAAGGATTTAGTCATGCAAAAAGTAAAATCCAAGATGGCTGCCAGCGGCCATGTTTTCTGGCCGAACAATACCAAAATTACTCGTTCCCATCTACATGTAAATATTAACATCCATGACAAATTTCATGATGATCAGATGAACAGTACGACCTGTAGACAATGTGAAAGGATTTAGTGATGCAAAGAGTAAAATCCAAGATGGCTGCCAGCGGCCATGTTTTTTGGACGAACGACCCCAAAATTATTCATTTCCCATCTACATGTCAATATTAACATCCATGACAAATTTCATGATGATCAGACGAACAGTACGACCTGTAGCCTGTGCTAATGGATTGAATTTTGAAATCCAAGATGGCTGCTGGCAGCCATGTTTTTTGTCCAAATGACCCCAAAATGACTCATTCCCATCTACATCCCAATTTCAACAGTCATGACAAATTTCATGATGATCAGATGAACAGTACGACCTGTAGACAATGTGAAAGGATTTAGTCATGCAAAGAGTAAAATTCAAGATGGCTGCTGGCGGCCATATTTTTTGGCCCAATGACTCCAAAATTACTCGTTCCCATCTACATGTCAATATTAACATCCATGACAAATATCATGATGATCAGACAAACAGTACGACCTGTAGCCCGTGCTAATGGATTGAATTTTGAAATCCAAGATGTTTTTTTTCCAAATGACCCCAAAATGAATCGTTCCAGTCTAAATGTAGAGTAAGGCTATGCGAATATAAATATGTCATACCTGTAGGCATCATTTGAGAAAGCTTGTATATGTATTGCTGTTGCTCCACATACAAAGTTTTTCATCTGGACCAGTTCATCAGCAACAACAGTACCAGCACTGTTTCCTTTCTCGCCAGACAACCATTTCGCAAAGCCAGCTTGGAGCTGAAGAATAAGAAAATTGAGAATAAGAAATTAAACATAATATATACAAGAATCATTGTATTGTGGTGCTTGCAGTCCTAAAATTCTTCCTAGAACCTCCTCCATTTTAGGCCTAACATTGCAAACAAAATTGGTTGGGAGGGACCAGCAGGATGAGGTAACACCCCACTCCACCCCCCCCCCCCCCTGACCTCCAGGGTGCCCTAACTCAAACCTAGCTCGGTCCCTGCAAAGTGAGGAGGATATTAACACTTTCTTTACTGGAGATTCCTGAAATTTTGCGAAAACCCTGTGCCAATGCATTCTCATATATATGCAAGTCTCCCATAGGGAGCCTCGCATATATAAGAGAATGCATTGGCCTAACAATATTTACCTTGACCTTGTAAGCCAATGTATTCTCTTATATATGAGAGGCTTCTGATAGGAGAATTGCAAAAATAAGAGAATGCACTGGCACAGGATCTTTAATACTGCACCAGCGCAGCTCCCATCATGAAAGGGTTAAGACAGTTTATGTCTGCAATTGCTTGACATTTGTCGACAATGACTTTATGCTGTCAACATGATAGATAAGAAGCACCAAATCTACATGTTTTATATTTTCATTGGAAGTGACAAATCGTAATATATATCAAAAGAACTAGATAAGAAGATAGAAAAAGTTTTTTAAAAAGGGCAGCAAAACAGATACCAGACATGAAAGTAGTAAGCTATGAAGATCTGCTAAGAAAATTAGATCTACCAACCATATTATTTAGAAGAGACAGAGGAGACTTAATAGAAGCATATAAAATTACACACCGACTATACAAGGAAGGAAATAAAAGGATTGAGGGCTGACGTAGAAGAAAGATCAAGTGACCGTGGACACAACTAAAAAATTTACCATCGACATCGGGAAAGTCATTTGCAGAATGAGGTCCCCAGAGGGTGAATTTAGTGATGCTATCCCACAAAGCGGGCTAGCATCACCAAATTCACCCTCTGGAGACCTCATTCTGGGAAGTATCTATAGCATCAAATTAAGATTGTTTTCAGTTACATTTCCCTTCTAGGAAGTTTCTATATCCCCTAATTTGCAGAAGATAATATTCATAATTGAGGTGCCCAATGTGTGAACATCACCAACTTCAACTGAGGAACTTCAATCTGATCCTAGGTCTGCCATATCAGTTGAGGGCCTAAGCAGAATGATGTCCTCAGAGGGTGAATTTAGTGATGCTAGCCCACTATGCGGGATAGCGTCACTAAATTCACCCTCTGGGGACCTCATTCTGCATATGACAGACACACTATTTGCAGGGTTGAACTCACCTGTTCCGAAGAGAACACATTGTGTTTACCGGTAGCAGCAAGAGCTGACAGATCCAGTGGGAGTTGTGAGATTTCCTCCTTAGTCAGACCGCCCAGAATAGATCCCGCACGCTGAATTTGATTAGCTGATGTCCAACTGGCAATAGCACCGAGAACCTGAGAATAAAACATTTTGCCTATAAATATATTATCAATTAAGTGATACATAAATGGAAGCATGTCTAAATGCACTACCATATAGTGTAAAAGGATATACATGCAGTAATGTCCTAAATAATCGACTCTATAACCACAGCAGAATTATGGGTAATTTTTCAGGATTTAGTCGGAAATATGGCTTGTTGCCATTCACTGAGAGCTTTCCGATGAATGGCAACAAGCCATATTTCCGACAAAATGCTGAAAAATTACCCACAATTCTGCTGTGGTTAAGGAGTCGATTATTTAGGGCATTACTGTACCATGTTGAAGGTGGATTAATTATCTTATTAGCATTATAAGATACGTTTTAATGGTAACGAGTATGGCTGCGGACACACGTATCACAGTAGCGATGGCATAGTAGGTGTGACAATTTATTATGGTGGAGTTTGGTAACAATTGGTCCGTCATAATTCTGTGCCATAACTATCCATGTCGCCCGCTGATTTTCCGCACAATGAGTCGACTGGACCAATTAACGATTGCTTTTCACAAAGGTTGATCTCTACTCATTACGTTTTGCTAAATTGTATTCACAACGATATATATAATTGCACGATAGATCGTCCAGAATTGTGTTTGACCGTGGCCTGGTGGTAATTCCTCATTGACTCACATATCATTATTGTGGTACGTTTTTTTATATTATCTCAAAGTTTATCTACTTATATTAATTTCATTAGTAAGAACAATCATGGCTGTTGAGATGGGTTATTCATTAAGTTACAAAGTGGACTTGTGTCTTAACATGCATAATATAACACTGCGTGTTGAGTAAAGATCAACATCGACAAGACATTCAGGTAGATACATCCTTGAGAGATCGATCGTCGCTGGTAGAGCTTGGTAGACTCATTGTGCGAATGTGCAGAGGGCGACATGGCTTGCTATGGCATATTAATTATGACAACAAATTGTCACAAAACTCCACCATAATAAATTGTCACACCTACTATGACATCGCTACTGTGGTACGTGTGTCGCAGCCTATGTAACAGGCAACAAAATGCAAGTACAAGAGGTAGATTTAGAAAGGATATGATGGTATATAAGTGTATAATGTGCTGTAAAAATAAAGCTGAATTTAGAGACATATGACTGTTTGACAAAATAAATATAGTGAATTTCACTAAAGGTTTGGATCTGCAAAGAGGTTGTCAGGCACTAACAGGTGACCAAAAACCATCGGGGATAGCATAAAAAACAGTCTGGGGATGATTTATTTCCGTTATAGTCCCCGATGGTATCGGTCACATGAAACACCAAAACGCATCCAAAGGCAGCATCTCACCTGCTGCGATAATACTATATATAATGTTGATATTGGTGAGGAAATATCGGTTTAAAATAAATTATGGATACCCATGGTGGGATATAGTGAAATTACATGTATATGTTGAATCATTGTAATTCAATAAGATTAACAGTTAAAACTGTCATATTACCCCTGTTTTGAAAGCAGTCATGATTACAAAACTACATATAAAGTTCCATTCAGATACAATAAACCAAGACTGAAATAAATGCCTGGACTGACAGATAAACGGATGGACAAACAGATAGATGCAGTCAATCCATTTTCGCTTTGAAAAATTGGGGGTATAATAAAAAATGATAGGGTTCAATTAAAAGAATCAAACCTGTCTTACTATATAGCAGAGAGGGAGATGGCATGTGCCCATGGAAACCATTGTCCCTGCGCACACATCAGGATAGTTGAAATGGAAACCGGTGTCCCTGCACACACCACATAATGAGGTCCCAAGAGAGTGAATTTAGTGACGCTATCCCGCATAGGAGGCTAGGATCACTAAATTCACCCTCTGGGGACCTCATTCTGCTTAGGCCTCATCTTCTCTGGAAAGTTTCTTTATTATAAAATTTCTTTAGAAACTTCTTCACATAGATTCTATTTCTTTTTTAGTTTAGTTTCTCTATATCCCCAAATTGGCAGATGGAACATTGCATAATCGAGGTTGCCAATGGGTATACATCACTTTGGAGACTTCCCGGCTGCATGCTTTATGTGTCTCATCAGCATATTCGGATAGGTACTCCATTGTCTGTAGAAAAATACCTTGGGCCATTGATGACATTTTCCCGGCCATTTCATTTTGTTTTGGCAAATGGCCCCAGGCAGCTTGAACACTGCATATCAGTACCAATGCTACTGTTCTAATTGAGATGCCTGGTAATGATACAACAATAACACACATAGGTGTTTGTACTCACAGATTTAGCTCTTTGAGCCAAAATTTGAAGATGAGCAGCACTCCACTTAGATTGTTGTCCAAAGTGATCCAAACAATTACTGAATTCCTGGTCAACCATATTGGAGAAGTCTTCTTTTGGCAAATAAGTCACAGGATCTAGAGCTTCCTTCATATCTATGCATGTCTTTGGAGTTGCTAAAAATTCACAAAATAGGATTTAAAGATTGATTCCATTAGGAGATAAACATACTCTGTTGAGTTAGATATTCGGGGATTCGAGCATGAAAACAATTTGTGAATGAGCGGGCTTGTCATATAACCCTACATTTGCGCAATCGGGTATAAAATATACTGTATTTCTATGTTGTTTTGGGAGGTATGGTACAAATCAATGTAGCAAGACAAAAACAGCGAGCTAGGTTAAAATTTTAGACGTTATTATAATAGACCTACAGTAATGCCCTAAATAAACGACTCCTTAACCACAACAGAATTATGGGTAATTTTTCAGGATTTAGTCGGAAATATGGCTTGTTGCCATTGATCAGAAAGCTCTTACTGAGAGCTTTCCGATGAATGCCAACAAGCCATATTTCTGTCTAAATCCTGAAAAATTACCCATAATTCTGCTGTAGTTAAGGAGTTGATTATTTAGGGCATTACTGTACCTCTACCGGTAATTACGCAGATTATTCTATGCGTAATTTAACATAAAATTTAGATTATAATTCATTATTATAATCAATTAATGTGACAAAATAAGTGTAGCATTCTGCGTTGATATGTGGGGTTTAGTTGATTACAAAGGATGAAAAATCTTGCCACTCGATCTTGGTGTAAAGACTTTAGTAGCAGAGAGATGAAATGGGGATTCAACTCAAAAGAGCACTAGACCAAGCAATATATAACAAGCTGTTTTAACCCTTTGAATAATACTGCTGTGGTTTAGGAGTCGATTATTTAAGGCATTACTGTATAGTTAGATTTGAAATTTAGAATAAGGCATCATCAACCCTATGATCTTTTTCACACACAAGAAAGCCAAGAAGAGTGATTAAAAAAATATTCGAATCATATGATCGAATCGGCAGCCCCATTCACGAATCAAATCGAATCGTATCTCGAAGCTTCGCAGGGTCCTACTTTGACAGGTGTTATGGTTTATTAATGGCCATTCCTGTTGGGCCGCTAATAAACCATAATGCCCTATAAAATAATGTTATTGTTATATTGACGTTATTTGAAAATTACTTTATTATTATACTGACAACAGCAATGTATGTTTTCACACCATGATGTTCCGAGTCGAGCACACTAACGCTGAAGGGGTCACTCTCACCAAAAGTGCTGAAGGGTACACAGGGTTTGAAAATGTGCTGAAGGGTACACATGCAGTGCTTCTGAACGGCACTAACACTGTTAATTAAACTGTGTTTCTGAAAATCTGGCAAATCAGCAGTTTGTTTTCAATTGATTTTAATGTTCATTGGAACGTAAACAATCATTAGCTAACTGCACTCATGACACATGATACGAAAACTAAACTTCATTTAGAACAAGATTTCAAAACCTGTGTACCCTTCAGCACACTTTCAAAAGCTGTGTACCCTTCAGCACTTTTTTTGGTGAGAGTGACCCTTCAGCCACACTAACCACTGGACCACCTTGCCACTACATGTACATGTGTTTCAATCTGTTTCATCAGATAAGCTTGTTGTACTCACTGGATCTCCTTCGACGTCTAGCAACCAGCTCAGATGTCTGTATTGCATCGACAACTTTTTCGACCACTTCCTGAGTGTTCTGTTCCCGATTGATGTCTTGGTTATCTGTTGTCTCACTTCCGAAGCCTGCTTTATTTAGTTCTTCCCTTTGTTCCGCAGCCTTTTCAATACCTACTAGAATGGATTGAGCTGCATCAGCCAATACATCCTAAAACATACAAACCAAATGAGAAAACAGATAAACAAAGGATTACTCTAGAATGAATGAATGAATGAAACACAAATGTCATTGGCCCATCTTTTGAAAGCAGCAATCATGGTGGAAAAGCTCCATACCAAATTACATTCATATCTGATAACCAATGGTTGAGATACAGTAATGCTCTAAATAATCGACTCCTTAACCACAGAAGAATTATGGGTAACTTTCCGGTGAATGGCGACAAGCCATATTTCCGACTAAATCCTGAAAAGTTACCCATAATTCTGCTGTGGTTAAGGAGTCGATTATTTAGAGAATTACTGTATATGCCTGCATGGATAAACAGAAAACCATTCTTTCCAGATGAAAAAAGATTGATAATTCTAGGACAGAAAATGCCACTCTTTTGAAAGTACATGTACTCCCGATCAGGGGCGCCGGAAGAGGGGGGCAGACAGGGGCAGCTGACCCCCCTGCCCTTGACCAAGGGGGGCAAGCGGGGGCAGGACTTGCCCTTTTTCTGGAGACAGAAAATGCTTTTTGTGTGTTTAATCTCGTGTTTTTATAGCAAAATGTTACTTTTTTGGTCCAAATACCACCAATTTCACAAGGAATATTAATTTTTTGTCAATTTTATCACAAAACGGCCATAAAAACAAACAAATACCATTAAAATAGGGATTTTTGCCACAATGAATTTATGGTTATTTTCCCGAGTTTGCGGAGAAAATGCTCTTTTTTGCGGAAAAGTGCCCTTTTTGTAGGCTCTGCCCCCCCTGCCCTTGGATGCTTCCGGCGCCCCTGCTCCCAATGCCAAACATCCATTTAGTAGCTCGGTGGCTCAGTGATTCTAGTGTTCATTTGTAGTGTTGTATTGTAGAAACACAGCATTATGAGTTTGATGCTCACTGATGGACTGCTTACAAATGTATTGTAGAAACACAGCGTTATGAGCTTGATGCTCACTGATGGACTGCTTACAAATGTATTGTAGAACACAGCGTTATGAGCTTGATGCTCACTGATGGACTGCTTACAAATGTATTGTAGAAACACAGCGTTATGAGTTTGATGCTCACCGATGGACTGCTTACAAATGTATTGTAGAAACACAGCGTTATGCTCACTGATGGACTGCTTACAAATGTATTGTAGAAACACAGCGTTATGAGCTTGATGCTCACTGATGGACTGCTTACAAATGTATTGTAGAAACACAGCGTTATGAGCTTGATGCTCACTGATGGACTGCTTACAAATGTATTGTAGAAACACAGCGTTATGAGCTTGATGCTCACTGATGGACTGCTTACAAATGTATTGTAGAAACACAGCGTTATGAGCTTGATGCTCACTGATGGACTGCTTACAAATGTATTGTAGAAACACAGCATTATGAGCTTGATGCTCATCGATGGACTGCTTACAAATGTATTGTAGAAACACAGCGTTATGAGCTTGATGCTCACTGATGGACTGCTTACAAATGTATTGTAGAAACACAGCGTTATGAGCTTGATGCTCATCGATGGACTGCATACAAATGTATTGTAGAAACACAGCGTTATGAGCTTGATGCTCATCGATGGACTGCTTACAAATGTATTGTAGAAACACAGCGTTATGAGCTTGATGCTCACTGATGGACTGCTTACAAATGTATTGTAGAAACACAGCGTTATGAGCTTGATGCTCATCGATGGACTGCTTACAAATGTATTGTAGAAACACAGCGTTATGAGTTTGATGCTCACCGATGGACTGCTTAGCTTCCTATAGCAGTGGGTTAATGTTTCGTGTTAAGTGGATTGTGACTATAGAGTTACACGCTGTTCAAAGCTTGCACCAAGTTATGACCCTTGAGCAAGGTCACTTGCAGTGTGAATGCTTTGCGCCACTCATGTGTTAAATGGGTACTGTACGCCATTTTCAATAAATTCCCGGTGATAACAACGATCTAATATCGATAATATATAGAAAACTAAGTAATTTGAGTCAAAGATGTATTCTGTAAACGTTCAGGTTAATAGGTTATCTTAAATTCAAAGTTAATAATTTGATATAAATTTAATTTATGGCTGAAGTCATAAATTAAATTATGAATTTCCGTGTACAAGACGTAATCAAAATAATTCTCGGATAGTGGATTGGGCAAAGCATGGCACACATAATCATGTAAAAAATTATGTTGATACTGGGCATAAACTCAAGCCACTCACTGACTTGTGACTATACAATTAATTAATGATTATCTGGTACTAGTATGCATATAATATAACATTTATTTGATACATTTGCTTGAAAACTGTCCAAAAATTACTCGACAGCAACAATTGGTATTTTCGCATTCCGGTTAATCTGCCATCCGTAACATTACTTTGTACTCAACAGACTTTCAAATAATGGAAATCTGGTTACCTTAATATTATAAATTCAGAGACTAAAGAAACCAACAACAACATTTGGGTACAGTATCCCTTTAAGGGAGTACTCGATGGGGCATTGATGGATATTGTCAGTATGAAAACTGATACGCGTACAATTTCATTACAGCACACGGTTGCTTCCTCATTGGAGGATGGGAATGGTGTCATATCCGATGGCCGGGGTAATAATCGGTGTAATGCACATTGAAATAAATTATTTTTGGAATGCGCTATATAAATGGATTGATTGATTATTATTATTATTATTATTAAATCAATTTCATTCAGATCCGATTGATTGATTTTGATTGATTGTTTATTTGGCAATATAATGCAATCATATAATTATGTTTACAAACAATTATAATAGAAGAAAAGCACTGCAGTACAGTAAAGCCTTAAATAATCGACTCCTTAACCACCAGGGGTGGCGCCAAGGGGGGGTCAGGGGGGGCTACAGCCCCCCCCCGTCGGGGATGGTCAGCCCCCCCGTCGGGGATATCTGCCAAATTCGTCGGGGAGATAAAATTATGCAAAGACGATAAACATTGGAAAATCCGCGACTCGAAACACGTGCACTGGTGATTAACAAATTGACGTGGGCGTGCAGAGTTAATGAATCACATTACCAGAGTTCTATTTTTAGTCCGACAGACTCGACACGAGTCACTCGTGAGACTACCGTGAGTCATATCGTATACTTATTAAATTCGTGCATGGAACTATAGGGTTAGGGTGTCATAGATGCCGTCACCATCCTCGTGTGTGTCGTGTTACATGTATTACAAATTCCACACAGACTCACACTGCCGAATCTTCCCTTTCCCGTTCCCTATGCGTCGAGTTAACTTAAGATCAATTCCATATTGTCATTACTATTGTATATGCTGATTTTTTTTTCCAAATACTCAAGTAAAAGTGACAATTATGATCCCCTAGAACAGTGTGTTTGTTGACACCAGAACACTCCAGAATCGATCTCAGGCTATGTATTTTCAAAATTTTCGTGGGGGAGGTCCCCTAAACCCCCCGTGATAGAGGGGACACCCCTCTCGCGCTCTCCCCGGGGCTGCCTTCTGCAGCCGCCGATGACCTTCGGTCACCGGTCTAGCCCCCCTGTCGGGGACCATAGCCCCTCTGTCGGGGAAATCCTGGCGCCACCCCTGTTAACCACAGAAGAATTATGGGTAATTTTTCAGGATTTAGTCGGAAATATGGCTTGTTGCCATTCATCGGAAAGCTCTCACGTAACAAAGCCCACGTAGATTAAATGAACATGGCGGCTTGAGATCCAAAGTACACTAAAAATAATATTTGCTTTTGAATATTCCCGCGGTATAAAAACATGACGATGAAATTGCTTTGACATCGGTAAAGAAAATAACGACATTCCTTTCAGCGTTCGAAAATGAAAGGAGTTAAGGAGTCGATTATTTAGGGCATTACTGTATATCACCAGGGGATGTAATAATCTCGAGGACTGTCTTCCTGATAAACATGATGAGATAAAGCCTGAGTTTAGTGTGCCTGTCATTTGCAGAATGAGGTCCCCCAGAGGGTGAACTTAGTGATGCTATCCCGAATAGCGGCTAGCATCACTAAATTCACCCTCTGGGGACCTCATTCTGCATGGCCTCATCTGCTATGGGAGACATAGACTCAGATTGAAGTTCCTAAATGGTGAGTATTGTGATGTACACCCATTGGGAACCTCGACTATGCAATGTGTCGTCTGCCAATTTGGGGATACAGAGAAACTAAACTAAAAAAGAAATTGAATGTAAGTTTCTATAGAAATTTTATAATAAAGAAACTTTCCAGAGAAGATGATGCCCAAGCTGAATGAGGTCCCCAGATGTTTAAATTTGGTGATGCTATCCCGCTATGCGCCATAACGTCACTAAATTCACCCTCTGGGGACCTCATTCTGCAAATGACAGGAATTCAATTCAATGTAGTATAATCAAACATAAGGCCATATTAAATATACCAGTCAAGCCTTGAAATAGTGTGTGTCATATGCAGAATGAGGTCACCCAGAGGGTGAACTTAGTGATGCTATCCCGCATAGCGGCTAGCATCACTAAATTCACCCTTTGGGGACAAGTATGATGTCTTTTTTTTTAGAGAGGATGGTGCTGTTAAAAGAACACAAAGCAATTTATTTGTTCATTTGGCATACAGAAACATCCCTTTTGTGTTTTTTTGTGGCCACCTTGATTACAGTGATTACAGTCCAATAGAATTTGCCCATCTATATTTTAAGAATATAGCAAGGTGTGCAATAAAAATCCCAGTCTTATTAGAACTAGACCTAATTTTCATTACTTTCAACTTCTGGTCTTGAGACTCTCATGTAATAAATTATTTCAAACGGGAGAAATCCAACTAATGCGCACCAAAGAGTGCATTGCTCGACCAATAAATAGCATCCTGAAAAACCTACAATAATTCACATTCTGCACTCATTTATAATTATTCATTCAAGCCCTGCCCAATATTTCTAAAAATAATTATTACAGGAGGCAGAAATGATGAATGAAAGCGGGGCTGTGCGAAAAAAAAAATGGCTGATTTCAGGGAAATCCAAATTCTCGAAATTGCAATTATGAACGTATTGCAAAAAATAGACATTGATTTGCTGAAACAAGAACAGGAGCATACTCTATGGAGTTTATTTATAACCAGAAAAGATGGATAGGGCAATCCATTTCAGTTTTTAAAGACCGAACTGGCTTTACAGGGGTTGAAGCGACAGCCATTGTTATTATTGCATGTAGGAATTGTCGCATGTCAATCAAAACAGAAAACAGTGCTTTATTTGAAAACATGAATATTAATGAACTGTCGCGAGTGGGGAATTCCCTGTCCATCTTGGAAATGAATTTAAGTACCAGTGTCTCTAGACTAAGAATTGACTGTATATAAGGAAACCTTGGTCTAGTTATAATTAGACTGTAAAAATCCCAGATTGAATTTGCATCAGAATTTTGAAGAAAATAGGAAGCTGAAGTATTGGATGACCCTAAAATGAGGGATGGTGGAAACAGAGACTGGCTGGTTAGACATGATTCTTTGCAGAGGGGCTAACACATTATTCTCGATAAACAATTACCGTGTTCAGTGATGCCAAATCGGGTTTATCCTCTGACACCAGCAGATTCGAGATTTGAGAAAGCTGTGTTGAGTCCGTTTTCCATTCACTGAAATCAGAAATATATCACATGGATGACTCCTTAGCCACAGCAGAATTAGGGTAATTTTTCAGGATTTAGTCGGAAATATGGCTTTTTGCCATTCATCGGAAAGCTCTCAGTGAGAGCTTTCCGATTAATGGCAACACGCCATATTTCCGACCGTGGCTAAGGAGGCATAGTGAAACAAATAAATGGCGTTATTAATTATTTCATAGAAAGGCTCATGACTCTGGGGGAGGGGTGTGGAGAGTGCAATGGTATCCCCTACCCAATTATTAGATTAGCTCTTCAAATTTACTGATGGAATTTGAATAATAGAGACTATTGCCATTCCTCCCTTTGCATTTATGTATACACTGCTCCTAAATTGTGGAGGCATTAAGCTCTGATGTATACATACCCTTTCTTTACTCTTATAATCTTTCATGAATAGTTCCCATGGGAAATGTTCAGATAATAAGTTCAATAAAATACCATAGGTCATTTGTTGAACTTATCATCTGAATATTTCCCACCAATGAATATGAATCCTTCAGCACTTGTATTATCTTCTCGTCTGACTGTTGTCTGCTAGTATATCCTGAACACCCCTCCAAATGAATAACTGAATGGGAGAATCCATTTAGTATACAGAGGGTAAAAGGATCAAAGTTTGTATTGAGCTGTACACTGTAACACAACCAGACCTGTTTACTTTCCCGATTTGGCGGGAGTCTCCCGATTTTGTGTCATTTCTCCTGTGCTCCCGATCGGGAAACAAAATCTCCCGATTCAAAAGATAAAACCAACAATTAGCCTACGGCTGCAAGCGATAAGCCATGCATGCTATAGTGTTACAAATCGATTATGAATATATCGCCTGCGAGTCAAACAGTGACTGAAATAAAGGATTATAATATATCAAACAAGAAGCCTTCCTTTTAGGCCACACTTAATAAAGTGTTGGTTTCTGCTCATCCCGACTGACTGCTTTAAAACCGCCGACTCAAATTATTATTATATTGCCAATTTAAACTTTTTGTTTGTTTTAGTTCCGTTTCCGTCTTTGTGGTATTCCGTGTTTTGTATACGCAATAACAGAACGCGAATCGAACGGACCTCAAACAATTCTGTCAATACGTACTCTCTTTAAATTCACCGATGTTACTGAATATATTTTCCGACAACATTATCCGAGAGCACCATTTTATAGTGTGCAAATAAAGTTTTATTTTTAATCGTTGTATTGCCTTGTTCGAAATCAAATGTGATCCATAACCGGAAAATCATAATTTTATTCCAATGATTCAGTGATTTAGAGACACTCGGTGGTCGATGTCAAGGCCGTTAATTGTGGCAGATGCAAACCAAATGCAACAAACAGTCTATATGACATTTAAATGAAAACTATGAAGTTTTTTTCCATGATACTGACATTGAAACAAATCTCCCTATTTTTCACTAAATCTCCCTATTTCTGAGGACAAATCTCCCTATTTCCAATTTTGAAAGTAAACAGGTCTGATTACAACACTCGTCTGAGGAGTGGCTTTAACCCTGTCATGACGAGAGATGCGCTGGTGCAGCATTAAAGATCATGTGCCAGTGCATTCTCTTATATATATTCAAGTCTCTTATAGCGAGCCTGGCATATATAAGAGAATGCGCTGGCTTACAAGGTCAAGGTAAATATTGTTTGGCAAATGTATTCTTGTATATATGCGAGGCACCATATGGGAGACTCACATAATTATATAAGAGAATGCAGTGGCAAATGGTTTTCGCCAAATTTCAGGAAGCTTCTGTCATGGAAGGGTTAAAGGTGGAAATGGAGCTTAATACCCTTTAAATTTTAGAGTCCTGCAAATTGCGTTTTTTTTTCTCGAATCGAATCGGGCAAAAGATTCTATATTGCATCAATTCTCAAATCGATTAGTTGTCTCGAGTGAAGATACGGAACAAATCAGAGAACACTTGAATTGGTAGCTGTAACAGATAATATACATGTAAGTGCAGAATGATTCACATTCACTGGTGGAAAATGTTCAGATAATAAATTCAACGAATGACCTATAGTCTCCTTTATTCTAGAAACCTTTTGAGATAAGATTAATCACTGTGATAACTCTATCTAAAGCCTATAATCAGCCCTCATAATATGGTGCTGGACATTTGAAGAATGAGGTACCCAGAGGGTAAATTTAGTGATGCTACCCCGCACAGCATGCTAGCTTCACTAAATTCACCCTCTGGGGACCTCATTCTGTTTTGGCCACAAGATTGTTTTAGAAACGTATTTAGATAGAAAGTTTTTTTTTTTTTTAGTTTAGTTTCTGTATATCCCCAGAGTTGCAGACGACACAATACATAATCAAGGTGCCAGATGGGTACTTGTCACACATAGCAGATGAGGCCATGCAGAATAAGGTCCCCAGAGCATGAGTTTGGTGATGCCATCAAGTTGTGTGGTGTAGCGTCACTAACTAAAATTATCCATAAATCTGCTGTGGTTAAGGAGCGGGGTTGGCGCTGGACGAAAATTTTCTCTTGCCAAAATTTTTGCCAAATGAAATAATTTTTTGCCAAATTAAAAAAATATTTGCCAAATTTAATTGCGTGTATAATTTGGGAAATTATCGTGTTTTTATCTTTGTTATATACCATAAAAACTAAACACAAATGTAAAATGAGCTACTAGAAAAGCAAGTTAGTATTATTAATAAATATCAAGGTAGCAATAAATATCCAAGCGACACCTGCCTGGAAACTACGTTTAATGTTACTACACAGTCATCAGGCATACATATTTCGCCTTATATTACTGATGAAATCAGAGAGTCATAAATTAATCCATCGTCATTCACATTCGGCTGATTAACCTATTGTCTTATACTTGCTGGTAATATAACGCTGACATCATAAAAATGTGCTATATAATGTCGCCATTAGTATGCATTGTTACAATGACTAAATGCGTCCATAATCCAAATGGACAAAGGGAGGATTAACTGTCAAAACAAATTAATAATTACCTTTTGCGGTATCTACATTGAGGTCGTGTTACAAAGTACTAACAACAGCCTCAATGATACAGAACATCGCTTTTTTCCGACTCACATTTTGATCACGGTCGGTTAGCTGTTTGATGAAAGTTTGATTATGACAGAAAGATGGGATTACCGTTTAGTGAAAACTAAAGAAGATTACATATAACTGTCGACATAACACTGCTGACTGCGCCACATGAAAATTGATAGATTTCTTGTTTTGTTTTCCCATTGTATTGTCTGCAATTCGGCACACATAACGAATAACCCACGTTCAATTATGTTTTATGACTAGATAGTTCACATCCCATAATTAAAAAATCACTTGCCAAAATATTTGCCAAATGAAATTTTTTTTGCAATTGGCAAATTTGGCAAGTGGCAGCGCGAACCCTGTCAAGGAGTCGATTATTTATAGCATTACTGTATTTGTATATGGGCACACTTTTTATTCATTATCCCGTTTCAATCTTAGCATTACTAGGCTTGAAGTAAACCCTGAACATTACAGGTTGCATCACTCACGAAAGGAGCTCTTTAACCCTCTCGGATAATCTCTTCTCGACTTCAGGATCACGTACGCCTAGGAATTTTTCACCATATTGTTCCCAAGCTTCTCTGGTCAGCTTTCCAGCCATTTTAACAGTAATACAGCTTCTAAGATTTCCCATCTCTGCAATGTCATCTGGTGTCAAGGCTTCATTTGAAGATACATCTACAATCTCTCCATTCTCATTTTCCTGTAGATATTGATGTTATAAAGGTACTCAATCTGATCAGACGGTCCCCATATCATACAATAACAACAACATTTCTTCAAACTATGCCTTACTTATCAGAATCGATTAATTAAAACAAAATAATGCTAACAACTGTCAACTATGGTTTAAAATTTCACATATAGAGGATCTCACATGAGTTTCTATTTTATACGGAATTTATCAACCGAGTTGACTAAATTCGATTTGAGCCGAGGTTTACCGAGGCTCAAATAGAATTTAGAGGACGAGGTTGATAAATTACGTATAAAATAGGACGAGTGTGAGATACCTTTTATCACATGATCAAATAAACCCGAAGCAACGCGAAATATTCATCGAAAACAACAATCATAAACTACAGCGATCGCAAGTGATTTGAAGAACGCCGTGACGTCATCGCACGCGCTGATATTAAACGTGTCTATTACCGATAATTATGAAACTGCTTTTATGGCCAAATTATGTGATAAAAGGTGTTATTTATCAACATATTGCTCAACGAAATATGGCCGTATTATCATGAAATTTTGCCATATTACCACTTGATTTTAGAGTTATCCATCTTCATCAGCAATTTTGTCCGAGACCATCGGTTTGACAATTTTTTTCCAGGCCACAAATAAGTACACATCTCGAGAAATAACAAATTTAAAAAATCCATATCTGATCACCCTTGAGCTTTGAAGGGTGGGTTCCTCGACTCGAATCAAATATGTTTTACCCCCAAAGCCAAAGAAATAATAATTTGGGAGTGTTAATTTGAATTATTTACAGAAAATTTGCTGCATTCAATGCTATCAGACTTGAATTTTTTTAACAATTGTTTTGGGAGAGAATACATTTGAAGGTGCATGAACTATTTGAGAAATGTGTGATGATTTGCTTGAGTTCCACAATGAATGGATGCATGTTGGTCTGACAGTTATGTTTTCTTTTGATATCTGGGTAAAAAATGCATTTCGAAATATATTTTCTTTAACATCGATAGCATTTCAGACCTTTTTCAAGCTAAAGCTAAAGATGATTTTGAATATATCAATGTTGTCGTTATGTCAAGCATATAATGTCATTGTGGGCTCTGAAAGACTCAAAATGGGTAAAGTCATGGGTGTGCATTGCAAAACCCCACTATTGGGGAAACAGAGCTGTGGTCATTGGGGGCACATTGTGTGAACTGCAAAACAGTTCTCACTAAATGTTCCCTCAATGACCACAGCGGCACATCCCCAATAACTTACACACCCACTACATTCATTTCTTATATTTATATAGCTTTTTGATGATTTAAATTATCCCCATAAAAAACTGTATTCTTATTTATTTTTACAAAATCTGCCGGGAATTTGACACAAGCCCATGCAGCACATTAAGTCAGCCCAATATAAGATTTCCAAGTACTTAGCAACAATATATGTTTGATAAAAACTGGCTTCAGATGCAATTTGGCTGAACTTCGAAAAGCACGCCCATAGGGCACCTCACATATATAAGAGAAAGCATTGGCCAAACAATATTTACCTTGACCTTGTTAGCCAGTGAATTCTCTTATATATAAGAGAATGTACTGGCACAGGGTCTTTAATGTTGCACCAGTGTAGCTCGCATTATCAAAGGGTTAAAGGGATTCAAGGATTTCAAAGTGGGTTCATGCCAAATAACATAAAATTCTGTAAAACATCTATCATCAACAAGCCTTGAAATAGTGTGTCTGTTATTTGCAGAATGAGGTCCCCAGAGGGTGAATTTAGTGATGCTACCCCGCATAGCGGGCTAGCATCACCAACTTGACCCTCTGGGGACCTCAATCTGCTTACACCTCAGCAGAATGAGGTTCCCAGAGGGTGAATTTGGTGATGCTAGCCCGCTATGCGGTGTAGCATCACTAAATTCACCCTCTGGGGACCTCATTCTGCAAATGACAGGCACACTATTTCAAGGATTGAAAAAATAGATGGACCTTGTTCTTATTTTCATTATTATTAACTCTCCATTGAGATTTCGCATGTCAAAACTATTGTTATGTAAACAGTGTTATTATCCATCCCTTAAAGACATATGATGCACTTGTTGGCTGATTTTATTCAGCTAACCAACGAAATTGGTCAAACGAAACTAATCTATAGGCCAAAATCACGTAGGAATTGTTCAGAAAAACTAAAGTTGTTAATTTTATAACCATCCCGTTGGTCCACTTCCGATTCTGTGTCACCGTTTCTTTTTGGGATATTATTGTTCCCATGATTCTATGCGAAAGCCACGTGATTTTTAACCCATTTTTCTTGTCCGGATTTTCATCGCGTCGAAATGCTGTTTCATGGTATTGTAAAAATTAATGATGTCATTCACGCCTAAACTTGAAAAGCAACAACGGAGGAACGTAGCATTCTACTAACATGGGCACAAATCAGACGCAAATCGACCGTACCACTCCATAGAAAACATCGTCTGAACTACGCTCAATTGTAAATATTTACTACTCGATTCGGGACGCATCTATCGGCGATAAACTGACGAAAACGATTTCGCCATCGAGAGTCACTGCATTTAATTAATATATAAGAATGACGATGAGTGTTGTCATTTGGATAAAATATTTGTACAAATTACTACTTTGAACAAGATTATTCTCCATTTATATTTGATCACCCTACTGGAGTGTTTCAAATCACTTTAACTAACAATATTTCTGATTGGGCAAAAGCCGTCACATGATAATCCGGGAAAAAGTCATATTGGACTCCCAAAAGTCATATTGGACTCCCGAAAGTCATATTGGACTCGAATCGAGTCCAATATGACTTTTATAAAAATTATCAGGACTCCAGGTGACGTCATTTGGTTAAACATACAGATGGATAATAAAAATGTCATTATACAAAGTTATTACAGTTTGTGTTTTCTTGTACTCGTCCAGGTTGTGGTGAAAAGTCACAATGTGTCTACGTGTCTCGTCCAATATGGCTTTTCACCATGGACGCATACAAGAAAAACACATACTTTACACAACATTGTATAACAACTTTATAGAATTAATGATAAAAGTTGAATTATAGTCCAATAAGATACCAAAGTTTAATCAAAACTTGTCTTTAAACATCGGAAAAAGTTAAAGTATTGAAAAATATTCTGAAAATCAAATTCAGACTAAAATATTGAAAAACTTGATTAACAAAATTTGTTGACAAATAACTGTAACAGTTTTGTTTACATAAGACTGGTTGCAACATGCAAACTTTCGTTGTTGTAGAATTATCAAATAATGAATATAAGGACAAAGTTGATCTATTTCTTCATGTTATTCTTAGTGGTGATATTTTACAGACTTTTATATTTTTTTGGACATTTATCCACTTGTAAGTGCCTTGGGTCTCTTTAAACCTTGACTGTAACATGTCACATTGTGTGCTATATGTCTCTTCTCCCTAAAATGTGCCACTTCTCCCTATTTTTGTCCCAGGGAGAAGTGATTTCTCTCTCACATACCAGTATTCATATGTCCCATGTAAACAGAATGTTTAAAGTATATTTACTGATTCATATGTCCCATGTAAACAGAATGTTTAAAGTATATTTACTGATTCATATGTCCCATGTAAACAGAATGTTTAAAGTATATTTACTGATTCATTTGTCCCATGTAAACAGAATGTTTAAAGTATATTTACTGATTATGACTCACAATACCGGTTTTATAAATGGGCTCTTGTATTCCATAATACTTATTGGATCATAGAAGGGTGATGGTGGGGTGTAAATTGAACTTTATCGATTGTTACTTCTGCTGCCTGATAACAGTCCACCTCTCCCTAATAGCTAAACAGTGAGAAGTGACTTCTCCCAATATGAAACCTCAATGCTGGTCCCAGGGCTGATAACAGTCCACCTCTCCCTAATAGCTAAACAGTGAGAAGTGACTTCTCCCAATATGAAACCTCAATGCTGGTCCCAGGGCTGATAACAGAACATATCAAATTTTCAAACAATATATATATGATTGTGTATGCAAGCCCGCAAATAGTGTGTCTGTCATTTGCAGAATGAGGTCCCCAGAGGGTGATTTAGTGACACTATCCCACATAGCGGGCTAGCATCGCAAAATTCACCCTCTTGTGACCTCATTCTGCATAGGCGTCATCTTCTGGTAAGTATATATAATCTCAAATTAACATTGTTTTAGTTACTTTTTCCCCTCTGTTCAGTTTCTATATTTCCTAATTTGCAGAAGATAAAATGCATAACCGAGGTGAATATTGGATCAATATCACCAACTTAAATAGGGGAACTTCAATCTGATCGTAGGTGTCCCATAGCAGTTGAGGCCTAAGCAGAATGAGGTCCCCAGATTGTGAATTTGGTGATGCTATGCTGTGTGGAATAGCATCACTAAATTCACCCTCATGGACCTCATTATGCAAATGACAGACAAACTATTTGCAGCCTTGTGTGCATGATAATAGGTACCCTTTGTATGTTGTCAGTTTTAGTGTTTTCACAATATTCCTGTTATATTTTTCCACTACAAAATGGTCATAACGTCAATGGCCCAGCTTACTTTGTCACGATGTCATTCAGCAGTTCAAACAGACAAACACTAAAGGTTCTCAATCTGATTCGACGGTCCCAATATCATCAGATTCCAACAATAACAAAAAAAATTTAAATGCCACTTCAGTTATCAGAATCTATTAATTGCCCAAAAGTAGTGCTAACCACAGTCAACTATAGCATAAAATTGCCTAAAACATGTTATTTATCAACGTTTTGTTCAACAAAATCGGTGGTGAAAAATAATAGATTTAAAAAATCAATATCTAATCACTCTGAACTTTGATGGGTGGGTTCCTCAACTTGAATCAAATATATTTTACCCCGAAGCCAAGGAAATAGTAATTGGTGAGCGTTAATTCAGATTATGCATCTTGAACTGGGATATATATATATACTTCATACATATGTCACATTTCTGAGCAATTTCTTTCATAATAGTAAAAATACTGCCCTAAAACGGCACTATTTTTTGATTACCTGTTTTGTCTGATGACAAGGAGAGAATGTATTATTATAACATATTTATGAGAGAACTACATGTACATACTACATATTTTAGGTACTGTTCAGCGAGAGCTGTGCATCGGTCAAGAGCTATGTTCCTGAGTGATCTCTGTGCAATTCTTTGCAAGATTCTTCTCACCACCCTTCGATTTAATTTGGGAAAGTATTCACTGGAAAACAGATATTAAAAGAAATGAATTATAATGAATTGAAATAAACACTTCTAATTTTAAAGTAAGTTTCCTATATTTCATTTTATCTCCTACGAGTATGCTATTTATCCCATCATATTGAAATTTTGAACAAATTAAGAACAATGTAAATGCAGTACATTAGGGGACTTAATTAACCCAATGGTGTTTTAACCTTTTGATGTAATTTGATTGAAACCATTTCCATTTTTTTTAAATCATACTTTGAACTTTGATGCTCTATAGCATGTGTTAACCCTTTCAGTGCCAAGTCCGATTTTTGTATCAACCCATATTTCCTTGATCATTTTTCAAATTTATTGATTATGATAATGTGATACATTGATGGAAAGAGCTCTTAGAGCTCTTTCCATCAATGTATCACATTATCACAATCAATAAATTTGAAAAATGATCAAGGAAATATGGGTTGATACAAAAATCGGACTTGGCACTGAAATGGTTAACATTGAAACATTGTTGGTTTAGTGTAGTGCCCTTATTACTGTGTGTATTTACCATATGCAAAAGTGCATACAAACACCCCCCAAGACAGGAAGAATGGATATTTCTCTGAATGCGGGGCCATATTTCGAGAAACTAGCCATATGAAAGAATCTTAACACTTTCACCATCTTAATTACCAGCTGTGCTGGTGCAGCATTAACGTTCCTGTGCCAGTGCATTCTCTTATATATGTGAGTCTCCCATAGAGAGCCTCGTATATATAACAGAATACATTGGCTTACAAGGTCAAGGTAGATATTGTTAGGCCAATGTATTATCTTATATTTGCTATGGGAGCCTCGCATATATAAGAGAATTCATTTGCACAGGGTTTTCGCAAAATTTCAGGGAGCTTCAGTCATGGAAGGGTTAAAGAATTGCCATCATGAATAATAGTTACAACATTAATGTAGTATTATAAAAATGGTCATCTGACCTCTCGAAATTCAATTTCAATGGCTGATTGGTTATCAGGCCTCCCTCTTCTTGGGACGGTCTTTCATATGACCACTTTTTCAAAATTTTGCTCTGAGTTTTCCTATTGTGCTAGACGAAATATCCATCCTATGCGTGACCTGCTCATTTCCAATAAACTTTTGACAATAGCCCTTGCTTGGTCTGTGATGTGGGGCATGGTCCCTTTCGAGTGTATTGCAGTGGATTAAATATAGGGGGTGGATCAAATTCTTGCCATTAAATTCTGACAGTAATGCAACTGGTCAAGTTCAAAACAACTGTATGTAGTAATAAGGTTGGTGACACTAAATCAACACTGTTTGTCCACGTAACCCATGCACAGCGATGACGTTGAGCATCCAAGCTCAAGGTGTGATTTTTTAAACTGGTAAATTTTCAAAATCGAATGACATTCAAAAGAAGGTTACAATGCAAGCGGGTTAATTATAGCTCCCCTAACGTGCCACATTCAATATTCATATTTGTTTTAATAATATAAATAATAATCTCTTATTATAAATAACCATAAAACCAAGGTTTACTTATAGAGCATATTTGTGAAAACAGTGCTATAAAAAGGTGTACAACCATAAAAAAGATATAAGACCCGAGTAGGGCCCATTTTGGCTCCCAGAATGCAACAGAATTCAAACTAAAGATGAAATTTCAATGGAAGTGGAATTACTCTATCTTTAAGATATAGAGTTATTCCCCCTCCATTGAAAATAATACACTTTTTACTACAATCTAGATGACAAAAACATGTTGGTAACTCAACAAAAACAACATGTTCACAGTTTATTACACCGGATAAGTTGATATTTTATATATGTTATCTGGGGTTTAGAAAATTAAGTGGACCTTCAAAAGGCCTTCAAATGTGAGCTGAAGAAACTTGTATAAAAATGCTACCTGAGCAGAGCCCAGAATGGTCCGGTCTTTTCAGCATCTGACTCTTCGACGGTAACAGGTGAATCTTCATCATCTAAACGGAAAAGGTCCTTCAGTTTATTGGCTATTTCTTGAAGCTGAAAGAAAAAGAAAAAAAATTGAATTTCTGAGGAGACCTGAGAATGAATACTAATAGTAAATACTGGAATCTAACTTACACACAAATACAGTAATGCCCTAAATAATCGACTCCTTAACCACAGACGATTATGGGTAACTATTCAGGATTTAGTCGGAAATATGGCTTGTTGCCATTCATCGGAAAGCTCTCAGTTAGAGCTTTCCAATGAATGGCAACAAGCCATATTTCCGACTAAATCCTGAAAAATTACCCATAATTCTGCTGTGGTTACGGAATCGATTATTTAGGGCATTACTGTATATGAGGCTCACATCGAGGCAATTATCTCACTTCTGGTCTCTTCTAAGTTCTGTTTTATTTAGCCCGGATAAATGGCGGCCCTGAAGTGAGCTTTTCCCTCCCACACTACACGCAACGATGGAATGGATAATAACTCATTATTGAGTCCCAGATATTACTTTTGTTACACTCATATTTCCTTAGATTTTGTGAAAAAGCAATACTGACAGAGAATAACACTAAAAAATATGAAAATTTCCAAAATTTATGTCTATATCTAATCCAAATTAGGTACCGAATCTTTATATTATTATCAATAACAGCAATGACGCCTGTGCGTATATGAGAATGTCAATTAAATTGAAACTCAAAGTGATAAATAAAATTTATAGTTATCATCTGGGCATAATACCCTTAAATTCTCACAAAAAAATGGGTACTATTTGTGCCATGTTGTACAATATAGTCTGAATAGAAAAAGATCAGACAGCAGTGTTTTGCCCACAGGATAGCGTCACTAAATTCACCCTCTGGGACCTCATTCTGAAACTGTCAGACACACTAAACTCAGGCTTGGAAACTGATAGTTCCCTGAGGTTGGAAGTTAGAAGTTATCAATCTCAACTTGTCTATTGATGCACAAACACAACAGAAGTATGTACAAGCTCATGTTGAATACATCATTATGAATAAATAAGAAAGGAAATGCTACCTGCTCCTCTGTCAATTCATCAAATTTGGAGACAAGTTCTCGGAGCTGTTCTTGAAGGTCGGGGGAAACTTCGATCTCCTGTATGTCCTGGAGTGTCGCCCCGGAAATAGTCGCTGATAGTTTTGCCCAATCCTCAATGTTCCACTCACGGAATGGCTTCTCATCCAATAGTGCTTCAAAAGCAGCTTTTGCCTAAAATTTGAAAAGCAGATGTGGTGTAAATAAAATGTTTTTGAATAAATTCTCTAAAATTTCTTACTATGATTGAATATGGCTATCAGCAATATTGTTTTTCAATCTAGTGAGTAACGGGTGGTGTAAAATGATCAGCTTACTTCTATTTACAATTACATGCCATGCGTATACATGTATAGTAGTAAAATATGACACAAGGAATCTTGGAATGAGTTATTTTTAATAAAGATATGGCATCAGAGATTAAGAAGACTGGGTGTGTGGGTGGGGGTGTATCCACCTCTGTAGGGCAAATTGATGGAGGATTAACGTGGTAGACTATTATATTAAGTGCGTGATGTGATTAAATAATATTCATGGAATATTTGGTCTGTTCCCCAGTTTAAGTTGGTGATGGTCACCCATTAGTCACCACGATTCTGCAATTTATCTTCTGCCAATTAGGTTAAATAGAAACAGAACAGAATGGAGAAAGTAACTAATAACAATGTTAATTTGAGACTATAAACACTTCACAAGCAGAATGAGGTCCCCAGAGGGTGAATTTAGTGATGCTAGACTGCTGTGCGGGATAGCGTCACTAAATTTGCCCTTTGGGCACCTCATTCTGCAAATTGCCTAGGTAAAATCAATTTTGTTCTTCCACCTAGGCAAATATACAGTAATGCTCTAATCGACTTCTTAACCACAGCAGAATTATGGGTAACTTTTCAGGATTTAGTCGGAAATATGGCTCAGTGAGAGGTATATAGAAAGCTCTCAGTGAGAGCTTTCTGATGAATGGCAACAAGCCAAAGTTACCCATAATTCTGCTGTGGTTAAGAAGTCGATTACTTAGAGCATAGTAATACCTCAGCCATCATTTCCTCAAATCCCAGGGCTGCTCATTAACTTGTAAATGTATTCTCCCATGCAATTTCTAAAAGTATACTTTGGAATGGTTTAGTTTACATGTGCAGTGAAACAAACCATGTCATTCCCATTAGTTCATTTGTAAAGATGTTCAAATAAGATTTAAGGACACACAAAGTCAATTTCCCATTTCTCAGGCCTCCGCGCATGGTCCTGAAAGTCCTGCATGTGTACCCAATTTATTCTTGTTTGATATGTCGGAAAAAAATTATAATTAGTACAAAATAATTGCTGTATGTTTGTGGAACTGAGACCCATTTTCCGATTCAAACTTCCTATTCATTACTATAATTGGCAGCCTTGAACAAATGATGCGTCAATGATGCTTTATTGGGTGATTTTATATCAACTAGCTTATTTATGGAAATATGTCCCGGAAACATTTGCCAAAAGCAACTGATTGACTGAGAAGTGGGAATTTGACTTTGCATGGCCTAAGTTGAACAAAATATTGAACTTTTTTTCTTTTCTTTTTTTCAATATTGTTATTAGGATTTTGGTATGCAAATCTCATAAACATAAACAAATTTGTACGCACATCCATGTATATGTAATATGATGATCAACAACTTGAGATATATTCTATGCAACATAAAGTTAACTAAATGTTTGATACATTATTGCTTGGGCATCAAACTTTTCAAATCCATAATACCTGTGTTTTTTCAAAATTAGCCTTTAGACCTGATTTTTGTGAGAATTTTCTAACCGTATTAACCGCTTCGTTCAAGGATTGTGAGTCATCCCCAAGGAACAGGGTAATATCATATGCATACTGTGATATTACGAATTCCGATCCATTGACTTGTATATCTTTTATGTCTAGGTTGTGTTTAATTGATGCACTAAGAGTCTCCCCTGTCTCACACAACTGTGTATATCTAATTGCTCTGATAAGTTCCAATTGTTAATAATATAACTGAAACTGTCTGTGTAGAATGTCTTAACCCAACCAATAATGTCTGGTCCGAATTTAATGAATTTCAAGCATTTTTCCATATAACTCCACTCCAAAGAATCAAAGCTTTTTTGAAATCGATGATGGTTAGGCCAGGTATATTGTTCTGTTCACATTTATCAATTAGGTCGAAAATGAGACAGGGGTTGATTCACCAATATATCATCCTGCTAGAAATCCTAATTTTATTATCTTATATAATTATGCAAGTCTCATATTGGGATCCTCGCATATAATAAGAAAATACATTGGCCTAACAATATTTACGTTGACCTTATAAGCCAGTGCATTCTCTTATAACTGCGAGGCTTCCTATGGGAGACTTGCATATATAAGAGAATGCACTGGCACAGGATCAGTGAGAGATTTCCGATGAATGGCAACAAGCCATATTTCCGACTAAATCCCATTGGGAGTCCGCATATAATAAGAGAATACATTGGCCTACAATATTTAATTTGACCTTATAAACCAGTGCATTCTCTTATAACTGCGAGGCTTCCTATGGGAGACTTGCATATATAAGAGAATGCACTGGCACAGGATCAGTGAGAGCATTCCGATGAATGGCAACAAGCCATATTTCCGACTAAATCCTGAAAAGTTACCCATAAATAAGGAGTCGATTACTAGTGAAGTCTCATACATCCAAGCCTGCAAATATCGTGTCTGTCATTTGCAGAGTGAGGTCCCCAGAGGGTGAATTTAGTGATGCTATCCCACACAGCGGGCTAGATTCACCAAATTCACCCTCTGGAACCTCATTCTGCTTAAGCCTCATCTTCTGGGTAGTATCTATAGTCTCAAATTAACATTGGTTTTAGTTACTTTTGTTTCCCTTCTGGAAAGTTTATATATCCTCTAATTTGCAGAAGATAAAATGCGCAAAATCGAGGTGACTAATGGGTGAACATCACCAACATCAACTGGGGAACTTCAATCTGATCCTAGGTCTCCCAGCAGTTGAGGCCTAAGCAGAATGAGGTTCCCAGAAGGGGAAATTTGATGATGCTAGCCCACCATGTGGGATAGGTTCACTAAATTCACCCTCTGGGGACCCCATTCTGCAAATGACAGACACATTATTTGCAAGCTTGCATTCATCTTTACCTGAGCGCGTGTTGGAGCTATGTCCAATGTAACATTCGGGTTTCGCATCACATGGCCCCAGTTCATCATGGATTTGAAATTCTGTGGGCTTATAGCTAACTTCTTGATATCCGACTTCATTTGGAAAACCTTATTGTCAAATTTATCTTTTCCCTCATTCTGCTTCTTCAACTGAAATTAAAGAGTAGTTGTGTGTATTCATGTTTATACAATGTTTATTGTATTATTTATTCTCATAATACAATAACATCCATTATTTCTACAGTAGGTATAGTATTTTTTTTGTCACAAAGAATTCTTTCACTCTATGTCAAAAATAGGTTGTTGAATGCAGGAAATACTATATATAGACTTTATGTAGATATATACATATATACTCTGAAAAGACTTATCATACTTTATGTAAGCTGTTTCCAAATTTCCGAACAGGCTATCTATGTCCTTTGTAATAGTAATTGAAGTGGGTCTGGATATACATGTCTAGCCGAGTGCTCAAGGCGAAATTTGAGCTTAGCCCTGGTGGAGACGACATGACAAGTACAATCTTGTCTGGATTATAGCCCATAAAGCCAAATGACGTTTTGAACCACGTCTTCACTGGTTTTCATTAAAGACATATTATGTACTTGTTTGGGTGTGTGAAACTGATAAGTTAGTATCCAGGCGCTATGCCAACTGGATGAATGTAGCATTCTACTAAAATTGACGAAAATCTGAAGCAAATCAGCCGTACCACTCCATAGAAAACATCGTCTGCACTACGCTCAATTGTAAATATTTACTACTCGATTTGGGACGCATCTATCAGTGATAAACAAATGAAAATGATTTCACAATCGAGAGCTAATGCATTGAATTAATATATAAGAATGACGGTGCGTGTTGTAAATTTGGATATAATATTTGTAAAAATTACTACTTTAAACAAAATTATTCTCCATTTATATTTGATCACCCTACCGGAGTGTTTCACATCACTTTAAGCTAAACAACAAATTAATCTCAATGAAACTAATAGGCCTAAATCGCATAGGAATTCTTCGGAAGTAGCCTATTTTATTTTCATCTCATTGGTCCATTGCCGATTCCACGCTTTGGCAATCTCCACACAGTTGCTAACCCGGAATCATGTGATCAAATAAAAAATATTGTCATTCACCTGTACGTAACTTATAGACAACCAATGAATGGCCATAGGCTGTGCATGTGGTTGATATAAACCCTGTCATCAAATGATGTACATGCAGTACTGTAATTTTACAGATGATGTCCCATTAACCCTTTCTTTACTAAATGGATTCTTCCATACAGTCATAAAAGTAAATTTGGACTGGTTTAATATTAATTTGGAGGGGTGCTCAGGAAAATGAGCAGACAACAGACAGACAAAAAGATAATAGAAGAGCAGAAGCATTCCTATCCATTGGTGGGAAATGTTCAGATAATATAAGTTCACCCAGCCATTTGGTATCAGAATATTTCCTAAGGGAGACTGCTCGTTCCATTAACCCTTTCAGTGCCAAGTCCGATTTTTGTATCAACCCATATTTCCTTGATCATTTTTCAAATTTATTGATTATAATAATGTGATACATTGGTGGAAAGAGCTCTAAGAGCTCTTTCCATCAATGTATCATATTATTATAATCAATAAATTTGAAAAATGATCAAGGAAATATGGGTTGATACAAAAATCGGACTTGGCACTGAAAGGGTTAACCAAGTTCTTGTTTCACATTAGTCCCAGTTTCCTTCAACTTAACCCTTTGAACCTTGAGATATATATCTAAAATGCCACCACCCCCCCCCAATCGGGGTAAAAGAGCAATTTACCCCTACTTCAGAATTTGGTGGTATATTCATTCATATTTGGTCTCAAAATGTTGACAGGACATTCATTAAGTAGAATACTATATTTAGATAACAATATATTATGTGGATGGACATCATATTAGGGTGCATATGTGCCCCACATCTGGATAATATCATTCCATAATATACCATATTTGGCTATAACATCTTGAATGATTTGGATGAATATTGAGGCCACAAATTTGTGAATTTCAAAAAACATGTATTTCCTTGAGGAATTTTGGCTTAAGTTACTAATATTAGATATTTGCATATTGTTACATGGACTGAGATCTTGCCACAGTGGCTATAGGGGTCCCACTCAGGGTTCTCGCTGCCACTTGCCAAATTTGCCAATGGCAAAAATAATTGACATTTGGCAAAAAATATTTTCATTTGGCAAAAAAATTGGCAAGTCACTTTTGATTCCTAAAGAAAGTTTAATAATATTTGTCAACTAATACCACTCATTTCAGGAAAATCTTTCATCACTGGTATTAGTGGTGATTTATAAGGTTATGAAAAGTTAACACCTCTATCAAGATACAATTAATCCGATATCATTAGTATCTGGTGGTGGTGTTTACATAGCTAATCCTCTTTGTTTCGAAATGCCTTTCTGATAAAGAAACCCTTCCACAATTCCATTGTTATGTTGTTGGTTTATTATTCTATGATAAACCCAAGTATAGAGGCGAGAATTATCAGTAATTAACTGCTTTCCTATCGATATCAATGGCGGCTCAAGCAGCGATTTTTCGAAATAGTCAAAATAAAAGGCACAATGTTGTAGAACTGATAGAATTTGGCAATTTCTAACAACATTTGGCAAAAATTATTTTCATTTGGCAAAATCAAATTTGTGGCCAGCGCGGACCCTGGTCCCATTCCCCAACCCCTAGCAGAAACCCTCTTTTATACCAATATCTGTTTGTTGTTATTTCTTTTAAGGCTTGCACAACCATGATCTTTCATGTTTTCTTCCCAGAACAACAGAATTGATGCCAAGGTCACTTTGTGAGATGAAATGAGGTTGCATTCTTTTGAACTTATGTACAGCAATGCTCTAAGTAATCAACTTCTTAACCACAGCAGAATTATGGGTAACTTTTCAGGATTTAGTCGGAAATATGGCTTGTTGCCATTCATCGGAAAGCTCTCCGCGAGAGCTTTCCGATGAATGGCAATAAGCCATATTTCCAACTAAATCCTGAAAATTAAGTTACCCATAATTCTGCTGTGGTTAAGAAGTCGATTACTTAGAGCATTACTGTAGGCATTGTGATAAAATGTATTATTTATGTGGAGTTCAGAACAAATATTATGTCTTCTATATGGAACAAACTGGATACTGTTACAACTGTGGTCTTTTATTACCACTATTGGTGATTTTAGATGAGTGGGTCACTAACACTTAAAGCTACAGAAGGTGTTTGTGGTTGATACAACTAAAAAATCATTTTGGGTGTTTATCAAAACTATAATGTCCCTACTCCCAAATTACATATGTTTTTTTTTAGGTTCAAATTAGCCATTCAATATATACTTACGATTCTCATGCGTATTTCTGCTCGTAAGTCCTTATTCTCATCATCTTCATCATCATCTTCATCTTCATCGTCATCTTCCAGATCACATTCACCCCATTTATCCTTCTGGTCTTCACTCATTACACTTACAAACTTCTTTAGCTTCATAAGAACTTCACAAGTTAGCTGAAAAAAACAGCAAGAAAGTTCTTATACAATCATTTTGTTTGATCATTGACATCAAGCCTGAGTTTAGTGTGCATGTCATTTGCAGAATGAGGTCCACAGAGGGTGAAAATTAGTGACGCAATCCCGCATAGTGAGCTAGCTTCACTAAATTCACCCTCTGGGGACCTCATTCAGCTTGGGCCTCTTCTTCTCTGGAAAGTTTCTTTATTATAAAATTTCTATAGAAACTCCTTCACAAACAGTAGATACTATTTCTTTTTTAATTTAGTTTCTCTTTTTCCCAAAAATGCAGACAAAACATTGCATAATTGAGGTTCCAAATGAGTGCACATCACAATATTCACCATATGGGAACTTCAATCTGAGTCTATGTCTCCCATAGCAGATGAGGCCATGCAGAATGAGGTCCCCAGAGGGTGAATTTGGTAATGCTAGCCCACTATGAGGGATAGCATCACTAAATTCACCCTCTGGGGACCTCATTCTGCAAATGACAGACACACTAAACTCAAATTACACAAGATACATACTGGCGCTGTGTAGGAATTGTTGAATGAATTGTTAGGGTTCGATCCTTATGATCCAAATTAAACATTTTCATTAGTTTTTGAGTTAAAAGCAATTTTTAAGCGATCTTAGTGATCATTCGATTAATTTTTCCATTCCCCTCACAATCTATGGTCCCAAACAACGTAAAAATAATGAAAATCAGCTGTGAAAATGCCATTTTACGAGTCATAACAATGACAAAAACCGCGTATTGTGATAGCTCGATTGGTTCTCTCTTGATTGAGTCGGTTCTCTCCCAATTTAATTGGTTCTCTACGGGAAATACAATGACCATTATTTGGAGGAATATGTGAACATAACAAAGTCAACACAACGAAATATGCATTAAGTTGATTTTATACCCCTTATGTTCAATTTCAGTGAGTTGCACTGACTTCCTATATATAATTATGTGTCAACAGTAGTAACAGAATAATTCACTTTATTGTGACACAAAGCATGCAATTTGGAATGAATGCTCAGTGCGAACAGTGTTCCAACAAACCAATCATAATAGTGGACTGATTCAAAATGGCCACCACTTACAGTAATGCTCTAAGTAATCGACTCCTTAACCACAGCAGAATTATGGGTAACTTTTCAGGATTTAGTCGGAAATATGGCTTGTTGCCATTCATTGGAAAGCTCTCCCTGAGAGCTTTCTGATGAATGGCAACAAGCCATCATAACTTTCCGATGAATGGCAACAAGCCATATTTCTGACTAAATCCTGAAAAGTTACCCATAATTCTGCTGTGGTTAAGGAGTCGATTACTTAGAGCATTACTGTATTTCAAAATGGACACCACTTTTTTTTTAAAAGCTGCTGTGTTCAGCTTGTACTCAACGAATATGACGAACATGACTTCCATTCCTTATTCGATAATTGCCACCACCCAGAGGGTCGACCCATGCCATTTCTCTGTACCTTTATACATTGTGGTCAAACAAAGTTGTAAGTTGCCCCCGGGTCCCCCCCAAGACACCCTAAATATTCACCACAACCCTACCGCTACAGCCTACCACGTTCAGAGGGTCCAATTAGGCGACCCATGTCATTTTCCACTCTACTATACACCAACCCCGATCCAAAATGGACACAGCCCAGAGGAGCTCAAATAGTGGACCCATGGCATTTCTCGGCCACTTGACTGATTATGACCCCTCTGGATCGATGGCGGCCAATTTGGATTGGGGGGGGGATGATATGTATGGTTAGGGTGTCTTGTGGGTCACAATACAACACCCTGTCATTATATATTTCATTTTAATTTGTTTGCCTGCATGATTCTTAGCGTGTATGCCCTTTATGTTATTGCATGTATTTATTTGTGTATTTATTTGCCTTGTTTTCATTTTTGTTCTGTGTCCTTATGTCTTCATGTAACTTGTTTCTTCGGGTCGAATAGGTGACACAATAAATCATTAACTGATTAGTGGTAGTTTCTCACAAATAATAGTTGAAAGTTCCCATTTCTGAGTTAGAAGCACAAGCCCTATATTGGTCTATGCAGAGAATTGTAACAGCTGTGATTGCCTTGAAATAGAACCGTAACACTCATAAGTTGTGATTATGAGGCTAATGCTCCAAATGATCAACCAATATCGTGATATTTCCTCAGCGATTTTACAGAAGAATAACAGACGTATACTTCATACTCAGTGTTCGTCTTCAGAATGCATTTCACAGTCTCTATGCCACCGAAAACAAAGGAATTATGTTTACATGGCTTGATTTTCAGTGATTACATGTTGATAATTACACATTAACTCTGAGTTTATTCTATTTCTGAGTTAACCCTTTACCCAACAAACCGGCCAAAACCGGCCAAATAAAGCTTCAACAGCCTAAAATATCTTCGGTCTGTCTCAATAGAACCATACAAATATGGATATATCATTGGAACCGGCTCCTTGACCACATTGTGATAGTTACAGTTATGCCCTGTGCCAATGCATTCTCTTATATATGCGAGTTGACCATAGGTCGCCTCGCATATATAAGAGAATGCATTGGCCTAAAATTCTTTAACAATTTTATAATTTTTAATGTGTTAAGCCAATGCATTCTCTTATATATGCGAGGCGACCTATGGTCGACTCGCATATATAAGAGAATGCATTGGCACAGGGCCCTTCTGTTGCAGTAAAACAGCACTTATATACGCAGCCTCTGTTCGTCCATGAATGTTTTCCGTTGTCTGCTAAAATTTCCTGAACATCCCTACAGATGAATAATAGACATTCCAATGTATAATTTTATAACTGAATAGGAGAATCCATTAAGTAAAGAAAGGGTTTAACAATATTAATGTGTTTACCAGTTAACCCTTTGAGTGCCAGGTCGATTTTTGTATCAACCCATATACCCTGTGCCAATGCATTCTCTTATATATGCGAATCGACCATAGGTCGCCTCGCATATATAAGAGAATGCATTGGCCTAACAATTTTTTTTTTTTTTTTTTTTTATTTTTTTACAATTTTAATAATTTATTCTTATATTCTTTAACAGACTTATTTTGTAGGTTTAGGGCCGATGAGATCGGCCCCTGGCACTCAAAGGGTTAAAACAAAGTAATATAAAACTTCTATTTATTGAATTTGTTATGTATGGAGTTAATTACTTTGTTTTTAAAGATACCGGTGGCCTTCGCTGTGGGTATAGGTGTTAACCCTTTACCCAACAAACCGGCCAAAAACGGCCAAATAAAGCTGCAACAGCCTAAATTATCTTGGGTCTGTCTCAATAAAACCATACAAATATGGATATCATTGGAACCAGCTCATTGACCACATTGTGATGGTTACAGTTATGCCCTGTGCCAATGCATTCTCTTATATATGCGAGTCGACCATAGGTCGCCTCGCATATATAAGAGAATGCATTGGCCTAAAAAAATATTTTTTTAACACTTTTTACCATTTTTTCTTACATTCTTTAACAATTTTATAATTTTTAATGTGTTAAGCCAATGCATTCTCTTATATATGCATATATAAGAGATTGCATTGGCACAGGGTCCTTCGCTGTGGGTATAGGTGTTAAAATAGTCACATCCACTAAAACTGCCATAAACATAAATAATATTATATAGATAATGCATGGCTTGGAGTTGACTATGCCAAAATAGTGGTCTTCGAGGAGGAATAGTCCACGAGCCGCAGGCGAGTGGACTATTCCTCCTCGAGGACCACTATTTTGGCATAGTCAACGACAAGTCATGCATTATTTATTATATTATATAGAACATTTGTTATTGTGTGTTTTTGTTGTGTTTTTGGTGCTGGTGTTGTTGTATTTGTTATTGTGTTTTTTGTTGTGTTTTTGGCGCTGGTGTTGTTGTGTTTTTGTTTTGTTTTTTATTGTGTTTTTGGCGGTGGTGTTGTTGTGTTTTTTGTTGTGTTTGTTATTGTGTTTTTTATTGTGTTTTTGGTGGTGGTGTTGTTGTGTTTTTTGTTGTGTTTTTGTTTTTTGTTGTGTTTTTTGTTGTGTTTTTGTTTTGTTTTTTGTTGTCATTTGGATTATCTTCTGCAAATCTGTGATCACTCATTTCGACAGGTAAATCAATAATTGAAGTAGCTGATATCAGCCGGTAAGTAAAGTAAGCAGTGTCTCAGTATGCACATAATTAATTCCGGCTACGAAATCGGTCTTGAAAGAATTGAGTTACGAAAATATCATCGGAGAAAACAAATTAAATTCGATGTGACATGAGCAAAATCTTGCGTTAACACCCAATTGAGCCAGAGATAAATAAAGTGACGATTATATTACACATGTATATACGTTTATTAACTCACCATAACGAATTTACAGTATATAATCGAGAAAATTTGATCTTGCATCGAAGCGTGTTTTCTGGATTTCAACACGGAAGTGTCTACAATTATCATGCGTATTTGAAAACGAGGATCGCCCGTCAAACCGGACCGAATGTGATTATCTACCGGGAAATCGGTCTTTCGCGAAGTCTAATGATATATCGATATAGCAAAAACTACGTGTAATGCAGGAAACATACAGGATAGTTTCAGATTGACCGTGTGTTCAGGTGGCAATACGATTGTGCAAACACAAATTATGTTACTATAAATAGAAAAAGAATAGTAGGTGAGTAGGTGGGCTACTGGGGTACTATCGTAAAATAGTATGGCAGTAGGCAGCCAATCAGAACGCGAGAAAGTTACGTGAGATATAATATTATATAATAGACAGATGTTGTTCTTATACCAATCATAAATATCGCATACATTGCATGTTATTATCACGTCTGTACACTTGGTTATGCAAACAAACATCAAAAACATTACGGAACCGATTGTTTATAGACAAACACTTGGAACTACTGTATCGTCCAATGAAAATGTTCCGTTGTTCTGTGGAAGGCACAGATAATATTATTGGTGCAATCAACAATCGCATTCAAATCACAACAAATTTTATTTAATCAACACATTCTACTCGCTGTCAGTTCAAAATCAAAATTCAATATTTTTCAATCCAGTTAGTATTTTCTCCAAACCTATATATGGTTAAAATATACCAAATACGGATTATTACTATGAAGTTGTAAGTCGTAGATGCACCAAATTAGAGGTTTTACAACCAACGTATAAATGAGCGAATCTAAATAAGGAAATGGCGCAATATTGTGACTCGGCTTGTGACTCTATTTTCTCAGCCATAAAGAGTGTTTTGTGAATAATATCGAATGCATATCCTCATTATGCTATAATATTAGTATATTCTTGAGGAAATTATCATAATTTGATGTTATTTATAAATTATAACCTACAGCGAAGGCTGCCCGTCTCTTTAAAAAAGTAGATTATTAGAATTAGTGAACTAGTATAATTGTTAAAATAGGACCGCCCACTTTTATTAATTGCATGCCAATAACCTCTTGGCTGCTATATGTCTGTACTGAGTACTGACGTAACATGTCACGTTATGTGCTATATGTCCATGGACCTTGAGTACATGTATTTCTTGATATATACAGAGCTCTCCTTTCCTCACGTGACTAACACCAACGGTGCTAATAGTCAACAGTAGACTGATGAAGGTGAAGTGACTGACGATATATCTTAATTAAGGTACAGTAATGCTCTTAGTAATCAACTTGTTAACCACAGCAGAATTATGGGTAACTTTTCAGGATTCAGTCGGAAATATGGCTTGTTGCCATTCATCAGAAAGCTCTTGGGGAGAAAGCTCTTGTTGCCATTCATCGGAAAGCTCTTGGGGAGAGCTTTCCGATGAATGGCAACAAGCCATATTTCCGACTAAATCCTGAAAAGTTACCCATAATTCTGCTGTGGTTAACAAGTCTATTACTTAGAGCATTACTGTACTAGAATATAAACTTATGCTCTGAGAAATGAGTCAAATCCAGAGCAAGAAACCAACCAAGCATGGATATAGTGTGTCTGACATTTGCAGAAAGACGTCCCCAGAGGGTGAATTTAGTGAAATTATCCCGCACAGTGAGCTAGCATTACCACATCCACCCTCTGGGAACCTCATTCTGCTTAGGCCACAACTGCTATGGGAGACGTAGGATCAGATTAAATAAAGTTCCCCAGTTGAAGTTTGTGATGTTCACCCATTGATCGATTATGCATTTTATCTTTTGCAAATTAGGGGATATAGAAACTGATCAGAAGGGAAAGAGTAACTACAAACAATGTTAATTTGAGACTATAGACACTTCCCAGAAGATGAGGCCTGAGCAGAGTGAGGTCCCCAGATGGAGACTATGGTGATTCTAGCCCGCTCTGCAGGATAGCATCATTAAATTCACCCTCTGCAAATTTCATACACACTAAATCCAGAGTAAGGAACCAACATATTTAGCCGCCTGAACAGTCTGTCGACTTCCCATCTGATAGTAAAGTCAATGGTTAATAACCCTTTTAGTGCCAGGGGCCGATCTCATCGGCCCTAATTTATGGTCTGTAGAGTGTCCTAAAAAATTATTTTTTTTTGGGTTAGGCCAATGCATTCTCTTATATATGCGAGGCGACCTATGGTCGACTCGCATATATAAGAGAATGCATTGGCACAGGGTATATGGGTCGATACAAAAATCGGACCTGGCACTCAAAGGGTTAAGACCCTAAACACTAGTGCAGAAACACATCAAACGTCCATGGTGCAGGTATTGCGGGTTGAAATAATTCTAATCAACCAACCTCTTCCAATGTAGCGTTGTTCAGAGCTTCCTTGTGTATTAATTCAAATAATCTTTCCTTCTGAAAACAAGAATATTAAAGATTTTAAATGTAAATTACTTAAAGATGGTCTATCTCTTCAGGACCACAATTACAACAACAACATTATTTTTATAAACCAGATTTTAAGACTACAAGTAACTTTTTCTGTGAATAAAACCCTGACAAACTGAAGATCGTACAGTAATGCTCTCATTAATCGACTTCTTAATCACAGCAGAATTATGGGTAACTTTTCAGGATTTAGTCGGAAATATGGCTTGTTGCCATTCATCGGAAAGCTCTTCCTGAGAGCTTTCCGATGAATGGCAACAAGCCATATTTCCAACTAAATCCTGAAAAGTTACCCATAATTCTGCTGTGGTTAAGAAGTCGATTAATTAGGGCATTACTGTATATATTTTTTGTCTATAAAGGCACCAAGCCTTGAAATAAGGTGTCTGTCATTTGCAGAATGAGGTCCCCAGAGGGTGAATTAGTGATGCTACCCCGCATAGCGGGCTAGCATCACCAAATTCATCCTCTGGGGACCTCATTCTGCTTACAACTCAGCAGAATGAGGTTCCCAGAGGGTGAATTTGGTGATGCTAGCCCGCTATGCGGGGTAGCATCACTAAATTCACCCTCTGGGGACCTCATTCTGCAAATGACAGACACACTATTTCAAGGCTTGAAAGGCACAATAAAGTGGTTTATTCCAGAAGTTGTAGAAAATGCTAAAAAGATAAGAGTTCTTCTGAAGCTCACAGAAATGTTTGGATCATAGCAAGTGGGAGAACTCTATATTTATCTGAGATCACTTAAAGTTTTATGGCCGATGGTCTGTTTTTAAAATAGACCATAAAAATGTCCCAATTTATTCTATGTATTATACCAGAAAATAATTTGATAAATAAAATCAAATATTAATTGACAGAAGCATTCACGGACAGGGGTCTTCGATTCATATCTATTATTTTATATCTAGGAAACTATATAAAACTTGTTTTTGGAAGAGATAGACCTTCTCTAAATGTATGGGACTTAAGAATGTACATGTATATGTATAAGATGAAAATATGTGATGAAATAAATATCTGCTAGCCGAGAGACTAGTGTGCAGAAGTCTCACGCAAGGCTCAAAATAATTTCTTTTTTACTGCCTGTCGTTGCTGGTCATTTCAAAATGGTGCCTGTCACTTTTCAGATATATACTGTTTGAGACAGTGTTGAGAAGGTCTTTAAATATCCAATCAACATATTATTCGTCAATGATGCGCACGTTTTAGAGAGCGCCCAATTGCCACCTGGGAAAAACCCATGTTATTTTTGTTTTCAAAAGTTTTAAAACATTGCTTTGATTAATAAATACACATGCAATTCACAAACGACATAATTTATATTCACTCTGAATTAATCTGAAATTAAAAAAGATTTATTTTTTACTTTCAATGTCCTATTTGGCTAGTAGTGGCTCCTTGGATGTACCAAACAGACACAGATAAGCTATTTTTCGTCGGACAATGACCATGACCGGCCACTTATTTTGAGCCTTGGTCCAACGATGAGTTGCCCTGACTTCTTGTAGTCATCACAAGTCAGACCTTTAACCCTTTCTTACTAAATACTCATTGACGGGCAGTTCCATTACAAAATGTTCTGATAATAAGTTCAACAAACAACAGATAATTTATTGAACTTATTTCCCACCAATGAATATGAATCATTCAGCACTAGTATCAGCTTTTCATCTGTCTGTCATCTGCTTTTATAACCAAAACATCCCTCCAAATGAATAATAGACCAATCCACTGTATACATCTTATAACTGATGGAAGAATCCATTTAATACAGAAATGGTTAAATTTCCACAAATTCAGGAAGGAAATGAGTGTGCCCAAAAGTAAGGGGCGATAAAGACATGCTTTCCTCGTATATTTTATGAAAATGCAGAAATTTCTCATCTGAGCCATTTTTATTTTTTTATTTTCAAGGTTTCTTGAAGCACGAATTGAGACCCCAGAAATGAAAAATTGCTTCTTTTGCTGGTCATGATATCTATCCCACCCCCAACCCATGATAACAACGTTGTTTCACTTATTTGACATTATTGTGTCATGAAATGACACGAAGATTTATTTTTCAGATTGTTTTTATTAAACCTTGTTAGCCCCCCCCCCCCCCCCCCACCCACCTGGTAGTATTTGTAGAAAAAATGCATGCCATGCTTTAACCCTGTCTATAATAATGCATCATTGATGAGTAGTTATCCCATAGGGATCCTCAAATAAACAGATGAATGTACTGCTGAATGTCGTCTGCTCACCACTCTGTGGGGCTCGCTATGGGTTAAAGCATCATTGATGGGTTAAGTTATCCCATATCCCATAGGAAATGTTCAGATAATAAATTTAACCCTCTCTATATTAAAGCATCATTGATGAGTTGTTGTCCCACAGGAAATGTTCAGATAATAAGTTTAACCCTATCTATACTAAGCATTGACGAGTAGTTATCCCATAGGAAATGTTCAGATAATAAGTTTAACCTTTTCTATACTAAAGCATCATGGATGAGTAGTTATCCCATATGAAATGTTAAGATAATAAGTTTAAACCTTTATATACTAAAGCATCATTGACGAGTAGTTATCCCATATGAAATGTTCAGATAATAAGTTTAACCCTTTATATACTAATTAGAGCATCATTGATGAGTAGTTATCGCATAGGAAATGTTCAGATAATAAGTTCAACAAACAACCATAGGTCGCTTGTCAAACTTATTATCTAACCATTTCTCTCAATAAATAGGACTCCTTCTGCACTTTTATTTTTCTGTCATCTGCTTTTATCACCTTAACAAATGGACGATAGATCATTCCAATGTACACTTTTTAACTAACTGGGAGAATCCATTTAATATAGAAAGGGTTAAACTAACATATTTATATTTACATACTAAGTGTTGTCATCACTAAATCCAGCATTCTGATTGGTCGGCGCCCACGTGGCTAGTTGCAGTTATTTCTCGGTGAATGCGCAACGCCTCATAACACCAAGGTCATAACACCATCGATACGTCATTGGGTTTGGAAAGACGAACGCGTAATGTTTTGGGCGCATTTGGACTCGCGCAGGATTGACTTAATACATCATCGGGTTTCAATATGAAGAGAAATTGTTCGTATTAACTTTTGCCAAGGGTGCTATTGGGTATTTTGGGCTGTTTTTGTCACGATACACTTTTCGATTTAAATACATTTACAAAAGTGGCTTTTTCGTTACATGTATATAAATATAAGGATTAACTGTCATGTGGACTGTTTTTATGGAGATGTAACCGTGAGGTAAGTGGTCATAACTTGTATGTAAAACCCTTCGGGTTTTACACAAGTTATGTCCACTTACCTCACGGTTACATCTCCATAAAAACAGTCCACATGACAGTTAATCCTTATATAACACCCAATCTGCCAGAATTTTTTTTAAATGAGTTTAGGTTACCAATTGAGTATACCACTGCAGTTGTAGCATAGAATGGAATTGTCTATTATACATGGTTCTTTTCGGAAAATTTTGCTCTACAGTTGAATAATAATAAAAATCAAGTGGGGTTTTATTATATAATTACTTCCCCCTTCAGACAGTGGCCAATTCAGCAATTGACTCAAAACAAAATAAATCTGGCAAAAGTATATCTGAGAAGCAGATTGACCAATGTTACTAGCTAACATGTCCATTGGAATGGTATATTATTCATCTGGAGGGGTTTTCAGAAAAAATAAGCAGACAACAGATAATACAAGTACAGAAGGAGTCCTATTTATTGGAGGGAAATATTCAGATAATAAGTTCAACAAATGGCCGTTTGTTGAATTTATTATCTGAAAATTTCTGAAGGGAACTACTCATCAGTGACTATTTAATTTATAAAGGGTTAACCTACTAAGCTGGAATTCTTTCAAGCAGTTTTATTCTTTTTGTTCATTCCTGCTTATCAGATATATTATGTTCATGTTCATAAGAAGTTACTCACCTGAGGTTTTGGACATTTTTTTAATTTTGTTGTATTCAAATTCTTCCATAATTCCTCAGCATCTACCTTTTCCTGAATTTTTTCAGGAGAAAAACTACATAACAAGTTCTGTACTTTTTTTTGTGTATCTTTTGGCATTTTTCCAACCTCATTCAACTTCGCTGACTTCAAGAATGTCTTGGCTTTCTTGTCTCTCTGAAATTAAAAAAATATATATTTGGAGTACTAAAATATAAATAAGTGAAAGGAAATGACTAAGAAATTGAATAAGAAGCCATATTTTTCTTTTGCGAAAACGATGTCGTTTCCAGAAATGAAACCGAAAGTACATTATGTCGATCAAAGCTATTTTAAAGAAAAATGTCTGAGTATGACTTTAATCAGAACTGGGTGATGGCATACCCCCATGAGGTGCTATCATACCCCCACGAGGTGCTATTATACCCCCAAGAGGTGCTGGCATACTCCCACGAGGTGCTGGCATACTCCCATGTGGTGCTGACATAGTCCCATTTGAGGCTGGAATAGTCCCATTTGGTGCTGGCATACCCCACATAGGTAAATGAAGGAATCAAAATTTATGATATAAAACAATTATAGAAGGAATCAAAATTTATGATATAAAACAATTATAGAAATTAAAGACCCACTTATTTTTCGAACACCAAGATCACATTATATAAAATATAAGCCACATTATATACCATTTGAAAGAGGAAGCTCCAAAACATTCTATTTTCAACTTATTCGATGTAATAAACTGTGAACATGTTTTTGTTGAGAAACCAATGTAGGTTCTATGCTCAAGTTTCTCCACAAAGTATATTATTTTCAATGGAAGAGGAATAACTCTATATATTTAGATATAGAGTTATTCCTCTTCCATTGAAAATAAACTATAGTTTGAATTCTGTTGCATTCTGGGAGCCATAACGGGGGGAAATGGACACCTTCAGACATTTCAAATGGTGATGAATTATAGTATTTTAATAATATTGTATGGCTATAGATTGTTATTAAAACCGTATATCAATGTACTATAAAAAAATAATAAGTGACTAGAAAATTAAGTGGGCCTTTAACCCTTTGAGTGCCAGGTCGATTTTTGTATCAACCCATATACCCTGTGCCAATGCATTCTCTTATATATGCGAGTCGACCATAGGTCGCCTCGCATATATAAGAGAATGCATTGGCCCCTTTTTTTTTCTTTTTTTTTTACAATTTTTTACAATTTTAATAATTTATTCTTATATTCTTTAACAGACTTATTTGTAGGTTTAGGGCCGATAAGATCGGCCCCTGGCACTCAAAGGGTTAAGTTATAAAACAATTATAGAAATTAACTCTAAAAGGGAAAATAAGAATATCACCATCACTTCGTTGAAAGCCCTTGTGAAGGTAAACATTGATACCAAATATCATTGAGATCATTCATATATGTATATTTACATTCACCTAATATCTCTTCCGATTTCCCCATAGCGTTACGGTAGACACGCCCCCTTATTCAATGCGTTCATAAACCTATGAACGTAACGTGACGTCAGTTTCAATGTCGTTCATAGATTTATGAACACATTGGTCCCGGAAATCACCGGGGATTGTCGGACATTACCGACTGCTTGAGTATCTAGTCAGCCAATACGCCAAGGATTTGATAGCAAACAATATGTAATCGAGGTTCACGATTGGATGGCTAGTGGCATCTAATCGCGAGCACGGGTGGCACGAGATGTTCGATTGACTATCAGAATGTTGGTTATCATATAATCCCATATCCCATAATATGGCAAATATAGCGAATTATCGAAATATGAAATACAACGAAAAAGCGAAATAGGAAAATACAGCGAAATAGCACGAAAAATCGAAATAGGAAAATACAGCGAAATAGGGCGAAATATAGAGCGAAATATAGAGCGAAATATAGAAATAATGGAGATATTTGAAAAAGTGTTTTAAAGAGCGTAAGTATATAAATATAAATAATAAATGAAGGATAATCCTAGAATGGCAAACAACCAAGCCTAGATATAGCGTGTCTGATATTTGTAGAATTAGGTACCCAGAGGAAGAATTAAGTGATGGCGAGCTAGAATCACTAAATTCACCCCTCTGAAAACCTCATTCTGCTTTAGACCTCAACAGCTATGGGAGAAATAAGGTACATTGTATTATGTCTTATTAATATACCATGTTTTAATTCTTATTACACCACGTTTTATCTATCTTATTTATATTTTATTCGGTACTTTATTGAATAAAGTTAAATTAAAAAATGAGTTTGTTGTGCTTTGACAACTCTTAGCAATGTCAATACTGTACATGTACATTCCGATCCATAGTCTCTAAACCAATAAGAAGGGCCAGACCGAAGGGTGTTTGATTTGGAAAGGTTTTACTGTAGTATGCATGCTACAAGTGAAATATAATAAATAGTGCCCATCGGGGTGGGTATAGTTCACAACATGAAGCGGCTCAAAGAAGCCATGTCCCTTTGAACTTGATACTAAATAAACATAACATACTGATGCACCATCTTCATCATCATCCTTGCCATCACAGTCGTCATCCTCCCCAGCTATCGCCAGCTCCTCTGCATCAGTCAATTTGAGATCTCTACGATCCTTTCCCTTTGCACGGTCCAGACATCTTGCTGCCCTATTTAAAGAGAATACAAGCCTTGAAATACAGTAATGCCCTAAATAATCGACTCCTTAACCCTTTCAGTGCCAAGTCCGATTTTTGTATCAACCCATATTTCCTTGATCATTTTATAATAATGTGATACATTGATGGAAAGAGCTCTAAGAGCTTCATTTTTTAGCTTCTTTTTCTAAGAGCTCTTTCAATCAATCTATCACATTTTTATAATCAATAAATTTGAAAAATGATCAAGGAAATATGGGTTGATACAAAAATCGGACTTGGCACTGAAAGGGTTAACCACAGCAGAATTATGGGTAATTTTTCAGGATTTATTCGGAAATATGGCTTTTTGCCGTTCATCGGAAAGCTCTCACTTTTACTCTGGAAAAAGCCATGTAAAGACCATGTAAACAGGACATACCCTGGTAAATTCCAAGTAAAGGCATGGTGTAACCCAGTTTACACTTGTAATGCTGGTGAAACAGGACATACATGGGTAACACCCATGTAAACCCATGTAATTCGGAACATACTCTAGTAAATATTTATGGAGTCATGGTGTAACAGATTATACTCTAGTAGAACCCTGGTAAACAATGATATACGCTGGTAAAAGCCATGTAAAGCTCATGTGAAAAGGACATACAGTTTTTTTACATTCCAACCAATCTCAAAATTGCTGGTACATAGGCTCCCATGTTGTTAATGTTTTGTATGTAATTGTAATACACCAGGATTTACCAGAGTATAATGAAAGTGGGGTACACCATACCTTTACTTTGAATTTACAAGTCTTTTTTACATGGGTTTTACATGGCTTTTACCAGAGTATATTCCTTTTTACCTGACTTGACCATATTTTACCAGTGTAGAACCTGGAATACCATGTTTTACAGAGCTTTTATAAGTGTTTTACAAGGTCATGAGCGACAACTCTATTTCACAATAGGTCATTACATGTATATACCTGAGGTGTTTTCTGTCTCTTTTGTGAGAAGAAAATCATATTTTGATAGTCAGTGGAAAACGATTGTACCATGTGTCATACTCAAAAGTTAATAGAAAGTTACAAGAATATTGTAATAAATAAGTCAGCTAAGTCAAGTTTAACACCGGTATGTAATCACATGTGTCATTCATATGACCTCCAATCTGTTGTTTTAAATTATAAGACTTCTAAAAACATACACCGGTACTACTCTGGTAAATTACCTTACTGATGATATCGAGGTATATTACCCTGGTAGAATTACTTCAGTAGAAGCACCACATACATGTACATACTAATTATGCCTTAGTGACTTACACGGGTGGGTCCATTTCACTAGAGTAAATAAAAGAGTGGGTCTACATGTGTGTGTGTATAATATGGTGACGATTCACTCTACACATTTTACCAGAGTAACACCGTTTTACCATCATTTTACCATGGTGTATTCACCATGGTTTACCAGAGTGTTTCTCTTATAAAGGTGTGGGTCATATATACATATCATACAGTATAAGGCCCGTGGTTTTTTACATGTCCACGGAAGACCACGCGCGATTCTTCCGTGGTTTTTCCGTGTTCAAAATCTGAACTCGCTAAGAACACGGTCTGGTTAAACGTGTTCAATCGTGTTCAGATTTTTAACACGCTCTGATCACGTTTGAACACGCTCTGATCACGTTTGAACACGGAACATCCACGCTATGACCACGGTATGATCAACGGGTGACCACGGCCAAATGATCACGTTTGAACACGGAACATCCACGCTATGACCACGGGTGAACACGGCCATAACACAGGTGACCGCGACATGAACACGGAGGAACATGGCTGAACACGGAAACATCGCTGGCGGCCGGAGCTTGGCACGCCGCGGTGGCGGAGCTCGCGGTGTGCGTTACGTAATTAATTATCACCTCCCTAGTCCAAAATATATTCTCGAAATTGCTGCTCAAATTGGCAAATGAGCAGCATCATTTTATTTAACGGAAATTTCATCGAAATTCAACCCGTCGATTGTAAAAATTGGCCCAGAGAAAGTAAAGATACCAATATACCGCGATTACTCATAAAAATTACTTATATATGGGAGTAGGAATGGTACCGATACACGTGCATTATTTCAAGAAGGGTGCTAACTTAATACTAAATAACTCGAATATTTTGACAATAACATATGACTATATATATTTATTGAATCTTATAGATTTACATCTTCCTGTTGTTAGATCGAAAATATCTTGATAAATATCTTGATAAATGTTTCAATTTATAATTTGTCTGGTATCAATGTCCGTTTAGTTTTAAACGAACATTCGAACGTTGTGTCGGATCAGATACCTTTCAACTTATTTTACTCCAATATATTTACACGAATATATGAATATTTAATATGTGTTAAAAGAATAATATATTCTGACCTGATATAATTCGTTACATGGAAACTATTTCGATGGATGGATGGCTTGGTTTTGCTAATTCTTTCATACATGTATAATCGATATCCGTAACCAGCGCAGAGGGCTTCTGCTCAAAATGTCCCTATTTTAAATTTGATTTTACTGCAATATTTTGTTTACAGAAATATGTGATTATGTTTTATATATATTAAACGAATATAATATTCAAACTGATAATCGGTCGTTACAAGCATGGCAATTAAGTCCACGGAAACTTATTTATTGTCAGTTTTGTTAACCAACATGATGTGGTGGGGTTAGGGTATTTACTACTATTGATGACCATAACCTGCGTGTGTGTATATTCGACCTCATGTCAAGTGCCCTCCCATAAGTTTTACGATAATATTTATTTTTATATACTTTATTGAAATTAATTAACGTATGGGTCAATTCAAGTTTCAACTTTTAAAACACAGTGGCCAGTGATTAGTTGGTCAGCTGATTATGAAACACCAGTGTTTTGAAAACGCATTGGCTTCTTCCTAGCATTATGATATAACACCATGCGGACACCATCGAAAACAAAGAGGTCAGCTAAATTAAGTACACTTAGACAAATAGTGTAGATAAGGTTCGTGTTGGGGCTTAGTGTGGTATTGCAAAATTTAGTTTTTTTAATTTAAATTAAAATTTTTGAAAATGATTTTTCACCAATGCAAATGAAATAGTCCTTGTAAATTCAATAAAGAAACTAAAATTAAAATTAATTTTTTTGAAAGTTATATATATCAATACAACTATAACGGTAACTAAAACAAGATCAGTAGGAAGACGACCAATCCTGGCCATACTGCCCCTGTACAAAACAAATTCTCCACTTGTTATCACTGTAGTGCAATCGTCCGTATCCCGCGATTAGAAACTGTACTCTGTAACCGATGTCCCATATCCGCAAACTCCGTGTGAAATTGTCTCTCCGATGTGCAATGCATCATGCATGTATGGGCGTAGGACGTGGAGTCTATGTTGTGTACAAATCATGCAATGCATGTAGCCCTGTTCAGTTATCACTGTAATTATATATTCCGCAGGCAGCCGGAAATTAATAACGGATGGACAAAAATGAGACAATGGGCTAATCAAGCCATTGTTTAGAGATTATCAAAAGGGTGCCATTTCCTGCTATGCATTTTAAAAAGCGGCGATGGTTGAAGTCAGTGCTCAAGAAACCGCCGATTTTTTTTATATGAGATATGGACATTTTAATTAAATTAAATCATTCGATGTCAGATTCGGTCGTACCAAGAAGGGTTCCCCGCCTGTGCATTGGGTAATTCAAGGTCAAAGCCCGGACACAAATGAGCAGCACCATTTTATTTAACGGAAATTTCATTGAAATTCAACCCGTCGATTGTGAAAATTAAAGACACCACCACACCGCGATTATTCATAAAAATAACTTATATATGGGAGTCGGAATGGTACCGATACACGTGCATTATTTCAAGAAGGGTGCTAACTTAATACTAAATAACTAAAATATTTTGACAGGTACATATGACTACAATCACTATATATATTTATTGAATCTTATAGATTTACATCTTCCTGTTGATAGATCGAAAATATCTTGACGGGACCTTTGATAAATGTTAATTTAGTTTCAATTTAGAATTTGTCTGGTATCAATGTCCGTTTAGTTTTAAACAAACATTCGAACGTTGTGTCGGATCAGAAACTTTCAACTTATTTTACTCCAATATATTTACACGAACTTATGAATATTTAATATGTGTTAAAAGAATAATATATTCTGACCTGATATAATTCGTTACATTTATAATCGATATCCTTAACCAGCGCAGAGGACTTCAGCTCAAAAGGTCCCTATTTTAAATTTGATTTTACTGCAATATTTTGTTTACAGAAATATGTGATTATGTTTTATATATATTAAACGAATAAAATATTCAAAATGATAATCGGTCGTTACAAGCATGGCATGGCGAATATTTTGTCAATTTCAAAAGCGTTTCTGTGGATATCCGAGTCCGTTATCAGATCGAAAATATTTACACATGAACTTTGTTTAGTTTACCTGGGTGTTGATGTGGGACATGCGGAATACCAACAAATTATTGTTTATGTTTTACCGGTAGTTCATTGTTTTATTTTTCTCGTTTTATTTACAAGACAGTTTTTGTTTTACTGTACCACACGCAAAATATTATCAGGAAGTTCCTTATAAACACTCGGGTTTTAACTGTCTGTTTCCAATATATCAATCCTCGACGACACGAATATTATCTGTGATGTCAATTCACGAATAATTCCATAATATCAAATGACGGAATTATTTAAGATTGATTATGTGATCGAATTGATGTTATTGTACGCATCAAATGAATCAGACTCATTTTACTTGCAATATTATTGAAACATTATATTTTATGCGAAACACGTACTCCCGCTCGATTTAGGGTAGGTGAGAAGTAGATGTGGGTTATGAGAGACACATTTACACAAGCTGGTCAGTGCGCGCGTAATCGGCGTTTATAAAAGAAAATTACCAGACATTTGTACCTTAACATAATTTTTTTAATGAATCCGTGTGAAATATATATTACTGAAATATCTCGCCAACATGGGTGCATTGGAACTGTTATGTAGAGTGGGATGTCATAATGACAACAAACTGAATAAAACATTTGATGTTTATTTGAATAACATTTTGTACAGTCATCAACAACAATTAATTTGTTATTACTATGAATATGGATATGCCACGTACAGCTAATGTCACAATTTATCACATAATTAGCCCATAAAACCAGTTTAGTAATTATCGATAAGACACACGTGTAATATCAGTGCGTGTGATGACATCACACCATTCTTTAAATGACGTGCGATCGCTGCAGTTTATTATTGTTGTTTTCGATGAATATTTTGCGTTTATTTGATCATGTGATAAAAGGTATCTCGCACTCGATCTATTTTATACGTAATTTATCAACCTCGTCCACAAAATTTTATTTGAGCCTCGGTAAAAATCGGTTCAAATCGAATTTAGTAAACTTGGTTGATAAATTCCATATAAAATAGAAACTCATCTGAGATGCTCAATATCTAAAATTAATAAAGTAACATGTTTGCGGTTTGTATTTGCCCAATTCTCGGGTCAATTGTTCTGTGTACATGTAACCGTTTACTATTTGATATACATGTATGGAGTCCAAATATTATAATGAGAATATTGAACATTAAATTAAAATTTAAAACTTTAGTTACGTTTTGAACATTAAATTCGAAATTTTAAAGTGATGTGAAACACTCTGGTAGGCTGATCAAATAGAAATGGAGAATAATCTTGCTGAAAGTAGTTATTTTTACAAATATTATATCCAAATTGACTAAACACACCGTAATTCATATATATTCATTAAATACAGTGACCCCCCGATGGCGAAATCGTTTGTGTTAATTTACCGCCGATAGTTGCCTCCCGAATCGGGAAGTACATTTTTACAATTGAGCGTAGTTCCGACGATGTTTTTTATGATGTGGTACGACGATTTGTTTGAGATTTTTGGCAATGTTAGTAGAATTCTACATTCCCCGAGTTGGCATAGCGCCTGCATACTAACTAAACAATTTCACGCGCCCGAACAAGTGCATTATATGTCTTTAACTTATGAACTTTTGTAATGTTATATCCAATTTTTCAGCCGTTTGTTAGAACACGATATCGCCGCACAAACTACCGAAACCATTTGCGTACATGTAATATGAACAAACACAAGAAAATAGTAATGCCAACTAAAATAAAATGCGACAACAAAACATGACACGGATATAAAGGCCATAGACACAGATAAACAAATATGCATATATACTTCAATATATGAAATTGTTTTTTATTATAACAGATTTTATCTGACAATTCTTTATTCATTGACGAAATAAATCCGGGCCAAATATACCCTTAAAAAGCCTACCGCAAGTAATCCTGCGGCAACTCTTTGATGTCGCGGAGTATTCACACCTCCCGCTCTGTCCCTGAAAAGAGTAGGTGCCTCTCTGCAATGGGATGCAGACCGCGGGGTAAACACTGCTGACCACGCTATTAACACGGATGACCATGGCATGACTTCAACACGGATGACCACGGAGTACACTCAGAGTGCATAATATGTCTTTAACTTATGAATTTTTGTAATGTTATATCCAATTTTTCTGCCATTTGTTAGAACACGATATCGCCGCACAAACTACCGAAACCATTTGCGTACATGTAATATGAACAAACACAAGAAAATATTAATGCCAACTAAAATAAAATGCGACAACAAAACATGACACGGATATAAAGGCCATAGACACAGATAAACAAATATGCATATATATATATATATATATATATATATATATATATATATATAATTCAATTTATGAAATTGTTTTTTATTATAAAAGATTTTATCTGACAATTCTGTATTCACTGACGAAGTCAATCCGGGCCAAATATACCCGAAAAAAATCCTACTGCAAGTAATACTGCGGCAACTCTTTGAAGTCGCGGATTATTCACACCTCCCGCACTGTCCCTGAAAAGAGTAGGTGCCGCTCTGCATTGGGGTGCAGACCACGCCGTAAACACGGCTGACCACGCTATTAACACGGCATGAACACGACTTCAACACGGATTACCACGGCGTGCACTCAGATGACCACGGCATGTACACGCCGTGTTCAGACCGTTTTTGAACACGCTGGCCATTTTGCCGTAATTGATCACGCTAAGAACACGACATCAACACGGATGACCACGGCGTGAACTCGGGTGACCACGGCATATACACGCCGTGTTCAAACCGTTTTTGAACACGCTGGCCATTTTTCTGAAGTTGACCATGCTAAGACCACGCGCGATTTTTCCGTGTTTTTTCCGTGTTAAAATGTTGGCCACGCGTGGTTTTGAAAAAACCACGGGCCTTGTACTGTAGTTCATTCAGTTTCAACATTAATAAAAGGCCGCTAGCTAGGCCACATGTCTACCGAATCAGGTGGCTTTATTTGACAAGTGGCTTTTTTAGAAAAGAAATTTTTTATTATGGGAACAACATTGAATCAAACTTTGCTTCCAACTCATCTATATATGTTTAACTATTTCTAAATCACACAATGACGGACACAACATTCATCAGATGTAATCTCAAATTATAAGTCATCACGCGAAATTCATCCTAGATTCAATTTGGGGCCAGATTTGACAATTATATTTCAAATATGACCATAACTGCAGTAAAAATTGGCAGAAGGAACCTAAATTCAAACTTGATCTGTATTTTCATAGGAGTATTAAACTACAGCCTACCCTTACATTTCCCAAGTGTGTTATAAGTGTCAAATAAGTGTTGCATAAGTGTAGGAAATTTTTTCCTCTAAGTGTGCACTTACAACCAAGTGTACAAGTCCAACAGTGGCAGTAAGTGTAGTGCAAGTGTAACATAAGTGTACAGTAAGTGTACGTTCCAACTATGTAAATGAGGTGAGTGTCATATAAGTGTATGATTCTAAAGTGTGGTATAAGTGTATGTTGGCAAGTGTAATAGAACTGTATAATAATTGCAAGTGTTTTATAAGTGTAAGTTCTGAATGGGGTTGTAAGTGTATTGTAAGTGTACAATGGTGATTGTGATGCAAGTGTATTATATAAGTGTATAGTACATGTATTAGTAAAATAAGTGTATATCATAGATGGGCATGCACATATTAAATTTCACTATCAAAGATGGCAATTGATGCATTAATCAAGGGAATCACATTCACAATGATTTAGACTGATAAAATACTTTATTATATTATATTAATAAATAATGTTTTAATATATAAACCATCTATCGATTAGGTTCCTTGGCTCAATAAATATATTTCATAAATCTGGTGCTGATATGCGAAGTTTGAATAAGCTGAAGTATCTTCAAGCTTGTCTCTTCCCGTTTGTCTTTACTCCACTTTTGTCATGATGTCCATGTCATATTCAGTACCATGTCCCATTTAAAGCATGCAGTGCCTGCTGTGGGATGTTTAGTTTAGCACGGTGAGTGAGAGAAATTTGCAAACGTTGGCATGACTGATTCCAGTTTTTTTGGCCAAAAAAGCTGTAAGTGAGTCATTTTTTTCTTCTTCTGATGTCACATTGTCTCTGAGATGATCCAATTCCAATGTGCTCTGTGTGCCCAGTCTACCCCTCCGCCAAAATTAGTTTTGTCCGGTATCACAAGCATTTGGACAAGACGTCAAGATGATTGAAATTGAATCCGTGATCAGTCCTCCTGGCGAGTCTTGCCAACATTGTCATTGGGCAACAATGAAACATGCGAGAGATCAATCACTGAATCAGCTGGACGACAGCCATCACTCTCCGATTGAGAATTATCACTTGTAAATAAATGTATGTTGTATATCTGAATTTAGCGCACGTTTCCATCGGTTATAATCTGTATGCATCCAGTGTGACTTTACTGTTGACATGATTTAATTTCTCAATGTCATCGTGTCATTGTAGGATCACCGGTCGAATTGGGAACAAACTTCGCCTATTTGCGTAATTATTTGCCGAATTCAGCCTCCTACCACCTGTTCTATCTCTAGTGTGTTTAGTTCCTTTCTTCTTTTTGCCAAATTGTTGAATTGTTTTGGCTTTTCTCGCCGTCATTTTCGTAAATGAAAGCTGTTGTCAAATAAAATGCAGATGAAATTTAAATTTGATTTCTTGACCGCCGAATTACCGGAATGTGGTCTGCGCATGCGCATGTAGTCACGGTCACAGTCACGTGTTAGCTTTTAGCCAATCGTATGCTCAGTTCTAGGATATCACTTGATTTAGATGGGTTTTCCCAATAAAATGATGACATCAGAAGACAATGTTTACACACAGCGAGATGGGATTAATTCCCCATACACGAACACGTGGGCAGAAAGCCGCAAGCATTTCCTTTGGGAGATTTACAGTGGGTCGATAATCACACGTATATACAGTTAAACTTTGTTATTTTTGATACACTTTACGTTAAATTAAAAACAGATAGCAGGTACATATACGTACTTCTCCGAGAATGTTAAAAACAATTTTTATCTGTTCATCAATCATTATTTTATTGTCACGAAATTATGCTAACTATCGAAGTTTTGCCATAAAAAACTCCGATAAAAATAATTCTATTTGGGAGTATTGCACGTCAAAATTACGGGTTTAGAAACGATTTTTATTATACTTAATTCTGATCTGCGTCATCAAACTACTATCATACAACATTTCTATATTCGTAATGGACATTTTTGTTGTTGTTTTTTGAATGCAGGTGTGTTTGGAAACACAATCATTGAAGCTTTCATATAGTAATACGCCAATTTCAATATACGTGATAGCGACCAATTTTCATTGTTTCTATGACAAACATTTTGCAGTTAATAAATTGTAGATATACATACTCATATATCTTTATTTTAGCACAAAAGATTCATAAAATTTATTACTATCGGAATATAAATAACAGAAAAACGAAATACCGTAATTTCAAAATTGAAAAAGTTCATATTTAATATAAGACGGCAATTATATAGTACAAATGTGCGAGGCTCTGAGCAGTATTCCTGAACATATCCATATCAAAGTTTGATAAGTGTGGTATAAGTGTTGATAAATTTTTCCAAAGTTCCATAAGTGTACCTTTAAGTGTGGGGCAGTGTTCCCAAAACATTTAAAAAGTATAAGTATCATCAGTGTGTCATAAGTGTAGAGAGAACTTTTCAAAGTACCATAAGTGTAGCTGTAAGTGTGGGCAGCATGCCCAAAGATTTTCAAAGTCTCAAAAGTGTAGAGCAAGTGTACACTTATTACAACACTTACACTACACTTACGAAATAAGTGTACATTTCGAAAAAAGTGAGTGTGGTACAAGTGTACTGAATTAAAAAAACAAAAGCTACAAGTGTACTATAAGTGTATACCTGAACTACACTTACAATGAAAGTGTACACTTAGAAAATATAAGGGTACCCAACACAAAGACTGAAACAGGTAATGCCATTTTGAGTGGACTACTAGTAAGTGACATACGCTTTCAATTTTTCCAATCGGCTATTTGTAGGCAGAGCATCTAATTTTTCCAAGATTTTCTTATCCACAGCTAGTTTCCTCTTCTCATCTGCTCCTTTGGCACAACAGAATAACTTAGCATTTGCAATAATCTGGAAAGAGATACAATGTACATTAGATTTCTTTACTTTCTTATGATAAAACTACACAAAAAAATAGAGCTGCTTCAATTATGGTTAGCTGTTAAAGACACATGACGATTTGAGCTCCAAAATACACCTCATAATATTTGCTTTTTAATTTTTCCCGGCATTGAAATAGGTTGATAAATAGCTGAAATACTTTTCTACAAACATTATATGTCCCAGAAAGACACACTGAAGTAAAAAAAAATACAACTTTTAACACGATAATCAGACCCCGAGCGATTGCTGCACCATTTGTATTCATTGAAGTTCTGGAATCGGAAACGGAATAACAAACAACTCTCTGGAAAAGGTATATTTCGCGCAACTATTTTAAAACTACATGGTCATTTCAATAATAAAAATTATGTTTTACCATAAAAGTTTCAGAGCACTCACAGAGCTTTCGATTTTCTTCCCATGGTCTACAGGTGAAGTTTTAACGCGACTGCCAAATAAATCTCAAATTTACGGAAAAATATAGGAATAATACACATATCAGCACCATAATGACAAAATTGTTAGGAAATCTTCCACATAAGCTTGTTTTGAGATATACCTCTTACCAAATTATGTAGTCCTAGCAAAGTTGCCTATGAGAGAACAGATTCACAAATCATGTGATATTAGCTGGTCATGAGTAAACAATCACTCACTGCAATATAGTATTGTTGTGCTATACGAATTAATGGGTTAACCCAAAAGAAATTGATAAGAAAGCAGTTTTGGTGTAAAAAAGACCTAGGGGAATCTTCAGTGTGACATATCTAAAATCTGCTTTGGGAAAAGTTTGTTATCCAAGATGGCATCCAGCATGGTTATCAATATTACATTAAATCTTAAAATCAGTCATTATATGATATATTGTGGCATAGAAATTATGCAGCTATGCCAGTTTGTGTGAAATAAGTGTACGGTAGCGAATAACATGCCACAGACAGAAAAAAAAACAAATGCATCCATGAAATGTCTGCAACTCAAAGGCTTGCCAAGATGAAAGCAACAGATAGGATAACCATGCACCTAGGAGTGAAAAGATGTAAGGGTAATATACAAGTCTGTTGTTATATACCTTTAAATGTACACATATCACTAAAACAGATCCATCTAAAGGATTAATCATCACTGCAACCGAAGACAAACTAAATATTTTGCGTCTTTAACCCTTTACCCAACAGAAGGGCCCTGTGCCAATGCATTCTCTTATATATGCGAGTCGACCATAGGTCGCCTCGCATATATAAGAGAATGCATTGGCTTAACACTTTAAAAATTATAAAATTGTTAAAGAATGTAAGAAAAAATGGTAAAAAGTGTTAAAAAAAGATTTTTTTTAGGCCAATGCATTCTCTTATATATGCGAGGCATAACTGTAACCATCACAATGTGGTCAATGAGCCGGTTCCAATGATATCCATATTTGTATGGTTTTATTGAGACAGACCCAAGATAATTTAGGCTGTTGCAGCTTTATTCGGCCGTTTTTGGCCGGTTTGTTGGGTAAAGGGTTAAAGTTTGGGTTTTCTGCATAGAATACCAATCGAGCAGTCAGGCCAAACATGATCATTTCGGGCATTCAACACACAAAGTAATCTTTACCACACGGGACGTGGTAGTATCATTCAGCATAATAATTAATTATTGAATATAACTCAGAAACTGAAGTTTGTACCCTTGCGGTATAAATAATAGTTACATTTATGATATTTTTAACACTTTCCATGATAATAAACCATACAGGTGTGCCGCGATGCATATTATATAAGGATTAACTGTCATGTGGACTGTTTTTATTGAGATGTAACCGTGAGGTAAGTGGACATAACTTGTGTAAAACCCGAAGGGTTTTACATACAAGTTATGACCACTTACCTCACGGTTACATCTCCATAAAAATAGTCCATATGACAGTTAATCCTTATATTTATATTATTATAAATTATATACATTTAGCGAAAAAGCCACTTTTGTAAATGTATTTAAATCGAAAAGTGTATCGTGACAAAAACAGCCCAAAATACCCAATAGCACCCTTGGCAAAAGTTAATAGGAACAATTTCTCTTCATATTGAAACCCGATGATGTATTAAGTCAATCCTGTGCAAGTCCAAATGCGCCCAAAACATTACGCGTTCGTCTTTCCAAACCCAATGACGTATCGATGGTGTTATGAGCTTGGTGTTATGAGCCGTTGCGCATTCACCGAGAAATAACTGCAACTAGCCACGTGGGTGCCGACCAATCAGAATGCTGGATTTAGTGATGACAACACTTAGTATGTAAATATACTGTAATGAAGTACTCATCTCATCAATGAACTAGCACCCCATCTCACCAGATCAAACAGACAGTACATCATTCATTTTATGCAAAACTAATTTCCATGCTGCTACCATAGGACAAAAGTAGAATTCATACTTTTTTTAACCCTTTACCCAACAAACCGGCCAAATAAAGCTTCAACAGCCTAAAATATCTTCGGTCTGTCTCAATAAAACCATACAAATATGGATATCATTGGAACCGGCTCATTGACCACATTGTGATGTTTACAGTTATGCCCTGTGCCAATGCATTCTCTTATATATGCGAGTCGACCATAGGTCGCCTCGCATATATAAGAGAATGCATTGGCCTAAAAACAATCTTTTTTTAACACTTTTTACCATTTTTTCTTACATTCTTTAACAATTTTATAATTTTTAATGTGTTAAGCCAATGCATTCTCTTATATATGCGAGGCGACCTATGGTCGACTCGCATATATAAGAGAATGCATTGGCACAGGGCCCTTCTGTTGGGTAAAGGGTTAAAGATCCATAATCCAATTTGACTCCCCTTAATTACTATTTCGTTATTTTCGGGTGTAAAATATATTTGATTCGAATCGAAGAACACACCATTCAAAGTGATCAGATTTAAATTTTTTAAATCTGTTATTTTTCACCACATTGAATATTTGGCGGCCTGGCAAATATTCAAATGATCTTCTTCCAGAAATATATGGACATGCACAGACGCCGTCGTGAGAGTTTGAAAGGTCACGAAATGTCACAGTTCCCTGTAATTTTGAATGGTGATAAATTCCAAATTAACTTCGGAAATAACACGACGAAAAGTAACATCAGCAAAAACAAATAAGGTAACTTGTGATAGTTGACCTGCCGATGCATAACATTTTCTTATTTATGAATGCTGGTAAGCATGTTTTAGTCATGCAAATAGACATGTTATATAACAGCATGCCGGTTACACATGGAAATATGTTTGTTTACATTTGTGATGACATGTGTGGGGAATTCCATAAAAACTATGGGCATCACCATATATGGATTTGCAAACCACTCGCTCGTCATACAAACCATCAAGAAAAAACGATATTATAGGTCTTTTTTCGGCAAATATGATATTGTGCTTGGTTGTGAATATTTATTGGTAATACCCTATTTTGGACAACTAAATCGTCTTTCGGTTATATTCCGATGTTGTTGTAACTGGATGATATTGGAACCATCGAATCAGATTGTGTACCTTTAAATTGACTAGTCAAGGAGATGAAAGATTGCAAAATGTTTTCAGTAGAATCAATCAGTTTAAGATTGGTGACTTTGTGCCATACAAGTGCACTTCACATTATGTTTGGCTCTTTACATGCAAGACGTTGTGCTATAATATAAGCCAGCTCAAGTCTGAATTTCCAAATAAGATCATTTAATCCTTCCATGACTGGAGCTTCCAGAAATTTAGCGAAAACCCTGTGCCAATGCATTCTCTCATATATGCGAGTCTCCCATATATAAGAGAATACCTTGACCTTGTAAGCCAGTGCATTCTCTTATGTATGCAATGCTCCCTACAGGAGACTTGCATATATAAGAGAATGCACTAGCAGTCTGGCACATGATCTTTAATCCCATCATGAAATAATACTTACAGCATCTCCGTCCATTCCTGAAATCTCCTCTACAGACTGTAATTTCATATTTTCAGCAATGATCTCTATCCGTTTCTTTGAAGCAGCTTTCAGATCACCGAATCTTTGCTTGAGTTTATCAAAGACTGACTTCTTGTCTTTCTCAGATAACTCATCATCGTCAGTATCCAAGATATCCTCTGCACTGAAACATAAAACAAAAAATCATGTCAACTCAAATTCCTTCTTGGAGTATATAACTCCACACAAATCAAATTTCAGGTTAAATATGAAGCAAATATATTTGAATCTAGAATGTTTGTGAACTAATTTTCTGACATTGATTTCATTTCAACATTTTAAATATTACCTAAACGATTAAAAAGTCATATTGTATATAATCATATTGTATCAATTCTTCCAAGGAATTTCAATATCTGGACTGCATCAATCTAGAATATTAGCCGAATATCTCTACATCTCCTGTCAGCAGAAAGAATCTTATTGGTCAATCTCAATGGATGTCAATATAAAAGGTTGCTGACAAAATGTCCCCCAACCAAGGTGGTAGGTTTGAAGGATATCTCTAGAAAGCGATGATTGAATATTCACACAGGTACCTAAATCTCGATGGATCTGACATTGTGATACCTCCAATGTGTGAATAACAATAGATCCCTATACAATAAACTGTAGGAGTTGATTGCAACAATATGATACAAAGCGCATATTCACTAAATATGTCGTAGCTAACAATGTCCTTAAGTTTTAGGTACATAGGTAGGATACAAATTATAGGAGAAGTTGATTTCACAGTTAAGGCACCCAAGTGCACATTCACTCAAAATGTTAAAATCTGTTCAAGTTATTGTGCTAACGAGCTGAAAATTAAGAAAAATCTGCAAAAATAGCAAGAACTCTGCCAAAATGGGTCCAACCAAACTCAGAATCGCAGGTTCCAATGATTAGATGGTTAATATCTGTGCCAAGTTTAAAAACAATTTATTGGAAAATTACAGAATACAGGTTCTGACAAAGATGCATCAGGATGTATGATTCTATGTCGAAAAATGGCAATAACTCCACCAAAATGACTCCGACTGAACTCAAAATCGCAGGTGCGCAGGTTCCATGCTGGTTGACATCTGTGCCATGTCTTAAAAAAACTGACTGGAAAATGACAGAATACAGGTTCGAACAAAAGATGCATCCCAGGATGTATGATTCTATGTCGAAAAATGTCAAAAACTCCGTCAAAATGAGACCCACCAAACTCAAAATCGCTAGTGTGCAGGTTCCCATGCTGATTGATATATGTGCCAAGTTTTAAAAAAGTTGACAAAAAAATGACAGAATACAGGCTCGGACAAACATCTGGAATGACGGACACACGCACGTTCACATGGACGAGGGTCATTACAATAGTCCTCCAATGGAATGTCAGGGACAATAATATAAGTTATAGTGTCTTAAGTTGCTTGGCATATACTGTGGTAAAAAGTGAGGCGGGTCAAATACGACCCGATGCAAAAGTCGACAATTGTAACTGATATCAGCTGCTGATATTAGAAAAAAAATGCACATGAGTTTGGATGAAAAACTGGAATAATGACACCTCGATTACATGGGTCCATGTTAAAGGTACTCAATCCGATCAGACAGTCCCCATATCATCAAGTTATAACAACAACAAAATTTCTTCAAAATACGCTTTAGTTATCAGAACTACACCCGAAGCCAAAGAAATAGTAATTTGTAAGCATTAATTCGGATTATGCATCTTTAAATCTACTAGTAATAACATATTCGGGCTTATCGGTGAGATGCTGAGTAAAAACCAAAGGCGATCCTGTTTAAACAGGACATATATTTTCAAATCCATAGCTTGCACATCACATGATCATCACACAAGCTTCACCTTCACCTTCTGAGGACCTCATTCTGTAAATGTCCAGCACCATATTTTCAGGCCTATGGTTGATGTAATAACTGTGGTTGATATAATAACTGTGGATGGTATAATAACTGTGGTTGATATAATAACTGTGGTTGATACTGTGGTTGATATAATAACTGTGGTTGATATAATAACTGTGGTTGATGTAATAACTGTGGTTGATATAATAACTGTGGTTGGTATAATAACTGTGGTTGATATAATAACTGTGGTTGATATAATAACTGTGGATGGTATAATAATTGTGGTTGATATAATAACTGTGGTTGATATAATAACTGTGGTTGATATAATAACTGTGGTTTGATGTTTTATTATGATTAGATGTGTGAGTTCTACAGTGTCATATTGTGAACAGTTTCCATAGATATAATAACAGAGCTTACTTTTCCTCAAGATCTTCATCAGACATCTCGACTAAATGTTTAGCTCCCAAACACTCAGGCATTCTGATTGATTCCTTTATATCATCTGCGCTCAAATCTTCTTCATTCCTCTTCTTATCCTGCAGTCTTTTACAAATAAATCTCTTCATGTTGTCTTTGTTTGCATCAGCATCATGCTAACAATAAATTAGATACATAATTTTAATTAAGTTACATACTGAACGTTATAATGTTATTTGCATCAATAATATGAGGAAAATGATAATACTGCTGCAGCACCTTTTCCCAAATTTTTTTTTTTTTAAAGCTCAAAATTAGGGCAAATTTTGGGCAAAATAGAGATATTTTCAGCCAAATTCATGCAAATTGAATGGAATTTCAAGGGGGAAATTATGGCAAATTACAGTATTTTTCACATTTCTGTCCGAATTATACATATTTAAGGTTAATTGAATCTATTTTGTTATACTTATGTGTATATACAAGCTATATTCTACAAAAACTGTGTTATAACCATGAATATATCATGTAAAAAAAATCGGGCTAAAAGTCTCAGCCCCCACCCCCTCCTAAAAATTTGGGCGTTATCACTTTTTGCCGTTTTGGACCAGGAACCTATTCAACAATAATCTGTTATTAAAATGTACTTTTACACGATCCATGAAGAAGAAACTTGTTGCTGAATTTTCCACATTAGACTGGTCCTTGCCAAAATGGAACCAGCCGCCGAATCATAGTAACCTGACACATTCTGTGATACGCATAGATAGGACGCTGTCTTCTTCATGTCTGCCACTCCCCTGTTCTCTGCATGGACGCGCAGTGGTCATTATCCCAAATATGGGGGCGTGCCAGCACTTATTACTACATGTAGTAGATGGAATGATAACAAATAAAACTTTCTTAAAGTGGTATGAAACACTCCGTTAGGGTGATAAAATAGAAATGGAGAATAATCTTCCTAAAAGTAGTTATTTTATCCAAATATATATCCAAATTGACATGACACACCAGCATTATTATACATTAATTAAATGTAGCGACTCTTGGTGGTGAAATCGTTTTCGTTAGTTTATCACTGGTAGTTGCATCCCGAATCGCGAGGTAAATATTTACAATTTAGCGTAGTTCATACGATGTTTTCTATGGAGTGTTACAGTCGATTTGCTTGAGATTTTCAGTGGTGTTTGTAAAATGCTACATTCCACCAGTTGGCATAGCGTCTGAATACTAACTTATCAGTTCCACGCACCCGAATAAGTCCATAATGTGTCTTTAACCCTTTACTGACTAGACTCGCTGACATGTAGTAGATGGAATGACAACAAATAAAACTTTCTTAACCATTTACTGACTAGATAACTCGCTGACAAGTTCTTATCATCAAAATATTGCTTACCAATGAATGGGAATAAAATGTTCTCTGCAATATCATAACAAATTTATGCACTGGTTCAGCATTACAGATTCTGTACCAGTGCATTCTCTTATATATGCGTGTCTCACATAGGGAGCCTCACATATATCATAGTAAGAGAATGCACTGGCTTACGAGATCAAGGTAAATATTGTTAGACCAATGTATTCTCTTATATATGCAAGGCACCCTATGGGAGACTCGCATAGAAGAGAATGCATTGGCACAGGGTTTTCGCAAAATTTCAGGAAGATCCAGGCATGGAAGGGTTAATTAAAGAACAATTCATATTTTTTAAACTGGGAAGAAAGATCAACTCAGTAATTAAAGGATTAACCCTTTTAGTGCCAGGGGCCGATCTCATCGGCCCTAATTTTTTTTTTTTTGGGGTTAGGCCAATGCATTCTCTTATATATGCGAGGCGACCTATGGTCGACTCGCATATATAAGAGAATGCATTGGCACTCAAATGGTTAAAGCATGTTTAAATGGACTGGGTTACAGTGGGTAGTAAGACTCACAGCCTTGTTGGTGCCATCACATGTTTAAGTGGACTGGGTTACAGTGGATAGTAAGACTCACAGCCTTGTTGGTGCCATCACATGTTTAAGTGGACTGGGTTACAGTGGATAGTAAGACTCACAACCTTGTTGGTGCCATCACATGTTTAAGTGGACTGGGTTACAGCGGGTAGTAAGACTCACCACCTTGTTGGTGCCATCACATGTTTAAATGGACTGGGTTACAGTGGGTAGTAAGACTCACAGCCTTGTTGGTGCCATCACATGTTTAAGTGGACTGGGTTACAGTGGATAGTAAGACTCACAGCCTTGTTGGTGCCATCACATGTTTAAGTGGACTGGGTTACAGTGGGTAGTAAGACTCACAACCTTGTTGGTGCCATCACATGTTTAAGTGGACTGGGTTACAGTGGGTGGTAAGACTCACAACCTTGTTGGTGCCATCACATGTTTAAGTGGACTGGGTTACAGTGGGTAGTAAGACTCACAACCTTGTTGGTGCCATCACATGTTTAAGTGGACTGGGTTACAGTGGGTAGTAAGACTCACAACCTTGTTGGTGCCATCACATGTTTAAGTGGACTGGGTTACAGTGGGTGGTAAGACTCACAACCTTGTTGGTGCCATCACATGTTTAAGTGGACTGGGTTACAGTGGGTAGTAAGACTCACAGCCTTGTTGGTGCCATCACATGTTTAAGTGGACTGGGTTACAGTGGGTAGTAAGACTCACAGCCTTGTTGGTGCCATCACATGTTTAAGTGGACTGGGTTACAGTGGGTAGTAAGACTCACAACCTTGTTGGTGCCATCACATGTTTAAGTGGACTGGGTTACAGTGGGTAGTAAGACTCACAACCTTGTTGGTGCCATCACATGTTTAAGTGGACTGGGTTACAGTGGATAGTAAGACTCACAGCCTTGTTGGTGCCATCACATGTTTAAGTGGACTGGGTTACAGCGGGTAGTAAGACTCACAGCCTTGTTGGTGCCATCACATGTTTAAGTGGACTGGGTTACAGCGGGTAGTAAGACTCACAGCCTTGTTGGTGCCATCACATGTTTAAGTGGACTGGGTTACAGTGGGTAGTAAGACTCACAGCCTTGTTGGTGCCATCACATGTTTAAGTGGACTGGGTTACAGTGGGTAGTAAGACTCACAACCTTGTTGGTGCCATCACATGTTTAAGTGGACTGGGTTACAGTGGGTAGTAAGACTCACCACCTTGTTGGTGCCATCACATGTTTAAGTGGACTGGGTTACAGTGGGTAGTAAGACTCACAACCTTGTTGGTGCCATCACATGTTTAAGTGGACTGGGTTACAGTGGGTAGTAAGACTCACCACCTTGTTGGTGCCATCACATGTTTAAGTGGACTGGGTTACAGTGGATAGTAAGACTCACAGCCTTGTTGGTGCCATCACATGTTTAAGTGGACTGGGTTACAGTGGGTAGTAAGACTCACAACCTTGGTGGTGCCATCACATGTTTAAGTGGACTGGGTTACAGTGGGTGGTAAGACTCACAGCCTTGTTGGTGCCATCACATGTTTAAGTGGACTGGGTTACAGTGGATAGTAAGACTCACAGCCTTGTTGGTGCCATCACATGTTTAAGTGGACTGGGTTACAGTGGGTAGTAAGACTCACCACCTTGTTGGTGCCATCACATGTTTAAGTGGACTGGGTTACAGTGGGTAGTAAGACTCACCACCTTGGTGGTGCCATCACATGTTTAAGTGGACTGGGTTACAGCGGGTAGTAAGACTCACAGCCTTGTTGGTGCCATCACATGTTTAAGTGGACTGTGTTACAGTGGGTAGTAAGACTCACAGCCTTGTTGGTGCCATCACATGTTTAAGTGGACTGGGTTACAGTGGGTAGTAAGACTCACAGCCTTGTTGGTGCCATCACATGTTTAAGTGGACTGGGTTACAGCGGGTAGTAAGACTCACAGCCTTGTTGGTGCCATCACATGTTTAAGTGGACTGGGTTACAGTGGGTGGTAAGACTCACAACCTTGTTGGTGCCATCACATGTTTAAGTGGACTGGGTTACAGCGGGTAGTAAGACTCACAACCTTGTTGGTGCCATCACATGTTTAAGTGGACTGGGTTACAGTGGGTAGTAAGACTCACAGCCTTGTTGGTGCCATCACATGTTTAAGTGGACTGGGTTACAGTGGGTAGTAAGACTCACAGCCTTGTTGGTTCCATCACATGTTTAAGTGGACTGGGTTACAGTGGGTAGTAAGACTCACAACCTTGTTGGTGCCATCACATGTTTAAGTGGACTGGGTTACAGTGGGTAGTAAGACTCACCACCTTGGTGGTGCCATCACATGTTTAAGTGGACTGGGTTACAGTGGGTAGTAAGACTCACCACCTTGTTGGTGCCATCACATGTTTAAGTGGACTGTGTTACAGTGGGTAGTAAGACTCACAGCCTTGTTGGTGCCATCACATGTTTAAGTGGACTGGGTTACAGTGGGTAGTAAGACTCACCACCTTGTTGGTGCCATCACATGTTTAAGTGGACTGGGTTACAGTGGGTAGTAAGACTCACAGCCTTGTTGGTGCCATCACATGTTTAAGTGGACTGGGTTACAGTGGATAGTAAGACTCACAACCTTGTTGGTGCCATCACATGTTTAAGTGGACTGGGTTACAGTGGATAGTAAGACTCACAGCCTTGTTGGTGCCATCACATGTTTAAGTGGACTGGGTTACAGTGGGTAGTAAGACTCACAACCTTGTTGGTGCCATCACATGTTTAAGTGGACTGGGTTACAGTGGGTGGTAAGACTCACAACCTTGTTGGTGCCATCACATGTTTAAGTGGACTGGGTTACAGTGGATAGTAAGACTCACAGCCTTGTTGGTGCCATCACATGTTTAAGTGGACTGGGTTACAGTGGGTAGTAAGACTCACAGCCTTGTTGGTGCCATCACATGTTTAAGTGGACTGGGTTCCAGTGGGTGGTAAGACTCACCACCCTTTTGGTGCCATCACATGATGCAGTGGACTTGGATGGTATGTTTCACCATGTTGGTGCCATTACATGATAAAGTGGACTTGGGTGGTATAAAGACTCACCTTATTGGTGCCATCACATAATGGAATGAACTTGGGTGGTATAAAGACTCACCTTATTGGTGCCATCACATAATGGAATGAACTTGGGTGGTATAAAGACTCACCTTATTGGTGCCGTTACATGATGAAGTCGACTTAGGTGGTATAAAGATTTACCTTATTGGTGCCATCACATGATGAAGTGAATTGGGGTGGTATAAAAACTCACCTTATTGGTGCCATTACATGATGCAGTGGACTTGGATGGTATAAGGACTCACCTTATTGGTGCCATCACATAATGGAATGAACTTGGGTGGTATAAAGACTCACCTTATTGGTGCCATCACATAATGGAATGAACTTGAGTGGTATAAAGACTCACCTTATTGGTGCCATTACATGATGAAGTCGACTTAGGTGGTATAAAGATTTACCTTATTGGTGCCATCACATGATGAAGTGAATTGGGGTGGTATAAAAACTCACCTTATTGGTGCCATTACATGATGCAGTGGACTTGGGTGGTATAAAGACTCACCTTATTGGTGCCATTACATGATGCAGTGGACTTGGGTGGTATAAAGACTCACCTTATTGGTGACGTTACATGATGGAATGAACTTGGGTGGTATAAAGACTCACCTTATAGGTGCCATCACATGATGCAGTGGACTTGAGTGGTATAAAGACTCACCTTATTGGTGACGTTACATGATGGAATGAACTGGGGTGGTATAAAAACTCACCTTATTGGTGTTGTTACATGGCAGATCAGCTCCCACCAGCTCCTCGATCAGATCGCCAGCAGATCTTTCATTTTGAAGCCTTTTGCATAATGCACTTTTAACATCTGGGTGAATTCCTTTTAAGAATTCCTTCGTTTTATTTCGCTGAAATTGTTTGAGAATTGACAATGATATATAATTATATCAAATGAACTTCAATGAAACATATATTATGTAGATATTAGTCATGCAATGTAGATATTCCCACTGATGGTGATAAGATTTCATGAACATGTTTAAACCTTTTCTGTACTAAATGCTCATTGACAAGTAGTTCCTTTAGGAATTGTTCAGAAAATAAGTTCAACAAACAGACAGGGACTGTAGATTTAATAGAAATCCTTCTGCATCTGTAGTATTTATTCTTCTGTTTGTCATTGCTGTCTGCTCATTTTTCATGAACTCCCCCTCCAAATGAATAATAGGCCACTACAATGTATATTTTTATAACTGATAGCTAGGAGAATCCATTTACATATAATCTTAATAATTAAGACATCTGTTATATTTCTATATTTTGTTTATATAAATTTCTGGTAAGGTTGGTATAATATCAGCTGCCAACAGAGCTGTTTAGTTTCACGGATTGTCCGTGAGACTCCTGGATAGCCACGGCAATTCTGCAAATACGGATAACCCACAATTTCTCCCGGATTCAGCAAAACCCAGCATTCAAAACCCATAAAACGATGTTATTTTATTTTTACTTAGTTTATACAAATTGTCTGCTTCTTTCTCTTTAATAAATGGTGGTAGTCTCTCGATCAACACAGGTGGAATTTGTGTTTAGAATCGAAAATTAGGTGGTCGCGGTTAACAGGTGATCGCCCATTGCAGGTGATATATAGAATAAACCAATCGGTGAACAGGAAATGCGGTCGCAAATTGGAGGTGGTCCCTCCCACATAAATCTCCTGGATTGCTATTTTCATAACTTAACATGTCTGGCTGCCAGCCTTAATATTATAGTCTCACCTATAAATTCTGCTATTTTGTGAGGAAGTCCATTTTAAATATGGTAACACATGTAAATCAGACCTTAATTCATTGATAGTGAATAACAGGATAGGCTCCTGAGAGGGATTCTGAGCAAACAAGCAATAGATCTGGTTGAATATTAATTTAAAATGCACTCAACAGTTGGATAAAATAAGCCACATGTATATCAATAAATTAAATGCAGTGCAAAAATCTTGCATCCGATCACATTGTTATGATGGTATGAATTTTGCGAAAACCCTGTGCCAATGCATTCTCTCATATATGCGAGTCGACCATAGGTCGCCTCGCATATATATATAAGAGAATGCATTGGCCTAACAAATTTTGTATTATTTTTTATAATTGTTAAAAAATGTAAGAAAAAATGTAAGCAAAATGATAAATTGTTAAAGAATGTAAGAAATAAAGATAATTTTTTTTTATATTGTTAAAGAACCAGAAAGAACATAAGATAATATGATAAAAGTTGATCAAGAATGTAAGAAAAAATGATAAAATTGTTAAAGAATGTAAGAATATTTTTTATAAAAAATGATAAAAATTGTTAAAGATGTGTAAGAAAAAATTATAAAAATTGTTAAAGAATGTAAGAAAAATTAATAAAAAATTGTTAGGCCAATACATTCTCTTATAGATGGGAGGCGACCTGTTGTCGACTCGCACATATAAGAGAATGTATTTGGCACAGGGTCTTTAATGTTGCGCCAGTGCAGCTCCCATCATGATAGAGTTAAGACAAAGCATTTATTATATGAAGAATAGGAATCGTAGGACATGGAGAAATTGATGATATTTAAAGATGCATAATCCGAATTAACGCTCGCAAATTACTATTTTTTTGGCTTCTGGGGTAAACAATATTTTATTCGAGTCGAGGAACCCACCCATAAAATCTCAGAGTGATCAGATATCGATTTTTTAAATTTATTATTTTCACCACTGGGACTTTTTAGTGGCCTGGTGAAAAGTCGATAAGAAGACAGTCTCAGACCAAATTGCAGATGAAGATGGATAACTCTTAAATCAAGTGGCTTTTGGGTGTCAGATAATTGACAATCGGCCAAATTTCGTTGAACAAAATATTGATAAATAACAGGTTTTGGGCAATTTTATACTATAGTTGACTGTGGTTAGCATTATTTTTGACAATTAATCGATTCTGATAACTGAAGTGGCATTTCATAATTTTTTGTTGTTGTTGTAATCTGTTGATATGGGGATCATCAATTCGGATTGAGTTCCTTTAACATTAGTACATTACAGTTACAAATCAGCTCTTGAAATTGTAAAAAAAATTCTCCGGCATTTCTTAAGAATTGCACAATATTGCATGTTGGCTTCTGGAATTTTTTACGGCATTGTATTTTTCTGTACTGATATTTTGAGGGCTGGGAATGGATACAGTAATGCCCTAAGTAATCGACTCCTTAGCCACAGCAGACTAAATATTTCCGACTAAATCCTGAAAAGTTACCCATAATTCTGCTTGTTCATCGATGAATGGCAACAAGCTATATTTCCGATTAAATCCTGAAAAGTTACCCATAATTCTGCTGTGGTTAAGGAGTCGATTACTGAGGGCATTACTGTATGTCCAGAAGACCCGGAGGATATAATTTTAAGAGAAATGGGAATGGAATCTCCCATGATGAATGAGCTTACATCCATGCCTCTGATCAGTGCCAATGGCATTTTCTCCATATCTTCTTCATTGATATCTTCTGGTTTAGTTCCCATTTTATCTAACCTCCCTCTTGTCTCATTATCAAATTTATTCAATCTTTCAGCAATCTCACTCTGGTCATTGCTGCTTAATTTTCCGATATCAAAGTCTGGAAAAGAAAAAATAACAAAATGTATAGAACAGAAATGACGTAAAATGGCTACCTCAACAAAGAAGTTGATGAACCTTGTCTGACAGTATGTTAAGGACGGAAGGAAATTATGATGAATATTGTTTATAATATTTAAAAATGTGTGGCCAAACTGGAAAACCCAAACATTAGAATCCACAATGGCCTGGGGAAAAAAACACATAAATTATGATAACCCCATGTTTGAAAGATGGCGATAACATTAGAAGGCATGGTAGGGCCATGCGAATCAGGGATTTATAATCGAATTGAATCTCGAACTGAATCAGGGGTAAGATTCAAGAATTTAATCAAAATTCAAATCAAATACATATATGAGCCAACCTGGGTATATAAATATCAGTTACAACAAACATGGGAAACTTAATGCCAGTTTTGTGAACCTGGGAAATTTAGTGCCCAAAACCATGAGATGAAGACCAATTCAACACTATTATTACTGTGTACATGTAGGTCAAAACTGGGGAAAAATAGGGTATGCAATTACAATGGCATCAGAGGGTGATGGAGCAAGAATGTAACGTTTAAGACCATCTGGCCATCTGCTGGAAGTTTCGGTCACAAAAATACATTCTTCAAATGTTGGTACAGTTTGCAAGTACATTTCAAGTATGCCGATAGACAAACATATCTCTGAATAATCAAGAATGTTCGCATTCATAAAATGTTTTCAAATTTTCCAATGACTCCCTAGCTACATTTGCGTGATCGGGTGAGAAAATTACTGTTATGTCATTGGGCAGTATGGTACACATCAATTCAGCAAGATAAAACAGCGAGCTAGGTTAAAATTTTAGACGTTAGTATAATAGACCTACATGTATAGTTAGATTTGAACAGCGAGCTAGGCTAAGTTTTAACCCTTTACCCAACAAACCGGCCAAAACCGGCCAAATAAAGCTTCAACAGCCTAAAATATCTTCGGTCTGTCTCAATATAACCATACAAATATGGATATCATTGGAACCGGCTCCTTGACCACATTGTGATAGTTACAGTTATGCCCTGTGCCAATGCATTCTCTTATATATGCGAGTCGACCATAGGTCGCCTCGCATATATAAGAGAATGCATTGGCCTAAAAAAAATCTTTTTTTAACACTTTTTACCATTTTTTCTTACATTCTTTAACAATTTTATAATTCTTAATGTGTTAAGCCAATGCATTCTCTTATATATGCGAGGCGACCTATGGTCGACTCGCATATATAAGAGAATGCATTGGCACATGGCCCTTCTGTTGGGTAAAGGGTTAAGCGATATTCTAATAAATAAACAAATTTAGGAGATGCATCATGACTAAGGTATCTTCCACCACCTGGTCTTTTTCACCCACAAGAAAGCCAATTAAGAGTGATTTGAAATTCTTTGAATCCTATGATCGATTCGGATCAGCAGGACAATTCACAAATAGAATCAAATCTCAAAACTTGGTTGGGTCCTAAGACATGGTGATATGATAAACGTGTATAGAATGTGTGCAACCAACCAGGCCTGAGAAAAAGGTGCCTGTCATTTGCAGAATGAGGTCCCCAGAGGGTAAATTTGGTGACGCTATCCAACATAGCGGGCTAGCATCACTTAATTCACCCACTGGGGACTCATTCTGCTTAGGCTTCATCTTCACTGGAAAGTTTCTTTATTGTCAAATTCCTGTAGAAACTTCTTCACATAGATTCTATTTCGTTTTTAGATTAGTTTCTCTATATCCCCTAATTGGCAGACGACACATTGATAATCGAGGTTCCCAATGGGTGTACATCACAATATTTACCGTCTGGGAACTCCAATCTGAGTCTATGTCTCCCATAGCAGATCAGGACATGTATAATGAGGTCCCCAGAGGGTGAATTTGGTGATAGAGTCATTGAATTCACCCTCTGTGGACCTCATTCTGCAAATGACAGACACCTTATACTCAGGCCTGCAACCAAGCCTTGAAATAGTTTGTCTGTCATTTGCAGAATGAGGTCCCCAGAGGGTGAATTTAGTGATGCTACCCCGCATAGCGGGCTAGCATCACCAAATTCACTCTCTGGGAACCTCATTCTGCTGAGGTGTAAGCAGAATGAGGTCCCCAGAGGGTGAATTTGGTGATGCTAGCCCGCTATGCGGGGTAGCATCACTAAATTCACCCTCTGGGGACCTCATTCTGCAAATGACAAGACACCTTATTTCAAGGCTTGCCTGCAACCAGCAGGATCGGCTCTTACTATCACATTGTCATTGTTGTGATAAAGTTGTTTTGATATCATAAACCAAGAAATTATTGATATTTGAATGAGAAAGTATCCAGTAATAAAGGATAATCATTGTTTTTTTTTAATAAGGGATCACCTACGATTTACAGTCAATATAATACTATTTTTGCTAAATTATTATTAAGATATACACATATGAGCAATAGTCAGCAACAGTACTGTTGATAATTGTTCCCAAATGTATAAGTTACGAGTTTCAGTAAGATATGTAAATTATGTGCCCTCCCCAAAGACAGTCCTGTGTTTTATTTGATTTTTTTTCAGCAATCAGCTATTATTACATGCAATGAGGCAACCGAGGACTGGATTTAGTGTGTCTTCCATTTGCAGATGAGGTCCCCAGAGGGCTAGAATATCCAAATACACCCTCTGGAGACCTCATTCTGCTCAGGCCTCATCTTCTGTGAAGTATACATAGTCTCATATTAACCCTTTACCCAACAAAACGGCCAAATCCGGCCAAATAAAGCTTCAACAGCCTAAAATATCTTCGGTCTGTCTCAATAGAACCATACAAATATGGATATCATTGGAACCGGCTCCTTGACCACATTGTGATAGTTACAGTTATGCCCTGTGCCAATGCATTCTCTTATATATGCGAGTCGACCATAGGTCGCCTCACATATATAAGAGAATGCATTGGCCTAAAAAAAATCTTTTTTTAACACTTTTTACCATTTTTTCTTACATTCTTTAACAATTTTATAATTTTTAATGTGTTAAGCCAATGCATTCTCTTATATATGCGAGGCGACCTATGGTCGACTCGCATATATAAGAGAATGCATTGGCACAGGGCCCTTCTGTTGGGTAAAGGGTTAACATCAAATTTTCCGCTATTTTATAGGCAAGCATATAATAAATTCTATTACCTTCATTGTCTATAAGTTTGTTGATCGTCTCCACTGCTTTCTCTCGATCTTCGTCTGACATGCCCGGTCGGTTCTGAAGTTGCCTCATGGTATTTTGAATTCGTTCTTTCCTCGCTTCGTTCTCTATTTCATCTCCAGAGTCACCTAGTTATATTGCAAATACACATGTTATAATACGCATACGATGATAAACAATGGTTCGTATGGGAGGCCAAATTCACATTTAATAGCTAATTACGCTTAAGCGTAATGCATTATGCTTAAGCAATTACGCTTAAGCATAATGCAATTACGCTTAAGCATAATATCATTATGCTTAAGCATAATAGCCTCACTCACAACTCCATTATGCTTAAGCATAATAGGTTTTCATAGCCTTACTACCTTACATATAATGGTATCATCTAAGGTAGATATATATTAAAAGTTACTAGCATCAGTAATTGGCTGCATCCATTTCAGCTCCAGGGGAGTTTTGAAATATGGAATTGAATTACGCTTAAGCGTAATGCCATTACGCTTAAGAATAATACAAATTCCATTACGCTTAAGCGTAATGGCATTACGCTTAAGCGTAATGGCTTCACGCTTAAGCATAATGGCTTTATGCTTAAACGTAATTGTTTATTAAATGTGAATTTGGCCTCCCATACAGTAATGCTCAAAGTAATCGACTCGGGGAGAGCTTTCCGATGAATGGCAACAAGCCATATTTCCGACTAAATCCTGAAAAGTTACCCATAGTTCTGCTGTGGTTAAGGAGTCGATTACTTAGGGCATTACTGTAGGTTCGTGTGTGTTCTTAACCCTTTCTATACTAAATCATTCCTAAGGGTGTTCAGGAGGACAAATGCAGACAACAGACAGAAACACAGCTAAATACAAGATCAGAAAGGTTCATATTCATTGGTGTGAAATATTGAGATAATAGTTCAATGGTCGTTTGTTGAACTTATTATCTGAACATTTCCTATTGCAGTGGGCACATGTGAAAAGTACTGAATGTCTGTAATACAAATACCATCAACAAGTACATGCAAAATTGTATCAACTTCTTATTATCATTATCAATAATTGTCCAATAACGAGATTGCGCATGTCAAAACCACTGTTGTGTAAACATTGCTGTTACAGTATATTTCCGATCATGCAAAGTTCAATTAGTCCAATAAAATATGGAAGTCCAATCAAAATGTAAAGATAAACATTGGAAAAAGTAAAATAATTGAATATATTATGAAAAACAGATTTAGACTTAAAGACATATTATGTACTTGTTCGGGTGCGTGAAACTGATCAGTCAGTGACCAGATGCTATGCCAACTGGAGGAATGTGGCATTTTACTAACATCGCTGAAAATCTGAAGCAAATCGACCGTGCCACTCAATAGAAAACATCGTCTGAACTACGCTCAATTGTAAATATTTACTACTCGATTCGGGACGCATCTATCAGCGATAAACTAATGAAAATGATTTCGCAATCGAGAGTGACTGAATTTAATTAATATATGAGAATGACGGTGTGTGTTGTCAATTTGGATATAATATTTGTACAAATTTCCACTTTGAACAAGATTATTCTCCATTTATATTTGATCACCTACCGGAGTGTTTCACATCACTTTAAATATTTGAATTACCTGCAAAATCAGCAATGTCTGTTGACAAATTGCTGTAACAGTAATGTTTACGTAACAATGGTTTCAACATGGTAAATATAATTATTGGATAATTATTTTATAGTCAAAATGAGAACAAAGTTGATCTATTTTTCCATGTACTTCTTGATAACAGTTGTTTTATAGATGTTATATTTTCACACGTATGGGGCGCCATTCTTCTATTTGTTACCTATTTTGTGATATCAATAATTCATTTTGTGATATCACAAAATCGAATATATGATATCACAAAATCGAATATATGATAACATAAAATTGGAAGAATTTAATGATATCACATATTCGACTGTATGAAATATTCATTTTTAATATCACTTATTCCAATGTGTGATATCATATATTCATTTTGTGATTTCAATAATTCGGATGAAAAGACTATTTATTGATATCACTAAATGCATTTAGTGATATCATAAAATATTTATTGATATCATAAAATGAATTTATGATACATTGTATCACAAAATAGAATTATTGATACATATATCAAAAAATGTTTTCTATTTTGTGATATCATATTTTTGATTTTATAATATCTTAAAATTCATTTTATGATAATATTAATTTGAATTTGTGGTATCATATATTCATTTTTGACCGGCTGTACGATTGCCCTAATGTATACACACAATTACGATTAGGGTCCATTCTTTCTACAAGCCTTGGGTATGGAGTGTAATTATTAACAACCACCCCAAGAAATATGGCTTATAAATATGAATCTTATATGGTGGAAATCAATAAACTGATTTTGATGAGAATTTTGTACCTCATGCAAGTGATTTAGCTTCAGTTCGTTAATTACACTTGTGTATGGTCATATTAATCCTTATCTGGTATAAGTTTATGGGGAGCCAGCTCTATACATAGGTATATTTAGATCATGCTATGAATCTCTACTCCAGCTGACGCCCGTATGGCGTCAGCTGGAGTAGAGATTCAAGGCATGATCTAAAGTATATTCATCAAAAGTAGGGCAGCGCCTTATTAATAATAGTGGGTCCCTATATATAAACACCATCATTTTTATGATAGAGGCGACTAAAAGTACTTCTTGTTATTGCCCAGTGGCTGTAAGGAGATCATTCATAGGATATTACCATGTCTCCGGGGTTTCATCTGGGTGTAACGCAATTATTCTTGTGTTGTATAAAAAATAATTACTGACAGACCCTATGACGCAAATTCATATGTCAATAGCACAAACTGTTCAATGACTTTGCCATGAATTTAATTACAATTGATCCACGTCGTCACATCATGTCTCGTTGAAATGGGCAATCTTCCCACCTTAACCTTTAAAAAAAAATGGTATCACTCATAGCGTATAGGGCAAAGAAATGTATGGCCCATATGATTGAGAGATAAGTATACATACAATGTACCAGAATTACATGTGGGCAGTTTCTCTAATAAATAAAGACATGATAAGAAAATACCTGCACTGCACATTTTTCTCTCAAGTACATGTAGTAGGTTGTATAGGTTTATACTTAGCTCTATCAATATACAGTAATTAATTCATTTGATATAATGTAACAAGAAAACTAAGATGCATGCATCAGGTCGGCCGTGAACTATCTACCATAGAATTGTTGTAGCTATCGATTATACATTTTGAAACACCTGTCTGTATGTATGTATGTGTATATGCATGAATGCATGTGTGTATGTGTTATAGACTCTAACACTGCTCGAATTTGGTATTTAACGTGTCAACTTGACCTCGCTCATAGGCATGTTTCTGGACCTTGACCGATCCGACTAAAAATTTGTGTGTAGGACTACTTCGATCCCGGGAGCAATATGGACGGGTCCAATTTCACGTGGGACCATGTTCTCGAACGTGCTGATATAGGCATGTTTCTGGACCAATTGAACAATAGTTTGGCCAGACGCTGTATATACTGGGTACTGTCCAGATGGAGGCGATCACAAAAAAATCCCTAACTAGCCCGAACGAAGTCGAGTACATCAGCTAGTCTAATATATATTTTGGACATTTGTCTGTCTGTTTGTCTGTTAGCTATGGCCGGGAAAACTGCCTGACAGATTTTATGAAATTTGATACCTGGGGGAAATTATTTCCAGGGAGTATTTTGGACGGGTCAAATGTTGATCCCGACCTGACTTTGACATTCAAAAAGATCAATTCAAGGTCAAATCTGGTAAAACGGAAGTATTTCAACGAAATTTTATACCTACTCTTACTTTTGTCCCAGGAGTGTTTCGGGTGGGTCAAATCATGACCCTGACCTGATCTTGACATTCAAAATTGTCAATTCAAGGTCAAATCGGGTAAAGCTGGGCGGATTTCGACGGGTACTTTTGTCGTAACTTTTGTCCGGGGAGTGTTTTGGACGGGTCAAATCGTGACCCCGACATGACCTTCACCTTTAAAATAGTCAATTCAAGGTTAAATCGCGCAATTCTCCGAAAATCAGAGGGGAACATCCCGGACGAAGTCGGGTCCACCAGCTACTATTATATATTTCTAGATTTAGTTACAAACTAAATACCTGTATATTGTACAAAGAAATGTTTGACAAATATATCTGTATCAATATTAGCATGCGGGTCATTAAAATAGATACGACGAAAAAAAATTTGAGGGGTGCATGTATCAGGTAAATTTTTATATTTCAAATGATGACAGGAATGCGGAAAGTTGAAGTACCTACGTAATACTGGCTATCCGCATGAAGAGATATACATGTATATAAAAACCAAAATAGAAGATGACTGCTGGCGACAATGTTTTCCAAAAAAAATTCAAAGCATTCGATAGCTCCCATCTAGTTGTCAGCCCGAAGATCAATATGAAGTTTGGTGACTATCAGATGAGGGATATGTCTGTACAGTTGCTAAACAATTCAGTCATGCAAAAGAGGATCAAAGAGTAAGATACCAAATTGCTGCCTGTGGTAATGTTTTTAAACGAAATTCGGGAAAATTAGATTACTCTCACGCTGGTTATCCAGAAGATCATTGTGGAATCTGGTGACGATCGGACAAGGGGTGTCGTCTGTAGGATCAAACAAATTATTTAGCCATAAAAATAGTAAAATTGAAGATCACCGCTGGCAGTGATGTCTTCACATTACTGCTTGTGGCCATGTTTTCCCCGCAAATGTTATAGACTGATGGACAAAACCACTGAATCCGTTGAATCAATATACATGTATACATGGATTAATTTATATGCATTGTTATACACAGTACTGGTATATAAAGGTACTGAAAATAACTATATTACTAGTATACATAAAATAAACCATATATCATGGCTATGGGTTCATGACAGCTGAGAACTTGGTGTGAATTAAAGAGTGGTGGTTTCTCAAGCATATCTAACTCTCCACGTTAGAAACATGCCATTAAATGTCATAAGTATAATCTAGCTTGAGGACAGAAGTGATCCATAAAACCTCCCTTAATTCAACCAGGTCCTCGCGCGATGTATCGTCGATCACATGATGATCTAGGGGGGATTAGAATTGTTGTATAAAAACAGCACTGCGTGTAAATATAAAATAAAATAGTGCTACATCTTATTACAGATTATTGCCATATATAATCAGAGATTATACAGACAGTCTGACAAAATAAAGTTTCAGTGACACTCTATCCGAAGAGGGGAATAATTTCATCTGTTACAGTCAATGGAGCAATTATGAATCTGGAAAGGTGAAATTTCTAAGTAATACTAGATATCGACATAACGCGATAACATATAACGTAAATGCAATATGGCCGCTGGCGACCATTTTTTCCTATGAAATTAAAAAAATATTTGATGGCTCTCATCTGATAGATCAATATCAAGATAAATATGAAGTTTGGTGATGATCGGATGAGTGAAGTTGACTGTGGTCTAAACGGTTTGGTAATGCTTAAAAAGATTCTTACCTTAATATTTTTATGTTCACTTTATAAACTTCACTGAGTCATCTTTGTCATGTATTGAGTTTGATATCTTTTGTTAACAGTTTATAAATTATGTATGTCTCATGTTTGTTATTTTAATTTATGTGTTTATTATCATTAAATAAAGTTGCATTCCTTAAAAAGATTCTTACCTCAATGTTTTTATGTTCACTTTATAAACTCCACTGAGTCATCTTTGTCATGTATTGAATTTGATATCTTTTGTTAACAGTTTATAAATTATGTATGTCTCATGTTCGTTATTATATACACTTTATAGCGTGTTTTCAGAACGAAAAAAAAAAATGAATAAAATCACCAAATTTGTAAATTTTAAAACAATTCAAACGTTGTTGTATTCCATGTCCCAGCCCGAACATATACACCAAATTTCATTAATATTCATTGAGAAACAACGGACAAAACGCTATATAACACCCGTATACATATTTTATTCCGAGCCAGACTCATCCTCGGGTACATGTTATAGTAGGTACCGAATTGACACACGTCGACTGGGGCGAGTTGGCCCTGGGGCGATTAGGCCGATTCCGGCACATTCTATAATGTACCGTATGTATCCGTTTACGCGTAGTTTACTTTAGAAAGTTCTGCAATTAATACCGTAAATAGAGCGACCATATTTGACAGAGAATGCCTCTGTTATTGATTATCAAGTTGCTATATATTAAAAACGACAAATTCACATGCTCGTTCAAGCGCAGTAGTCTATTTTCCCCATGTTAAAGGACATCCACAAATACTAAATAACGCTAACCTACTGCCGAATGTTTTACACGACAACTGTTAACATATTTGGGCTGAATTCATCTGACGCGGTATTATTCCTCAAAATAAACAACAAAACCATCATTACTTGGAAATGTAGTTTGGGCTAACATTTACATAAATCCTCCACATCATTTATTCGACACACACGTCAGATGAAAAACAGACATGAAGTAACCGGCCAAATTGGCCGAAATGAAAGTCAGTCAGTAATGGGCATTCCAAGAATAGTCCGGTGGTACTTGAATGTGATGTTATTAGAGTATACCAACATGTTGACAAAGTATGTATGCATACATGTACTTAGTAACAATTATACCTCTGAAAGCTTTGTCTGGCCGGAATTGTTTTTTATTATTTATTACAAGTGTCCCAGGTGGATTTTCAAGGAAATAATAACTTTGATGGCTACAAAAACACCCTTTTTTTTAAATTGCCAATTTTGTTCATAGATCTACCGATTGTTCTTTAAAATATTCTTTTAAAAAGTCGACCAGGTCTTGATTTTGGAAATAGATTTTTTCAAAATTGTTCTTTATCCTATTTTATGGATGTTTGTGATGCAGACTAATGTCTAAGGGAAGGGTACTGCTGCCAACTAATTAGATATTTTGAAAATTAGTGTTTTTGAAGCAATTTCCCCATTTCCTTGAAAATGGGACCTGGGACACTTCTTCAAATATAGTATTACAATAAAAATAACAACAAAAGGTCCCGCGGACTCCTGTGTATTACAATAAAAATAACAACAAAAGGTCCCGCGGACTCCTGTGGTTATACCATACAATACACAACATAATACATGCAATACATGCAAACTTAAACAGTATTTATTTTCCCTCTATGGACATTCAAATATATAATTACAATTATAAATAGGTACAAATTTAGAAGAAGTAAAATGGGATTAGGCAACAAGCCTTATTTGAAGCACTCTCCCTTAATATATCCTGTATCTGGTCCATTAACTAGAGTTACAGTAATGCTCTAAGTAATCGACTCCTTAAATGGTCAAATATGGTACAATATCTACTTAAGAGTGATATATACACTATATTTATTATGACTTATTTATTAATTTTGGACTTGTTCTCGGTTGTTCTCGGTTGTTCTCGGTAAATAGGGGGTCCGGCACCCATCTACAGGTCACACCGAAGATCGACATCAGTTTGGCGACTATCGTATAAGATATGTAACCTGTATAGTGTGTGTTAAAGGAAATTGCTGATAGTTATTTCAGACTACGGACGCCAACTCATGGCAATACATGTAGCTCAAGCTTGTCAAGTTGAGCTAGCAAAAACAAGAAAAACAAGAATAACCACACATATTAAAGGTACTCAACCCGTAAAGAGGGTCCCCATCTCAACAGATTCCAACAACAACAATCCGATCAGAGGGTCCTATATTACTATTTCTTTGGCTTTGGGGGTAAAAAATATTTGATTCGAGTCGAGGAACCCATCAAACAAAGCTCAGAGTTATTAGATATTGATTTTTGAAAATTCTTATGTTCTCGAGATGAGTACTTATAACTGCCGTCAATTTGGTAACATGCTCGAGATTTTACGCCAAAATTCTATTCAAACAGACAAGGATGGATAACTCTATAATCAAGTGGTAATAATTGACTACGTACTGGGCCAGTAAGAATTCCCGATAATGAAAAATAATAGATTTCTAAAATCGATATCTAACAAATCTGAGCTTTGATGGGTGACTTCCTCGACTCGAATCAAATTTTTTTGACCCCCGAAGCCATTGAAATAGTAATTGAGAGGAGTTTTATCGGGTTGAGTACCTTTAATAACATGGATAAGGTTGAAGGATCGAAGGAGCTAGAGAATGTAACAAGGCATGTATCAAACATATTCGTAGGCCTAAACCGCATTTAAAACCGCTCATACACATATAATGTCACCCAAATGAACAGGCTAATTACTAGACGTAGAGATAAGACGATATATTAAAGATACGATAAATTTTATTTATAAGTCGGATGTAAATTATAAACACAACCTCAGAAGAGCTTTTGACCGACTAACTTTAACGGAGTCTCTCGTTGACCGGTCCCATCTCAAACGCTCGCGATCGGTCATTTTCGCGTTCATGCAGGGTTCATGGGTTCTTTAGAACCCGACATACATGGCGAACATCGGAACCGATTTTCAAGCCTCATACTTCTGAGTTGTGTGACATCTCATGCAATGTGGCTATCCGGTCATAACACGTACAGCCATTTATTTAAAACAAAATAAAATAATTTACTCACGAGCGCGCGTGCACATTTGAGTAATGCATATACATCAAACTGAGTCATAATGTAGTTCGTTTTATATTATCATATCAATTTAAGGAGGATGTCACGACCTAGTCGGTGACCTAGTGACCAATTTTGAATGGGCATTTCCATGCAAATATCCGCAGCAAAAGTTACAGAGTTGCAAATACCTAGCTCTGGGCGTGACTGTGCGGTGTTGAAAACAATACATATTTATCTGGCTTGGAATATATTCCATTAGAAAGTTAGTGCATTTATTTTTGAATTTTATATTGATTTTTTAAAACGAGGTCAAGTGTTGTAACTCCAGAACAAAATTCTCAAAAATAAATGTATAGCAAACATTGGCAATTTACCAAAAACAGCCGCAGGTTAAAGGTACTCAACCCGATAAAACTCCTCTCAATTACTATTTCAATGGCTTCGGGGGTCAAAAATATTTGATTCGAGTCGAGGAAGTCACCCATCAAAGCTCAGATTTGTTAGATATCGATTTTAGAAATCTATTATTTTTCATTATCGGGAATACTATCTGGCCCAGAACTCAGTCAAAATTGCGTTAAAATTACCACTTGATTTTAGAGTTATTCATCCTTGTCTGTTTGAATAGATTTGGAGTACACATCCAGAGCAGATTACGGCAGTTATGAGTACTCATCTCGAGAACATAACAAATTTGAAAAATCAATATCTAATAACTCTGAGCTTTGTTTGATGGGTTCCTCGACTCGAATCAAATATGTTTTACCCCCAAAGCCAAAGAAATAGTAATATAGGACCCTCTGATCGGATTGTTGTTGTTGGAATCTGTTGAGATGGGGACCCTCTTTACGGGTTGAGTACCTTTAAATATTATGTCTGTTTAATGATATGGCTGCTGAAATGCCCATGCAGACAACTGCTTCATATGGCTTCATATATACAGAAATATAACTTTTGCTGTGGAGATTTTAATGGAAATTCCCATTCAAAATCGGTCAGTTAACGTCATCCATTAACGCCAAAACTGCATGTGACGGGACTCGGGAAAACGCATGCGACCAGTCGATCTGAACAGCTGAGTACGAATGTGATCGACACCACCTTGTGACAAGGACTAATTAAATTAAATTAAATTAAGAGAGTGCACACACAGGGCATAGTAATCTAACAATATGAAGTAAGATATCTCACCGGATCCGCCAGACGTTTGACCTTAAATTAAAATAATTTTAATCAAAGCACGTGCACGAGGATTTCACAGAATACATTTTACTGAATATTTCAGAGAAAGAGGAGAGAAGAGATGGAGGGAGGGGGAGAGAGAGAGAGAGAGAGAAAGGAGAGAGAGAAAAAAACAGAGATAGAGAGAGAGAAAACAGAGAGAGGGGGGGAGAGAGAGAGAGAGAGAGAGAGAAAGGAGAGAGAGAGAGAGAGAGAGAGAGAGAGAGAGAGAATGGATGAAGACTCCGAACAATACAATATTTAAATTGACATCTAATTTGAGTCAAATTGTCAAATTTTGCTGAGTCAATTTTGCAGTTACATGTACCAGGCGATCGAATAAATCATCAAAAATAATTGCAATGGACGATTGGGATGAAACCACTATACAATATACCACATGCAGTTGCCGTATCGTATATGCGAATTAAGACACGACAATATTATCATATTATACATTGTATAATCAGTATATATATAAACAGCACTCACCACTCTCTTTCCTCTTTTCTCTCATTTTCTCCGCCATTTCGTTAGCTTTGTTCTGCAAATCTGTTTGGAGTGGGCGGTTTGATTCTCCGTGTCGTACGGCGGCCACGAGACACATAAGTACTGCAATTATAAACATTAAAGGTACTCAACCCGTAAAGAGGGTCCCCATCTCAACAGATTCCAACAACAACAATCCGATCAGAGGGTCCTATATTACTATTTCTTTGGCTTTGGGGGTAAAAAATATTTGATTCGAGTCGAGGAACCCATCAAACAAAGCTCAGAGTTATTAGATATTGATTTTTGAAAATTCTTATGTTCTCGAGATGAGTACTTATAACTGCTGTCAATTTGGTAACATGCTCGAGATTTTACGCCAAAATTCTATTCAAACAGACAAGGATGGATAACTCTATAATCAAGTGGTAATAATTGACTACGTACTGGGCCAGAAAGAATTCCCGATAATGAAAAATAATAGATTTCTAAAATCGATATCTAACAAATCTGAGCTTTGATGGGTGACTTCCTCGACTCGAATCAAATATTTTTGACCCCCGAAGCCATTGAAATAGTAATTGAGAGGAGTTTTATCGGGTTGAGTACCTTTAAAGGTACTCAATCCGATCAGATGGTCCCCATATCATCAAGTTACAACAACAACAACATATCTTCAAAATACGCTTTAGTTTTCAGAATTGATTAATTGCAACAAAATAATTCTAACCACTGTCAACTTTGGTATAAAATTTCCCAAAATGTGTTATTATCAACATTTTGTTCGAAATATGGCCGTATTATCACTTGAATATCACGAAATTTGGCCGTATTACCACTTGATTTTAGAGTTATCCATCTGCATCCGTAATTTTGTCCGACACCGTCGGTTTGACGATTTTTAACTGGGCCACAAATGAGCGCACATCTCGAGAAATAACAAACTTCAAAAATCGATATCTGATCACTTTTGAGATTTGATGGGTGGGTTCCTCGACTCGAATAAAAAATTCAGGACAAAATTTCACGGAATAGTATGATTGTACCATCTAGTTTCGCAAAAGGCGACCTTGATATTTCGTTTTCTGTGTTCCAAGTATTTTCGCATGGGTCTCGCGGTTTACCAATATGAGTAAAATGTTACCATTGCTTTTCTTTATTATCATATGGAATCGTAATAAACCAGCCCCAAATCGCATAAAACCAGCCCAAATATATTGACAGGATGCCAAACTTTCCAAGTACCATTATCACCCCTCACTCTCGGGTTGAAATCTTCCAACAGATACCTCATGTAAATTTAATTGTGGAAAAGTTCCGACCGGTGAACACCACCGCTGGACGCTCTATATATATACGTATCACATCTTTCATCCGATTAATCTCATTTTGTTTCTAAAAACATGGCCGTGCAACTGTGACTATTATGAAGTACTCATTTTATTTCATTGAAACTTCAGCCCTCATTTACGAGCGGATTATTCGGAATATTTAAAGGTATTACAGCCCTTTTAATTCAGATTGTTTGGCTTCGGCAATCTGCTATGGCAACCCTTTATCGTGGCCCAGCTTGCTTCAGCAAATGGCTTCGGCATTGCCGATTGCCGTAGCCAATTATCAGGGCTGGGTATTATGATCTCTATACGGGAGCTATCGAATTTTAATGTTTGCTATTAAAAACATTGCCACCGGCAGCCATCTTGGTTTTGCATCATTAATTCCTTTGAAACTCTCTACAAGCAAAATCGTTCATTAGATCGATCCTAAATTTAATATGCATGTTTGTGATTTCATCTACATGTATATGCGATTTCTCAAATAGTTCGGAATTCCGTTGAAAAACATTGCTGCCAGCGGCCATCTTGGATTTTCTCTTTGCATCACTAATTCATGTGGCAGTGACTACGCTTGCGTCTTTTATCCGATCGTTCCCAAATTTCATATGCATGATCGGGATGAGATGAAATGGCGGTGTAGACATTTTGCAGATTTCGTTTTAAGAAAAATGGCGTGTATACCGATGGTTGAGATATCTTCTGGAAATGAAAAAAAAACATTTCCAGATAATCAAAGGTGGAATAACTCTAGAACAGAAAAGTCGAACAAACCGATTGAACACGTAATGGAGTGTCCGGTTAGTGCGGAAAACCCGAACAAAACGATTGAACACTCCATTGTATGTTCCTCATCAGTCTGGGTGAACGTCGACTCAATGTTGTAATGAATATTTAGGTATGAGTTTACTCAGACTGGTTCCTCATATACTAGTGAACATCAATACCAAATTCCCTTGAGATCCGAACAAAAAACAACATTTCCAGATAATCAAAGATGAATAACTCTAGAACGGAGCGTCGAACAAACCGATTGAACACGCCATGGAATGACCTGTTAGTAGTGAACATCTATACCAAATTCCATTGAGATCCGAGCAATACTGTCCAACAGACATCGGACGGACGCACGGGCGGCTATACACATGCACGACGATATACTTGTGGGGTGCACCTATTGTTCTCTGACTTGTGGGTGCGACCTATTGTTCTCTGACTTGTGGTGTGCGACCTATTGTTCTCTGACTTGTGGGTGCGACCTATTGTTCTCTGACTTTTGGGGTGCGACATATTGTTCTCTGACTTGTGGGGTGCGACCTATTGTTCTCTGACTTGTGGGGTGCGACCTATTGTTCTCTGACTTTTGGGTGCGACCTATTGTTCTCTGACTTGTGGGGTGCGACCTATTGTTCTCTGACTTGTGGGGTGCGACCTATTGTTCTGACTTTTGGGTGCGACCTATTGTTCTATGACGTGTGGGTGCGACCTATTGTTCTCTGACTTGTGGGGTGCGACCTATTGTTCTCTGACTTTGTGGGGTGCGACCTATTGTTCTCTGACTTGTGGGGTGCGACCTATTGTTCTCTGACTTGTGGGGTGTGACCTATTGTTCTCTGACTTTTGGGTGCGACCTATTGTTCTCTGACTTGTGGTGTGCGACCTATTGTTCTCTGACTTGTGGGGTGCGACCTATTGTTCTCTGACTTTGTGGGGTGCGACCTATTGTTCTCTGACTTGTGGGGTGCGACCTATTGTTCTCTTACTTTTGGGTGCGACCTATTGTTCTCTGACTTGTGGGGTGCGACCTATTGTTCTGACTTTTGGGTGCGACCTATTGTTATCTGACTTGTGGGGTGCGACCTATTGTTCTCTGACTTGTGGGATGCGACCTATTGTTCTCTGACTTGTGGGGTGCGACCTATTGTTCTCTGACTTGTGGGTGCGACCTATTGTTCTCTGACTTGTGGGGTGCGACCTATTGTTCTCTGACTTTTGGGTGCGACCTATTGTTCTCTGACTTGTGGGGTGCGACCTATTGTTCTCTGACTTGTGGGGTGCGACCTATTGTTCTCTGACTTTGTGGGGTGCGACCTATTGTTCTCTGACTTGTGGGGTGCGACCTATTGTTCTCTGACTTTTGGGTGCGACCTATTGTTCTCTGACTTGTGGGGTGCGACCTATTGTTCTCTGACTTGTGGGTGCGACCTATTGTTCTCTGACTTTGTGGGGTGCACCCCACAAGTCAGAGAATAGGAGTGTCATGTTAGTAGTGGACATCTATACCAAATTCCATCGAGATCAGACAACCGGTGGTGGAGATATCTCAAGCTCGGACAGACAAAAAGCCAACATTTCCAGATAAACAAAGATGAATAACTCTATAGAATGGAAAACCCGAACAAAACGATTGAACACTCCATTGTATGTTACCCCACAAGTCACTTACTAAAATGTGTTTTTTAAAGCGCGTTAAAGGGGCCCAATGCGTTCAAAGTGGGTTCATGCGAAATAAAAAACAGCTATCATCAAGTATATAATTTTATACTATTAAAAATAGATCGACTTTGTTCTAAGTTTGATTAAAAAATAACTCTCCAATAACGAGACTAAAGTGGGACTATACACTCAATCCGGTCATTAAAGGGGGACTATACACTCAATCCGGTCATTAAAGGGGGACTATACACTCAATCCGGACTATACACTCAATCCGGACTATACACTCAATCCGGACACTCAATCCGGACTATACACTCAATCCGGACTATACACTCAATCCGGACTATACACTCAATCCGGCCATTTATGGACCTATCACCGTTTATACTCAACATAATATATGCAACAAACGAATCAATTTGAGCCATGGATTAGTGGCTCAAATTCATTTATTTGTTACAAATATTCCGTTCATTATAAACAGGGTTGGTCCAATAAATGGCCGGATTTAGTGTACAGTCCCCCTTCAAAATAATTATCTAAACCATTGTTATGCAAACATTTCTGTTACAGTGGCATTGTCGATCAATGTCCAATTATAAGATAGCAAAGTTTAATCAAAACTTGACATTAAAAGTTGGAAAAATTAATGTCAAAGCATTGAAAAATATTCTGAAAATAATATTTAGTCGAAAATACTTTAATTTACTACGAGATTAGCTATGTTTATTTACAAAACAGTGTATTGGTTTTTGTTTACATAACAATGGTTTCGATACTTGAAATTTCGTTATTGGAGAATTTTCAATCATTTAAGGTACTCAATCAGATTCGATGGTCCCCATATCATCAGATGCCAACAACAACGTTTTTTTTAAATGCCGCTTCAGTTATCAGAATCGATTAATTGCCCAAAAATAATGCTAACCACTGTCAACTATACTATAAACTTGCCCGAAACGTGTTATTTATCAACATGTTGTTCGACGAAATTTGGCTTTATTATCAGCACAAAGCCTCTTGATATTAGAGTTATCCATCTTCATCCGCAATTTGGTCCGAGACAGTCAGCTCGTCGACTTTTTACTGGGCCACTAATGATTCTCGATGGTAAAAATAATGGATTTCAAAAATCGATATCTAATAACTCTGAGCTTTGATATGTGGATTCCTCGACTCGAATCAAATATTTTTTACCCCCGAATCCAAATAAATAGTAATTGAGGGGCGCTCAATCGGATTATGCATCTTTAAAAGGGTACTGTACACTAAATCTGCCCATTTATAGGACCATCTCCTTTTATACTCAACAAAATATATGCAACAAATGAATTAAATTGAGCCATGGATTAGTGCAAACTACACTCGTGTGCTCTATGAACAATGCAAAAACATGGTAATTATATTAATGAAAATGAATAATTGCTGGACAATTCATTTTCATCATAATTACCATGTTGTTTGCAACGTGCATAGAGCACACGAGTGTATTTTGCTCTAATCCATGGCTGAAATTAATAAGTTTGTTGCATATATTCTGTTGAGTATAAAAGATGGTTCCATAAATGGTCGGATTTTAGTGTACAGTACCCCTTTAGTATAAGAACATAGCTTATCTATTTCTTAGTGTTCTTCTTGGTTGTTGTGTTTTACAGACTTTTACAATGTTTGCACATGTATGAATGTATCAACTGTGAAGGCCGTGTGTCTCTTTATGAAGGATCGAGTCGTTTATTACAATTTGTGTGAAATTCCATCGACGCGAATCGCTGATTATTCGAGATTGCAAAAATCAATACGTCCGTCTGTACCGGGTATAAAGGCGTATACGCATGTACATCTTGCACATTTAGTGCATATTGTTTTCTCGTTACCTAGCTATAAATTGCATGCATGAGTATTGGCGTTAAATCATTCTTTTTATATTTCCACTTAGTCTGACTTAGTCGGGTTTATAAGGATATTTATCCGTGAATTAAAAGTGATAATGTCACACCTGTGAATGATGTCCCCGGCGAGCGCACGCGATCAGCTGGTCGGGGACTATTTTGTCACATAATATCTTTATAATTAGTGCGTTTTCGGGTTGGAAAGTGTGTAATAAACAGAATAATCAATTGGTTTCGATGATAACGTGACATTATTCAACTCGGGGAGCCGGTCGTATTGGTAAAATTACGCTCGTTCGTTCCGCTTACACTGGTTTTACCATGACCGCGGCTCACCTCGTGAATTACGTAATCGTCGAAACCAATCGATTACTCTATATATAAATGATAGGCGAACGGGAGGGGGTATAATAAATATATACCATCTGGTAGTCCGTTATTTCACTCATGCACATACATGTACGACCATATCAGTACATGGAAATGTTTTATCTTTTACCATAATTTTCGAGGCACACCCACTTTATTAGACTCGGTATCTCTCAGATAGATAGATAGTTTATTGGATAAAGCATGTACATATACAATAGGATTCTCTCATGTTACTTGAACCAACTTAGTGTGAATGGTATAACCCCTATATATATGGGGCGCCGTTCTTCTATTTATTACCTATTTTTATGATATAAATAATTCATTTTGTGATCACTAAATGATTATATGACATCACAAAATCAAATATATGATATCTTATGATATCAGAAATTTATTTTAAGATATCACTAATTCCAATTTGTGATATAATAAATAAATTTTTGGATATCACAAAATCGAATTATAGATATCACAAAATAGTAAGTATTTAGTGATATCCATAATTCGAATTTGTGATATCATAAAATGTTGAGGAATTAGTGATATCACAAAACGATTTAAAGATATCACAAAATAGAATATATGATATCACAAAATAAGTAAGCATTCAATAAGCAAATAAATAATTCGATTTTATGATATCATAAAATGATTTAATGATATCACAAAATGTTGAAGGAATAGAAGTCCAGCTAAGCCATTTTCTATGTATTGATATCACAAAATCGAAATTGTGATATCACTAAATGCTTACTATTTTGTGATATCAATAATTCGATTTTGTGATATCAAAAAATGAATTTATGATATCAGGAATTGGATTTAATGATATATTAAAATAAATTTGTGATATTATAAAATATTTAATGATATCATATATTCGATTTTGTTATATCATATAAACATTTTGTTATATCACAAAATGAATTTTTGATATCACAAAATAGTTTTTAAAAAATAGAAGAACGGCGCCCCATATATATAAATGTGTGTGTGTGTGAGGGGGGTGTGTGTGTGTGTGGGGTGTGTGTGTGGGGTGTGTGTGTGTGTGTACAACTCCCTATTTGTAGCTACATCATTATCATTTTTGGAATGTTCAGGGCAATTTGAACTAAGATCAACGCTATACGCAGATTCTGACGAGGAAATCGTGGATTTCCAACCCATAAATACATTCAAACGGCTCATATCGGATACATTACATACTAATATACACAAATTTCATCCGCAACATTCATGGTATGTCCCAATTCTTCCCTCGGGCGAAAAGGCATAGAAACGTATTGCATACCTGGTTGGGATTTCACAAAGAGACGAATTGGTGTCAAAATCATTTTGTAAAGTAGATCGATCAGTTAACCCAAAATGAGCTGACATATTAATTATGCAGAGGTCAAGAGGTCAAATAAATAACCGAGATTAGCATAATTATATATTCGAGTGTTTGTACAAATATTCATAAACTGTGTGTTCATGAATACTTGGTTACGCTCGCATGCACATAATGACGGTTCGCCTCCGTGAACATAGGAGGAATGTACGAGGTGTACGAATACATAGGTCCCGGAAGGTGATATTCTCATTATGCCCTATGGGTGTTTTCTTAGGAGGTGTTTAACTAGTCAATTAATGGACCAATGCGAAATATGATTAAAGGTACTTGGATATTTTCGTTCGGTACTCGAACCATATGATTAGAAAGGTACTCGTTAACTTATGGTCCCAGTGGGTGGCCAAAACCAGGTTCAATATATATATGATAGTCGAGACAACAATGAGAACAATATACCACAATATCGCGGGGCATATAGGGTCCATGGGTAATTATAAAAAAAAATTCTATTTTCAGTTTTGACTTGTGCTAATTCATTCTGCTTAAAATGGTGTGGTGGATACGAACAAAACCTATATCCGGACTACCTTGGTCGTGCATCACAACCATTTTAGATGAATTATTTGGGAAGAATATTTCAGAAAACACATTGGCTGGAATCAAGTTTTCTGACTAGATCATGTTCAAGCACCTTTTTTTTTTTTTTACAAATGCCGCTTCAGTTATCAGAATCGATTAATTGCCCAAAATAATGCTAACTACTGTCAAATATAGTAAACAATTGCCAGAAACGTGTTATTTATCAACATGTTGTTCGACGAAATTTGGCCTTATTATTAACACAAAGCCTCTTGATTTTAGAGTTATCCATCTTCATCCGCAATTTGGTCCGAGAACGTCGGCTCGTCGACTTTTTACTGGCCACTAATAAGTCTCGATGGTGAAAAATAATAGATTTCAAAAATCGATATCTAATAACACTGAGCTTTTTTGTCAGGTGGATTCCGCGAATCGAATCAAATATTGTTTACCCCCAAATCCATGCATCTTTAAGTATTTACCAATATATATAACAACCTATAACCACCTTGCTCCTTGGCGAGTGCTTCGCTGGAGCATATCATTTTACACGCTCAAATGGCAAGTTCATACGGTCATTGTCTTAACATTTCGTGGTCTTTGTGACTTACATCCAGCAGTTCGCCCATTGTGCACGGCACATATACCCATGTGCATATATATAGACTATCACAATTGTCAAAGACCCAAAGGAAGTGTTACAATCAAGCCTGCATGTGTGCCTGTCATTTCAGAATGGGGTACAATGAGGGTGAATTTGGTGGCGCTAGCCCGTCGTTTTATCACTGTTTTGGCCTCAACTATAATGGGAGACATAGGGTAATATTGAAGTTGCCTTGTTGAAGTTGGTGATCGATGTTCATCCATCAGTTACATCAATTAAGCCTTTTATCTTCTGCAAATTAGGCGATATAGAAACTGAACAGAAGAGAAAAATTTTAATTGGAGACAATAGATATACTTCCCAGAAGATGATGTCTAAGCAGAATGAGGTCCTCTCAAAGTGAATTCACACTCTGGGGACCGCAGTCTGCACAATCATGACACACACCCTCCCTCCCTCACACACACACACACACACACCCTCTCTCACACACCCTCCCTCACACACACCCTCTCACTATTTGAAGTATTGGTTACAACTACGTCTTGCAAATGACATGCTTGTATGATGCAGTGAATATAATTATGACAAGTATAGACACCAAATGACATGCTTGCATGATGCAGTGAATATATGACAAGTATAGAAACAAAATGACATGATCGTATGAAGCAGTGAATATATGACAAGTATAGCCACCAAATTACATGTATAATGCAGTGAATATATGGCGGCAAGTATAGACACCAATAGCTATAGCTGTGTATGATGTGACCGTTGTTGAATTCAACCAAGCATACATTATTATAATTATAATTATAGTCTTACATATTACGTTTGAAGAAAGAACAAAACTGTTCTTGCATGCTGGTATAACGCATTTTAAAAATATAAATTTATATCATTCTCATATGGCGTGTTTATGTTTCGGATGTTCGCTGCACCAGACGTAGATCATGACCAAACTCCATGATTTTTTGACCCTGTGCCAATGCATTCTCTTATATATGGGAGTCGACCATAGGTCGCCTCGCATATATAAGAGAATGCATTGGCCTAACAATTTTGTACAATTTTAATAATTTTTTCTTGTATTTTTAACAATTTTATAATTTCACCCATACAGAGCCCCAGACAAACATGAGCAGACGACACTCTTCTATATGCTTCTATATATGTGTGGGGCTCCCTGCAGGGTAATGGATGTTTGTTATTTTATGTCCTAAAAATTGTAAGAAACATTTATTTTTTTTAAATGATAAAAAATTGTTAGGCCAATGCATTCTCTTATATATGCGAGGCGACCTATGGTCGACTCGCATATATAAGAGAATGCATTGGCACAGGGTAGAAAAATCTCGACTTACGACTGGATTTGATATGGCAGGTCACATATATAGTTTATCTCCCTTAAAGATGGATTATCTCTTCATATAACAATTTTGAAACAGTTTTCGTGGGTATAAAAATATGAATTGAAGACCCATGCCCGGAAACGCTTCTATAAATTAATATCGATTTGATTTCGAATATTTTATTATAAAATGAGATCATTAAGTGATGGACACTTTATTGTTCTATTTTTAGAACAGACCATTCAGGCGATAACATAATATAGCGATACACAGAGGTCATAATAGGGCGTTCCCATAGCTGTGCTCCTATAAGATCAAATGTCACAGATTGATTGTTTGTATTGTTTTAATATATATAGTTATAAGCGATAATGAGTCTAATTAACGTCTATTTGTGACAAAATTACACAATACAATTTATGGTCTCTGTTAAGAGTAACCACTATTGTTCGTTAACTAAACAACCACACGTTTTCAGACCAGAAACTATTCGAAATATTTGAACTTAGTACACGATTAACTGTTTGTTGACAAATTATTAAAACCGTTTGTTTACGTAACAATGGTTTCAACACGCGAAATTTCGCTATTGGAGAACTATCAATAATCAATAATATGATCATACGCTAGCGTAATTAACGAACCAAAGCAAAACCACTCACATGAGGGTAGCTGTGGGCCCCCCCCCCCCCCCAGCAAATTCAGTTTATAGATGCCCTGGTTATTCCCTCCAAATAAGATTCACATAAGGCTAAATTTCTTGGGCTCGTCGAATGAATGGACCCCAATCGTAATTTCGAGTATAAATTAGTCAAATCATCCTTCCGGGTAGTCTTGATCGACAGCTAGAATATTCATGGTTATAAACTACTAATACCGACATCAAAGTGAAAATAGTTATACCTTGTCGAAAGGGGAACGGGAACATCTTTAATGAAGTTAACCATTTTATTTCTTTTCTTGACGCTGGGTGAGCACTGCGGCGGAGATACTATACCGAGAAGCGTGTCCATTTCATAGCTGTTCATTTCATTCAAAGGTGTCACCGTGTCGATTTCAACGAAAATGGACGAAAACGTCATCGTGTAACTTTCCCCATTGACCGAGTTCGTCGGAACCTGCACGAATGTATCTTCTACTTTGTTCATACTTATGTGTTTCCTATCGATTCCAGAAAATAGTATATTTATGGATTATCACATGCATGTATGTACTATATAGTTTTATGATAACAATTAATTCCTTATTAAATATATGTTATTTCGTTTCGCACAGTACGGCACCGAACCAAGTGCTGTACATTAAATGCCCACATTCGCACAGTAGAACTGTAAATTCGTGATGACATTCTTATTATATTTCACATCAGGAATTTCGATCACTTTTCACTCGCCCCGATGTGTGTAGACTCATTCTGACTGTAGTTACTATATAGTGTCGTTATTTATTGTGTCTTATTTTCTCAATAAAAGGTAAACTAACGCTACGAATGAACTTAAATTGTAATTCAATATTCATAATTCTCATTTGCAATACCAGTAATCGAAAGACATAGTAACGACATTTTCCGATTACGACATTAATGCTTTAAGGCCATCGATCTACTGTGCGACAAAAGCGCTCGCAAAATTCAAAACAGCAGCGTCGTATTAGATAATACTTCACAAAATCAGATATAGTCTATATACGACCCAAAGCGTCCGGCTTTGGTTCGATACAAGAACAACGTTTATCTACATCTTTGGCCTTTCTGTCTGTTAATATAAGTCCAACAAAGAGCCACCAGATTAACACCGGAATTTAATCATCTATATATATGACAAAAGACTTGAAACACTAAACTACCGACATTACAATATAGAATAGAGAGGGGTGACACGATTGGATGCTTCAACATGTTCAACAAATATGACCTGGACGTCAACAAGGTACTACAAAGAAACACCGTCCCAATAACAAGAAGACACAATTACAAATATACAAGGAAGCATGCAAAGAAGGAGGGAGCCTAGATGCCAGGAAAAATGCATTCAACACTATAGAGTTGTGGACCCGTGGAACAATATGCCAGAAGAAGTGGTGTACATGCAGAGAGACAACAAATCAATTTAAGAACAATTTGGATGTATTCTGCAATGCACAAACAAGACGCAAAGAGTTGAACTATTAGGTAAAACTCGGACTGGCACGTCCACAAGTGATCAGGGCCCTGGTTAAACTACAAAATAGAACTGCGTAGTACGGTGAGGAAAGCGACAACGAAGAGGTGGATATATAGTGGCATATGAGATCCAGCGTCCTCTAACAGCATGAGGTTATATAAGGTTTCCGATTTCTACATATTGTATTTCTAAATACTGTTATATTACTCACCGGCGAAAATGGAAAGTTTTATTCCAATCGAAATCATTTTTGGACTATGTTATACGTCCTTTTAAAGTTAAAATACCGGCTTCAGTCCAGTGACAACCGTGTTCTCCACACTTCCTTTATCCAAATGGAAGCTTTGTGCCTGAAGCGAAATTTTATACTTTTACGAAAAACGTTTCCAGTGATAACCAGCGTAACAAGACGTCCTTGTCAACTGCACAGTAAAAAGGAAAATCTTTCAATTATATATAGGCCTATACAAGCTAGCGGCTCTCGCTGTACCGCGGCGATTTACACACGATGTTATGCCTCATTGCTTGAATGTGAAATCCAATGTGATATAGAGGCTCGTACGCCGATGATTCATGGACGTGACGGGGAATAGAAAACCGATAAACGAATCATTACAATAGATGATACACATTCACATGACAACAGGTGAGCTCCAACATAGTTCGTGTCCCATTAATTATATAATAGGCACTCATATATTGTCACGAAATAAGGCCAGGGTTTGGTTCCAATAGTTTTGACGTGGTTTTAATTTTGTGTAGTAATCCATACGGGTGTGATGTGTCATGTTATCTTATACTGGTGGTATGGCATTTGCAATTTACAATGTGGGAAAGAACGTTTGGTTTATAAGTAAATGAATGTGGTTTGAGTCTGTTTTATTGAAGGGTATATATAGCGCTGTACGCTGGGCGAAGCGGTTCATGCACACTAAATGTGCCTCAACGACCACACATATACCCTCAATAACCCACTTGAGCTGCTTCCATTTCTAATATTTAAATAGCCTTTTCCTTTTGTTTTTTTTTAATGAAAACTGTCTGCAGAGTGTATACTTTTATCATAATTCAGTATGTAAGAACGCCCATGCAATTTTCTATCTGAATACGCGAGATCGCTGAATCGCGGCCATATTATAGATTCATCCATCTCCGATCATGACTTCCATATACGGAATGCTACCCCAGAACTTTGACCTGTAGCACTAAAACCATGGAACCGGTCCTGATGGATCAAATATGGCCGCGAGTTAGTGACAGGGCGTATTACCGACTTAAAACACAATCATATCTACCGCTTTTAGTCATCTAGGTCAACAAGATATGACGTCGGTCCGTGTTATGTTGTGTTTTATTGGGATGTAAACACATGTGGTATAAAGGTATATATTGGCAGTTGACCAATCACAGAACAGGATTTAGCGTAACGGGCTATGTAACTATTATCCAGTTACTCATGTATATATAACCGATACTATAGGCATTGTACTCACGAATGCGATAGTCAATGTGTTGTAAATCGACAAGTTCAAGTTGAACGTTCTTTAGCTGTTTGACCGTTACTTTGATACATGTGGCTATAATTCGACCCTAATATATACGCGGTCTCTCGGCTTTTCACTTTCCCACTGCATGCCTTGTGTCTTAAAATATCCCTTTAATATATTTCGTACATGATTGAAGGGGAACATAATAGCTATTCAAATTGTTAAAATAATTGCTTCGGAAAAAGTCTCAAAGCGAGCTATATCTATAACATACCGGACTATACACACAGAACGGCGTACACTAGGGTTTGTCGGAAATATCACGTCATTTCCACATGCATGCACTGTAAGATATATCTAAGTGGTTTGGTATATGTGGACTCGAAACGGTATCGTCTATATGATATACATTTAAAAATGCTTGTCTCATGTTCCCGGCACAAGTTTCTACGTTTTCCAAGTAAATTAATTGAGCAATCTTGATGAGCTTACGCAATATGCAGAATCATATAAGAATATTATTGCTACATCTTCGAAATAATGGATGGTAATGCGCTCAAAGAATTCATGTGTCAACTGTATGGCAAAGAATCGATCGACCGAGAGAGGAAGAAAGAACGAGAGCGAGAGAGGAGAGCAAAGAAGAGAGAAGAGTGGCAACTTGGATTCAAATATATGCGATTGATTTTGGGGGGTTGACATTAGATCTGTCGATACGTGAAGATTTTTTTGGTACAAAAGGTGGCTTTATTATCGATAATTATTGACTTTGAAATGGATGATATATTTTCTCCTGTGCTAACGATGGACCCATTAGCACTAGAGGGGTCAGGTTACTACGTTTTCAGATTGTTGCAGCCTTTGACCAGGAACCAGTCTATTCAACAAGAGACATTGAGTGAGCGCCAATAAACAGACACGAGAGTCGCAAAAACAATGACAGACGACAGCTAGATAGCAATAATTTGCATTCACTAAGCAGTTATATCAACTTTGAGACGAAATTCATTCATTAAAGGGGTACTGTACGCCAAATGTTGTTGTTGGTTTCTATAGTATCCGAGTCGGAGAATAAGGTAACAATTTTGTCATTATTTGAAAGTCTGTTGAGTACGAAGTAGTGTTACGGATGACAAATTTACCGGAATGCAAAAATACAAATTGTCGTTGTCGAGTAATTTTTTTACAGTTTTCAACCAAATGAATCAAATAAAAGTTATATTATAGGCATACTAGTCCCATATAATCATTTAAGTTATTGTATCGTCGCTAGTCAGTGGGTGGCATGAGTGTTCTCCCCGTATCATCATAATATTTTAAGCGATCGTGTGTGCGATCGGTTTAACAATCCAGTATCCCTCAATTAATTTATTTGATTACGGAAATTCGTAATTTAATTGACGCCATTTTATGGCTCCAGTCATAAATTCAATTTATATCAAATTATTAACTTTTAAATTATTAAATTTTAAGATAGCCTATTAACTTGAGCGTTTACAGAATACATCTTCGACTCAAATTACTTATGTTTCTATATATTATCGATATTAGATCGTTGTTGTCACCGGAAATTTAATGAAAATGGCGTACAGTACCCCTTTAAAATTACTTTTACTTCCATGAACTAAAAATTTAGACATTGTTGTCGAATTTCGCGGGATAGACTGGTCCTTTTGTTCACCGTAAAGTTGAAAACTAGTAACCTGACCCTTTCTGTCTGTTGTTTAGCGATGCATTTTTGAAAGTGGCGCGCTCGTTTTAAACTGATATTTGTTTTAATTAATATGTTACTCGTTTTAACGACACGCCCCTGTGGTTTCAACGAACACTGAAACCACTATACACAGGCATGCATGGGACCACTATGCACAGGTATGCATGGGACCAGTCTTCACTCCATACCCGCTACTGGGTAAACAAACAACAACTATAAGAGCATTAAGCTTTAAGTGCTACGCTAGGCGGTCGGACCTAGATAGCGTTTATTATGAAATAATAAAATCGCTCTGATGAATATATGTGCGCTATATATTCATGCAGACTATCTCAATATATATGAAGCAATGAAAATGGATCGAAACTATGCGGATTGAAAAAATATAATTTGTATTATAGCGCACATTCTGTCTTGGCTCAACGGAATCAGTCACCCTTCTCAGACTGGGAAGCCTTACAGGAAAAACCAGACCCCTCACTTTATCATTATATCTTTTTTATGTGTTGGTCTGGAAACCTGTATCCGAAAAATGCTCAATATACCGGTCTCGGGGATAAAAACGTCGGATTCGTTTTCTTAGTCGTCATCCGATGAGCAAACAAGATAGTATCTCACGTTTTTTAAAAGGAACTATTTTCTTAAGAAAACCAAACAAACAGGTAAAGAAAACTGTGTCCGACCGCGACGACAACTGGCACTAGATTGACCATTCATGAAATATTATCTATAAACAGCCATGCATGGGACCACTATACACAGGCATGCATGGGACCACTTATCCGGCAGGTATTGTTTCGGAGGTAGGTGTGATAATCCCCAACATGAAAGAGTTACCGCTTATAGTCTGTATCGGCAGTTACTTAGGTTTTTAACTGTTTTTACAGTTTTTTCATTTGGGCTGATTTACCAGTATTTCATTTGAACAACAGTTGCACTTAACGATTTATTATAATATAACAGAATACATAGTCTGTATCGGCAGTTACTTAGGTTTTTAACTATTTTTACATTTTTTTTCATTTGGGCTGATTTACCGGTATTTCATTTGAACAACTGTTGCACTTAACGATTTATTATAATATAACAGAATACATTTATAAGACAATTACAATAACATAATAATCATTACATCAGGTCTTCAATAGCCAGATAAATATCCGACTGAATCTAAATATTCTAACATTCCCAACTGCACTTTTCTATAACTTCTCTTGTAGTGACGAAGACTGTTATTGGTGCTCGACTGGTCTGGATGTATGTCGAACTAAGGTTTTAAGCTCTGCGATGATGGTTTCAGCAGCAACTTGGGCCTGGTCTGAGTCGTGGTTATGCTGGCTTTTGTAGGATGTGACGATGTCGTTCTTGGTATTTACGGTAGCGCTGCAGGTCTTTGAACAGCATCGCCAATATACACTATCGTTTCTTCGAGACATATCGCAGAACTTATAGTGGTTAAAGACGAGATATTTACCACCGTGATCATTAGGAATGAAATTATTATGTACTTGAGCGTTTGCCATTTTGATATGATATGTCTTATAAGTATGTGATTTGGGGGGGGGGGGGCTTTCACCGGGATGGTCGATAGGCCCTTTCCTTCACCCCTCATTGTATTGCCTTTATTTCCTGTGATATGTCTTTGTGAGCCTCTGTAATTTATATGTTATACTATAGCGTTAGAACATGATTATATCTGGAAATCACTCACTTGAGTTGTTTTCAGTGACAAGAGTTCATATCGTGATATACAGTCATTGCCGGTAAGTTTGGGCTACACTTTGCTTAAACAAACACTGCTTGTGGCGATGGGATCACTAGTCACGCATTGTAAAACAGACTATAACCTGCCGGCTCGGATGCATTCACACATCCCTGTCGGATAAGTGAGAATAAGGCCTATATATGCACATGTATGCATGGGACCACTATAAACAGCCATGCATGGGACCACTATACACAGGCATGCGTGGGACCAATGTACGCAGTCTGCATGCATGTCGCAATGTCACCTTTTAATTAATGTGATCTATAAAAGATTCGACGAAGGTATGATTTTATATACCTCGAAAACAATCTATTAAAATAGGTCAATTAATTTCAATAAATAAATTACCCCTTTGTTATTCAGCGGTATATGTTAGTATTTGTTTTCGAAAGATTTCCAATAGACCCGGGCCACCGAGTGGCAGTGTATCAGTGGCAGCTGTTTATAGTTGTGTGTTATTTGTGGGTCATTTGTGAGATTTAATCATAACACCGATGCTCAGCGGGATAATTGATTTAATATCGGGTATCATCGTGGTAAACATAGAAATATTCATTGGCAAACATCAAGTTCGATGCAGCTGCATTCCATCATACCGATCACGGGGTCAATTATTGATTCATTACAGTTCTGTCTGAGAATTGAGAACTTAGTAATGAAATATACACACAACACAATGTATGTTAATTATAAAGACACATCCATGGAGTGTACAGGAGGACTGCACACTAAATCTGGCCATTTATGTGATCATCTTATCTTATGCTCAACATAAATATATGCAACAAACGACTGAATTTGAGCCAATGATTAGTGCAAACTACACCCGTGTGCTCTATGAATAACTGGACTGGTGTCATAAATTCATTTTCATTACAATTACCATGTTGTTTGCGTTTGATCATAGAGCACATGAGTGTATCTTTCACTAATCCATAGCTCAAATTCATTCATTTGTTGCATATATTATGTTGAGTACAAATTAAATGAGATGGTCCCATAAATGGTCGGATTTAGTGTACAGTATACCTTAAAGCTCCAAAATACACATAACAATATTCCCTTGCATGGTAGTCTAAATTTATACCATCTTTCAAAGCACATACGAATTGGTTGATTCGAACGAATCTACACAATCGACACTACTTAAGTATCGGTATGAAGATATCTTGTGGTCAGAGCAGGCATGGGCCCGATGTGTCTCTCTGTTTGGTGTAAACAATATTTATTCCCAATACAAAACAAGTTGAATATTTTACAAAAATGCTAATGGATGAGTATGGGTGATTGGAAAGGGATGAGACAACAAGCCTATTGTGGCTTTTTTGTAAGTCCTCTCCCAGATCGCTTAAATTTTCCGAACTACATAAGGCCGTTCGAGCGTGTCAGACGGGAATTTTTCTGGTTTGTACTTTAAATAACTTATTGGTGATTTTGATATAGATCGCACTCAACAAAAGATAACAAGAGATAAGATAAGAACTGGAGTGGGGTGTGATTAAGGAATTAAAGGTAACCAATGGGACGAAAGGAGAGTAGTTAGGTTTAAGAAAGGTCAGAAAGATAGGATTGTCAATGGGGGCGGGGTAGTTTAACATTCGGCTGTAGAATTATATGTCAATTGTGTATAACTTGGCGTACAGAGACTACATGAGTTAGCTGGGCAGTCAGGCTTTCCGAATTATGACATTATGTATGACTTTATATATGACTCAATGGCAGAAGACATGTGACATAGTATTACGTTTAGAATCGTTTTGTACTAATTATGTATCTTTGTGCGGCCTCGAAAATACTATGATTTTCCCTAATGGAACTTTCGGGTGAACCCTCGAGTAGGGTTCTTTCTGATAATATTATGTTTGGTAGAGATGATAGCAATTCCAATCTTGATGCCTGGTATAAATGGCATTCTAACAGGTAATGGTGGGCTGTTTCAACAGCACCGCATGCACAATATGGGTCGGGCCTAACAAAATTGGTCATGAGGTCGAAATTCAAATTACTACATTTCAGTCTCAACCGTGTGTGGTATACTTGGGATTTGCGACTATGGCAATGATAGTAGTATGGATGTGTGTATATACGATCGTCAGCAAGTGACTCTTTAAACTTGTCCAGGTTGGTACAATTTTTTACACACTCTGGCAGTCTATTCCAATCGCTTATTGTAGAGGGTAAAAATGTATCTTTATAAATATCCTTTGTGGCGTCCAATGGTAGTCGTATTGCATGATGTCTAAGATTATAACCGGTTTGGTTTTCAGAGTGACAAATATAATTTCGTAGGTACACGGGTGCATGCTGTACTATTAACTATTTTGTGGAATTGTATAAGCTTTTGTTTTTTCCTCCTTGATGCCAGGGTCTCCCAACCAGTATCTAATAGTAGGCTCTCTTTACTGGCGCTGTTCGTCGCTCCAGTAACGATCCTTGCCATTTCAAATTGTATTTTCTCTATATCATTGCTGAGATAATTAGGACAATTATCCCATACTGGTGATGCATATTCAAGCACTGGTCTTACATAGGCAAAGTATATTCTTTCCAGTGTTTTACGGTTCAATGTAAATCTGTGTTTCCTAACTAGATTAACCCGTTTCCATGCCTTTTCGATCGTGATGCGGATGTGTGTGCACCACGTACCTCGGTTATTGAAGATCAGTCCGAGGTGTTTATGAAAAGGAACTTCGATTAAGGTGGTAGTTCCCATAGTTAGTGGGGGGTGGTGGACGTCTGTATCCTTTCTTGCTATTAACATTGATTCCGTTTTTAGTGGATTGAACTCGACAAGCCATTTTTTTGACCATTGATCGAGCGTATATAGGTCATCATTTAGTACATTAGCGGCTAGCGCAGGACTTTCAACTGTCAGGTATATTGAGGTATCATCGGCAAAGAGGCGGATGTTACTTGTTATATTTACTGCAATATCGTTTATGTAGACCAAAAATAAAAGAGGGCCAAGCACAGATCCCTGGGGTACACCGGCGGTTACTTGTTGCCATTCGGAAAAACTTCCTTCAATCCCTACTCTCTGCTTCCTGTTAGCAAGGTATGATTTGATGAGGTTAAGCAAATTCCCAGATACTCCGACTTTTTCGAGTTTATGGATTAGTCCCAAGTGCCAGACCTTATCGAATGCTTTGCTGATATCACAAAATATGCATCGGACTACTTTACCCTCGTTTAAAGAAATGCTTATGTAATCGTATATGTCTGTTAGCTGGAATACAGTCGAGTCACCCTTCATAAACCCCGATTGATAATTAGATAAGATATTGTTTTCTTTAAGAAATTCCGAGAGATATTTGTGAATGCACTGTTATGTTTGGTGAATATAACTTATTATGGAGGAATTGTGTTGATGTAACAACGAGCATTGGCAAACAAGAGGAATATATTCTAGCCAATAATAATCTGGTCTCAACCAACAGGGTACATAACAACGCGTAGTATAAGTCCAAAGTCTATCATCTCCCTTCCGAGATTAAGTCCATCAATCTATCACCTCCCTTCCGAAATTAAGTTCATAATCTCCTCTCTCGTATCCACTGTTGTCGAAGTAACGTTTATCACCCTGAGAGTCATATCTCTTCAATTAACCGTTTCGGAGGATTCCGATCTCGTTGGCTTCGTCTTGTGGCTATATTTTCAGACGCGGGAGTACCGTTTTGATTAACAGGCGGGTCTGCTATGATCTGTGTATTTGCTGTTGGCTTACCGCTGTTTTCTACAATCGGATATCTTTTCCGTAAGAATCGCCGGTTTCTTCTCCAAACCCGTCCGGACGGTAACTTAACAAGATAGTCACGATTATGGCCAACTTCCGTTACAGTCCCATAAATATCCCATCGTTTAGTATTATGGCTCTGAATTGCGACTTTCGCGCCAACGGTTAGTGGTGGTATGGCATGAGCTGATGCGTTGTATCTACGTTCAATCTTCTCGTTTTCCATACGATCTTTCTTGTCTGCGGCTTTGATGGATTTTTGCCATTCTGGGGCAAATGCGCGCTTGTGGATTGGTAGTGTGTCCCTAGAGGGGTGGCCGAACACAATTTGAGCTGGAGAACATCCATTAGAGCGAGGTGTGTTGCGCCACTGTAACAATCCTTTCAACCATTTGTCCATGTCCACAGACCTTTTTCGTTCGCAATAGCTCGCTTTGAGTAGCGACTTCATAGCTTTCACACTTGCCTCGGCATAGGAGTTAGACTGTGGATAGTGCGGAGAAGACGTGATCTGTTTAACTCCCCAGTCTACTAGAAACATTTGGAACAATCGTGATGTGTATTGTGGGCCATTGTCTGTGTATAATATGGTTGGAACAGCTGTATCTACAAATGTCTTCCTGAATGATTCGATGAGAGCACTGGAAGTGGTGTCTTTACCAAGACCAAACACGGATGGCCAACCAGACTTCACATCCGTGATAATCAGATACATGCAACCATTACATGTAAACAAATCGGAGCACATGTGCTCAAACACACGCGTAGGGTCGGTGTGGCGTTGGAGTGGTTCCTTGCAATGAGACGGTAGATTTTTAGCACAAGACGAACACGATCGAACTATTCTCTCAATATCGCTGTCGATCCTTGGCCAGTAAACGACAAGACGAGCTCTCCGTTTTGTGCGTTCAATTCCCTGGTGACTATCATGAAGTTTCTCGAGTATAGACTTTCTCATAGCATTTGGAATGACTAGACGACAACCACAAACAACAAATCCATTATCGATTGACAGGCGGTCGCGCATGTACCAATATGAACGTACAAGAATTGGTAAGTCATTCTTATTATTCGGAAACCCGTTTTGCACGACATGGTACAGCTGCTGATATTCATCATCGTTTACGGACGCGTCCTTTACTGCTTCAAGATGAAGATCTGCCATTTCACCACGTTGATTTATCGCTGATAACCGCAATGCTTGTAAACTATACTCGACTTCCTGTTCCAGAACTTGATCGTCATCAGTAGGTTCTGTTGTCGGATATCGAGACATCGCATCAGCAGCGCATAGTTTGGTCCCCGGGGTCCATAGAGTAGTGAACCGGTACCGCATTAATTTCATCCTTAATCTTTGTAGTCGGGGATTGTCTATGTCCGATAAATGATAACTGTTCATGATTGGCAATAAAGGTCGATGATCAGTAACAATATCAAAATTCGAGAGGCCTTCAAGAAAAATTTGGCACTTTTGGACTGCCCAAACGGCACCAAGCATCTCAAGCTCGATCATTGCGTATCGGGATTCCGCGTCTGACAGGAAACGCGATCCTGCCTGAATCAGATGCCAATTTCCAGTTTCGGTATCCTTTTGGAACAGAACGAATCCTAGTCCATTTAAACGACTCGCGTCAACATGTAGCGATGTTGGCCGTTTTGGATCATAATAGGATAAAACCGGTGCTGTTGAAAGCATAATGCGAGAATCCTTAAAAGCCTGGTCGTGTATAGAATTCCAAACAAAGTCATTGTGTGACTTTAACAACGGCCTTAACTTGTCAAGATGTGTGGCGATTTTATCCGTGAAACCAGCGAGTTGGTTGGCTAGTCCGAAGAACGATCGCAAGTCTGTAATGTTCTTAGGTATAGGGAAATTGCGGATAGATTCTGTGACCTCTGGATTGATTGTGTAACCTGATCCACTTAATCGATATCCACAGAAATCGATTTCCTGTTCAGCAACGTGAAACTTGTCTGCATTCAGAGATATCCCACGGTCTCTACATCTTGCAAGTATTTGGCGAACGTGTGTGACATGATCGGCCAGAGTGTCGTCGTACGCGATCAAATCATCGACGACTTTCCTGTATCGAGGTAACCCAGCAAGTGCATTATCCATACGTCTGTTATAATGTTCTGAGATAGAGCATATTCCGAAAGGTGCACGCAAGAACATAAATCTACCAAAAGGCGTGATAAACGTGGTCAAATGCTGTGATTCTGATGCCAGTGGACATTGCCAATATCCACTCAAACAGTCAAGAGATGCAAAAAATCGAGCATTAGAGGCGGCCATGTCTGCTACGGCTTCCTGTGGGCATGGTGAATTATACCTCTCACGTTTTACATATTTGTTCAGTTTAGTAAAATCAACGCAAACTCGGATATCATCAGACGATTTTTTTGTTACGACCACTATTGGCGCACACCATTCAGTCGGCTCGGTGACCTGGATGATGATCTTATCACGTACCATGTCTTCAAGCTTGTTCTGAAGCTTTTCGCGATATGCGTATGGCACTGTCCTTGGAGCGCTAATACAAACTGGCGATGCATTGTCCTCGATTTCTATCTTAAATTCTTCATCTGGCATTGTTCTGATCACTCCATCGAATACGCTCGGAAACTCCTTGATCAACTGATCACGAATGTTGGCTACCTGTGACCCATTTAAGACATTCTTTGTAGTCACACGCGAATGGTCTGTGGGCGATATATCAGATAGTCCAGCTTGAAGTTTGTTAAAGTGTGTATTATCGTGAGTATCAGTGATTCTTTGTCGATTCACAGATGAGGAATGTTGTTCAGGACCATTTGCGATGAAAAATGGTGTATTATCGCTATTCGGTATACGATTTCCATAGCTCGCATCTGAATGGTCGATCAGTGCTTTCTCGCACCTCACATCTAAACGATCGGTCCCTGGTTTTTCGCACCTCATGTCCAAATGTTCTTTAGTTGCTTTTTCGCACCTCACATGCGAATGGTCGGTCACTGAATTTTCACACCTCACATCCAAATGGTCGGGTATTTTAGATATGGGTTTCATGCTTTTTGAAGATGTCGAACATGCCTCTGTGTTAACACATTGGGCAGGATAGTCCCTCGGTAATATGCCAAGTGTACGAGACGCAAACCACGACATGTAGAGGCCTTTGGTTCCATTTAACACGTGTATAGTCTCTGTGCATTCAGATGAGCCACACTTAAGCACTGCATCAAATTCGCCTAATTGTTCGATTTCATGTTCGTCAGCTGCTTTCAGTGATATGGTAGGTGGTCGAAGATTTGCGATATCGATGTTCAGTTTATTTAAAACATCTAGTCCACATGCACTACCTTCAGCTCCAGAATCAGGTACTGTTTTTATTATTGACCCATTGGCAATATCACCACCAACTTCAATGTCAATGGTTGGGGACCGCCTATATTTCAACTTAGCATGCATGCGTTGGTCATTTATTTTAGCAAGCAATTGTCCAAATCGGATGGCTGAAAACTGTTGTCGATGTTGACTGCCTAATGCACCGGGACATATTGTTGATTTCGCCCAGTGACCTTTCTGCCGACAGACAGCACAATTTGTGTTAGCAGCAGGACACCGACTTGAGTCAGAATGTTTTTTAGTGCACCGAATGCAAGTCGCACTATCACCATTATCAGTCGCATCTGTCGATTTCTTGCTTGGTTTTAAAAATTTAGATTTCTTACGTCGATATTGTGACATGACATTGACATCCAGGCCACCAACAGCACTTGTAATTTCTTGACAATGACGCTTTGCAGCCTCGTCAGCTCTACATATATCGATGGCTTGCTCCAAGCTCAGATCCTTCTGCGCTAGTAACTTTTCGACTGTATCTGAATCACGAATACCAGTCACGATCCGGTCTCGCAGTAACGATTCTTGACATGTCTCACAAAAGTCACAGGTTTTTGTTAATTCTCGTAAGTCAGTTAACAAATCGTCGAATTGTTCCCCTTCTTGTTGCATACGCATGTTAAAATTGCGACGCTCTATCACAACATTAACCTGTCCGATTATGTGACGTTGCAATGCTTTCACAACTTCCTGAGGTTTATCTTTCTTGTCAGCGGACAAATTCAAATTCATCGCTACTTTGAGGGTATCGTTGGCCAGACATGACCGTAAAATAGCCATTTGAACATCGGCGGGTTGACCATTGAGTTTTGACAGCTGAGCAAAATCCGCCCATCTTTGGGCCCAAATGTTGAAAGCTTCACCTCGGTCCACTGATATGTCCAATTTGTCTGGCATTAACCTCGACGTGGCGAAATTGAAATCTGGAGGATCACCCATCGTGTGCCCCTTTGTTCTGAGTCAAACAAAATTGTCCGATCTTAGTCAATTCAACCTTTGTTATAAACCAAACTGTGGTTTTGCGATCCTATAATTCAAACGCTTACACATCCTGTCGACGACGCCATGTTATGTTTGGTGAATATAACTTATTATGGAGGAATTGTGTTGATGTAACAACGAGCATTGGCAAACAAGAGGAATATATTCTAGCCAATAATAATCTGGTCTCAACCAACAGGGTACATAACAACGCGTAGTATAAGTCCAAAGTCTATCATGCACTTCTCGAATACTTTTGATACACAACTCAAAAGAGAGATTGGGCGGTAGTTGTTCACAAGACTGGTATCACCAGTTTTAAATATCGGCGTGACATTTGATATTTTCCATTCTGGTGGATAATAGCTATTCTTGATAAAAGAATTGAAATAAAATGATAATGGTTCACACAGTGATGATGCACAATTCTTCAGGACTTTTGGGCTTACACAGTCTGGTCCGCTGGATTTTGCCACCTTAAGGCCCCTCAGTGCGGTATACACGTCGACAGGTGTAAGTTTTATAAAAGATATTTGTGGGCGGTCAGGGTCAAGTACGGATTGGGGTAGGCTCTTCCCAGTATCATCAACTGACGAAATAGTAGAGAAGTATGTATTAAATGCGTTGGCTTTGTCAGTTGATGAGATCAGGAATTCGCCATTTGACGCGATCGGGGGAATAGATCTACTATCATTAGAAAAGAGATAGCTCTGGAGTGTTTTCCACCAGGATGATTGGTCAGTTGTATGATCATTGAGCAGCTTTTCATTTTTGCTATCAAATTGTCTCTTGCTTTTTCGAATAGCCGAAATGACCTCGTTACGTTTGTTTTTAAAGTTTACCCACGCGTGTGGAGTATTCTTTCCTTTAGCTAACCTATGTAGTCTATTCCTTTGTCTCATTAGTTTTCGGATATTGCATGTAAGCCAGGGTGGTAGTCCCTTACGGACGGTCACATTTTTGTTCGGGATATATTCTCGGCATGTCGTAATCAGTTTATCTGTTAAGATTTCAACATGTTTTGAAACTGGGGAGTTGCAAGGCTCCTTATAATTCCAATCGCTAAAAGTTTTATTCATATCATTGTAATTCGCCATATTATAATTCCATATCTTTCGCATTAGAGTTGTTGATGTATTAAACGTTTCTAGAGTTAGTCGCAGGACAACCGGACAGTGGTATCTCACGGTATTGTCGAAAAAGTTTCCATGTACATTACAAGATTCAATAATACTCTTATTATTTGTCAAGAAAAGATCTAACATGGTTGATGTCCTCTCCGTATAATGGGTTTTGTCGCTAACTAGTTGGGCAAATCCCCGCTCGCTACAGAGTTCATTAATTTTTCCATTACCGTCTACAAAATAGTTTTCATTAAAATCGCCACCTATTACAATGTCAAGGTCTTCGTCGCGTGCAACTGTTATACTCTTGTCAATTTTTTTCCATATACTCACGGGTGTGTTTGGTGGTCTATAGAAACAGCCGATTAATAACCTTTTTTTCTTAACCGTGGCATCTATCCATAATGCTTCAATGTCTGGGGAAAAGAGGTCATTTCTGACGTGGAATGGAATCGAGTCGCGCACATATATACAAACCCCACCCCCTGTTCTTCCATCGTCCCTATCATGGCGTACAGGGTCATGGTATCCAGGAAGTTTGATATCGCTGTCGGGTATAGATCGACTAAGCCAGGTTTCGGTGAATAAACAGAAATCATATTTGCCTTCAGTCGTTTCGGCGGCAATATTGTCAATTTTACGACGTATACTCTGAGTATTGAGAAGCATGAAAGAACAATTGGGTTCGGTATTAGTTGTGTTAAGTGGCCCTGGGTGAGTTTCCACATCACCCGCAAGTAATAAGAGCATAGACATGGCCCCAGCCAATATCACTGTCATACATAAGACCGTATAATTTGAATTGGAAATGGGAATATTTTTAACGTTTTTTGGCATTGACACACGTTTCTGTGTGCTCAAATCCCTAATTCTAAGTAATGATTCCGACAAGTTTAGGTAGTTCCACATGACAAAGCACAATAATATGATACTCAGTGCTACATGGGGTCTTATTTTATTTGCCATCAGGATAGAAAGTACAAGAAGAGTATAGGACTGTCTCAAATCGAGGCGGCCCTTACTGGAAAGCCTGACTGCGATCCCATGAGAGACACCAACTTTGGCCCTATATATAGCAATTTCAATCATTTTCAAAGTGGGGAAATAAGTAGTGTATTTGTCCCGAGAATGGGCACTGTGGGTGTCTCATAGTGACTTCACAGAAAACTTTTGTCTGTATCTGTACAACTTTACAGCCCTCTAACATAGTTATAGAAATTCTGGTGTTTGGGTTGGGAGCAGAAGAGAGAAATGGAAGTGAAAGAAAAAGGAAATGAAAGATAGGTTGAATGAACAAAGGCATTTAAAAAAAAAAACATCACAGAATCAGTACCAGTGAGTGGGGTTGGGAGTTTGCAGCCTTACTTAGGGATAAATGGATGTTCACAAACATTGAACTAGTTCACATTATTTATTTGTGTTATATATACTGCGCGTCAAGCATCTATATGAACCTTACTACCTATTGACAATTGTAACGTTTACCAAGTTGCGTAAATATGTACACAGAATATACTATAGGCCGAAATTATAAATATGTATGGATTATTTGTCTCATCCAGTTCCGGGTCAAACACGTATAGATACAGTGCAATGAAGTGAAAAAAGTGCGTGTATTACATTATTTGAAGACACGTGCACCGTTCCTCGGTGCTTTAAATCGAAAGTAAATTTAGTAAAGAAAATGATAATACATGTAAAAAAAGAAAAACATCCAATGGTATGGGCCCGCATCGTAATTAGTATAGGAGTGAAGATATACAAGATAAGTTATCAGAAGACAGTAGAATTGATGAATTGTCATTGTACGTAACTCCGGCATACACAATCTTGACGGTCGGTCCAGCAAAGACTATAAAGATGGTTAGCACGAAGCTAGCAAAAGAAGGTTAACTTAATTTTACCAGGCTAGTTGAATGTTGCGCGTGTGAGATTCAGTGCCGGCTGAATGGTTAACAAGGGAAAAAATATCTTGCGGTGGCTACGCAAACACGAAGGGTTAATACGAGGACGTCAGCATCATTGAATTGTCGAATTGTCAACTTAAATATAGAAACACTCTTTTGAACACTAAATTTTTTATTTTTTTTATATGTTTTGTATTTATTGTATGTAATTATGTTCTGTATTAGTTCAAATTAAATATTGTTTAAACCAAATATAGAAACGGTATACAAGAACCGTGTGATGATAAGTTCATCGGAGACTAAGTTATCAACATGAAGCTAACGAAGCAGGGTTAACGTGACATATTGTATGTTGAGCAAAAAATAATTGTCTTGGCGACTGCTGTGGTAACAACGTCTAAGTGCGCGAATGACATGAAGCCATACAATGGAACTAGAAGGGTTAACAAATCGGGATATACAATATGGGGAATGCAACGTTGGTATGGTTTGTTCGCGATTTTCTTCCAGACCCCTGGACTGATTTCAAAACAATTTGGTATGGTGATTCGGGGTACCCCGGTGGATATTAACGGCGTTAGTGTTTCAAAATTTTGATTAAAAAAAAATGAAATTGAGTGAGCTGGAGTTCAATCTAAACAAAATTTAACTTAAATTTAAAGGGAGCATGTTTCAGATAGTATTCGTTATAAAATCGATAAACACATACAATTATTTTGAAACGACACCTATTAATTTCAAATTGACATGGGTGGTTATTTAACACCTTTTATTGATTGACATTTGATGTATGTTTTTTTCACAAAATGACCGCCCAATAAGCAACCCCAGTTGAGCAAACCAAGAAGGAATCGGCCGAACCGTTGACCAGCTTTGCTTGGAACAGAAAACTCTCGCACAAATTATCTAGTCAGTAGGTGTATATTGTATCAATAGAGTGCAATGCACCAAGAAAAGCCATTTACCATTCAGTATGTTTGAGACCTCTAGAATGTAAAGCTAAAGTAACAGCCTTCCAAGTTTTGCCATTATAACATTCGGATACTCTGTGGATTATAAGCATGTGTTCCGTTGTATGCTTGGTAATGACACTTACTTTTTTTCAAAGTCCATGTGAACCCTATGCACGTTGACTCCCGCACGCAGGTGGAAACGACCAGGTGATTGGACCATCGCGTTTGTCTCAATCAATGATTTATTTTTCTGCATACCACACTATAGTGATCACCTATTGCTATTTTGAGACATTCCAGACGTTTATCTGCACCACATACAGCCACATTCAGTCATATATAATACTACACTTTATTATATACTTGCCCATGAATTATAAGGTTTTAGCAGTGAGATATAAGTGATATCCCACTAGTGAGATATCGATATCTCACTGGTATTATTGCGCCGTATGGATCCTCATGTGTGTAGTCAGGTTATACTTCATAGTGAATGATTTCCTGCACACATCATGTACTGACATTCATTGGGGGCCATCGGCAAGTAACGAAAGTATATAATAAATACAAAATCTATACTTTTTGAGTGTTTTAAATATGGGACTATTTTTTTGGGCGTAATGTGTCAGCTTGAAATTTCTGATGTATTGACATTCATTGGGGGCCATAAGCAAGTAACTAAAGTATATAATAAACAGAATATCCACACTTTTTCAGTGGCTATGGGTTAAATCTCATTGGTGATGACAAAACATTTGTTTTGTCATCACTCATGAGATATAACCCATATCCACTGAAAAAGTGTGGATATCCTCTATTTATTATATGCTAAGCTATCAAATAGTAGTATTTTTGCAACAGATAAAAACCGTTATCCGTCTAGTGTGACATCTATATCTCACTCGTATCCATCCACGCTAAAATGAAAAGTGATTCGGTTCTTGATGGAACACTGCCAGAAGTCTGAATGTTCAGGTTGAACAAAATTTTAATATGTGATCAATTAAATATTTTTGTTAAACATACTATGATGTTAGCCCCTTTATCCTCAACTAATCTGTCTGAAAAATTAAACTACTATTATATGCACAAGCTCATTACCATGGCTGTGTGCTTGTGTATACATTTGTTTTTGGACTTTTTACTCTTCTTTCGAATTGAGTTATGGGCCAACTGAGCGGAGCATATAATAAACAGGACATCTACACTTTTTGGTTGGATATGGTAATTATCTCATTCGTGATGAGCCACGAGTGGAAATTTATTTTTTTGTCATCACTCATGAGATAATTCCCATATCCAACCAAAAAGTGTAGATATCCTCTATATATCGCTTTCACACATATATACGTTTCCACAGTCAGACATTGTACCTTTTTTTAGGGGATGGTAAGTGTGCCACTCGAAAACACCCGACTCCCGGGACAGTATATATATCCTCCAACGAATCCTATATATCTTTTGTAAAATGTCGTGTACACTTTAGGTACACTCGGTAGCAGTTGTTTCTGAAGGGGAGAGGGGTTTCCAAGAATTTCATAATCTGAGCCCCGATCCCCTGGACATCCAAACTGTTGTATGTTGCACATATTGTATAAAGTTGTATCATGTGGGTCACAATAAATGTTATGAACGTCACACGAGAATCAGATATTCCAGTTGACCAGGAATTTAGAGAACAGGAGCCAACAGAGAAGAAATGTCCAGTCTTTTGACAGTAATGCCACATAGCTTCTCTCGCGGGGCAGTAACGATCATAGTGATAATTGCTGCCACAGAAGAAACATTATTTGGCTACTCAACCACACCGCTGTCACTTTCTAATTAGCTGAGCACTAATGTTCCGCGTGCATAGAAACAGCCCATCATCATTATTTTGCGCAGCAGCGGTCACAGTATATAGTAAGTTGAGAGGAATATCATTTCTCTTCACAGGAATTCGGTAGCCATAAGATTTGTTGAGAAAAACTCTTCTTGTTGAAAAATGTGAGTCGTATAAATGGACATTTTTTTATTAAGAGAAAAACGATCTGTTAAGAGAAATGCTATTTTTATTAAGAGGAAATCGGTTTTTTGAAGAGAATTCATCTTCTTGCATTCATGTTAAGAGAAATTGCAACGATGGCGAAGGAATCCTCGTAACAAGAAATCAACTCTTCTTAGATTTATAGAATTTTCATTTGTTTGCATTAGAATACCTGTTTATATCATTTTAATTCGTCTTAAAGGGGTACTGTACGCCATTTTCAATAAATTCCCGGTGATAACAACGATCTATTATCGATACTATATAGAAATATAAGTAATTTGAGTCGAAGATGTACTCTGTAAACGCTCAGGTTAATAGGCTATCTTAAAATTTTATAATTTAAAAGTTAATAATTTAATATAAATTGATTTTATGGCTCCAGCCATAAAATGGCGTCTCTTAAAATTCGAATTTCCGTGTACAAAACGTAATCAAATTATAATTGAGGGATACTGGATTAGGAAAACAATTGCACACACGATCGTTTGAAACATTATGCTTATACGGGGAGAAAACCCAAGCCACTCATTGACTAGTGACGGTACACTAACTTAAATGAGTATATGGGACTACTAAGCATATAATATAATGTTTATTTGATTCATTTGGTTGAAAACTTTACAAAAATTACTCAACAACGACAATTTGTATTTTTGCATTCCGGTAAATTTGCCATCCGTAACAATACTTCGTACTCAACAAACTTTAAAAAAATGGAAAAGTTGTTACCTTATTCTCCGACTCGGGGATTATAGAAACCAACAACAACATCTTGGGTACAGTACCCCTTTAAGAGGAATTGAATTTCTCTAAACAAGAAATTAATTCTTGACGAAAAATCAATTCTTCTTAACAGGAATTCCCAACTAATTCTAGTTCAGAGAAATTGAATTTATGTTCAGAGAATTCAATTTGTATTGGCTGTTAGATGTGAATTTGGCTTCCCATATATTTCGAAATTTTCAAGAGAAATGTTCAATTTCATGTTTTAAGTTTAATGTTCTTTATTAACTCTCTCCACTTCTCTGTGGAACTGGGTTTGACATACCGATCTATATCCAAAAATAACACAAGTTTGAAATAGTAAAGCTAAAAGATCCAAACAAATTCGAAATGAAAATACGGAAATATAAATATATAAATAGCTGGGAAAGCTGCACTGGAACCATTGTACAGGAGGTCATGTATATAGATTCAATTAAACTATCAATTATTCGATGCGAATTTTGCTAATTCCAACATGTTTGTTTTATTTCTGTCACAAAAAATGAGTTAAAATTTTTCATAACTCGGATTACTTTGGAATTATATATCAAACAGGTTCTCCGCAAAGATGAAAGTTCACTGCATACGAAAATATAATGGTATTCTGTACCCAGTGCATATCCTCACCACAAAGTTGGCAGCGTAAAAGAAGAAACTTCTGAGCTTTTCCAACTGGAAATTTCAATAGGGAGCCGATTATTTCTAGCGCTCAATTTGATGAGGTACGAACTGAATTTTGGCGGCATTTCTAAAATATATATATCTATGCCAAAATTCTATATACATTTTAACTCTCAATAAATTCTGCTGCTCCCTTTGGTACAAGGGGCACATGAAGACATAATGACAGGCGTCTTAATTCAGATGGGTTTCCTGCTGAAACATTCTGGGATGTCGGCGATATAGATGTTAAAGGGGTACTGTACACTAAATCCAACCATTTATGGGATCATTTTCTTTTATACTCAACAGAATATATGCAACAAATTAATGAATTTGAGCCATGGATTAGTGCAAAAATACACTCATTTACTTTATTAACGATGCAAACAACATGGTGATAATAATGAAAATGAATTTATGACTGGAGTATGGTATTATCGATAATTATTGACTTTGAAATGGACGATATATTTTCTCCTGTGTTAACGAGAGGCCCATTAGCGCTAGAGGGGCCAGGTTACTACGTTTTCCGATTTTTGTTTTTCAGTTTTACTAGAATTGTGTATTATAGTTGGAAAATATAGATTGTTCTCGGTCGATGGCTGTTGGAATTATAATAATCGATTGAGGCGTTTGTGAATTATGGCCGTTAGACGTGAGGTGGCTGAAAAAGTAAACTCTCTTGTGATACCTACGTATTCTTTAGCGATGCATTTTTGAAAGTGCATGGCGCACTTGTGTTAATTCATATTTTACTCGTTTTAACGACTCTGAGATATCAACGAACACTGAAACCACTATACACATGTATGAATTAATGTCGCATTGTCACATGGAAACTACTATACACAGGCAGGCATGCATGTCGCATTGTCACCTTGAAACCACTATACACATGCATGAATGCATGTCGTATTGTCACATTGAAACCACTATACACAGCCATGAATGCATGTCGCACGAACAATGAAACCACTATACACAGGCACAAATGCATGTCGCATTACTATAAACAGGCATGGAAGCATGTCGCATTACTATAGACAGGCATGCATGTCGCATTACGATAGACAGGCATGCATGTCACATTACTATACACATGCATGCATGTCGCATTAATATATACACAGTCATACATGTCGCATTACTATAAACAGGCATGCATTACTTTTCACAGGCATGCATGTCGAATTACCATACACAGACATGCAAGTCGCATTACTATACACAGGCATGTAAGTCTCATTACTATACACAGGCATGCATGTCACACTACTATACACAGGCATGCATGTCGCATTATCTCATATATATTTTGAAGACCTCTGTTTTTCTGTCTGTCTGTATGTTTGTTTGTTTCTCTGTCATTTATACAAATCTACGATTCTCCACCGATCGGGACGAAACTTGGTACGTGTGTGTAGTTTGACCAGGCGGTGGACGTTGTCGTATTGGCGAGCCCGTGCGGCGCCCGCTTCGCGCATGCGCAGACGAGATCTCAGAAACGGGTGGAGCTATCGACTTGAAATTTGCTATGTGAATGTATCTTGCCCCGGATACGAATTTTATTGAGTCGCCGAGCCCGTGCGACGCCAGCTTCGCGCATGCGCAGACCAGATCTCGGAAACGGGTGGAGCTATCGACTTGAAATTTGGTATGTAAATGTATCTTGCCCCGGATACGACATGCGCAGACGAGATCTCGGAAACGGGTGGAGCTATCGACTTGAAATTTGCTATGTGAATGTATCTTGCCCCGGATACGAAGTTTATCGGGTCGCCGAGCCCGTGCGACGCCAGCTTCGCGCATACGCAGACCAGATCTCGGAAACGGGTGGAGCTATCGACTTGAAATTTGGTTTTTGAATAGCCCGGATAACGTCGGGCTTATCGGCTAGTCTCATATATATTTTGATGACCTCTGTTTGTCTGTTTGTTTGTCTGTATGTTTGTTTGTCTGTCATTGATACAAATCTACGATTCTCCACCGATCGGGACGAAACTTGGTACGTGTGTGTAGTTTGACCAGGCGGTGGACGTTGTCGTATTGGCGAGCCCGTGCGGCGTCCGCTTCGCACATGCGCAGACGAGATCTCGGAAACGGGTGGAGCTATCGACTTGAAATTTGCTATGTGAATGTATCTTGCCCCGGATACGAAGTTTATCGGGTCGCCGAGCCCGTGCGACGCCAGCTTCGCACATACGCAGACCAGATCTAGGAAACGGGTGGAGCTATCGACTTGAAATTTGCTATGTGAATGTATCTTGCCCCGGATACGAATTTTATCGGGTCGCCGAGCCCGTGCGACGCCAGCTTCGCGCATGCGCAGACGAGATCTCGGAAACGGGTGGAGCTATCGACTTGAAATTTGGTATGTGAATGTATCTTGCCCCGGATACGAATTTTATCGGGTCGCCGAGCCCGTGCGACGCCAGCTTCGCGCATGCGCAGACCAGATCTCGGAAACGGGTAGAGCTATCGACTTGAAATTTGGTTTTTGAATAGCCCGGACAACGTCGGGCTGGGTAGAGCTATCGACTTGAAATTTGGTTTTTGAATAGCCCGGACAACGTCGGGCTCATCGGCTAGTCTAATATATATTTTGGAACTTCTGTCTGTTTGTTTGTTGTTTGTTTGTTAGCTATGGCCGGGAAAACTGCCGGGCGGATTTAGCCCAAACTTCCTATCTAAGGGTAAAATTACAGATGGAGTGTCATCGCACCGCTTCTGAGAACGTCAGAGCACTCATTTTCCAATCCCCCGCCACCGCAATGGAAATTCATGGGTTAATCGCGTGATAGTTAAAGAGCGTTCGTATCCGCAGTGTCGTTGATAAAGAGCGTGTATGTGTCCAGACATGAGCGTGTTGTGTCTGTGTACAGACATGAGCGTGTTGTGTGATTGTTATGTCTGTTCGTAATTAGGGCACAGGAGCTTGGAAATTGGTCAAAAACCCCTCTATTATTGGCGGAACCACCACACGGGTGGTGGTTCCGCCAAAAGAGGGGTTTTGACCAAATTCCAAGCTCCTGTGCTTAGGGGTTCCTGGGAATGGGGGAGATTTCATCGGGTTAGTTTTTCCGCCCGAGGTGACCTTCGCCTTGAAACGGGTACCCACAAATTATCTAATATATATTTTGGGACTTCTGTCAGTTTGTTTGTCTGTTAGCTATGGCCGGGAAAACTGCTGGACGGATTTCGACGAAATTTGATACATACGGGTAATTTTGTCCGGGGAGTGTTTTGGACGGGTCAAATCGTGACTCCGACCTGACCTTGACCTTCAAAATGGTCAATTCAAGGTCAAAGCCCGGACGAAGTCGGGTCACCTGCTAGTCTCATATATATTTTGAAGACCTCTGTTTGTTTGTTTGTCTGTCTGTCATTTATACAAATCTACGATTCTCGACCGATCGGGACGAAACTTGGTACGTGTGTGTAGTTTGACCAGGCGGTCGTCGTTGTCGTATTGGCGAGTCCGTGCGACGCCCGTGCAGCGCATGCGCAGACGAGATCTCGGAAACGGGTGGAGCTATCGACTTGAAATTTGCTATGTGAATGTATCTTGCCCCGGATACGAATTTTATCGGGTCGACGAGCCCGTGCGACGCCAGCTTCACGCATGCGCAGACCAGATCTCGGAAACGGGTAGAGCTATCGACTTTAAATTTGGTTTTTGAATAGCCCGGACAACGTCGGGCTGGGTAGAGCTATCGACTTTAAATTCGGTTTTTGAATAGCCCGGACAACGTCGGGCTCATCGGCTAGTCTAATATATATTTTGGAACTTCTGTCTGTTTGTTTGTTGTTTGTTTGTTAGCTATGGCCGGGAAAACTGCGGGGCGGATTTAGCCCAAACTTCCTATCTAAGGTTAAAAACTCACGGGCAGTGTTTACCGCCGTTTTGGGGAAGCTCAGAGCACCCATTCTCCACTGCCAGTCACAAAAACTACCGCCATTGGCACGGTGGAGTTAATCGCGTTGATAGTTAAAGAGCGTTCGTATCCGCAGTGTCGTTGATAAAGAGCGTATGTGTGTAATGTGATTCTTACGTCTGGGTCCACACGTGATCGTGACTGTATCCAGACATGAGCGTGTTGTGTGATTCTTACGTACTTAGGGCTTCCTAGGAACGGGGCAGATTTTCATCGGGTCAGTTTTTTCGCCCGAGGTGATCTTCACCTTGAAACGGGTACCCACAAATTATATATATGTGTGTGTCCTTTATAGACTCGAACCCATTGAGCTCAAACTTGCTACCCACGGGAAGTGTCATGGACGGGTTAAATTGTCGGGGGAGTGTTTTGGACGGGTCAAATCGTTACCCCGACCTGACATTGACCTTCGGAATGGTCAATTCAAGGTCAAATCCCGGACGAAGTCGGGTCACCTGCTAGTACTATATATACACAGACAGGCATGTCACATTACTATACACAGGCATGCATATTAATGTTAATGTGAACCTAAAGAGATTCGACCAAGGTCATACATCGAACAAATCTATTAAAATAGGTCAGCGAATTTCAATAAATAAATTACCCCTTTGTTATTCAGCGGTATATGTTAGTATTTGTTTTCGAAAGATTCCCTATAGACCCGGGTCACCGGGTGGCAGTGTATCAGTGGCATATGTTTAATTTTGTGTCATCGGCGGGATTTAATCATAATACCGAGGCCCAACGCGAGCATTGATTTAATATCGGGTATCATAGTGGTAAACATAGAAATAGTATTGCGCAAACATCAGTTATTAAGTGGACCACATTGTTCGATGCAGCTGCATTCCATTACCGATCACGGAGAAAATTATTGATTCAGTACAGTTCTGTCTGAGAACTGGAGTATACCTGGCACTTTATATAGTAATGAAATAGACACACAACACACACTGTATGCTAATTATACAGACACAGCCATGCATGGTAGTCTAAATTTCTAGCATCTTTCAAACAAACATGCACATAATTAGTGTAAACATATTTTTATTTCCAAATCCAAACATAATACACATAATACACAAATGACATAAATATACAACATATAAGAGATAATGTATGGAAATGAGGATCAGACAACAAGCCCGAGGGCTTATATGAAGTCTTCTCCTCTTTGGTGACATGCCCCTTCCCCAATAAGTGAGGGAGGGGTATCGATCAGACGGGAAAGGATAGAAATAATGTTTTTAAAAGGAGAAGTAACTAAGTTTGAGTTGGGGATGTTTGATTCGAACGAAACTACATAATCCACCCTACTTATGTATAGATACGAAGATGTCTTGTGATCAGGACAGGTATGGGCGACCAACTGGTCAAATAAGTGTGAAGTAACAACCAATATGCGTTGGTAAATTATTTGGGTTTGAAATCTATATTTTTAACCCTTTACCCAACAGACGGCCCTGTGCCAATGCATTCTCTTATATATGCGAGTCGACCATAGGTCGCCTCGCATATATAAGAGAATGCATTGGCTTAACACATTAAAAATTATAAAATTGTTGAAGAATGTAAGAAAAAATGATAAAAGGGTCGGTCCTAAGCCCGCTACTTTTCCTAATATACGTCAATGACATCCCCCACAATCCACTTCATAACATACAAATATCACAATTTGCCGACGATCTGGGCCTTTGGACCACCGGGGGGAACCCCAAAACGTTGGAATTAAGATTACAAAAACAACTTAATGACCTGGAAATATGGTGTTCTAAATGGCGCACCAAACTCAACGCCAAAAAAACTCAGTTAATTGTATTTAGTAGAAAACATACTAAAGGCAAACTAAATTTATCCATCTTTGGGGAAACTTTCGAACAAACCCAGGAAGCAACTCTATTAGGCATAACCCTCGACAGCAGATTATCTTTTCACCCCCATATTAAAAACATCTCGACCAGGGCCTCCCAAAGAATTGGGCTATTAAGGATGCTCAGGGGCACCTCATGGGGACTCAATCCAGAAACCCTGATTAAACTTTATAAGCAATTTATACGATCTTCCTAAATCCACACTCAACAAACTCCAAATTATACAGAATAAAACATTAAGAATGGCCCTTCGGGAAAACATACGTACCCCCATCAGAATGTTACATGATACAGCCGATATACCTACTATCCGCGTCAGATTACAAGTACTAGCCGCAAACAGTCTTATAAGACTACAAGGCAGTACTTTAGTCGACGAACTAGAACTTAGGAAAATTTTACTCACCAAAGACAAAACAAAAGCAGCTGGCCGGCGAGGCGAAGTTGGTTCTGGTTCACCGGAATAAACCCCTCAATGGTCATGCCATCACTCCCCCAATCCAACGAACACTTCCCAATCAACATAAAAATAGACCTATCTCATAAAATTCATAAAACGCTAGGTCGATCAAGTTACTAACACAGTTCAATCAAAAGGAAAGTAAGTATACAAGTAGACATCACATTATCGAGTCAGCCCCACCAGGAAGACATGTAATTATGAATTATGTTTCAACAGGGCTCGATGAGACGTACTGCTCATCGACAGGATATCACAGTGAATTGGCCACGCCCTCTCTGCAGTAAAGCAAGCCCTAAATAAAACCCACTGGTAATACTCAGCTTAAACAACCTATTGGGTATGTACTAACCCATGTATGCAACATCCGCAATATCGACCGTCTAACAAGACTAACATAATATTAAAACGTAGGGTAGCGGGCTCCGGCCCTAGATGGCTCCTTGGGCGCTGATGAATGTCCTCGGGCGTCATAGATACCCTTTTGGTGGCCGTATTATAAGCCATTGAGTAATTATCTCTTTCAAAATGACTAACCTGCTAACTATTTAACATAAAACTTATAGTATTACCCCGCACACCAAATACAATGTGTACAGGCTGGCACAAGATTATTCCGAGCCTGCCTTTACGCGTTGTTAGTTGTTTGCCTGTGTGGTCGCAGTATAAGCTATCAATATAATCTCCCTCAACTGACTTACTACCACATATACAAACTTAAACACATGTTCTCAACCACGCCCGTACATACACGAAGACACAATACTAGCAACAACAGTCGATACCCAATCCTCAGAGACATATCACCAACAGTCTGGCCTCAGCTGCGTCCTCATCTGTGCAACAACACAACCAGGTCAACGGGCTCTGAGACTCACACAGGAGTGTAAGGCGGGCATTGCACCACCGAGAGTTGGGGAGCCCCGACCGACCTTAAGTCAACCGGCCGGCATTGCACACCCTTCCTAGAGTTGAGCCCGTAGTATAAGCCCTGAATATAACAGACTAAGGCAACGGAGTTCAAGCATGCACCAACTTGGACACTAGTTTACAATAAACCACTAAATAAAAAGATATCAACTAAGTTAAACCAACAGAACTCGTATTACAATCAAGGTAAGTCTTCTCGCTGGTCCGCTTTTGGAATGGATGGGGGGGGGGGGGCTTTGCTTCCTGCCAGGGTGGCATGAAACCCATACTCCACAAGCAAGCATCAAATGACTAGGAAACACTCACAACCAAACTCAACAAACGCTCTTCAGCGGCACTATATCACTCAACCGTGGGTTGTAGGAGAGGGCTTACAGCCCTTTCAAATCTTCCCGGGGGGATCTTCCCAAACCCAAACTCCAAACTCTTCAAGTTGTGTTTTTTCAGAGACGGATCAACATGCATATTTTTCTTGATCATTATTGTATAGCGATCAAACAAATGTTTTTTAATTTCGTTAGATCATTATCTATTATTTGGTACACATGATTTGATATATTTGTTACCTCGTTAGGAAAATATGGAATGTTTTTCTAGTTTTTGTTTTGGAAATGTACATATTTTATACATAAAACTGAACACAAGAAACATACTGAACATTTTTCTTGATCATTGCATTTGATAACTTTACTTGGTCATCGTTTATGAACTAAGATGAATTCATCGAAAAGAAACTCTTGATAGCTAATTGATATTTTCCAAAGTGAGATTTTCCTTTTGAACAAAATAATTCTAAGTCCATTTTCATTTTTTCGATCAGAAATGTCACATCAATGGCAGGAACATCTATCCTCAGGGGGGGGAAACTATGGCCCAGTACCCCCCAGACATGGTCACTATGGCCCAGTACCCCCCCCCAGACATGGGCACTATGGCCCAGTATCCCCCAGACATGGGCACTATGGCCCAGTACCCCCCAGACATGGACACTATGGCCCAGTATCCCCCCAGACATGGGCACTATGGCCCAGTGGGCCATAGTGCCCATTTCTGGGGGGTACTGGGCCATAGTGACCATGTCTGGGGGGTACTGGACCATAGTGTCCCTGTCTGTGGGGTACTGGTCCATAGTGACCATGTCTGGGGGGGTACTGGGCCATAGTGACCATGTCTGGGGGGTACTGGGCCATAGTGTCCCCCATTACTACTCACATGGGAAGATACTATCGAATCTTAAATTAGATACACATATCACTGAAAGTAGACAGCAGACTCTCTCAGCTTAGGAAAATCAAATTCCAAGTGAACCATATGCACATTGACACCAGAACGCGAGTGGAAACGACGCGTTTGTGTCAACCAATGATTTATTTTTTGGCATAAGCGATCACCTAAATGTGTTATTTGGAGATTTTTCCAGTCGTTCTTCTCCACCAGAGACAGTTATATATATAATACTACACCATATCACTTTCACATATACGTTTCCACAGTCCGACAGTGTACCTTTGTTTAGGGTGTGGTACGTGTGCCACTCGAAATAACCCGACACCCGGGACAGTATATATATCCTCCAACGAATCCTATATATTTCGTATAATGTCGTGTACATCTTATGTACACACGATAGCAGTTGTTTCTCAAGGGGAGGGGTTTCCGTGAATTTCATAATCTGAGCCCCGATCCCCTGGACATCCACACTGTTGCATGTTGCATATATTGTATAAAGCTGTATCATGTGGGTCACAATAAATAAGTTAAGAACGTCACACGAGAAGCAGATGTTCCAGTTGACCAGGAATTTAGAGAACAGGGGCCAACAGAAAAGAAATGTCCAGTCTTTTGACAGTAATGCCACGCAGCATCTCTTGCGGGGCAATACAGTTGATAGTGATAATTGTTGCCACAGAAGAAACATTATTTGGCTACTCGACCTCCGCTATCGCTACCTTTCTCACTAGCAGGGCACTAATGTTCCGCTTCCACAGAAACATCTCCATCATCTTTGTTTTTCGCAGCAGCGGTCACAGTATATAGAAAGTTAAAAAGAATATAATTTCTTCACAGGAATTCGGTAGCCATAAGATTTGTTGAGAAAAATTCTTGTTGTTGAGAATGTGAGTCGAAATGAATGGATAGTTTTTATTAAGAGAAAACGAACCTGTTAAGAGAAGTGCTATTTTTTATTAAGATGAAGGCAGTTTATTGATGAGAATTCATCTTCTTGCATTCATGTTAAAGGGGTACTGTACGCCATTTTCATTAAATTTCCGGTGACAACAACGATCTAATATCGATAATATATAGAAACATAAGTAATTTGAGTCGAAGATGTATTCTGTAAACACTCAGGTTAATAGGCTATCTTAAAATTTAATAATTTAAAAGTTAATAATTTGATATAAATTGAATTTATGACTGGGGCCATAAAATGGCGTCAATTAAATTACGAATTACCGTAATCAAAAATAGTAATTGAGGGATACTGGATTTTTAAACCGATCGCACACACGATTGCTTAAAATATTATGATGAAACGGGGAGAACACTCAAGCCACTCACTGACTAGCGACGATACAATAACTTAAATGGTTATATGGGACTAGTATGCATATAATATAGCTTTTATTTGATTCATTTGGTTGAAAACTTTACAAAAATTACTCGACAACGACAATTTGTATTTTTGCATTCCGGTAAATTTGTCATCCGTAACATGACTTCGTGCTCAACAGACTTTCAAATAATGGACAAAATGTTACCTTATTCTCCGACTCGGAGACTATAGAAACCAACAACAACATTTGGCGTACAGTACCCCTTTAAGAGAAATTGCGAAGATGACAAAGGAATTCTCTTAACAAGTAATCCACTCTCAGATTCATAGAATTTTCATTTGTTTGTATTAGAATACCTATTAATTTAATTCTTCTTAAGAGGAATTGAATTTCTCTAAACAAGAAATTAATTCTTGACGAAAAATCAATTCTTCTTAACAGGAATTCCCAACTAATTCTAGTTCAGAGAAATTGAATTTATTTTCAGAGGAATTGAATTTGTATTGGCTATTAGATGTGAATTTGGTCTCCCATATATTTCGAAAATTTCGCGAGAAATGTTCAATTTCATGTCTTAAGTGTAATGTTCTTTATTAACGATTACCCACTTCTCTGTGGAACTGGATGTGACATGCCGATATATATCCAAACATATTGTCAACAAAAGTTTGAAATAGTAGAGCTTAATAAAATGAGAAAACAATACATATAAAGATCCATATAAATTCAAAATGAGAATAAGGCAATATAAATACATAAATAGCTGGGAAAGATGCACTGGAACCATTTCTTTCGTGTACAGGAGGGCATGTATATACATTCAATTAAACTATTAATTATTCGATGCGAATTTTGCTAATTTCAACATGTTTATTTTATTTCTGTCATAAAAAATGAGTTTAAGTTTATCATAACTCGGATTACTTTGGAATTATATATCAAACAGGTTCTCCGCAAAGATGAAAGTTCACTGCATATCTGCATATATATCCTCACCACAATGTTGAAGAAAGAAGAAGTAACTTCTGAGTTTTTCCAACTGGAAATTTCAATAGGGAGCCGATTATTTCTAGCGCTCAATTTGATGAGGTAAGAACTGAATTTTGGCGGCATTTCTAAAATATATATCTCTATGCCAAAATTCTATATAGAGTACATGTTTAACTCTCAATAGATTCTGCTGCAACCTTTGGTACAAGGTGCACATGAAGAAATAATGATAGGCGTCTTAATTCGGATGGGTTTCCCGCTGAGACATTCTGGGATGTCAGCGATATATATGGTAAATATATCAGAGCGATTATGAACCACAGAGATTGCAATGATGATAGCAACTGAAATTGAGGAAGGTGGCATGCTGGGTTATGTTGGTTGTGTTATACAGAGCGATAGTGTAAATGCTTTTTCATTTGGAATGACAACCACCCATAAGTAATTTTCTGATCGTTATATATGTTTACAATATGGCATATTTCCAGTTGATTACATCTTATCAAAGTGAACCAGACTGCTCATAACACGTTTGTGTTCACTGTGCTGAAATGTGTGTGGCTGCTTTTTTCTTCAGTGTGATATGTTATATCAAGTAATTAAACGTTAACTCAATAGTGTGCCACAAATGAAGGTTCCTCTCATCGAACCCAGATAAGCTATTTGCTGAATTGCTTGATTTGTGATATTATCAATTATTTTGCAGTTCTTGATACCTAAAGACACAAAACAGATACAAAGCTTTTAAATGTAAAAAATATTTGATTCGAGTCTAGGAACCCATCAAACAAAGCTCAGAGTTATTAGATATTGATTTTTGAAATTTGTTAATTTCTCGAGATGAGTACTAATAATTGCCGTCAATTTTGAAACCTGCTCGAGATGAGTACACCAAAACTCTATTCAAACAGACAAGGATGGATAACTCTAAAATCAAGTGGTAATAATAACGCAATTTTGACTACGTACTGGGCCAGAAAGAATTCCCGATAATGAAAAATAATAGATTTCTAAAATCGATATCTAATTAACAAATCTGAGCTTTGATGGGTGACTTCCTCGACTCGAATCAAATATTTTTGACCCCTGAAGCCATTGAAATAGTAATTGAGATGAGTTTTATCGGATTGAGTACCTTTAACCTCTCAAATGTATCAAAATTAATTCTTTTTTGTCTTTTAGTAACTGTTCGGATTCTTTGTACAATGATGGTGATGAAGTGTGAAATTCAGGAATTTTCACTAGATATACCCAAATACCCAGTTACAGGCCCCTGTGGTTTCTCCACATGGTATCGTCATCAAAAAGTCTAATAAGCTGGTATTCTCTTTGAATTTTCACCAACTACACTTGCACAGAACATATATGTACTTATAATGTGGACACATTTCTTATCCCAAGTGTATCCTTATGTAGACAACCTTGAAATTACGTGGGACTCTCCGATCACTGCATGGAACGGCTACACTGAAATAAGAATCACCAATCTCCCTGATTCAGCAGATCCCGACCCGTATATGATCAGCATTTAAATTAAAGGTACTCAATCCGATTCGTTAGTCCACATATCATCAGATTCCAACAACAACAAAAACATTTGTTGAAATGCCCGCTTCATTTATCAGAATCGAGTAATTTTCCAAAAAACAATGCTAACCACTGTCAACTATAGTATAAAATTGCCCGAAACGTGTTATTTATCAACATGTTGTTCGACGAAATTTGGCCTTATTAGCAACAGAAAGCCTCTTGATTTTAGAGTTATCCATCTTCGTCTGCAATTTGGTTCGAGATCGTCGGCTCGTCGACTTTTTACTGGGCCACTATTAAAGGGATACTGTACCCAAAATGTTGTTATTGGTTTCTATAGTTTCCGAGTCGGAGAATAACGTAACAATTTTTCCATTATTTGAAAGTCTGTTGAGTACGAAGTAGTGTTACGGATGGCAAATTTACCGGAATGCAAAAATACAAATTATCGTTATCGAGTAATTTTTGTACAGTTGTCAACCAAATGTATCAAATAAAAGTTATATTATATGCTTACTAGTCCCATATACTCTAAGTTATTGTATCGTCACTAGTCAGTGAGTGGCTTGAGTTTTCTCCCCGTATCATCATATAATGGTTTAAACGATTGTGTGTGCGATCGGTTTAGCAATCCAGTACCCCCTCAATTACTTTATTTGATTGCGTCTTGTACACGGAAATTCGTAATTTAATTGACGCCATTTTATGGCTCCACTCATAAATTCAATTTATATCAAATTATTAACTTTTAAATTATTAAATTTTAAGATAGCCCATTAACCTGAGCGTTTACAGAATACACCTTCGACGCAAATTACTTATGTTTCTATATATTATCGATATTAGATCGTTGTTATCACCGGAAATTTAATGAAAATGGCGTACATTACCCCTTTAAGTATCGATGGTGAAAAATAATAGATTTTAAAAATCGGTATCTAAAACTCAGAGCTTTGATATAGGTGGGTTCCTTGACTCGAATCAAATATTTTTTACCCCCGAATCCAAATAAACAGTAATTGAGGGGCGCTTAATCGGATTACGCATATTTAACTGTGTTTCTCATTCAGTGCACGAAATAACATATGTGACCCGCCATATCAAATCCAGTCGGAAGTCGGGATTTTTTTTTACCCTGTGCCAATGCATTCTCTTATATATGCGAGTCGACCATAGGTCGCCTCGCATATATAAGAGAATGCATTGGCCTAACAATTTTTTACAATTTTAATAATTTGTTCTTGTATTCTTTAACAATTTTACACTCTTCTATGTGTTTCTATATATGTGTGGGGCTCCCTGCAGGGTAATGGATGTTTTTTTTATTTTAGAAACATTTATTTAAAAAACATGATAAAAAATTGTTAAGCCAATGCATTCTCTTATATATGCGAGGCGACCTATGGTCGAATCGCATATATAAGAGAATGCATTGGCACAGGGTAAAAAAAATCCCGACTTCCGACTGGATTTGATATGGCGGGTCACATATTATCTGAGTGCAGTCATGCTGCACATCATAAAATTGCAGAAACCGCAGTCCTAGAACATGTGTACGTTGGCCCTTAAACGAAGTTGTGGCAAGACACCTATTACGAGAAACATGGAGTGTTACTATATCAACACCTGGAAATACGTCAATTAGCTAATGGCTATAATTGCAAGGCAGTCAATGTGCCTGATTAAGATGAACTTTATTCTTAACAAGAAATAAATTATTTTCTATAAAAAAATCAATTTAGATTCAATTTCTATTGACAAAAATAGTTCAAACTCATGTTAAGAGGAATTGATTTCTTGTTGAGAGAAATTGAATTCTTCAAAAGAATAATCGCATATCTCTTAACATGAGCAATTCCTCTTAACGTGAATGCATTTCCTCTTCTCTTAAGAAGAATTCAATGCTATCAAATGTGAATTTGGCCGCCAATACAAATAAGAAAACTAATGTCAGAAATGGTAACGCGCTCAAGATAATATATTATATACCCATGATTGTAATTATAGAATATAAAATATATTGGTTTTGCGAATGACCACCTCAGAATTCCGTTAAAATAACAATAACAACCAGCACCTAATCAACGAACCGGTGGCCGACTCGGCCGTCTCCGACCACAACCCCAGTGGGCTGCAGAACGAAAAATGTCTATTGACATAATGTTAATGACAATAAAGGAAATTGAAATTCCCAACTACACCTTTTATCGGACTCGGCCACCGGTCGCAGTTCAACTTTTAATCCTCCCAAAAATTCCCTTTCTATAAATAAAACACCCATGCGCCCAGGCGAAACGAGAATCTCTACACCAGTATACACGCGGAGCGAGCGTAATAAGCAATATTTCAGAACTCATACGTGGAATACCTAATATCGCATCTCAATAAAAATATGAAACTAATATGATATCTCACATCAATATAATGATGCAGCCAAGCAATTTGACACCTGTAACTGGTATACTTTTAATTACATTTACCTCCGTGATTTCAATTTATTATGTGGCAAACACCTCACAAATGGACATAACTCCTATCCAAATGTATAATACTATAATACTGGCTAATTATCTGTACAACTCAAACCAAGATCTAGCAAATGGTATTTGCCCCCCCCCCCCCCCCCCCCCCACGCCGAACATAAAACCATTGTAATCGTCAATGTTGCCGAATTTTGAGAAACCCATACTAAGTTACTAACATCGAAAAAAAGCTCGACAAACCCCCACTGGAAGACATTAAAATTATAAATGTCAAAACCTATCACCAAGCATACTGTATACATGTATATGCATGTTATAATACTGTCATCCTGTATACTGTATACATGTATATACAGGTATATTGTCACCCTGTATACTGTATACATATATATATACATGTATAATAATGTCACCCTGTATATTGAATACATCTATATACATGTAGTATACTACCACTCTGTATAATGCATACATGTATATTCATGTAGAATAATGTCACCATGTATATTGAATACGTGTATATACATATAGCATACTGTCACCATGTATATTGTATACATGTGTATACATGTAGTATACTATCACCGTGTATACTGTATGCATGTATACATGTAGTATACTATCACCATGTATACATGTATATACATGTAGTATACTATCAACCTGTGTATGGTATACATGTATATACATGAAGTATACTATCAACATGTATATTGTATACATTTATATACATGTATTATACTATAACCATGTATACATGTATATACATGTAGTATACTATCACCATGTATACTGTATACATGTATATACATTAATTATACTATCAACATGTATGTTGTATACATGTATATACATGAAGTATACTATCAACATGTATATTGTATACATGTATATACATGTAGTATACAATAACCATGTATAAATGTATATACATGTAGTATACTATCACCATGTATACTGTATACCTGTATATACATGAAGTATATTGTCAACCTGTATATTGTATACATGTATATACATGTAGTATATTATCAACATGTATACTGTATACCTGTATATACATGAAGTATATTGTCAACCTGTATATTGTATACATGTATATACATGTATTATATTATCACCCTGTATACATGTATATACATGAAGTATACTATCGACCTGTATATTGTATACACGTATATACATGTTGTATATTATCACCCTGTATACTGTATATACATGAAGCATACTATTAACCTGTATATTGTATACACGTATATACATGTAGTATATTATCACACTGTATACTGTATATACATGAAGGATACCATTAACCTGGAGATTGTATACATGTATATACATGTAGTATACTATTGCCATGTATACTGTATACATGTATATACATGAAGTATACTGTCAACCTGTATATTGTATACATGTATATGCATGTAGTATATTATCACACTGTATACATGTATATACATGAAGTATACTGTCAACCTGTATATTGTATACATATATATACATGTAGTATACTATCACCCTGCATACTGTATACATGTATATGCACGGAGCATACTATTAACCTGTATATTGTATACATATATATACATGTAGTATACTATCACCCTGTATACTGTATACATGTATATACATGAAGCATACTATTAACCTGTATATTGTATACATGTATATACATGTAGTATATTATCACCATGTATACATGTAGTATACTATCAGCATGTATGTTGTATACATGTATATACATGTAGTATACTATCAACCTGTATACTGTATACATGTATATACATGAAGTATACTGTCAACCTGTATATTGTATACATGTATATACATGTAGTATATTATCACACTGTATACATGTATATACATGAAGTATACTATCAACCTGTATATTGTATACATATATATACATGTAGTATACTATCACCCTGCATACTGTATACATGTATATGCACGAAGCATACTATTAACCTGTAGATTGTATACATGTATATACATGTAGTATACTATCACCATGCATACTGTATATATTAAGTATACTGTCAACATGTATGTTGTATACATGTATATACATGTAGTATACTATCAACCTGTATACTGTATACATGTATATACATGAAGTATACTATCAACATGTATGTTGTATACATGTATATACATGTAGTATACTATCAACCTGTATACTGTATACATGTATATACATTAAGTATACTATCAACATGTATGTTGTATGCATGTATATACATGTAGTATACTATCAACCTGTATACATGTATATACATGAAGTATACTGTCAACCTGTATATTGTATACATGTATATACATGAAGTATACTGTCAACCTGTATACTGTATACATGTATATACATGAAGTATACTGTCAACCTGTATATTGTATACATGTATATACATGAAGTATACTGTCAACCTGTATACTGTATACATGTATATACATGAAGTATACTGTCAACCTGTATATTGTATACATGTATATACATGTAGTATATTATCACACTGTATACATGTATATACATGAAGTATACTATCACCCTGTATACTGTATATACATGAAGCATACTAACCTGTATATTGTATACATGTAGTATACTATCACCCTGTATATTGTATACATGTATATACACGAAGCATACTATTAACCTGTAGATTGTATACATGTATATACATGTAGTATACTATCACCATGTATACATGTATATACATGAAGTATACTGTCAACCTGTATATTGTATACATGTATATACATGTAGTATATTATCACCCTGTATACTGTGTACATGTATATACATGAAGTATACTATCAACCTGTATATTGTATACATATATATACATGTAGTATACTATTACCCTGTATACATGTATATACATGAAGCATACTATTAACCTGTATATTGTATACATGTATATACATGTAGTATATTATCACCATGTATACATGTATATACATTTAGTATACTATCACCATGTATACTGCATACGTGTATATACATGTAATATACTGTCATAATGGGTGTCGTGTTCCATTCTATTTTATCGGACGAGGGCCTACAAAAGTTTCAAAAATGTGTGCACCAATCCCTTTGCATATTATGCAAATAAAACATGTCGAATGACTTAGGAAATTATTGTGTGTGTGTGTGTGAGCTTCATAATTAGGGTGTGAATACTGATTAAAGAACGGCATAATTAAGTTCCTGTAATATACCCCACCACCACCACGAGGAGATGGACAATGTAGTAATCCAGGTTACACAAACCAAGCATCTATTGTTGTTACACCGCCAGGTTGCACACCAATTAGTATGACGTCAGAATCACCCAACTATACATCGCATACGCCCAAATCAATAATGTTCATAATTAATAACACACTGTCACGCTAACGCTCGTGATCAAATGAATCACAATCAGTCAATACTTCAAAAGAACACTCGCACTATCAAACGGATGTGTTTTATGTTCAGCAGCTAGATAGTAATTTCATCTATCCATAGCTATGTTTACGAATGTCTGTCTGTCTGTCCGCTATAGAAATTAACAGGGAACCATCCAGAGGGCTCCAAACGGGTCTAACTGGAGTATTTTTTACCAGGAAGATAATGGTCAAGGTTAAAACCAATCTAAATTGCGCTGCGTGGTATAAAGTTGCCAAAGTGCATGTTGCCGTTCGAGTCAGGGCCGGGGAAGGGAGAGGGGCACCAACATCGATAAGAAAATTTTTTGTCGCCGATTTCCATAAAATTTATATATAATCATCTTCATGATACGATGATTCTAATCCTGTAGTTTAATTAAGAAACCAAATTGGTGCCGTTCGAGTCAGGGATATGGAGGGGCACCAAATACATGTTTTCCACCAAACATATATAATTGTATATAGTAGATATGCCACAGTATATATGCACTGTCTCCAAAATTACACGCTTCTATATAATTATAGTTATCTCCATGATACGAGGAATCTAATAGTGTGTATAAAGATTACCACGCTACTGGCACGGTATGAGAGTATAATGAGACAGGGATGGGGGGGGGGGAATGGGCAACACAATATTAGTTTGTAGCCGATTTCTTCCAATTTTAATAGATCTATATAGACATCTCCACAAAAAAGAGGAATTAATGTCTGGTGTGACGGCATCAGAGTCAGGGATTGGGTAAGGGAAGGGCATCGTAATTAGTGTGGTGCAACGTTTGCAGATCGGCCGTTGGGGGCGGAGAGCTTTATTGGGGCATCAGAATCGAGAAAGCCGTGTTGTTTCAGAAATTTATTTTAGGCATCAAAATGATATACGAGGAATCTAAAGGTTTGGTTTTAAAATGCTCAAAGTGGTACACTCCGAGTTTAGGGTGGGGTTGCGGCACCAAAATGGATACAAAACGAAATTTCCAATAAAAAAAAACCTTATCAAGTGTTTTGTTAAATATTAATGGCACATTGTTAATTAACATGTTGAGCGCTTGCTCAGACTTTGTCGAATATGGACGAATGTGACAATAATCTACTATTACCGAAAATGACATGCACGTCGTAAGATAACCCAAACCTCACTTAAATATTTGGCCATTCACCTCAGAACATAAGACACACCTCCATTGGCAGGATATCTCGCACCAGGATGCGCCTCAGACACACTGCATATATATAGGTGTAAATGTTCATCAGACACACCTCAATTGCATTGAAATATTTGGTCCTCAATAAAATCGATACCGCTATGCTAAACAGACACGTTTGCTTGTATATATTTAGTTATATGTAGAGCGTAATTTAATTTTTAATTGAACATCTTATCGAATTATTATTGTGGCGCAAACATAATCGATTACAAAGTAGGTCATATTGACGTCGATGTTGTATTCTATATCTGCCTATCTAGATCTATCTAGATGCATCATGTCCTTTAAATATGGTGTAGTAGCTATACCTATCCTATACTGGGGTGGCAGTGATGACAGCATGTCAGGGCAACATGTCATAATAATAATAATGTTTATTCTCTGATGAAATACTAATATTGAGATTTACATGTACAAGGATAAAATATATACACAAGAATGAGAATGTAACAGCATGTGTATAATATATACACGAACTTCGTGGTGTAAATATAATCAGCGTATTCCTTATGTAGAAGATTCATTATCATCATCATCATAACCATCATCATCATTATCATCATCATCATTAGCAGCATCATCATCACCATCACCGTAGCAAATCATCTTTATAATATCATCATCATTATCCCCATTATCCACAAGCAATATACAACATAACCGTATATATTTATTGTTCATATATGTTCCTAACGAGTGTTGCATATTTCCCGTGTGTAAGTAAAATAATAAATATGAAACCAGACACTTCTCCGGAAATGCTTGTACCAATCATTTTGATTTTATTATTATTTCCAGATCCCGTATATTTTTTGACAGGCCATGCGGGTTACGAGTTTTCAATCTAAACCACCTAATACGCACAAGCTTGACTACCAAGAGATATCTTATCGGGGTCCACGATATGATGGCTCTTGGTATACAATCGCGACCACGAGAGGCACGCGTGCTTTCGATTGAATATCATATTTAATCTGAAGAACCGAACCATGTGGCAAAGAACCAACTGGTTATTTGTTTGGTTCTTCTTTCTTGGTTCTTCGCGAAGAAAAAAATGGTTACCTGCTCCACGGAGATCAGTTGGTTTTTGAAATGATTGCGCCCTGAGTGAATGAAAAACAAATATTGCTCATGAAAATCACGTCGCAGTTGTACTAGTCTATGGGATTGAAACGCCACAGAAATCCGTTCGTATAAGGCAAGATAATGAATTTTGAACAAAGGATTGGTTACTAATTCTTGAGAAAATTAGCGGCAGAAAATTATTAGCTGTAGGAAATCTAATGTATTTCCTCTCCTGGGAGGGGGCTCTGCATGCAATGTACGCGGAAAGTAGAAAACATGCATCGCAGTGGTTTTACCACAATCTAATAGAAATATAATATTCTGCAACGTAAGGATAGCCAAGTTATCCATTCTAGAATATAAACCTTATATCGGGAACATATTATGAATAATGGAAGTATAACTGGATTGTATCTTGTTACGCATCGCTTATCAATGCGCCGATGCAATGGATCTGCACCGATTACGTCAACAATATATTATCAAATACTTCAATCAGATATATATTATTCATTGTTTTGAATGTAAAACATGGAGCTGTTCGCAATGATGAGTTTTCAGGCCATATGATGAATGTTATCAGGTTAACGCGTTGCTATCATAAACAGAATATCGTGTTTCAAAACCCGCGATTGCCACAGGTCTGGTTGAGGTATTAAAACTGAAATATATTCTATATCACCCCCGTGTACGTGGTATCGCCAAAACCGAGGGTATCGCCAAAACCGAGACCGAGGGTATCGCCAAAACCGAGAATATGCATGGGAAAGTCATTTTCACGTATATGATATGGGGATATGTTTGTTTCTCACCGCAATACAGACATCGAGCATCGTATGTGTATGTCCACACGAAGCATGAGTATTTTATCCACCAGTTGTCAATCAGTTTTCCCAGATCAGACCATTATTTTTTTTTTGGCGAATTTTTTCAATGGTGTTTTTGCTTTTGCTCACTCAAATTTTCGAGAACAACCATTCACTAGTATAGTTCCTGGACTTCCACTCTTCCAAAACAAATGCCGGTATATAGTTGAATCTGTCAGTGAAGCATAGCATTTGACAGAATTTAATAAATCCTTGTCGTTCTCAATATCCGCGCGATATGAAGGGACCACTATATCCACCAGTTGTCAATCAGTTTTCCCAGATCAGACCATTAATTTTTTTTTGGCGAATTTTTTCAATGGTGTTTTTGCTTTTGCTCACTCAAATTTTCGAGAACAACCATTCACTAGTATAGTTCCTGGACTTCCACTCTTCCAAAACAAATGCCGGTATATAGTTGAATCTGTCAGTGAAGCATAGCATTTGACAGAATTTAATAAATCCTTGTCGTTCTCAATATCCGCGCGATATGAAGGGACCACTGTCGGTCCAGAAAGATGCGAACGGCCCAGATGAAGATGCGCCAAACGCCGAGTTTCTGTGCAGTAAATATGCGTATTACTTAAAGAGTTCTGATGAGTTTTCGAGTGTTTTTATGTGTATCTGAGACTGATCAATTGGACTGTGAATGTCAACTGAAATATGAATCCATAACATATTCGAAATAATGTGTGCATATTATATTATGAATGTATTTCAATTGAAATTAATTGCCGAAGAGATAACCAAACAATTGATAAATGTATGACATATTTATTCTTGAACGATCCATGCGGAATACACATACACTTGTTAATATGTGGCATACAGCCATGCGCCAATTATATGCCATACCCCATGGCAGAACATAAATTTCCCCCATGAGGTATGGCACGAGTGGAATGACACATACCTGCATACGCACATGCATGAAATAATATCAATAATAGACTGTACACGTATGGCCACAGCACATACAGCCACATACCAATTATATGTCATAGGGTATTAGGCTATAGGAGGAATGAGATCCCCCCTATAGAGTATGGCACAGTAATATGTGATTATGTGAAGAATGTGTGGCTGCAGGATCTGTGAATCACTGAATGAAAAATATATATGATTAATATTGATTATGAAATGCCCCCGGGAGGGTGGGTGGGAAATTGTTTGTATTTTCCCGCATGGAAAGACCAAGAAAGGTAGAATTGAGTTATCTCTCTTCATTCATCGGCGCCTGCTGGGAGGCTATAGTCTATTCCAAACTAATATTCCCTCATCTGCAATTACATAGTTTGACAAGGCCAAACTAACACAATTGCCGAAGAGAGAACCAAACAATTGATAAATGTATGACATATTTATTCTTGAACGATCCATGCGGAATACACATAAACTTGTTAATATGTGGCATACAGCCATGCGCCAATTATATGCCATACCCCATGGCAGAACATAAATTTCCCCCATGAGGTATGGCACGAGTGGAATGACACATACCTGCATACGCACATGCATGAAATAATATCAATAATAGAGTGTACACGTATGGCCACAGCACATGCAGCCACATACCAATTATATGTCATAGGCTATATGAGGAATGAGATTCCCCCTATAGAGTATGGCACAGTAATATGTGATTAATATGTGAAGAATGTGTGGCTGCAGGATCTGTGAATCACTGAATGAAAAATATATATGATTAATATTGATTATGAAATGCCCGCCAAGCCGTATGCCGCCAAGAAGGTAGAACTGCCATGACTATGATTACATCATGCTGACAGGTATAGTAGTGATGGACCAGAATGTCGAAGTCAAGTTGTTTGCTGGGTAGGAGCAGGAGGTAGCTTCTGAGGCCTCCAAACAGCACACCACGTCAGAGAGCGCCATGCACAAGACCACGATGACGTTGACAGCAAGCAACCTGAAATGAATTACTGGCAGCAGAATATATGCTAACATAGGAAGTTATACATGCAGGGAAGTGAACTTGAATGCTTAGTGGCCAGGAATTCTGTTAACTGCTTGGACCAATAGGTGGCGCAGACGATGTGTACCTTCAAAGTTTAGGTGCAGCATATGATGCATATCATTTCCAGCATAAAAATGTGTTTTATTTGCCAATTGGCTACAATTCTACAAACGGTTTATAGGCTCGGATGTGGGATACTCTACGTTCGGCACAAAGTCGTTTTAATTGAGTATTGGTTCCTGTCACTTGTCACCAAGTGTAGCATGATCTTTCGGACGAGGTAAGATGGCTAGAAACGTGAATTTTGCTCGGCAAACTGCTTTTGAATTAAGTTGTTATAATTCGCCAAGATGTGTCGCTCTGATTTGCTGTCCACATCGTTTGTTCCAACAAGAAAAATTATATGAGTGAAGTGCTTAAGCGTACTAGGCTTCAGTTTGCCAAGCATACTTGTCATCCTACTGATTGTGTAACCTGGGTAAGGCCAAACTGACAAGTCACCAACATCGCGGAATTATTTGGTGATGCTATCTGATAGACGCACTGAACACAAGGTTTTGCCTGAAACCAAATTATTGAAAAGTTGAAAACCCCAAATTGGTACTTTTCATCTTGAAAACACGGACAATCGACCTTTCATTGTATGGTGGAGGTATGTTTGTATGCGCTACTAACCCAATCGCCAGTGAGTTGAATTAGCTCAGATGGGACCCCTGACTGAAAGGCCCATGAGGCCCCAACCCGGCGGAAGGAATGCATTGAATAGAGATTAGGGTCTTCCCTATTAATCCCAAAAGTTGGCATAAAAAGGATTGTGTTATTCTGTCGGATAAATGAGTAAATTGGCATCAACATATGAGGAGTAATAGGCAATACTTGCATGGTGGGGAAGATGACATTTAGTTCGTGCTATGCCACGTAACGTTAATTCCAATTTGAGCGCATCGAATGATGCAGCCTCAAAGTCAAGAATTTTGTGCAAAACTTTGAGGCCATTCAAGTAATTTCTAAGAGACTGAACGGATTTGAATGAGCGAGACAAAAATGAGTGTATAAAACTAGACTTCTAAGTTCCTGTAGATACTGGTAAGTCAGGTAGGTGAAAATATGCACGGAATAACATATATGCATATTTGTGGCGCGGAGCGCAGGCCCATGTTTAAAGTACGATCAAAATACAATTTTCCACTCCACATGAACCCCAGTAGGTGTATATCTCTTGTATTACAAAAAATTTGACGGAAAGCCCGAGCTGAGTCCCATTTAAATATATGGCAGTAATGAGATTTCTTTTTCATTAATGCAACCAAATCGTCCACTTTTGGATAGGTCAAATTGACAGGTTCACCCAAATTTTCTGCTGACGAAACTTGATCATTAACGGATGACCCGGGCGGAAAACTAAGATCGACTATAACACGCCGTTCAGAGGCGTTGTTTTTTGGAACTGTATTAAGAGGGCCGATTTTAACAGGACAATTGACAGGATTCGCATCGAATGGGCCGAGGATGGCGCTATATTCTTGTTCTTTCGTGATATATTTGTCGATGGCAACAGGAAATTCCCGAGCACCTTTGTCATTTTTGCAAGAACCCGGTATTTGTGAATGTTTTATATTCCCAGCGAAACCAATCGGGAACCCATATTTGATCAACTGCCAAATATTAGCATCTGACCATGGAGAGTCGCCAAAGTCTGTTCTGGGTATGCTTACTATGCTATCACCCTTACTGCTACTTTCACAATCACTTCCGGACAACACTTGACAAGAATTAGGAGACTTGTTAACTTTATGACGCGCACTATGACCAATACTTCCGGATTTAACTCGGCAGGAATTATCAGGTGTGTTAACAGTATCATGAGCGGTATCAATACTACATGCAGAATTTACCTGAAACCCATTCGCATTGTGAATTGGTTCTGGTAAGTGTGAATTGTTGCTAATCCCAATATTTGGCACACCACTGTCGCGTTTCAAATAACTTGGGTAGAATATTTCAGCTGATGGATCCAGCTTCGGTAATTTAAAAAATAGTCATTGTTTAGAAAGCTCGGGGTAGGCAGAAGATGATTCAGGGTGAGAAAGCTTCTCCTGTCGCATGCGCCAACAAGTGGCACATATGTGCTCAACTGTTCTATTTTCGTCCAAAATGATCGCACGGTGCGGGGATTCTAAAAAACAACGATTTCGTTGATATAAGGTGCAATACCAAGTTGTGTCTGTGGCCCGTTTGGTGGGGTTAAAATTATCAAAGGTTTGGCTTCGAGAAACGGGCTTCTTACTCTTAACATGACTGGACAAAATCGGCAACTCAATTATGGAAGGATCGTCAGTCCACTGATTTTTTCCCCAACTCTATTCGACGCAGCCAATCTGCGTAGAATGAAAGTAATGCATGCCAGTCATAAATGGAAAAATAATATGCTATTTTCTTTAATAATTCCAATCTCCCAGTTCTCTCGATCACAGAGATACCAGGCCTGGAAATTATTTCCATTTCCCCAGCGATAAATTGCTGGAACGTAAGGTTCTTAAACTCAACATTTGAATTAACATATTCGTATGCTAGCATGGCATGGGGAAATATCTGAGGACTGACCACCCTGTCTGATGGTTTAGCAGTGATTCCAGATTTCAAATTCATAGTATTAGTATGACCAACAATAGGATCGGTACTACTACTAGTAATATGTTGATTATCTATGGTCTCAGGTAGAGTAACCTCACCCTGAGTTTGAAATTGATTTTCATGAGAAAGGCCTAGATTATCAAGCCTTCTTGATACTGTGTCGTTCAAGGAATCGACCCTTCGAAGGTCATCAATATTTACATGATTATTTTCAATAAAATTTTCATTTCGACCCACTACTAGTGAAGAAACTTGACTACCTTTAATCTTGTTTGTAGCCTGTGATGTAGCTGCAATCCTTGTCTCCAGTTGTTTGATCTCCAATAATTTCGCAGACCTTTGTTTGTCTTTCTCAGCTTGGTGGAGCTGTTTACTGAGCTGATCAATTCGTGCATCCAGCTGAGAATCACTTTCATTACACAAGTCAGTCATTTCGGCATCGCCACGTGAGTCATGCGATCCATGTCCCAAACCCAGATCAAGGATTTCACGTTCAACTTCAGATTGCTGGAATTGTGTCACAACCGTTCTTCGCTTTTTCTGAATGTCCAGTGGAATAATGCTATCCACATTCGAACTGTTCCCAACATGATCTCGAACGAGATCTTCGTCGCCGCTTGCATCGGATTCAAGAGGGCTAATGGCAGTCTGATCAACATCAATGTCGTCGCCATCATTCAATTTTTTATAATTAATTTCTTTGCGTTTTCTCTGCGAACGATCAGCCATATCTTCATGTAATTTATTCAAATGGAGGAATAATGATTCCGTCAAAGTAGTATCAAATCAAAATGTCAAAAGTTCGACTCAAGGGTGTCGATGTTTGAAGATTGTTTTAGCGGAGGAAAATTGTTTGTATTTTCCCGCATGGAAAGATCAAGAAAGGTAGAATTGAGTTATCTCTCTTCATTCATCGGCGCCTGCTATGAGGCTATAGTCTATTCCAAACTAATATTCCCTCATCTGCAATTACATAGTTTGACAAGGCCAAACTAACACAATTGAACATCCATCTCAGCATTCAGATTTGCGATCTCAATAACGTGAATGAATGATAACGCGATGCCTTGATCACACGCACGTGAATGCTGCCGTTCGCATGCATGCAGCTAATCGGATATTCGTTTACTATTAACATGCTTGGAGTTTGTATATAGACCACACATGCCGGACGACACGCTACGGCGTATCAACGATTTGTTATAATCACTTTATTTTACATACTTTATGACTCGTTGCCACCCGAGTAGACCGTTACGCGACAATGAAACCAAATCATCTTATCGAATATACATATATCGTATTGCTCCAAGTTATGCATTTCTGGCATTTTTAAGAGTCATTAGATAAAATTGTAACGATTCTTGTAACATCCGAACATATATCATCACTACCAAGTACCAAGTACCATAAGTACCAAGATATTTCAACACGTGCATATTATTGAAATTGAAACCAACAACTCGTGATACAGTCGAAATAAACAATACCACGTGTTGCAAATGTTGATCAATTGAACAGTGCGTGCATACAGGTCCACTGGCCAATCAACATCGACGAACTTATGACGTTATTTGATTGAACGATAATGTGATTGTTCTGAGTGACAACGTGTCACAACGGCTGTATATGACTTGGTTGTCGGAAATAATATCAAACTTTTGCGGTCGTTTTAATTGTACTGTCTACTTTGGCGGTTCTCTTGTGAAATAACGCGTGGCATTATAAGAAATAAATATTCATATTAAGCATATGCAGTTATAAGACAAATTTACCATATAACCGGCTGTGCGTTGTATAATTTGTTTTCAAACTTTTCGGTTATAACTGCAGACCATTAATCGAAACAAGAGTCATTTCTGACCTCGTTAAACTAAGAATGATAACGTTAAAATATTGAATCTACCAAAACAATAACACATGTATGTCCCGTACGATGACCTCATGTGATAGTTCCCAAGATGATGGAGATTTATGCATAATTTCATTTAGATTGTTGTGTGCAAATCTTAGCTATATTACTTTTTTTCAAAATAAGTGAAAAAGAATAATTATAGAACTTAACAAGCCTAAAACTAAATCTGCGAACAATACGAATTGAAAGTCATCGTGACGCTGAACATCCATAACAATTTTGGTTAGAACCATAAACCAAACTCAGGACGGAGACCCTGATAAGATAAGATTCATTTCGGTTAAAAATACATATCAATTACAGTATATGCAACCTATACGATAACATAATTAAGTCTTGTGTAAATATTATGCCCACAAAATATGTGGTCCTATGGGCTAATTTAGAAAAGTTATAAACTATTGTGTAATTTACATGTTCACATAACAATCATGGCAGTATACACATGTTCCACAGTGAAGTGTTTATTATAAATAGCAGTAACTTTGTTGTGTGTTTGTTCATATATGTTCGGATGTTTAGTGTGTTAACATAGAATCGTTTCAATTTTATCTGAGGACTCTTAAAAAAGCCAGAATTGCATAATTTGGAGCAATATGATATATATATATATATATATATATATATATATATATATATATATATTCGATAAGATGATTCGGTTTCATTGTCGCGTAACGGTCTACTCGAGTGGGAACGAGTCATAAAGTCTGTAAAATAAAGATGATTATAACAAATCGTTGATACGCCGTAGCGTGTCGTCTGGCATATGTGGTCTATATACAAACTCCAAGCATGTTAATAGTAAACGAATATCCGATTAGCTGCATGCATGCGAACGGCAGCATTCACGTGCGTGTGATCAAGGCATCGCGTTATCATTCATTCACGTTATTGAGATCGCAAATCTGAATGCTGAGATGGATGTTCAATTAATTTCAATTGAAATACATTCATAATATAATATGCACACATTATTTCGAATATGTTATGGATTCATATTTCAGTTGACATTCGCAGTCCAATTGATCAGTCTCCGATACACATAAAAACACTCGAAAACTCATCAGAACTCCTTAAGTAATACGCATATTTACTGCACAGAAACTCGGCGTTTGGCGCATCTTCATCTATGCCGTTCGCATCTTTCTGGACCGACAGTGGTCCCTTCATATCGCGCGGATATTGAGAACGACAAGGATTTATTAAATTCTGTCAAATCATATGCTTCATTGACAGATTCAACTATACCGGCATTTGTTTTGGAAGCGTGGAAGTCCAGGAACTATACTAGTGAATGGTTGTTCTCGAAAATTTTAGTGAGCAAAAGCAAAAACACCATTGAAAAAATTCGCCAAAATAAAATTAATGGTCTGATCTGGGAAAACTGATTGACAACTGGTGGATAAATACTCATGCTTCGTGTGGACATACACATACGATGCTCGATGTCTGTATTACGGTGAGAAACAAACATATCCCCATATCATATACGTGAAAATGATTGTAAGTTGTTAAAACTTGTACCCCAATCCCGTTGTAATGAATTATATTACAATAAAATATGTTTAAAGTAAAGTGAAAATGACTTTCCCATATTCTCGGTTTTGGCGATACCCTCGGTTTTGGCGATACCACGTACACGGGGGTGTATATGATTAAGGCATATGACTCTCCTCATTGCAATATGTAGCTAAGATTATGTGTTTTGCAGGTATTCATGGGGGTGGTGGGTCCCCGAACCGAAAGTTCCAGATGCAAAAACACGATATTCCTTCCTGCAACCCCCATTGCATGTAAACTGTAATTTTATGGCAAGTCTGTTTTTCACTGTGTTTCAGCGTTAACGACCTCATTTGGCAGCCTATTCCACATTGGTCGAATTCTCTGTATAAAAATGTATTTTCTGTCATCTTTATTGCTGTGTTCGATCATCATTTAATTCATTTTATACGAATGGCCTCTTGTAGGTGCACAATTATGTTGCATCAGCGAATAGCGTTTCGTCTTTGATATTGTAATTCCCCCACTTATTGTGTATACCTCTATCTATATACCTCCACCGGCGAGACCAGGGACCAGCAAAGGGACGCGGCGATCCCGGGGGGGGGGTGATTTGTCAAACTTTTTTCCAACCAGATTTTTCTACTTTTTGTCAAAATTTTGGTTTGAAATGGCCATCAGTTGGAAATTTGCCAACAGTTTGAGGTACTGGGCAGGTGGAAAGGTCCAACCCAAGGGTCGGTGTAAATGGTATTTCGGGAATATGGGAGTTTGGTCTGGTTCAAGTATGGGGGCGCATGCAGTTGGAAAATTCAAGGTGGACATCCCCAACGAAGACCCTCCAGCCACGTCCCTGGTCGAGATGTATCGATGAAGCACGATGTGTTCCGCTGTGAGGTGTGATACGGTGCTGCACCTCCCATGCAGAACGCGTGCACCACACACAGCCCATACATAAGTCACAACAATAAAATACGAAAAACTACACCCAATTCTAAACCAATTTACATTCCGTTATAGACCGATGGATATACACAAAACTCAATGAAGTTCCCATTGAAAACGACTTATTTGTTGATGTCAACGTCCTTGTCCTCTAGTCACGATATCCTTTGTGCGAAAAATTACCTTGTGGATATGATCTTTCAACATGATGTATCATAATAAGGAGGTGTTTCCCCAACCTTTCCGCAGTTGGCATGTTTTCAATTTAATTGTATGCAATTGTGCAATAACAAGCAGGGGCCAAGGTCAATTCACAAAACAAGTTGAAGCTATGTGGAACGTCAGATGTGTTCAGAAGGAAATAGCGAATATGTTTAGACAGGCAATACGCACAAGCTTGACTACCAAGAGATATCTTATCGGGGTCCACGATATGATGGCTCTTGGTATACAATCGCGACCACGGGAGGCACGTGATGTTCGATTGAATATCAGAATGTTGGGTATCATATAATACCATATCCCATAATATGTCAAATATAGCGAAATATCGAAATATAAAATAAAACGAAAAAGCGAAATAGGAAAATACATCGAAAATCGAAATAGGAAAATACAGCGAAATAGCGAAATAGCAGGCAATACGCACAAGCTTGACTACCAAGAGATATCTTATCGGGGTCCACGATATGATGGCTCTTGGTATACAATCGCGACCACGGGAGGCACGTGATGTTCGATTGAATATCAGAATGTTGGGTATCATATAATACCATATCCCATAATATGTCAAATATAGCGAAATATCGAAATATAAAATAAAACGAAAAAGCGAAATAGGAAAATACATCGAAAATCGAAATAGGAAAATACAGCGAAATAGCGAAAACTCGAAATAGGAACATACAGCGAAATAGCGAAATAGGGAGAAATATAGAACGAAATATATAAATATGAAATTAGTTTTATAAACGAAATAACGGAGATATTTGAAAAGGTGTCTTTGACGAAATAACGGACATCCCACCCACCCAAGGGAAGAATTTGACTTATATTTCTCCAAAGTTGATCTATTGTGGTGTTGCAATTTCTCATACAAATCGCCGTCATTTCGTCAAAAAAATTCTTTATAGAGTTATTACCCTTCAGATTAAATATGATATTCAATCGAACATCACGTGCCTCTCGTGGTCGCGATTGTATACCAAGAGCCATCATATCGTGGACCCCGATAAGATATCTCTTGGTAGTCAAGCTTGTGCGTATTAGGTGGTTTCTGGTAACCCGCCCGTTCGAACTGCCCCGACGGTTTTCATTTTATGTATTGTTTTTCGAATGTTTTTGTATTTTACCAACATGTCCATCTCTATTGACCATTTGTGAGCAAATTACACGAGCCCTAACATTCCAGTTATATGGGGCTGGATTAACACTGAACATTCTTCTAAAATTTAAATAAAAGTCTGTACTTTTCGTCTTGAGATGTGTGAATTATAATAGCGGATATAGAGTTGTCCCTCCTGTAGAGTCCATTGGGATCAGAGCATCAACAAGTTCCCAGGATTTGTACTGGTGGAATATGATCTCTACGGGCGAAGATAAAGAAGAGATTCACGGAATGATCTAGGATGAGTGACCAATTGAGAATTCCAAGCATAGACAATATGTGACCCGCCATATCAAATCCAGTCGGAAGTCGGGATTTTTTTTACCCTGTGCCAATGCATTCTCTTATATATGCGAGTCGACCATAGGTCGCCTCGCATATATAAGAGAATGCATTGGCCTAACAATTTTTTACAATTTTAATAATTTTGTCTTGTATTCAATAACAATTTTATAATTTCACCCATACAGAGCCCCAGACAAACATAAGCAGACGAAACTCTTCTATATGCTTCTATATATGTGTGGGGCTCCCTGCAGGGTAATGGATGTTTTTTATTTTATGTCCTAAAAATTGTAAGAAACATTTATTTAAAAAAAATGATAAAAAATTGTTAGGCCAATGCATTCTCTTATATATGCGAGGCGACCTATGGTCGACTCGCATATATAAGAGAATGCATTGGCACAGGGTAAAAAAATCCCGACTTCCGACTGGATTTGATATGGCGGGTCACATATACGATATTTGTGACATTTTGTGTGTAAAATGTATATGCAGTTAAATTATTGACGATTCGTGCATCGCCTAATATGTGGTCTTTAACTTTCACTTCGTTAACAGTTCACGAGTTCGTAGATATCTACTGACTGTTATTAACCCTTTTCGTGACGGGAGCTGAGCTGGTGCAGCATTAAATACTATGTGCCAGTTCATTCTCTTATATATGCGAATCCCCCATAGGGAGCCTCGCCTATATAAGAGATTGCACTGCTTACAAGGTAAATGTAAATATTGTTAGGCCAATATATAGGAGAATGCATTTGGCACATGGTTTTCGCAAAATTTCAGGAAGCTCCAGTCATGAAAGGGTTAAAAACGAACCAGACAGCAGCTTTCATAATTCAACAGACATGGCTGATACATGAGCGCCAAGGGCACCATATTTTTCGATTGGGTGCAGCTACCATTTGAACATCCACACTGGGGAGGTTTATATTGTTAAAACTTCAAAAGCCGGCCATCAAGCATAACATATACTGCACGTGCAGTCATTTAATTCCCACGACGGTTAGGTATTATCGAGTAGTCAGTCAGCTATATTCTATTTCCAAACAAAGTCCCTGCAACATAACACGGCGATTAAGTTCGTTGTCAATGAGACGCGAAACACGCCGTACTAGTCTGGCCACCAAGCCACAAAATATAGGGCCCTGCGAATCGATTCTGTTCGAAGCGATTCGGAACCTTTCGTCTGGTTCGATTCGATTCGAAATCGGCTGTCCTGACTCGAATTGTATCGAATCATTTGCAACAGTTGCATTCTCAACGGATGTGCACCTTTGGTTTTTCGCGAAAATAGATTATGATACCAACGAAAGACCACACACAAATACTGTTGTAGACTGCATGAGCTATATACTATATACCATGCACCGAAGCATTGCGCGACTGATGTAACTGATCTAGCAAAATTTCATATATATCGAACTTCCGCTGCGTGAATGTGATTGCTTACTGACTTCATTATTGCTTAGGATACTGTTTCATTATTTTATAGCAGAGATCGACACAACAAACGCGCACTTAATTGGTTAACCCTTTACCCAACAGAACGACCCTGTGCCAATGCATTCTCTTATATATGCGAGGCGACCTATGGTCGCCTCGCATATATAAGAGAATGCATTGGCTTAACACATATTAAAAATGATAAAAATTGTCAAAGAATGTAGAAAAATATTATAAATTTTTTTTTAAATGTAAGAAAAAATTATAAAATTGTTAAAGAATGTAAGAAAAAATGGTAAAAAGTGTTAAAAAAAGATTTTTTTTAGGCCAATGCATTCTCTTATATATGCGAGGCGACCTATGGTCGACTCGCATATATAAGAGAATGCATTGGCACAGGGCATAACTGTAACCATCACAATGTGGTCAATGAACCGGTTCCAATGATATCCACATTTGTATGGTGTTATTGAGACAGACCGAAGATATTTCAGGCTGTTGAAGCTTTATTTGGGCGTTTTTGGCCGGTTTGTTGGGTAAAGGGTTAAAAGCGAATTTGATCCATTTATGGATAATATTTAATTATATACCGACGATCACTTACCAAGCGAGCAAATTGATACCGATATGGCCACTCAGTCCAGTGATATATCTTCACTCTTGATACCGGTATGGCCACTCAGTCCAGTGATATATCTTCACTCTTGATACCGATATGGCCACTCAGTCCAGTGATATATCTTCACTCTTGATACCGATATGGCCACTCAGTCCAGTGATATATCTTCACTCTTGATACCGATATGGCCACTCAGTCCAGTGATATATCTTCACTCTTGATACCACCGATGCAATGATTCGAATCGAGATTCAATTCGATTCGGAATCACTGGGCTGATTCGATTCGAGATTTGATTCGAAATGAAAATGCCCGATTCGCAGGGCCCTACAAAATTGACTCATGTTTTAGCGTGTAATTTTTTTTCCTCAGCGGATTCCGGTGGTCTAGGGCACCATTCTGAAGTATCCACCGGCTGACTAACTGGTAGCCTTGAGGAATTTGAGAAATTCTGGTAAAACCAAGATGGTGGTCACAGTGGCCGCGTCCTGGCCACAAACAGACGGTTTATATTGTAAACGAAACAGAAACGCATATCACTATACATGCAGTTTCTGGTATCTCTTTTTGGTTATTTCCGCCTCGTTTCTGATGATGGTTTTAAAAATGAATTGCGAAAATCTTAGTTTTTACACTAAATTCCCAACTAAAGAACAGAGTACCGGTAAGCGGAGTAAAATTGGTCATAAATGGGTATTTTATCAAACTAATGAATTACATATGGCCATAAAATCGGCACCTTGGTCAGTGTCTTCTTATGCAGAAGAACCTGAAATTACCCAAAAATACGCAAACGGGATAAAAAAAAATGTGATCACCCCTCACTATAATGGTTAGATAATGAATTAAAAGCACTATACCGGTACAATGGTGGCTCAATGTGATAACATCATCCATAAATGGAACAGCTTCATTCTCTCCACGAGCGCGTTTTCTCATGCGTCATTATTGGAGCATGACAATGAAAATGAAACCTTAAAATGGTGCAAGCGAATCTCGATGCCAAGTGTCATGTTGTCACATATTGTTGTATCTATCTTGTATATATGTGTATTTTGTGTTTTCCCGTATTTCATGCTATACATTAGTGTGTCAATGTCATTATGCATTTCTTTGCAACCTGTCCACACTTGGGTGTTTATTGCAATAAAGTTATCTATCTATGTAGTTGGCCTAGTGGTTCTTTGTGGCTGCTTACTCAAACGTGAAGTTATTATCATCTGCATAGCCTCTCTAAGTCTACCCTTCTACTATAAATTACCACACAAATTTATGCAAATAACCAGAGTCTGCGCTTTATTGTGCAAAATCAGTAAAGAGGCATACCACAAACAGCTGGTATTATTCCTGCGTTAAAACAGAGATGAAACCCATTCTTTGGGAAAAAACCCTCTGAAAGCATGGAACAATACCTCATACATGACATGGATATAACATGAATCAATTTGTATCATGAAAAAGTAATATAATATACAATGTTCTACTCATGTGTATATATCAGGTTTTTGTTTTTGTTTGTTCTGTTTTTGCCTTTAATGTATATATGCTATACTTTTGTATAAAAAATTTGTTGCGGAACCATGCGCTGAAAGCAGACTGGCTAAAGTGCTCTATTTCACTCATAACGCCAAAAAGGCGTAAACACATTTCAATTGTAATACTGCTCACTCATAATTAACCTTGACAAATCATGCAGTCACCGAACGAGCGCTCAACACATTTCGGTGACCATTCAATTGTAATCACTCGTGTCCATATAGACAAACGTTTTTATACTATTCATGGAAACGTACAAAACTATTATTCCTAACGGGACGTCTGTTGAAACAAAAAGTCACGGGACCTTGAGTTTCCATCTTTGATGAAGCCAAACTCGAACTAAATTCGATGGGTCGATGTCTAATGTATTCTAATTACTCATGCTTGAAATTTGTCTGCTTTATTTATATTGTCTGCGGATGACTGAGTTCTAATTTCAAAAAGTTTTGACTTCGGCCATATAATACCAAACTATATATAACATTTGCACCGACATCTTTAACGGCATGCAGAAGTCACCGTGTTGCAGCTCAACAGCCGAGCAAGTATTATCACGTTTGGATGAAACCAAGGCAATCAAGAATTAAAGAGATCGGGTGCATGGTTTGCTTCGAAAATGACACTATTTCAAACTTGAAGTCCTAACTGTGTCCATCTATTCATGTATATACTATTTGCTATTGGCGATATCATTAACAACACTAAGCAAAGAAACCATGTGGCTCCATATTGGTACTATTGCCCCGGTAGATGCAGGGGGGATTTTCCGGGCACGTATGCCGGGGTGGTGGGTGGGTGGTCGATGGGACCGATAAACAGTTTTTTCTGCAACTCTAAAAATATAAATTTTTCCTGCAAGTTTGTTGACTGTGTTTGCAATGAGTTTGGCTTAAAACACCTTAGAATAAGAGAAATAATGTAATTCTAACTGCTAAACTGACTGCAGGCAGTTATCGTGTTGTATTTTGTTGCAAATTTTGAAATCCAAGATGGCCGCTGGCAGCCATGTTTTTTGGCCGAATGACCCCAAAATGACTCGTTCCTATTTGCATGTCAATGTTAACATCCATGACAAATATTATGCACAGAAATTCATATATATATACAGCTTTTTACAGTGAAACCCCCCCCCCCCCGCAAATCTGTTTTAGTGTTAAAAGAGGGGTGGGTGTCCAAAAATGGTCGGAAAAAAATGCCGAAAACGGAGCTTTTCAATGGCTAGTGTTTGGCAGCAAGCCATATTTAGTATTTAGGGCATTACTGTGTGAAGTTTGGTGATGATTGGATGAGGGATGTGGCATGTAGCGGATGCCGACGGATTAATGATGTAAGGAAGTTTGTGTGTGGGTGTGTGTTTGTGTGTGTGTGGGAGGGGTGTTTGTGCGTGCGTGCGTGTGCGGCAGCGTCTTAGTCGAACGGCCCGTGGGTGCACGACATTAAAAGGGAGTGTCCTAAATCCCTATGAGTAAGGCACGGATTATTGATCGGGAAGCTGTGTGGTTTTGAGGCTGCCACCATGCACGCTATGTTTGGGACTATATGGTTATAAATGGAGAAACCAGTATTTAGTTTAAATGCTTTATTTATATTTCACACGTGCGCGAAATATTCTTGTTTCTTGAGTTCTGTATCCTGCTGATTCATCTTAGTCCACGTCATTGGGACTTCGTCTCTTCTTTAGCTACACAATTAGCCGGGCTAAGATTCAGCAAATCAGCAATCCATTCAAGTCAACTTCCTCCGGACTTCGTCTACTTCTTTAGCAATACCCAATTAGCCGCGCTAAGTGTCAGCAATCCTTTCAAGTCCACGTCCTCTGGACTTCTTCAGCTTCCAACATTCGCGCTAAGTGTCAGTAAATCGGATCATTTGAAGTCCAACGTCATTATATACATCTGGACTTCGTCTTCTTCAGCTATACCCAATTAGCCGCGCTTAGTATCGGCTGTCATTTGAAGTCCAAATCATCTGGACTTCGTCTTCTTCAGCTATACCCAATTAACCGCTCTAAGTGGCAGCATGTCAGCAATCCTTTCAAGTTCACGTCCTCTGGACTTCGTTTTCTTCTTCAGCTACCAACTTAGCCGCGTTAAGTGTCAGCAAGTGAGAAATTATGTCTTCTTCTTCAGCTATCTAATTAGCCGCGCTAAGTGTCAGCATGCAAGTCAGCAATCCCTTTTAAGTCCACGTCCTCTGAGGCGTACGTTATTTTGCTAAAATCCCGATTCAGAATCTGGATTCAGATTACAGATTGGTCCCCGTACGACTTGGTTCGGCAAAAGAACAGACCAGAAATTGGCAGAATCAGTAAACGAACAGACCGTAATCTCAATCTCGTGGTAATCCGAATCTGGATTCGGATTCCGATTACGGACTCAAATGTTCGTAATGTAAACAAACCGAGATTTCGCCACGTCGTAGTTTAAAACACAATAAAACATAAGAATCCGTCTCTTGTGTACAAATTATTGCAGAATATAAACGATCTATATCAAAGAATTTTAAATGCGGAGACAAATTTGTTTTATTGAATGTAAACTGGGAGAATATTACTGAAATTAGCCAAATAATAACGCTATTGATAGTAACGCTGGGGGAGCACTTCGGTTGATGGCGAAGCAAATCATTGTTGATTGTCACTTTCATATGTCCATTTCATAATTCCATCCATAAAATACCGCCCGAACGCATGTCGATTTCGAATTCGGCAGATACGTGACCATTGACCGAATTCATATGAACCTGCATGGATATGTCTTCTGCTGTGTTCGTTATTATAATGTTTCTTCTTATTCAAGAAATAGTAGGATTATATGATATCGATGGATTATCAGATACACGTATGTACTATCATCTAGTCTTATAGCAATTTCATGTTTAAAATGTTTTGTTTCGTTAAATGCAGTCGTTTTGCACAATAGTCTCTGTATAGACAACAGACACATGTTCTAGGGACGTGGCTAGAAGTTTCCTCAAATTTCCGACCAGCTGCACCCCCCCCCCCCCCCCCATTGAACCAAACATCAATCTCACAGGTTCGCAGAATTCCATTTGTTCCCATTGGAAATATCCAACCTGACAAACACTAAGATTGGAAAATTACCAACTTTTACTGGTTGAAAAAAATCAAACAATGAGAACAATGCCAACCTATATATGGTGTCAAATTAATGTCCAACTAATGTTGTGTCATGCATGAAATTTCCTACTGCTGGAATGTACCAAAGTTTAGTTTAGATATATTTATTTATTACACGTACATGATATATAACACATACATTTGTTTATACATACAAAGGAATTGGGGGACAAGTGCTGACTCACTTAAGGGTACCCCCTCTCCCATATATTATTACACTGAAAAAATAAATAATTAGTAATGGCAAAGCAACATGACTACCAAAACAAGTTGAACATATATACAGATCACTGGACACACCCTCTCCCGAGTTAGTCATAAGTTTGTATATGTATTTATTTAAAATCTGGTTTGTTTGTTGCGTTTGCTGGCTTGTACGTATCATTATTTGGAACAGTTAGTCAAAATAATCCTGATTTTCCTCACGTATGAATGACTGCACAGCTAAGCAAATTGAACAAAAGTTCGGGGTGGGGGTCGAGACAACCAACCAACCAACCCCTGTCGTCACGTCCCTGTTCAACTGACAAGTTTCGTGTGTTCTTCACAACATCTTCGGAATTTGATTCAGGAGGGCTAGAGCTGTCACGTTTAGATATGCTTGCCCTCATCAATAAACACACTTTAACTTGAAAAAAGATGCGATTAAGTCGGATTGGCAGCAAATTATGTGCCGTGTATATACACATAGAAGAAAAGCATGACTTTCACAACAAACATGAACTTTATAAATAGAAGATACAAATGATATTTGCGTCAAATACATGAGCCATGTTTGACGCTGGGAGAACATTAAACATAGTTTCGGAGACCACGTGGATTTCAAAATCTGACCTAGAATCTGGAATTAGCCCCGCCCCCGTAATCGGCTTCGGATTCTGAATCCGGATTTTAGCGAAATAACGACTCTGGACTTCGTCTTCTTCAGCTACCCACTTATCCGCGCAGTCAACAAGTGAGAAATTTTAGCTTCTTCTTCAGATACCCAATTAGCCGCGCTAAGTGTCAGCAAGTCAGCAATCCTTTCAAGTCCACGTCCTCTGGACCGTCTTTTTCTTCAGCTACCCACTTAGCCGCCCTAAGTATCAGCAATTCCACCAAGTCCGCGATGGGACTTCGTTTTCTTCTCGGTTCCTCACATTTTCTTCGTCTTGTCTCGATTCCATGAGCTGGTGCTTGTTTCAGACATTGGTGCAGGCCAGCGGAATTAGTGTGCCAGGATCATGCCTACTGTTGCTGGTCCTTGCATGATATTTTAATAATGTTGCTATACGCAAAGTCAACAATTGTGTTCTTCGCAGGCAACTGAACACATTACAGCTTTAAGTGACAACTATATTAGCGCTTGGTGCGATTGCACATGTCTTTATATTAATGTTGTCATAGCAAGGGCGTGTCCCCCACTCGTGTGTGGTTCCAGTGTGAGCATGGTGGCAAGTGTTTATAGTCTATGACTTTGGACATGTTCCCGCATGGAACAAATATTAGGACCACGTATACATACTGAAAGTGGGAGGAGTAATACATGAATACCGTAGCCTGAATTTATGCCTACTCTTATGTCATGGTATGACCTTAGCTGATGAACGTGACATTTAACCCCCAAGTAGCTAACTAACTAACCAAGGATTATGAAGGGTATATAAATTAAACTTTATATTATACATTATTACTGAGCCATTTTTACCCATAATGTTGTCTACATGTATTACTGTATTTGGTGGCATAAATTTATTGTCCGTTGCCTTTATTAAATCAGCCCCATAGTTACAACATGTTACACCTTAACGATAAGTGGTGCACCACGACTTTTTGAGAAAACCACGAAACTCCACATTGGTTTCAGTGTTAAAATTTGATCGCAACTGCACACAACACACATTGGCTGATATAACATTAAAATTATGAGTAATATGTCACAGAGTCATACGTACCTTATGTGCGATATTTCAAATCGCACAATCCATGCATGGTAACATTAATTACGACATTTAATAAATTATATAATCACTAATTAAACTCCTTTTAAATTAGGAAAAACCCTTAAAAGGTTAATTATCGAACCCCCCAGATCATATTATATAAAACATATATTCCACATTATATATTTATTATATGACTATCGTTTTTCTTTCCCCAATACCGCTATTGTATAGCGATCATTTCCTGGCCATCGGATCAGCTGCAGTTTGATCCGATGTCATACCACCCTTCCTCATCTCGCATACTGCGCATGACCGGAAAAAGCAGGACAGTTCTTTCTTTATTTTTGATACTAGCGAGCGTGTGCAATTGGTTTCATTTCATAATTAATGAGAGAAATTGTGCTTTTTAAATAAAAAGCATGTCATATAATAAACCTGTTATCGCTGCAGTAAATTGATCTGGGCTTCGCATCACGTCTCGTTGAAGAGGTCAGATCGCTGGATCAAACTCGACGCCTGCGGCGGCTCGTTTGATCCAGCGATCTGACCTCTTCAACTCGACGTGATACTTCGCCCCAGATCAAATCACTGCAGCGATAACATGTATATAATACCAGTTGAAAGAGGAAGTTCCAAAACATTGTATTATCAAATTATCCGGTCGAATAAACTGTGAACATTTTGTTCTTATCGAGGTACCGTGGTCTGTTTTGTGTTTAAATTTGATCCCGACTATCTGTGATGTCTATTATACTCAATGTAAGGGAAATAACTCGATCTCTCGGTTTGAATTCTGATGCATTATGGGTTAACAACGGGGGAAGTATTGGTGTGAATCTGAGAATCTCTATCACTTGGTGGACACTCCTAGGCTACAGCTGTTCTATATCCTTGTAGAATATATATTTTTGGTTTTATTTCATATCAACAATAGTCAATAAAACTGACTCTGTAAAGAAATAATCAGAGATTCAAAAACTAAATGGGCCTTTAAAGGTACTCAATCCGATTAGACGCTCCTAAATTACTATTTCTTTGGCTTTGGGGGTAAAACATATTTGATTCGAGTCGAGGAACACCCCCTTCAAAGATCAGAGTGATCAGATATTGATTTTTGAAGTTTGTTAATTTTTGGAGATGTGGACCACTCGAAAATCAAGTGGTTACTATTAACAATAATAACAACTTGATTTTAGAGTTATCCATCTTACATCCGCAATTTGTCTGTTTGAGCACATGGAAGTGGACCACATCTCCAAAAATTAACAAACATAAAAAATCAATATCTGATCACTCGGAGCTTTGAAGGGTGGGTTCCTCGACTCGAATCAAATATTTTTTTACCCCAAAGCCAAAGAAATAGTAATTTACGGGTGCTTAATCGGATTGAGTACCTTTAAAGTGAAATTTCCGCGTGGCTCCACATCAATATCAATAAGTATGTGAATATGTACATATGTGCAAAGTTTCATGCTTTAGTCACAAATTGAACAATTGGCGTGAAAATTGGATTTAATTATTTATGTATTAGTGTCATTGTGACCGATAAGAGATGCCTGACATTTTGATATATGGGAATGAAAAATGCGAGGGGGGTGCAACGAAATCGAAAAATAAGCGTCTTTTGAGAATTGGCTCACGGACTATATGTATCAATACTCCCAAGTACATCCCCACACAAAATACTTCTATGATGGAATAATAACAATGCAGACACAGAGACACCGCGGTGAGGTATGATATGGGGATACACAATAATTCATTCACGACAAACGTATGCATTACGTTGTACGTACACCAGCAAGAATTTATAACTAACCAACCTCAAGGGAATCGACTCGTTCAATCTCGCACCATAATGTCGACATGAAGAAATTGAATCAGACAGATATTTCGATGTAATAAGTACATAATAAAACTTTTCTGATAAAAGTATCAACTTAGAAGTTAGAATTTTAGTATTCATTAAATATATCAAATTAGCAAACACCACAACTGGTGGTTTGTTGTTGTTGTTGTGAATATAAGATACGAAACATAGTACATATCGGTGATGTGGTATTGCTGAGTTACTGCACTATATATATTCTTGCATTATCATTATAGCATCAGGCGGGCGACAAAAAACAATGCAATGTGCACAGTTCGTGGGCAATAAAGCGTCGTCTATAAAATTTAAAACAAGTACGTATCATATTGTGATAGTTCTCACTATATTGACAATTCTCAGTAATGCATCATTTAAGCCGCTTACACATGGGCGCGGCGCGGCCGACGCGGTTATATAGCGAATAAACTTTTTGTCATCGCCGCGAGAGTGTGTCACATGGCAGCGGTAGAATAATTATAAACGCCCGAAGTAATGTGTTTCATAACATAATTTCTAGAATGGAGGCAGTGCCTGATGACACACTTGTTATAATAGCGCTGGAATATTTGTATCGACAACGAAAAAAGAGAAATAGAAGGTTTTTGGTACACCAATTAATAAGAGATATTTACATGGTGTATTTAATCATTTATACCGTGAACTCTATTCAGATGAGGACAAATTTATACAATACTTTAGAACGTCAAGGGAACAGTTCGCACGGATACTTTTCTTCATCGAAGATGATATAAAGAAAGAATACAGGGTGCGGAAGCCAATCAGCCCACAACAAAGACTTGCGATATTTTTGGGGATTTCCCTTAAATTTAAGGTAGTATACTACAACACCCGATGAATATGTGTGGAATGCTTTGATCTGACATTGATTCGTCGCGCGATCGCTCTGCAAAATGGCTCACGGTTCCATTGAAAATAATCGCGCCGCTCATTAAAAATGTCGCCGCGCGTAGATTGGCCGCGCCGCGCCAATGTGTAAGGTCCCGTGCTTCATGACTGCACAAACTTGATCGCCCGGCCGCGCCGCGCCCATGTGTAAGCGGCTTATTTTACACGGAAATACAACGACGCATATAATGTTATGGGAGCCTCCCAAGAACTGATCAATGTCGTAGCCCGCGGCTGACATTAGTTTTTGTGGCGGCTTTGTGTCGAGGCGCAAGCCATGTCGTGTCGTAAAACATTAATCTAGATTACGCAAAGGTCGTCCATGTGCACAATGTTACGCCGTATACGGTGTAACATGTTTAACATGAGATTCTCAATGAGGAAGAAGGAACGTGAAACCATTAAAATACCTAATTTAAATTATTGCTCAATTTGTTAAGAGACTATATACTTCAACGATTATATTATTTAGTACAGGCACATTAGACGTAAAAGGGGAAAAGTTAGGAAATAAGTCGGGGAAAGCTGGTTTAAAAAAAATATTATTTAGGCCATAACATCGTGGATGCGTCACGAAAAATCCCCTAAAATCCAAGTTGAGCTTTCTGAGTTACACCATTTTTTTCCATATAAGAAAACAAACTTTTTTTCTTTTTCACAATCATGGAAATAATTGGATTATGTGACAATGTTTCAGTCTGAAAATATATAAAGGTAACTCGATTTTGTTCAACACAAAATTCTCCAACCAGAGACACCAATTCAAAGGGGAATTTCGAATGAATTTCGCAGATATGGATATGAAATAACATATATACTGAGCCAAAACAATGACGATTTTTAAAGGCAAACTGTAGTATTCGATTTCGTATTGATCGGGTTTCCTAAAACATAGACGCGGGTTATCTATTTTAATAACTTCACAGACATCATGTATCACTCCTTCGCAATAATAGGCAGAATTAGCGACTACACATATCGTTTAGAATGAATTTTTTGAAGATAGTATATGGTTCTCCTGTGCTCATAGTATACATGTACCACCATGCATTATTGTGATAAAAACGAAATATTCACGTTTTATCATTGATCGGAGGCAACTATGACTACACGGACAATAGAATATCAAAGTTCACCCATTTTTACTCTATGAATATCTCTCATATATACTGTTCTATAGCAGTGCATTTTGAAAGGTTTGATGTTGTATATTTAAAAAAAACGATGATAGATCACATTGGTGAGGCTGCAATGATCATATATTTCTGCTTCTAGAAAATGTCACATCAATTCACCGCTATTAAAATTTCATTTCACAGTTTAATTTACACATAATTTATATCACACGATTCAAGATAAATAGTGCAGAGAAAATTGAGTTATTGTTCCGTTTCTTTGCGACCAAAAAGTCCAGATTTAACCATTGTATGAAACCTTGCTCTCTCGTGAGATATATTAGAGATAATTCGTACATCTCTGATCAAATGATTCCCTTGTACTCTCACATAATTCCGTCTAGCTGTTCGATTTTGCACAAAATGTAATTTTCATTCAATTTTGTCCATTTTGGCAGCCATTTCGCGACCTGAGTTCCAATCTGTCCTTAGTGCACTTTTTATGATTTGAGTAAATCGATTTTCAAAGTTTGAATTGCCGTCACGACAGAAATTTATGGTTTACAATTGAAAACTTCACATCGTTGGATACTTTAATGTCTTAACTATTTATTTTTATCAAGACCAATCCGCACTAGACTGTTATATCTCTAAAATTTTGATAAATGTAGACCTAGTGTGTGAAATTTTGCACTTAGAGCAGAATAGAAGTAAATATTTGTTGTTGAATACGCGAATGACAGTTCAGACCTTAACTCTATTTTAGGGCAAGGTTGTCCCATGTTCCGAAAAATATGTCATGTTGGAACTTAGGACAACTAAGAGTTAAACTATAAACTCTATTAATCAGAATAACAAATTGATTTTCGACACTTTTGGAAGCCCCATTTGTCTCAAGTACACTATTTTTGGTCATGTTGGTTTCCAGTATCGTGTATTCAAATGAGTACCAACATCACCGTAAACACAATACTACTCGAGAGATGGACTTTACATATCGTGCACACCATAGTAATGTCTTGCCCCAGCAATTGGTACGAAATTATTTCACGTATACTCACCAAAGTTGTGCAATTACCAGACGTACGTACGGAGCTGTCCTACCTGTATATTTGAAATTGGCAATATATGAGTGTCAGATGACATATGAACTCAATTTAGCACCCCACTCATTACAATTGGTCTTCTGACATATTCATTTCAGCTGCTAAGCTAATATTTGGATACCATCAATGTATTCATCAATTCGCGACCTGATTTCCATTCTGTCCTAAGTGCATTTTTTGTGTTTCCGAGTAAATCGATTTTTAAATTTCAAAGTTCTGGAAATTGGTTGTTATTAGACTTATGGTAGATATCCTGGTATCTGCCGAGAAATCAGTATTCATTCTGCCAATAACCATCAACTTCGATAAGGAGATGCTCTTTCTTATATGATATTTCGACCAGATTCGGGAGGTGGGGTGCGATTTTTTGCATTTAGCACAATATGGACTCAGTCTTAGTAGAATATTTTTCGTGGGACACTATGGAAACGGAATTTTTTTCAGGACCGGTCTGTTCCAAGTGGTGATTATAAAAGAGATAATACGCACTTGGGACAACATGAAGAAATATTTAGTCTCAATTTACCGTATAACATGATAGAATTAGAGATTACAATGTGAGCAGAGTGTGATATGTGCGCTCTTTGGAACAGTTAGCCAGCACATCGACATAGAAACAAGCATTTTGAATTGGTGTTGTATGGAAAGCATGCGACTCTTGATGATATATTGCATACGTAATGTTGATATGGCTTCATGGAATGTACTCTTCGTTAATGTTACATTGCGAATTTGACGCGTATATATTAGTCCAGGAGATATTGGTCGACATCTGCACCCCCACCAGGACTCAACTTCACCCCACTAATTTTCTTTCGTAATGTCTCCTCTAATTTGTTTCGGTTGTTAACAAGAAAAAAAGTGGCCGCAGAGACTCCAGACAAGATGGCGTCCATCGTGGCGGCCATTTTGTTTATATGCATCAGGTCTCTTTGATCGCCGTTATAGTAAAGATTATATAAAAAGCGGTCTTGTTTTCCGCTCGCTTCGTTATGCTAATATACAACCCTCACCAATTAGCCAAAAGTCCGACACCAGAATCCAATATGGCGGCCAAGATGGCCGCCGAAATGTGAATATATGCTATTTTTCTTACATTTTACCACCTTTCGTTTGTCTCTATGGGAAAATATTGGCAACTTGGAGTGAATTTATACATTTATCGTATAGAAGAGTCATTGACGAACACAATGGGATCATAATATACATTCATAGCGGGATAGTTTTGTCCAATAACAAGTTTCCCAAATGCCGGTATAATAGGTCAAAGCCGAACCAACACTAATAACGCGATGTAATGTTTCGAATCAATGAAAGTTATTGCTATCATAACAACACCCATGCATATATATGTGCAGGAGATACTCGAGCTAGGATTTCTCTTATACCTGAGTTGTGGAATATTTATCCAAATCCAAGACGGCTGCCAAAATGACCACCAGAAATAGAAAAATCGCCAAAAATTGCTGATTTTAACATCAGTGAGCGTTATTGTCACGACAATTCCACACCTGTTAACTATTGTGAGTTGGGAACACTTAGGCGAAGTACTTTCATTATACCATATCCAAATAAAAGTTCCCCAGATCTAAAATGGCGCCCACAATGGCGGAAAGATTTTGAAAAATCACCGAAATTCCCTCATATTCACATCATTGGGCATTATTTTCGAGACAACTGCACACATGCGGACAGTTGATTTGGAAATACTGAGGTGAAGTAATTACCTTGCATCTCATACAATAAATTGTTTTCCAAATCGAAGATGGCGGCCAAAATGGAGACCGAAATTTGAAATCAAGCTCACATTCCTTTACTTTCTTACGATGGTCGTTATTGTTACGCGAATTCTGCTCATATGGAACATTGATATGAAGTATTCATTTGAGTTTGGCAAACTCTCACAGTCAAGATGGTGGCCAAACTGGCGGCCAGAAATTGAAAAGAAGTCGATATTATCACATACTAATTTCAACTTTTATATCGATACGTATGGACGATACTGTACATACTATAGGCCATTTATTAGTTTCAACATAAGTCGTAGCCTTCTGGAAAGATGAAAACCCACAATTAATCATCGCGATGTGGCATTTCGAAATCCATTGCCCACCATAAGCGCCCATAATGGCCGTTTAGGTGCGCCAAATAGCCATAGTATGGCCTCCAAAATCAAAACAACAGTACCTGAGCTTATTCTGATTTGCCACATTCAGCATTATCTGCATGGACCAGTTTCCGTCTCTTCGTCAGATTAATCTATCTCTCTCACACCATCACAGTTTTCTACACTTCTTTTTAGAAAGGTCCCAGCTCACGTGTTTGTCTCGAAAGTTGGGAATTCTTATCCTTATTCTTGGCGATCTTCATTCGTGGTATAGCTTATGGTATAATTCAGATGCTACATATGGGATCTGGGCGTTATTTTGTGCGATAAACTAGAAAGGAATGTGGTCGATGCGTATACTAGCTTTCAGAAGGACCTCGCTATCTGCGTATTTTCAGCTTTGGTGACCTAATGGGGATAAAAACATATACACCTGGTGATCTTACCAAACAGCCACTTCTCAATATATGGATCATCAATTCACATACTCATCTAATGCACTGACGTACCCGGACAACTTATGTATATGGCTTCGAATGTTGAAAGCCAGACATTTGACGGATGCCGTTCTGCTAAGGCGTAGAAGACCATAATGCATAACATACCCACACGTCTTGACCATGAACAAAAGAAAAATCTTGTTGCGTACAGCAATTGTCTCATCGAACAAATTCAAGCAGATAATAACAATACGCACGGTGCTACTGCTAGTTTGTGGGCATGTGTCATGATAGTGGAAATGAAATTGGACGATGACTGCACCGCCCTTCTTTGTGTATGTTTTAGATTCAGACATGATCTCATGTGTGGCTTTGCTTTCCTTGTATGCTAAGACTGTTCCCATCCGTTTGGAAGCCGTTCACAATCAACTGGACCAGGCGTGTACCACTGGCTACTACTATATAAGCCCCACCCAGACTGGGGTGTAGTCTTAAAGACGATGCCTTTCATAGTTGGTTGATATGTCATACACACACTGGGTGGTGGTCGTTGTGGTTCAAGAAAGTACAAATGCCATCAACACAAGGGTGAAATGTTCAACGCGAAGAACATCAAGAGGAATGTTACGTTGATGAGATCTTGCATTCAGTTCAACATACGTTGGGTACACCAAGTGATTTCTTGGCAACATCACCATTCCAACCATTTTACAATGGCCAATTTATTTCATTCCCACTATCATGGCGTATGTCCACAAACTAACACCGCGAGTATTGTTCTTCTCTGCTGGGAGCTATTCGACGAGACGACTGCGGGACATCACACAGTTTCCTTAGGATCATGGTCAAGAAATGTAGGTAGTCGGTACATTATGGTCTTCTCCTTAGCAGATATACATCTATCCAAGGGAATGAGACAGCTAGCAACCTTCGAAACAATGCCGAAGTTGTCCACATATGCCAATGCGTTCGCTAAGTTTGTGAGTTGACGAACCATCTATTGAGAAGTGACTAGCTAATTGGTTCGCCAGGTGAACGTGTCGGTATCCACATGGGGTATGAGACACATACATAGAGATGACATTATGCAAGCTTGTATACTCATCGACCATATGCCTTTCTAGTTCAAGATGACGCACAAATCCCATATTTAGCATATTTAAAAGCGTAAGCTAGACACCTGAGAATGAATTGTTTGAAACGTTATGATTAGAGGGACCCTTCTCCCAGGAGGTGTTGAATACTTTGTCGGTGTGAGCGACCCAGATTTACCAGACAAAGAAATGGAAGCTGGTCCAGATAATTATGGACGTGATGTGGCAAATCAGAATCTGTTATCAGGTAATTGTTCTAATATTACTGTTCGGCGCACCTACGGTTACGGCCATTATCGGTGCTAAGTGGAGAATGGATTTCGAAATGCCACATCGCGATATTAATGGTGGGTTTTCGACTTTCCAGAAAGATACGAGCCATTTTATGCATTTTGATACGTATTAAGTTAAACAAATAGATTGTTTATGTACAGTTTCGTCCACACATATCGATATTATGACAAAAAGTTGAAATTAGTATGTGAAAATATCCATTTCTTTTCAATTTCTGGCCGCCAATTTAGCCGCCATCTTGACTGTGAGTATCAATTGCCAAACTCAAATGAATAATTCATATCAATATTCCATTTCAACATGTAATGGGGGGTAGAAATCGCGAAACATTAACGCCCATCGTAAGAAAGTATAGGAAATTAAGGAATGTAGGCCTGTTTTAAAATTTCGGTGGCCATTTTGGCCGCCATGTTAGATTTGGAAATTTTTTCTTGTACCTCAGTATTTCCAACTCAACTGTAAGCATGGGTGGAGTTGTCTCGACAATAGTATCCAATGATGTGAGGGCATTTCGGTCCCATTGTGGCGCCATTTTGGAAACTTTTATTTGGATATGGTACAATGACAGTTCTTCGTCTAAGTGTTCCCAATTCACAATAATAAGTAGGTGTGGAGTTGTCGTGACAATAACGCTCACTGATGTTAAAATCAGCGATTTTCGGCAATTTTTATAATTCTTGTGGGCATTTTGGGTGAATATTCCTCAACTCAGGTATAAGAGGAATCATAGCTCGATTATCTCCCGCACATATATGCATGGGTGTTGTTATGATAGTAATAACTTTCATTGATTCGAAACATTACATCGCGTTATTAGCGTCGATTCGGCTTTGACCTATTATATCGGCATTTGGGAAAATGGGATATCGGACAAAAATATCCCACAATTAATATATATTATGATCCCATTGTGTTCATCAATGATTCTTCTATACGATAAATGTATAAATTCACGCCAAGATGCCAATATATTCCCATAGAGACAAACAAAAAGTGGTGAAATGTCAGAAAAATAGCATATTTTCACATTTCGGCGGCCATCTTGGCCGCCATATTAGATTATGGTGTCGGACTTTTGGCTAATTTGTAAGGGTTATGTATTGGCATAACGAATCGAGCAGAAAACAAGACCGCATTTGATATAATCTTTACGATAACGGCGATCAAAGAGACCTGGTGCATATAAAAAAATGGACGCCATGATGGACGCCATCTTGTCTGGAGTCTCTGTGGCCACTTTTTTTTCTTGTTAACAACCGAAAAAAATTAGAGGAGACATTAAGAAAGAAAATTAGTGGGGTGAAGTTGAGTCCTGGGGTGCAGACGTCGACCAATATCTCCTCGACTACGTGTGTTTCTTTTCGCGGGAAAAATTTTCTCTGTTCGATCAGGTTCGATCGCAACTTGAGTTGCAACCTGTTCGATGTGAGAGAATTTAGCAAAATATTTCAGTTCCATCCTGTAGTAAGTGACAGTTCGTAAAGCCGAACTGCACATAGAACAACATCGATCTGAATAATTATCTGTTGTATCTGAAACTCAAGATAGAATTCATCTTTGTTTTTAAAAGACAGGATATAACTGGCTTTATAAGTATTTTTTAGTTATAGGACATAATGGTTCTAAGAAATAGTGTTTTTATGCAGAACGGACAGAAAAGAATAGCTAATATCGCCGCGAAAACAACAGATACCGCTTAGAGGCCGGTACCGTTAGACGCGGAATTTGATGCCGATTCCAACGATACCCATACGGACGTTTCGTACCAGCATGTCACTTAGGACAGAATGGAAATCAGGTCGCGAATTATCACCATATTAGTATATAGCTTCCAGCCACCTGACTCCAACAATAGCGCGAACATCTATATGGTTACCATAGCGAAATCCATGCACGTTGCTAATAAGGACAGGTGCCCAAATGATCAAGAAGAAATGTTCACTCACTCAATCTACTGTGATACGGGCGTCCCTGTGTCGATCAATGGCAATTTTAACATCAACAACTTGTCACAGCTATGATTATTCCAAAAGCACAGACGTTGGTCTAGTTGAGCAAAACGTGCTTGCAATGTAGACGTACGTACACGTCTGCTAGCTGGCACATGCCTCAGCATTGGATATGCATGTACACCTTGTTATATGGTATGCACTATCTACTAACTAAGCTGGAGTAAGAATCTGTCTTCAAATTTACTGTTTTTGTCTAGATAAATCAGGGGTGTTGTCTGAAATGTTTCTCATACCGTTTCTTCGTTGCGAGAGAGTCATTGTTTGTTGATTCGACTGTTCATTCTATATTAGTACGGTGTTCATTTCCGTTTCAGTTGCCGGGTTCTGAAAGTGTGATGATCATGCTGGTTGCCTTTGTATGTTGTTTGGGTGCCAACGTTGATACTCTATTGAGGGTCGTGAAATACCTGTTTCAGATTGATTGATGTTGTGAACCGCTTTGACCTCTCCATATAGTGACGGTCCGCGCCCTTCCCGGGTGCCTACCGCTGTTATGTGGCACATGTGCTCTCGTGGCCGGTTGATGGGAACGTAACTTCGTGCAGAACTATCGATGGGGACCTTACAAAATTCGCATCCGACGTGTCGAACGTGGGGTCCTCATATTGCGGCGAACATACCCATGCTTGGACTGATTGATGTCATGGACAGTTAATGGTATTATAACTACTGGACGGTGTCTGGACGAAGCGCCGTGTGTTCGCTGCAAGGTGGTGGTGTGCTTCCATTGACTGATTTCATGTTATGGCTGCACTATTTAAGCAGGTATATGGTTAAAATTGGAATCCGTAGATTAGTTTTCCGACGATGAGCAATTGGTGGAGTCAGTCGTTTGGAACATGCTTGCATTGAATCGTGGCGCGGAGACATCGCTATGAGATGTCGGCGGTTGATGATGTGGATCATTGTGGGCTGAGCTAGACACTTCACATGCATCTGATAAACAACATACGCGTAGAACGCCAACCGCAAACAGTCATATAATTTCAAGATGACCAGAGCCTATATGAGCACGTAACAGTGTTGTATATATAGTTGCTAACTCGGGACGCTGTATGTTGCTGTTTCTGTGCTGCTGACAGGGATCTCCATACTTATTGCTATTTTAGGTGAAGTTTAAATACCACAAGGAAAGCTATAGTATTCATGGAAATGTGTCTCCTTGGACAACATAGATACTAATAACGGAAAGGAACAAAACATTTATGTTGTTATGCTTGTCTTGTGTTCGCCGTCTGCAAAACTCCACAGTATTAATTAGTATATATGTGTCGCATATGCTATGTTTTTGGTGGGTCTCAATAGCTATTCTCTGCAAGTGTCTTTGAGACGGTCGGCAATGGAGCGTATATCATGTGAGCCACGATGCTCCATCTATTCATGTGCCGAATGCATGATGCATTGGTCTATATATCAATCAGGTGTGTTATTTCGGCCAATTTGGCCGGTTACTTCATGTGACTTTTTCATCTGACGTGTGTGTCGGAATAATGATATGGAGGATTTATGTAAATGTTAGCCCAAACTACATTTCCAAGTAACGATGGTTTTGTTGTTTATTTTGAGGAATAATACCGCGTCAGATGAATTCAGCCCAAATATGTTAACAGTTGTCGTGTAAAACATTCGGCAGTATAAGTTAGCGTTATTTAGTATTTGTGGATGTCCTTCAACATGGGGAAAATAGACTACTGCGCTTGAACGAGCATGTGAATTGTCGTTTTTAATGTATAGCAACTTTATAATCAATAACAGAGGCATTCTCTGTCAAATAAGGTCGCTCTATTTACGATACCAATTGGGGAACTTTGTGAATTAAATTACGCGTAAACTTAACCTGCTGCAAATAGAAAAGGTGTCGGAATCGGTGTACTCGCCTCATGGCTAACTCGCCCCAATCGGCGAGTGCCAACTCGGAATAAAAGGCCAACTCGGAATAAAAGATGCATACGGGGTGTTATATGGCGTTTGGTCCGTTGTTTCTCAATGAATATTATTGAAATTTGGTGTATATGTCCGGGCTGGGACATGGCATACAACAACGTTTGAATTGTTTTTAAATTTACAAATTTGTTGATTTTATTCATTTTGTTTTCGTTCTGAAACACACTATAAAGTGTATATAATATAATAACGAACACGAGACATACATAATTTATAAACTGTTAACAAAAGATATCAAATTCAATACATGACAAAGATGACTCAGTGGAGTTTATAAAGTGAACATAAAAACATTGAGGTAAGAATCTTTTTAAGGAATGCAACTTTATTTAATGATAATAAACACATAAATTAAAATAACAAACATGAGACATACATGATTTATAAACTGTTAACAAAAGATATCAAACTCAATACATGACAAAGATGACTCAGTGAAGTTTATAAAGTGAACATAAAAATATTAAGGTAAAAATCTTTTTAAGCATTACTAAACCGTTTAGCACAGTCCACTTCACTCATCCGATCATCACTAAACTTGATATTTATCTTGATATTGATCTATCAGATGAGAGCTATCAAATATTTTTTATTTTATAGGAAAAAATGGTCGCCAGCGGCCATATTACATTTACGTTATATGTTATCGCGTCATGTCGATATCTAGTATTAGTTAGAAATTTCACCTTTCCAGATTCATAATTGCTCCATTGACTGTAACAGATGGAATTATTCCCCTCTTCGGATAGAGTGTCACTGAAACTTTATTTTGTCAGACTGTCTGTATAGTCACTGATTATATATGGCAATAATCTGTAATAAGATGTAGCACTATTTTATTTTATATTTACATGCAGTGCTGTTTTTATACAACAATTCTAATCCCCCCTAGATCATCATGTGATCGACCATACATCGCGCGAGGACCTGGTTGAATTAAGGGGGGTTTTATGGATAACTTCTGTCCTCAAGCTAGATTATACTTATGACATTTAATGGCATGTTTCTAACGTGGAGGGTTAGATATGCTTGAGACACCAACACTCTTCAATTCACACCAAGTTATCAGCTGTCATATTCGGATATTAGAACCGATAGCCATGATATATAGTTTATTTTGTGTATACTAGTAATATTGTTATTTTCAGTACCTTTATATACCAGTACTGTGTATAACAATGCATATAAATTAATCCATGTATACATGTATATTGATTCAACGGATTCAGTGGTTTTGTCCATAAGTCTATCAAATATGCGGGGAAAACATGGCCACAAGCAGTACACCCTGTTAAATTTCGAATTTGAATCAATTGGCGCACCCTGCAGTCAGCTTTTATTGGAGAACTTTTTCTCACGTGGATAGTTTGGGTCACCGCTAGATGTGAGCCATGTTTTGTTCTCAAGCTGTCCTTGTGAAGACATCACTGCCAGCGGTGATCTGGAATTTTACTATTTTTATGGCTAAATAATTTGGTTGATCCTACAGACGACACCCCTTGTCCGATCGTCACCAGATTCCACAATGATCTTCTGGATAACCAGGGTGAGAGTAATCTAATTTTCCCGAATTTCGTTAAATAACATTACCACAGGCAGCAATTTGGTATCTTACTGTTTGATCCTCTTTTGCGTGACTGAATTGTTTAGCAACTGTACAGTCATATCCCTCATCTGATAGTCACCACACTTTATATTGATCTTCGGGCTGACAACTAGATGGGAGCTATCGAATGCTTTGAATTTTTTTGGAAAACCTTGTCGCCAGCAGTCATCTTCTATTTTGGTTTTTATATACATGTATATCTCTTCATTCGGATAGTCAGTATTACGTAGGTACTTCAACTTTCCGCATTCCTGTCATCATTTGAAATATAAAAATTTACCTGATACCATGCACCCTTCAAAATTTGTTTCGTCGTATCTATTTTAATGACCCGTATGGTAATATTGATACAGATATATTTGTCAAACATTTCTTTGTACAATATACAGGTATTTAGTTTGTAACTAAATCTAGAAATATATAATAGTAGCTGGTGGACCCTACTTCGTCCGGGATGTTCCCCTCTGATTTTCGGAGAATTGCGCGATTTAACCTTGAATTGACCATTTTAAAGGTGAACGTCATGTCGGGTCACGATTTGACCCGTCCAAAACACTCCCCGGACAAAAGTCACGACAAAAATACCCGTCGAAATCCGCCCGGCTTTACCCGATTTGACCTTGAATTGACAATTTTGAATGTCAAGATCAGGCCAGGGTCATAATTTGACCCACCCGAAACACTCCTGGGACAAAAGTAACAGTAGGTATTATATTTCGTTGAAATACTTCCGTTTTACCAGATTTGACCTTGAATTGATCTTTTTGAATGTCAAAGTCAGGTCGGGATCAAGATTTGACCCGTCCAAATAGTCCAGAAACATGCCTACATCAGCACGTTCGAGAACATGGTCCCACGTGAAATTGGACCCGTCCATATTGCTCCCGGGATCGAAGTAGTCCTACACACAATTTTTTAGTCGGATCGGTCAAGGTCCAGAAACATGCCTATGAGCGAGGTCAAGTTGACACGTTAAATACCAAATCCGAGTCGGATCAGTCGAGCAGTGTTAGAGTCTATAACACATACACACATGCATTCATGCATACACACATACATACAGACAGGTGTTCCAAAATGTATAATCGATAGCTACAACAATTCTATGGTAGATAGTTCACGGCCGACCTGATGCATGCATCTTAGTTTTCTTGTATTCAATGAAGTAGACAACTATCACATTAGAAGAACGAACTTATATTCTGTAAAACTAAAAAGTTGGTTTCCTTTATCGACTACCCTAATAGGGCGTTACAATAAAACACCGTATATAATACAAAGTCCATCATCTCTCTTTCCTCCTCCTCCTCCTCCTCTCCCAAGGTCCTTGCTCATTCTGCTCTCTCGGTGTATAGAATATTCATGTGTGTTGAAATCATATTTCTTCAATGAGTCTAACAATTGGCTGCACTGGGGAAGATAGCTGAACACCTCGACCCGCATGCGGACTCCCCCCATTCGAAATCTCCGACGTACATTCACCGATGTCCACTGGGCGAACGGGATAGCACTTTCGCAACAAAAAAAAATCCGGTTTCTTCGCCATACTCTACCAGAGTTGAGTTCAACCTGGTAATCTCGATTCTTACCAACTTCTGTAATAGTTCCACACATGTCCCATCTTTCTGTGCGATGATTCTGGATTACTACCTTATGTCCACCTATTACATTGGGTAATGGGCGCGCTGTCGCATTGTATCGTCTCTCTAACTTTTCCCGGTTCAAGTAAGCTTTTTCATCAACCTTGCTGATTGCAGTCTGCCACTCTCGACTGAACGCTCTCTTGTGAACTGGTAATGTGTCTCTTGTCGGATGCCCAAAAACATCTGTGCTGGCGAAAGGCCATCAGACCGAGAGTATTTCGCCACTGTATTATTCCCCGCCACCACTTGTCGATATCAAGCTCTCTGTTGTTTGTGTATGATGCCTGAAACAGATGTTTCATAGATTTAACACTGGCCTCTGCATGAGAATTCGAATGTGGGTAGTGCGGGGACAATGTCACATGTCGGATACCCCAATCGGTGAGAAATTTCTGGAACACATTGGACGTGTATTGAGGTCCATTATCTGAATAAAGGAGCACAGGCACTGATGTGTCTATGAATGTTTTTTTTTCTAAACGAATCGATAAGACTTCTGGATGTTGCATCTCTGCCGGGGTTAAACACATATGGCCATCCTGATTTGACGTATGTGACAACCAAGTATGTGTGTCCATTCAATTGAAGTAGATCTGAACAGACATGTTCAAACACACGCGTATGGACGTGGTGGTGTACCAGAGTTTCTTTGCATTGACTGGGAAAAATTTGTGTACAACTGGAACACGACCGAACAGTTCGCTCGATATCATTGTCTATTTTAGGCCAGTATACCACCAGTCTAGCTCTGCGTTTTGTACTCTCGATACCTTGGTGACTTGCATGAAGTTTGTGGGTAGGGTTCTCTATTCCGAAGGTTCGCTATTCTGAAGGTTCATTATTCCGAAGGTTCCCTATTCCGAAGGTTCATTATTCCGAAGGTTCACTATTCCGAAAGTTGGCTATTCCGAAGGTTCTCTATTCTGAAGGTTTTCTATTCTGGGCGTATTTAACCACAAATGAATTATAATTTGCAGACCCCCCCCCCCCCACAAAAACCACACGAGGAATGAAAAATACTATTACTCAGTACATTTAAATACCCCATTCTAATTCCTAAAATGACCTAAATTGTCCCAGATGTCGGTTATTAATAGCAAGAAGCCAGTACCGGAATCAGTTTATCGTTTATTATGGAAAGTTGAAAACAAGATGACTGCATGACTGAAATAAACTACATGTAAGAGATACAGTCTGTCCGAACTGGCAATCTGTATTTGAAAGAAACAACATTAAAGGCCCACTTAATTTTCGAACCAACAGATCACATCTATAAATTATATGCCATAATATATACCATTTGAAATAGGAAGCTCTCTAACATTGTATTATCAACTTATCCGGTGTAATAAACTGTGAACATGTTGTTTTTTTGGTGAGTTACCGACGTGTTTTTGTGCTTAAGTTTCATCTGGTTTTGTTATGCAAAGTATTATTTTCAATGGAGGGGGAATAACTATATTTTAAAGATAGCATTATATCCCTTGCATTGAAAATACATTTTAGTTTGAATTCTGTTGCATTCTGGGAGCCATAACGGGGGGATCTTTTTATGATTTCAGCTGTTTTCTATTTTTCTATGTGAACATGTTGTTTTTGTTGAGATATGGACGTCTGTTCTGTGCTGAAATTTCTACACAAAGTCTGTTTTTTAGATATAGAGTTATTCCCCTTCCATTGAAAATAAACTATAGTTTGAATTATGTTCCGTTCTGGGAGCCATGACGGGGGAAATGATTTTATGATTTCAGCTATGTTTTATTACTCTATGAGCACCTTCTGAGACAGAGACGTTTCAAACGGTGATGAATTATAGTATTTTAATAATATTTTATGCCATAGATTGTTAGGCCTATTAAAGGTACTCAACCCGTAAAGAGGGTCCCCATCTCAACAGATTCCAACAACAACAATCCGATCAGAGGGTCCTATATTACTATTTCTTTGGCTTTGGGGGTAAAAAATATTTGATTCGAGTCGAGGAACCCATCAAACAAAGCTCAGAGTTATTAGATATTGATTTTTCAAATTTGTTATGTTCTCGAGATGAGTACCAATAACTGCCGTAATCTGCTCTGGATGTGTACTCCAAATCTATTCAAACAGACAAGGATGAATAACTCTAAAATCAAGTGGTAATTTTTACGCAATTTTGACTGAGTTCTGGGCCAGATAGTATTCCCGATAATGAAAAATAATAGATTTCTAAAATCGATATCTAACAAATCTGAGCTTTGATGGGTGACTTCCTCGACTCGAATCAAATATTTTTGACCCCCGAAGCCATTGAAATAGTAATTGAGAGGAGTTTTATCGGGTTGAGTACCTTTAATACCGTATATCAAGGCACTATAAAAAGTAATCGGTGACTCGAAAATTAAGCGGGCCTTTAAAATAAATACAAAGTCACAATTGCAGTTAGGTTCATCTCATACCCGTCTATTCAGCGATATTATGATACGCAGTATTTATTATATAGCCCACTGTTATAATCCGCCTTTAGCTGGCGTATTCGTGCCTCTAAGATTATTGAGTTATAACGTCATACGTAATGACATTAAATCGTATGGGAAACATAGCAATTGTGTCGGTTGCGTGTCGTGAATATGTATTGAGAAATAACGTCATACGTAATGATTAAATCTCAAGGATACCCGCGAAAACAAAAACAAACAACATTTTCGAATAGAGAACCTTCGGAATAGTGAACATTCGGAATAGCGAACATTCGGAATAGAGAACCTTCGGAATAGTGAACCTTCGGAATAGCGAACCTTCGGAATAGAGACATGTCCCCGAAGTTTGTCCAGTATGTTGTGTCTCATACTCCTCGGAATAACAAGTCTACATCCACAAACAATGTAACCATTGTCGATTGTGAGGCGGTCACGCACATTCCAATAAGGTCGCACAATAAATGGTAAGTCGTTTTTCTCATTAGGAAAACCGCTTTCAATTATGCGTTCGAGTTCCAGATACTCCTCGTCTGTGGATGCCGCTGCTTTTACTGCTCCAAGGTGAAGGTCTTCCATCTGATCCCCTGGGCCAACATTTGATGCTCTCATACTTTTAACCCTTTACCCAACAGAAGGGCCATGTGCCAATGCATTCTCTTATATATGCGAGTCGACCATAGGTCGCCTCGCATATATAAGAGAATGCATTGGCTTAACACATTAAAAATTATAAAATTGTTAAAGAATGTAAGAAAAAATGGTAAAAAGTGTTAAAAACAGATTTTGTTTAGGCCAATGCATTCTCTTATATATGCGAGGCGACCTATGGTCGACTCGCATATATAAGAGAATGCATTGGCACAGGGCATAACTGTAACTATCACAATGTGGTCAAGGAGCCGATTCCAATGATATCCATATTTGTATGGTTCTATTGAGACAGACCGAAGATATTTTAGGCTGTTGAAGCTTTATTTGGCCGGTTTTGGCCGGTTTGTTGGGTAAAGGGTTAAGACTATACTCAACCTCCCGTTCTAATATCTCATCTTCTAAATCAGGTTGAGTAGTTGGATGTCTCGACTTGGCATTTGTTGCTTTCAGTTTTGTCCCAGGAGTCCAAGCAGCAGTAAACCTATATCGCATCAACTTCATCCTCAATCGCTGCCGTCGTGGGTTGTCTATGTCGTCCAAACAGTAGCTGTTCATAATTGGCAACAAATGTCAATGGTCAGTGATAATGTCAAAATGTGGTAGTCCTCTGGTCCTTCAAGGAAAATTGAACATTTCTGAACGGCCCAAGTCGCCGCTATCATCTCCAACTCAATCATTGCATATCGGGTTTCTGCGTCCGTTAGGAAACGAGATCCAGCCTTGATAAGATGCCATTCTCGTGTTATCGGGTCTTTTTGGATAAGAGCGAATCCCAGTCCATTGAGGCGACTCGCATCTACTTGTAATGACGTATTTCTATCAGGATTGTAGTATGACAGAACTGGAACTGCATGACGAAAGAAAAATACGTGCATTTTTTTAAATCTGCGCAAACCATGTCTTGTCGTAAAACATTAATCTAGATTACGCAAAAATCGTCCATGTGCACAATGTTACGCCGTATACGCGGTATATATATAACAAGTTTAACATGAGATTCTCAATGAGGAAGAAGGAACGAGAAACCATTAAAATACCTAATTTAAATTATTGCTCAATTTGTTAAGAGACTATACTTCAACTATTAGATTATTTAGTACAAGCACATTAGACGTAAAAGGGGAAAAGTTAGGAAATAAATCAGGGAAAGCTGGTTTAAAAAAAATATTATTTAGGCCATAACATCGTGGATGCGTCACGAAAAATCCATTTTTTTCCATATAAGAAAACAAACTTTATTTCTTTTTCACAATCATGGAAATAATTGGATTATGTGACAATGTTTCAGTCTGAAAATATATAAAGGTAACTCGATTTTGTTCAACACAAAATTCTCCAACCAGAGACACCAATTCAAATGGGAATTTCGAATGAATTTCGCAGATATGGATATGAAATAACATACTGAGCCAAAACAATGACGATTTTTAAAGGCAAACTGTAGCCTAGTATTCGATGTCGTATTGATCGGGTTTCTCAAAACATAGACGCGAGTTCTCTATTTTAATAACTTCACAGACATCATGTATCACTCATTCGCAATAATAGGCAGAATTAGCGACTACACATATCGTTTAGAATGAATTTTTGAAGATAGTATATGTTTCTCCTGTGCTCATAGTATACATGTACCACAATGCATTCTTGTGATAAAAACGAAATATTCACGTTTTATCATTGATCGGAGGCAACTATGACTACACGGACAATAGAATATCCACATTTCACCCATTACTCTATGAATATCTCTCTTATATACTGTTCTATAGCAGTGCATTTTGAAAGGTTTGATGTTGTATATTTAAAAAAAACGATGATAGGTCACATTGGTGAGGCCGCTATGATCATATATTTCTGCTTCTAGAAAAGGTCACAGTATCATCATTCCACCGCTATTAAAATTTCATTTCACAGTTTATTTTACACATAATTTATATCACACGATTCAAGATAAATAGTGCAGAGAAATTGAGTTATTGTTCCGTTTCTTTGCGACCAAAAAGTCCAGATTTAACCATTGTATGAAACCTTGCTCTCTCGTGAGATATATTAGAGATAATTCGTACATCTCTGATCAAATGATTCCCTTGTACTCTGCAATCTTCCTCACATAATTCGGTCTGGCTGTTCGATTTTGCACAAAATGTAATTTTCATTCAATTTTGTCCATTTTGGCAGCCATTAATATTTTTGGGACAGACATTCTACGTATATATGGTTCACGACTACGAATTCTGTGTATATATTTCAATGTATTATGAATTTGGCGTTAATTGGACTACACATGACTGCATCGCATATGGTATGATGGAAATGCTTCAGAATTTGAACAATTCCGAAAAATTAAGATATCTTTAAAAAAAAGCTCAACTCGGATTCTAGGGGAGTTTTTGCCATGTTGTTCATTAACATGCTCTTATTAAATTCCTGAAAAAATAAGCTTTGCCCGATGTTTTTCCCTAGTGAAACCTAATGCCCCTGGACTAATTGTACGGAATCCGACTATATGTTATTGCTACATTCTTCATTGACTATTATCAAGGATTATTAAATACTATCAACTCATCACATCTTCAAGTTTATGCTGAATTACACAGTGAGCTAATACGCACTGTCACTAACTCGCGGCCATATTGGATCCACCAGGTCCGGTTCCGTGGTTTCATAGGCGCAACTGTATTTCAAAAACTATATATCCATGCATATCCAGAAAACTTGCATGCATACCTAAAACTGTCACTAATTTTATACGCTGTTGACACGGTGTTAATGGCAGAAACCCCCAAAAAGTTACAAAATTAACTTGATATGTTCGCCCGATATTGCGAGAAATGGAAAATGACCGTCAATGTTGAGAAAACAAAGATTTTATTGGTATCGAAGCGAAGTGCGCCAAAAAATACCCGATTTACCTGCGATAAGAAAGAAATAGAAATCTTTAAAAAAATTAACTATCTTGGCATAATACAGACAAAATCTGGTTCTTACTCGGAAGCCAAAAAGATTTTATCAAACAAGGGGACGCGCGCAATGTATGCTGTTATCAGTAAATCACGTTTAAAGGACCACTTAATTTTCGAACCCCCAGATTACTTTATATAAAATATATGCCATATTATATACCATTTGAAAGAGGAAGCTCCAAAACATTGTATTATCAACTTATCCGGTGTAATACATTGGGGGCTGTTGTTTTTGTTGAGCTGCCAATGCGTTTTGTCATCAAGATAGAATTAAATATCAGTATTATTTTCAATGCAGGGGGAATAACTCTATATATTAAAGATAGAGTTTTTCCCCTTTCATTGAAAAAGTTTGATTTCTGTTGCATTCTAGGTTCCAGAGGGGGAGGTCTTCAGCATTTTTCTATTTCTCAGTGGGCATCTTCTGAGACACAGATGTTTCAAATAGTGATGAATTATAGTATTTTATAATCATAGTTTATGGCATAGATTGTTATTAAAACCGTATATCAAGTCACTATAAAAAAAAATAATCGGAGACTCGAAAATTAAGTGGGCCTTTAAATTGTCTATCTGTAAAAACTATATATTTGAATTATTCGACTTGTGCGTGTTGCCTGTTCTTTTATACGGCAGTAGAATATGGGGGTTTAGCGACAACAATATTATCGAGAAAGTTCACAAAAAACTCTGCAAGCATGTTATGAACCTGAAGCAGTCTACACCAGACTATATGGTGTACGGCGAATCAGGTAGACACGCCATAGAAATTTAAATCAAAGTACAATTAATGAAATACTGGGTACACCTGAAAAACATGAATAAAAATTGAATTGGGAAGATCTTGTTTGACTTATCTGAATGTCTACTAAATAGCAAAGACACGAAATCTTTTTCGTGTAATCAGTCCCACTTAATAGATGCTCAAAGAATACAAAACCCGAACCAATTTCTGGATTATGTGCGATGTAGTATAATGAATCAATTCAAATTAACCTGGAGAGCTGAAATGAACAATGGTTCCAGTAGGGGGAAAATTTACCAGATATTCAAACACGAAATTAACTTTGAGAAACAAATCGAACAATTTTATGTAAATTTCGAACATCAAATAATAAATTACCAATCGAAACCGGGATAGCACCGATCAAAAGGACAGGAAATGTATTCTGTGTAACAAAAGTCAAATTGGAGATGAATTTCATTACCTTTTAGAATGCAACAAATTCAAGACTCAAAGCTAGATCTCATCTAATCCAAAGTATACATGCTGAACGGGCTGATGTAGAAATAATGAGTGACGTTCTGAACTCAAATCACCCACATTTCCTACGCAAGTTATGTTCTTTGATCAGAACTACATGTATATTTAGTGAAGTAGAAAAGACTCGCAACACATAACGTGGTTGATGTTGTTGCCGTTGTTGTTATTATTATCACACATGTAATAAATCTACCGTATACACATGATATACAACATATGAAGTATAACCCGCTATCTTGACAGGTGCATGTTGTTGCTGTTGCTATTATAGTCATGGCAAACAAATAAGCGCAATTGACGTACAAGCTGGGACTAATATAACACAGTCCCAGGTACAAGTGACACAAATGGCACCATACTTATTATATAAATGGCATATGTATGTAATTGTATGTCATTTTTTGTTGTTGAGGCCATGTAAACCGGATGTAAATATTGTATATATGTTTCATCTCTGTGTATATACCTATTCCTGTCTCAATGTCCTATTATGTAACTTGGATCAGAGAATAAAGCATTATGTTATCCACCCCCGGTTCCGTGGTGTTAGTGCTACAGGTCAAAGTTTTGGAGAAGCATTTTCATATATGGAGCTTTTGAATTATTCACGACTTCCTATTTGGAAACTAAGTAAAACCACGGAACCGGACCTGGTGGATCAAAGATGGCCGCGAGTTAGTGACAGGGCATATTTCCACACAACACGAAATCGTGCTCTCTCATACAAAGCTTCACATTATAAAGGCTGATCACAGACGCAGAACATTATTATCATTATTTTTTAATTCATTATTGAAAAGATTATGCTATACTCAATAAGTGAGATCACCGAGTCGCGGTCATATTGGATTAATCCAGCCCCCGTTCCACGCTTTAAGTGCTACATGTCAAAGTTCTGGAGTTGCGTTCCATTTTTGGAACTTTTTAGTATTCATGATTCCACATGGACCATAGGTCGCCTCGCATATATAAGAGAATGCATTGGCCTAACAATTTTTTATAATTTTTTTAAAATAAATGTTTCTTACAATTTTTAGGACATAAAATAAAAAACATCCATTACCCTGCAGGGAGCCCCACACATATATAGAAGCATATAGAAGAGTGTCGTCTGCTCATGTTTGTCTGGGGCTCTGTATGGGTGAAATTATAAAATTGTTAAAGAATACAAGAAAAAATTATTAAAATTGTAAAAAATTGTTAGGCCAATGCATTCTCTTATATATGCGAGGCGACCTATGGTCGACTCGCATATATAAGAGAATGCATTGGCACAGGGTAAAAAAAATCCCGACTTACGACTGGATTTGATATGGCAGGTCACATATATAAAATATATGCCATAATATATATATCATTTGAAAGAGGAAGCTCCAAAACATTGTATTATCAACTTATCCGGTGTAATAAACTGTGGACATGTTGTTTTTGTTAAGCTATCAATTCAATAAGTTTTATTTGATATTATCGAATAATAACATTTTATATACAACAGCTAGGATCCCACAACAGCTGGGCTTATGAGGGCAGGCCCTGATAGTCGGATTCCTTATGTCATTTTGCATTTTTGGTTTGTTAAAAGCGATTTGAAAACGGATTATGTATGCCTAGTATGTGTGTTTTCTGGATTGACTTGTTTCCATTCTTGAATTTTGGCCGGTCAACCTATATCGGGGTCAACATAATTTAGAGAGCTTTTCGTATTTACAGAAAACGATAGATGGTGCCATCTGGTGTATGATGATGGTGCGATTTGAAATTTCTCAAAACTATAAGATACGACCCACAAGACGTATTTTTTTTTTAATTTGGATGTGATCAGTTCATTCTTGCTGGCTACAGTTGCGATCAAATTTAACACTGATGAACCCTATGGAGATTCTAGTATTTTGGATAAATGGCGCCATTTTGCGTATGATAATATGCGTTACTGATATTGCTCAAAAATACTAAGTATGAAACACAGACGTACTTTGAAAAAAAATTGGATGTGATATGATGATTCTCGCTGGCTACAGTTGCAATAAAAATTTAACAATGAACCCTATGGAGAATTTCGTATTTTTCTCAAACTTTGATTGTAATATCACTTATAGGCGATCATGTGCAACTATATATGAAGATTAACACTCGCGTAGGACCCACTGTAGCTATCAGTAATTTAATAGATGCAACATACGATACAGTTATGCCTCAAGATACAGTAATTGGCAAAAGTAAGTGTCGAAAATGGTTTTGTAATTTCGATAATCTGCAGTCTGTTGAGTCAAACGAAAACATTCTTAACACGACTGAAGTTTTAACGATGTGATTACATATTAAATTATTGTTTTATTGATATGTGTCTGTCTTGCTGTCAACTGACTAATGTTTGAAGCCACACTGTTGATCATAACATGATAACGGGATGCATTGTCACAAATACGCAGGTAGATATTAGTCGTTCATAGTTGGCTCCATCGTTGTCATCGGAGTCTATCCCACATGTACTGGGATATTCTGTGTTTTCGCAGGATGTGTGCTACTGACAAATGGCCATTTTGGGGCAGCTGAGATCTATACTATATAGAACTATAGGCTTTGCTTTCACACTTCCGACACCAGTTACATTTGACGAACTTCAGTACAGTGACTGAAACCTATAATTAACCATCAAAATTCCAACCATAATCAATGTTCACGCTCCATGTATAGCTGTGACAATCAAGTAAAGTCGAATTGCCACTAAAGTAGAGCTTAATGAGTAACATAAGCATACACATTTTCCTGGCAATTCCGGGCAGTTGCTTAGTAACCGCTACTAAGAAGAGATCGGGTGGCAAAGTCTCCCGATCTTATATAATGATCAGTGGTCTTTGCAGAACACGACTGCACAGTTTTAGACATACGTGTGCCCCCTTTGAAATAACCAACACCATGTGACTAGACACTGGCTAAATAATGCAAAATACCAATGAATGATTAGTGCAATGGTGTCATCAATCATGTGTGTTATTAGCTTAGCAACCGTTGCTACCTTTAAATAAGACATTTGGTTCACTATACTGGTCAGGTATATCGCAAATGTCACATCAGGGTATTAACTTCATTGGAAACACAAACACTGGCGTTAAATTACGACGCTATATATAAGCTATATTTGCAATTTCCAGTCGATTCCCGATAGTTGCCTAGGCTAGCAGCCGTTACCAAACATAACAAGGGCTATGGGAATAAGATAACATATAATGCTATTGAGTTATTTTTTTCATGTTCATATAGGACCACATCTCAGACAGATCTTGAGAAGTTTCAGCCATATACAGAGTTGATAGAGGCAAGGAGACCCAGCATCCCCTGCCCCCACCTGCCTTATTTGAAAATATTCATTTATAGTAAATCATTTCTGAGAATGGTATCTCCCTTGGTCAGTTGTGGCCAAACTTTTTAAATATGATGAGATAAATGAACAAGTGCACCGCTGGGCAGAGGTAACGCCCCCGACTGTACAATCAGAGAGGATTTTTTCTTATTTTTGTGCAAATACTTATTAAATGGCACTTTGTAAAGTTATGTTATTCATGAGTATTTAGTACGATAGAGGATGACTTGTTAAAATATGACAACACTCCAGAGACCTCGCACGCACGCAATATTAATGTAAGTCAACATAGGTTTTTTTTATGCCGGTCGAAATTAGCCGAGTGTGTCCTCACAAGTCAGCTTAGGTCAGAGAATGTACCAAGAATGTAGCCTACCAGGTAACATTTTGACCAAACTTGAGGCCTGGTCAGAACTTTCTTTTCTGAGCACAGAAACTTTCTGGTTAAGCGCTATAAAAATGCCACATGTTGTTCTATATTAGCTTCAAATTTGGTCTGGTGCCACAAAAATAGAAGGAAAACTGAATTTTCAAAAAAAAAACTGAATTTTTTAAGTCGAAAAAGGGTCATAACTCTCACAAAAATTATCCGATTCAACCGAAATTTTACCTTGACCTGTATTGCGATATTGGTAATACAACAAAAAACGGGTTTTGCAAATAAACAATCCAAAATCAAGTTATCATGGGCGGACGAAACCGCAGTTATGGGGAAATCTTGTCCCCCCGGCTGGTCTATTAGCATACCAAAGATCAACTGAATTGAGTCAGCGAAACCAAAGTTATGAGTTGAAATGTTCGTACGGACGGAAGGACGGACGGAGGGCTCCACTATATACCCCCAAATCTCCATCGGAGATCGGGGGCATAATAATGAATAAAATCATAATAGGGGTTTGAAAACATGAATTTTCATAGGTTTTACATAAAGGGCCATGCATATAATATGAGGTGATTTATGGAGTCAGCCATTTGATATTCATTTAGGACGTCTCAGACAGTTATCTGGAAGTTTTCAGCCATATAGAGTGAATAAAGGCAAGGAGAACAAGTTCCCTCCGCCCTTCCCCACACTGCCCTTCCTCAAAATATGCTTTTCTGATCAATACTTTCTGAGAATGGTGTCTCCCTTGGTCAATTGTGGCCAAACTTATTTACATATAAAAGGCCGCCTGGCCACAGTGTCCCCCGAAATGGTGGCTACATTTGGAGCTGTGGATTTGTAAAATAACTGTGGGCAGACCGAACCTAAATTGGAACTTGATCTGTATTTTCAAACGCGTAACCCAGATGCCAAATTGGAAAACAAACATATTTTTAAACTATAACTAAACCTATCACCTGGAATCGAAAATAATCGTCAAATTGTAAGTCAACAAGGACCATAACTCTGTTAAAAATAGGCAGACGGAACCCTTGACGTATATTTTAATATGAGTGATTCATATAGTCCCCCCACACCCCCCCCCCCCCCCCCCCCCCCCCCGACAATAATGAGATTCATGTTCAAACCTAGCTACCCTACCAATTACATTAACAGCCATGGGAATATGTATAATATAAAATGATTTATATTCGTTTAGAACAACATCTCAGACCAATTTTTAGAAGTCTTCAGCCACTTACACAGTAAATAAAGGCATGCAAGGAGATCAAGTTTCCCCTGCCCTATCCCACACCTAGTTGCCCTACCTTATAAACTATGCATATCTGGTCAATAATTTCTGAGAAGGGTGTCTGAGTCTCCCTCGGTCAACTGTGACCAAACTTATTTCAATATGAAAAATAAATATTGTTTTCATTATTATTCTTTATTGTAGAAAACACAAATCTAAGGATGTAAGTAACAGGATTAATTTAGGACAATAAATGTGTAAATATGAACAAAAACAAGCTCAAAACAAATCACAGGCACATAATGCATAACAAGTAGAGTAATGCCCTAATTAATCGACTCCTTTAACCACAGCAGAATTATGGGTAACTTTTCAGGATTTAGTCGGAAATATGGCTTGTTGCCATTCATCGGAAAGCTCTCGGGGAGAGCTTTCCGATGAATGGCAACAAGCCATATTTCCGACTAAATCCTGAAAAGTTACCCATAATTCTGCTGTGGTTAAAGGAGTCGATTAATTAGGGCATTACTGTAAGTGTAAATAAGAACAATACAGTAAAGCAATGATCAAAGACATACCTTACTCGTATTTAAATTCGCGCAGTACTATTTTTCGTTATCCTAAGCAATAGGGAATCTTAGAAGGTTATTTTAGATAGCTAATTGATAAATATATTTACATGCGGGCAACCAATCTCAATGTCATTATCATATGTACATATAAAGCGATACATTATGTTTAGTTCTTGATGTTGAATTAATGCTTCTAAGAAAAACAAACATTCCTGGCTGAAGGTGCACGAAAGCACGTCTCCGTATTCACAACCATGAGGTGACCTAGCTAGGGTGACACCCTGATCAATCTGTTTGAGTTAGTTATGCATTTAAAATACACACAATCAAGAGCTGATTTAATTTATGAAGTCAGCGGTGAATACGTGCGGTTTTACTTCTTTCGAGTTCAATTCCATAATTTCCATACATATTTATTATATATGTTTATCAGAATGATTGTTTGGATCATAAGCAACCGTCTTTACAACAAAATTATGACACAGTTGTACTCTATTCGCTGTAAAAAATTTGTATGTTAATGTATAACTAAGAACCAAAACTGTCATAAGATACAAGATTTTTTTCGAAAATATATTTGTAAGTTTTGAATTCGCGCAGCTGAGTGCACAAATTCAAAGTGCACAAATTTAAAACTGAGCGAAAAATAGTAATGCGCGAATTTAAATACAAGTAAGGTACATACAAGCACCAGAATAAAAAGTACAAAGTAATATTAAAGATTGTCTATATCTCTTCCCAGAAAGTTTTATATTTTGTTTGTTTGAACATACTTATTGTGATCCAAATATTACAATTGTTTTATAACATTATTATGGATAATGCACTTGCGTTTGTTTTCTAAATTATTATTGGTAGTCACATTTGTTTTCTAAATTGAAAAATAATAAAAAGCTAAAGACAAAGGATTTTCTTTTATTAAAAAAGAAACACCATAATAAAAACCCCAGATCTACATGTATGCCACAGTAAATTTGGGTTGATGAGGCCTTTGTATTCAGATTATGACATATTATAAGTGAATCTCACCAACAGAAGAAATGCGCTTGCAACTGATCATTGCTATAAAAGATCCTTAGACCTTCATAATATGTCTCAGCGGCCTCATATCTACACACGCCTTGGAATTTGAGGGGGATCTCTGCAAATTATGCATATGCACTTGGTCAACTGGAGTTGAGGAACCTCCGCAATTAATAACATTTGTTGACACGATCAGATCGGGACATCGGCACAGCGACCATTAATGAATTAATATTAATTCTTATTTTCTATACCTTAATTTGAAGTGTGCACTTTAACAGATTTTAATACGGGGATCTCCAGAAATGCTTAAATTGGCAATTTTGTTTGCACATATGTAATTGATGAATAAACCATTATTATTTATTATACGTTAAAAAATGTCTCTCTAAATTCTCAACTAGCCAAAACACACCACTTTCCTTCTCTAAATTAGAATGTAATTGATGAATTAACCTTTATTTTTTATTATTTGTTCAAAAATATGTCTCAAAGTTTAGTTGCATTTGTTTTCAAACTCATATACACCACTTTCCTTCTTTGACGTTTGTTATACAGGGGGACCTCCATGAATTATGCATACAAGATGAGAGACCTCCGCAATTTAATTGGCGCAGCGATCTCCAGGAGTAGAACTAATGAATAATATTATTAATTGAATGAATTACATGTAATCATAAATCTTCATCTTCTCTTTCACAAGGCGACCTCCGGGCACGTGCACGGGGACCTCCATGAATGCTTATTAGTGATGTTGTTTCAGAAAAGTGACCTCCGCGAATATAATTGATGAAAAAATTATTATTTATTATTCAATCAAAAATATATCTCAACTAAACTTACAAATAGCCAATCTACACCAAGTGACCAAGCCTGAGTTTATTGTGCCTCTCATTTGCAGAATGAGGTCCACAGAGGGTGAATTTAGTGATGCTATCCTGCATAGCAGGCTAGCTTCACCTAATTCACCCTCTGGGGACCTCATTCTGCATGGCCTTATCTGCTATGGGAGACATAGACTCAGATTGAAGTTCCAAAATGGTGAATATTGTGATGTACACCCATTGTGAACCTCGATTATGCAATGTGTTGTCTGCCAATTTTCGAGATATAAAGAAACTACACTAAAAAAAGAAATAGAATGTATGTGAAAAAGTTTCTATAGAAATTTGATAATAAAAGAAACTTTCCAGAGAAGATGAGGCCTAAGAAGAAAGAGGTCCCCAGAGGGTGTATTTAGTGATGCTAGCCTGCTAGCGGGATAGCATAACTAAATTCACCCTCTGGGAACCCCATTCTGCAAATGACAGGCTTGCAAGTGATCTCCGCAAATATAAGAAATTGATAGAAAAAACCAGTATTATCTATCCTCATGTCGATATTCTTTAAAATACACCTCAACTGACATATAGTAATGCTCTAATTAATCGACCTCTTAACCACAGCAGAATTATGGGTAACTTTTCAGGATTAAGTCGGAAATATGGCTTGTTGCCATTCATCGGAAAGCTCTCGCCGAGAGCTTTCCGATGAATGGCAACAAGCCATATTTCCGACTTAATCCTGAAAAGTTACCCATAATTCTGATGTGGTTAAGAGGTCGATTAATTAGAGCATTACTGTATACACACCAGTTCCCCCTTTAAAGTTGTCTCTTTTGCCCATTCTAAGGGACCTCCACGAATTTTGGGACCTTCGCAAAGGGACCTCCGGAAACGGGGACCAGCTGCAAATCATAACAACGGTTAGTACAGCAATCTCAATGACTAATATGTTCAATAAAATGTCACATAGATCCACTGTTCACAAAAGAAAATATGTTTATATGTGTATATGTGTTATGAATTGGTTGTAATAAAATTCTTAGACATCACATCAGCTATCCAAGATATAAAATACTCGGAGTGTTTATGATTTTCTCTTATGATCCAATTCAAACTTTGTCACAAGAAGACATCAGTCGACTTGTTCAACTTTCAGCACTATTGGAGGATCGGCTTTCACAGTGAATTTGGTAATTGTCTCAATATTTTCCATTCCATCTGTCCAACTGAACTTAAATTTCTTGAGGAGCTTGGCCAAAAATATTTGCATCTCCATAAGTGCAAATTTGTATCCAATGCACATGCGCGGACCAGCCATGAATGGAACAAATGACATAGGCACTTGTTTGCTCTCATCAAGAAATCTTTCAGGCATAAATTTGTTTGGATCAGTCCAGTATTTTGGATTCCTGAAAAAAATAGATGAATGAAATATATATTACTATGGCTTGTCTGGCTGCAACAACATTTGTTAGAAATTCTGACTAAACTATCAAAAAAGGCATGAATCCAGCTCTCTAAATATAGAGTCTCCCACAAGGTGAATGTGAATATTGTTAGGCCAATGTATTCTCTTATATATGCGAGGCTCCCTATGGGAGACACGCATATATAAGAGAATGCATTGGCACAGGGTTTTCACAAAATTTCAGGAGGGGCAGTGGGTCCCTTTTTGGTCCCTTCTCCAAGCCCTATATTCCCCTCCAACATGTTTCCCTACCTGATCCACAGATTAAAGATATGGTAAGCATTGGCGATCGGCATTGCTATTAAAATAGTCACATCCGTTAAAACCATCATAAACAGAAAGAATATGGTATTATAGACAAACTTTGTTCTTATAACAATCATAAATATTGTGTAAATTACATATTATTGCCATGTTAGTACTCTGTGTTATGTAAACACAGCCATGTTATGTAAACAAATAGTATGTAAAGAGAATGTGATAAGCAAAACACTCAAGACCGGGGAGACCCCACTAAAGAACTTTGGTTAGAAAGGGCCACCGAATTGTTTACAACATACCAGTATAGCGCTCATTAATCCTCGCCACTCAAGATTCTAGTGTTGACTGAGTCATCAAGAATTACTCTCCTAAAATAATTGCCAAGGTTTTGAGTGTTTTGCTTATCGCTCACTTCTTACGTGCTGTACATAAACAAAGGCTCAGCTCGCACAAAGTGTGTTTTGTAGATAATATTGCATTCATACTATTATTACACTATATTATTAGTATATTCTTGAGGAAATTTTCATAATTTGGTAACTCTTATTTCTAAATTATAACCTATAACGAAGGCCATCCGTCCTTTAATGCATACATCACCTGTGTATCTCCCACTGAACAAAACCTATGTCAACAGGGAATTATAAATAAAGATAATTTTATTTTCCAGCTAACACTTGTACTGACCACCAATCAACAATTTTACTGAAAAATAATTCCCTGCAAGGATACTTGCATCCCTGTTATATTGGCTTATATCTGAGAGATATCAAAGTGGATATAGATAGGTGCCACTTGTTGTATTCTGTCTGTTTAAGTGGTGATTATGTTGTCATATTACACGTGTTAATATTCCGATTTGTGCTGATTAAAGGTACTCAATCCGAATTAACGCTGGCAAATTACAATGTTATGTAAACAAATGGTATGTAAAGAGAATGTGATAAGCAAAACACTCAAGACCGGGGAGACCCCACTAAAGAACTTTGGTTAGAAAGGGCCACCGAATTGTTTACAACATACCAGTATAGCGCTCATTAATCCTCGCCACTCAAGATTCTAGTGTTGACTGAGTCATCAAGAATTACTCTCCTAAAATAATCGCCAAGGTTTTGAGTGTTTTGCTTATCGCTCACTTCTTACGTGCTGTACATAAACAAAGGCTCAGCTCGCACAAAGTGTGTTTTGTAGATAATATTGCATTCATACTATTATTACACTATATTATTAGTATATTCTTGAGGAAATTTTCATAATTTGGTAACTCTTATTTCTAAATTATAACCTATAACGAAGGCCATCCGTCCTTTAATGCATACATCACCTGTGTATCTCCCACTGAACAAAACCTATGTCAACAGGGAATTATAAATAAAGATAATTTTATTTTCCAGCTAACACTTGTACTGACCACCAATCAACAATTTTACTGAAAAATAATTCCCTGCAAGGATACTTGCATCCCTGTTATATTGGCTTATATCTGAGAGATATCAAAGTGGATATAGATAGGTGCCACTTGTTGTATTCTGTCTGTTTAAGTGGTGATTATGTTGTCATATTACACGTGTTAATATTCCGATTTGTGCTGATTAAAGGTACTCAATCCGAATTAACGCTGGCAAATTACAATGTTATGTAAACAAATGGTATGTAAAGAGAATGTGATAAGCAAAACACTCAAGACCGGGGAGACCCCACTAAAGAACTTTGGTTAGAAAGGGCCACCGAATTGTTTACAACATACCAGTATAGCGCTCATTAATCCTCGCCACTCAAGATTCTAGTGTTGACTGAGTCATCAAGAATTACTCTCCTAAAATAATCGCCAAGGTTTTGAGTGTTTTGCTTATCGCTCACTTCTTACGTGCTGTACATAAACAAAGGCTCAGCTCGCACAAAGTGTGTTTTGTAGATAATATTGCATTCATACTATTATTACACTATATTATTAGTATATTCTTGAGGAAATTTTCATAATTTGGTAACTCTTATTTCTAAATTATAACCTATAACGAAGGCCATCCGTCCTTTAATGCATACATCACCTGTGTATCTCCCACTGAACAAAACCTATGTCAACAGGGAATTATAAATAAAGATAATTTTATTTTCCAGCTAACACTTGTACAATTTTAACAATCAACAATTTTACTGAAAAATAATTCCCTGCAAGGATACTTGCATCCCTGTTATATTGGCTTATATCTGAGAGATATCAAAGTGGATATAGATAGGTGCCACTTGTTGTATTCTGTCTGTTTAAGTGGTGATTATGTTGTCATATTACACGTGTTAATATTCCGATTTGTGCTGATTAAAGGTACTCAATCCGAATTAACGCTGGCAAATTACAATTTCCTTGGCTTCGGGGGTAAAAAATATTTGATTCGAGTCGAGGAACCCACCCATCAAAGCTAGGAGTGATCAGATATCGATATTTGAAATCTATTATTTTAATTATAAGTGGCCCAGTAAACTGTCGACGAGAAGAACATATCTGACACGATAGCGGATGAAGATTGATAACTCTAAAATCCAGTGGCTTTTTGGTGTCAGATATTTGACAACCGACAAAATTTCGTTGAACAAAACGTTGATAAATAACAGGTTTTGGGCAATTTTATACTATAGTTGACTGTAGTTAGCATTATTTTTGGGCAATTAATAGATTCAGATAACTGAAGCGGCATTTCCAAAAATGTTGTTGTTGTTGTTGTACGGTAATCTGATGATATGGGGACCGTCAAATCGGATTGAGTACCTTTAATGATTATGTGGATCAGATGTAAGCCGGTGAGGGTTGACAAGGAATATTTGAATCTTTAAAATGTTTTCATTAGTTTAATGAACTCGGACATTGAAATAAATTGTGATTTTATACACGCACTAGAAATACACAGTTGGTTGAATTGGGCAAGATTTCCCCCCAGCAGCTATGGGGGAGGGGGATACCATTCCCTCAACTCCAAGCATAAACCCTGGTATGTTAGATGGATAGCCATACTTGTGTAGCCAGTCTAAATTATTTAATATTATAGGGATGTGTATTAACCTTTTTCTAAGGCAGTTTAAAAAAACAGGATGTATTATGTTTTTGATCTTTCTGTACATCTGTCTCTCTGTTCATTAATCTTTTGTCTCTCGATAATAATTTTAGTCCTACTGAACTCAATGAAACGCAATTCACAACAAAATATAGGTCCAATTCAAATTTGGGTTCTGGCTGTCCTTTTTTTTACCACAGTTTTTGTTGGAATTTCTGCTCGATTTTAATATTCAGATTATAAATTTTGTTTACTTTACACTCATCTTGTGCCAAAACATTTCCCAGTATAACTCTGTCCCCTTGGGTACAAACATTTTAACAATCATTTTGTCACCACACATACATACTTGTGAATATTGCTCATTGACAAATAGATCTCTGTCCCTTTGGGTATGAAGTATCCTCCAAATGTTTCGTCTCTGGTACTGATTCTCACCATAACTGCTAATGTAGTTTGAAACCTAAAATTGAGTGTCACTGACATTGTAGGTCAATTTGAGAACGGGAAATATTGATACTCCGACTTGAACTTCTATCTTTGAAACTGTAATATTCTTAATGGGTAGCAGGAAAAATTACCAAATGGTACCTAAACAATTTTATTCCACACCCATTGATGTGAGGTACATGTATTCAATTGAATCCCATCCATTGAATACATAGTATTGTATACCTCTAGTGGAATACAAGCCAAAACTATTTTTGTTGACATACAATACATCAATGATCTGCTTCGTGTGATGCCCCGATCATTACTGGTTATTCACAATAGAGATAGCTATCGTATCAATGAAGGTGACAGTCATCGATTGAACTTATCTGTCACAATTGCATATAATAAATACAGAACACAACTTGCATCGTAATCTTAAATCTTTTTCAAATTAATTGCGGCTGTCACATATTTATATTTCGCTCGAGCTACTCTTTCGCAAAATTTATCCATGCATCATCTGCAACTCATTCGATAAATGATTCTCGATTAAGATGTGCGTTGTGTTCTGTCTATGTCTGCCCTTTCTAACTAAGTTAATTTTACAAAATTGATGAATAACTTCTCTCAAGCCAAGTCAAATAATCAGAAAGAGGAATACATATTGACCAAAATTAGCATTTCCAATTGGCCTCTCGTGACCAGTACTAAGATCTATATATTGAAAATTAATTTAAATTATATCTCTGTTGTACTGAGAACTATGGCCACAAACAGAATTCAAGATAGAGTCCATCTTTCTGGATGCCAGTTACAACAACAACATTAAATTTATCTAAACTCACACCACTGATGAGTTCTTTACTCTAAAAATATGAGCCATAACAGATATGACAAGTAAATTAAGTGTAATGCTATGTCATTAGTAATTATAATTTGATATTGAGAGTTTAAAGGCCCAATTAATTTTCGAGTCTCTTGATTATTTTTTTTATAGTGACTTGATATACGGTTTTAATAACAATCTATGCCATAAAATATGATTAAAATACTATAATTCATCACTATTTGAAACATCTGTGTCTCAGAGATGCCCACAGAGAAATAGAAAACTGCTGAAGACTTCCCCCCTCTTGCATCCAGAATGCAACAGAATTCAAAACTTTTTCAATGAATATATAGAGTTATTCCCCCTGCATTGAAAATAATACTGATTTTTACTTCAATCTTGATGACAAAATGCAATCGCAACTCAACAAAAACAAGTAGTCCACAGTTTTTTACACCGGATAAGTTGATAATACAATGTTTTGGAGCTTCCTCTTTCAAATGGTATATAATATGGCATATATTTTATATAAAGTAATCTGGGGGATCGAAAATTAAGTGGGCCTTTAAATTCCAACAGAGAATATCGTGCAAGTGGTTGAACATCTGGAAATTCCAACAGAGAATATTGTGCAAGCAGTTGAACATTATTGAAAATCTGTTTATCATTGATTACACATGCAAAATCACTTGCAAATGCTGAACGATTTCTTTGCCAACGAACGGAACACATCATTTTTCAGCGCCAAATGACTGAGCATACAGGCCAATGAATCGGAACATCATGGTACCCACAAATCTTAGCTCAAAACATGAATTTCATGCTGAAAAAAACTGAAAGATCGCACGAGATAGACAGGTTAAATAACACTGAAGAAAATGGAACAAATTTCAAACCCAGATAATTGTCCTTATTATGGATAAATTAACCTACATTGAGATATTTTACTTTTCTGAATCGAAATCCGGTGATGCAGAAGGTATAAATGATGCAGTTGCTGACATATTTAGATGAACTTCAGTGAGAATATAGCCTCATCAGGTTTCCAAACGATGGTATACATTTTGTTACAAACGAGTAGATTATATAAACTCAACATTTTTCGTTCACCAACCACTTTTTCTTGGAAAAATCACCAACAAACCACTTAAAAAACGGGCCACACCAAAAATCACCAAACGAACAATATTGCATCGAAATAGGTGAGCACCAGTGATTTTGTACTTTATTTTGTAATGCATGCATTCTAGGATGGGGGACATGTAATAAACACAGAACGACACGTCTGTTAATGGGTTTGTTGATATGGTATTGTGCCATTGCAGAAGGATAGCACTTCCCTTGCACAATCATTTCTTTCTGTATATATTGAAAAAATATATTTACATTATTGCAAAGATGCGATTACAACCTGCACTATTGCTTTAATCTCCATGTCCAAATAGAACAACCATTCTATTGCTCCCGGTTGAAATATAATTTAACATGAGTATCTCGAGATCCAGTTGATTTGCGACATGAAAAATACTTGATGTATACAACATTACGTGCTGGCGGCTTAGAACAAAGCGAGCTTTCACTCAACACTGATTGATATCATTCACGGACAATTTAGCCACGCAAGACTCCGTGTTTTTATTTGTAGCATTTATTTCTGACGACTGAATTGGAATTTATTTTCAATGTATATATGACAAAATGTTTGTCCAGATTCCAATGTGTATGCGGAAGTTCTTTGATCGTCAATAAAGACTGCCATTAACTCGAAAGATTTTTAATTTATGCGTGCACAATATTCTGACATTGATGCCGCGTGCAGCCCAAACTTTAAACATAATTATTTCCGTGGGCAATCCTGAATTCATGCCATCGTTCCCCAAGTATATACTTACCGTCGGGAATTCACTTACTAGTAATGTCCAGTATACTTACCATGTTCACAATGTATATATACTTGTAGGCTACGTGTCGTCCCCGATTTCTATGTCGACATCCGCCGATATATATCCTTACACAGTATACACGGATGTTTCAGTTTACTTAAATTGTATTCATATTATTGGGATATATACAGGTCTGTATAATATATCGGTATCGGTATCTGCCGATAACAAAACGTAATTTATCGGTATCGGCGTTACCGATAACACCAGTATCGGCCCATCTCTATTGATAAAGACCAATTATTATTAGTATTAGTATTATTAGTATTATTAGTATTAGTATTATTAGTGTTCTCACCTCAAGGTTTCTCTTATAACACACATAAGATCAATTATTAGTATTCTCACCTCAAGGTTTCTCTTATAACACATAAGATCAATTATTAGTATTCTCACCTCAAGGTTTCTCTTATAACACACATAAGATCAATTATTAGTATTCTCACCTCAAGGTTTCTCTTATAACACACATAAGACCAATTATTATAATTCTCACCTCAAGGTTTCTCTTATAACACACATAAGATCAATTATTAGTATTCTCACCTCAAGGTTTCTCTTATAACACACATAAGACCAATTATTAGAATTCTCACCTCAAGGTTTCTCTTATAACACACATAAGATCAATTATTAGTATTCTCACCTCAAGGTTTCTCTTATAACACACATAAGATCAATTATTAGAATTCTCACCTCAAGGTTTCTCTTATAACACACATAAGATATTTCAGTGACTCAAGATGTTCAGCAGTGACTGTATCTCTACCTTCACCAGTGCCCATCACTGACTCAATCTCTTGACGTGCTTTAGCTTGGATTTCAGGGTACTGAGCCAAAAAATACAGGCACCAAGACAAACTGGTCGTAGTTGTCTGAAAAGATGGAAAAAAACATTAGTTTAGAGTGTGCTCTAATGAGGATATAAAGCACTTTTTAGTGGATACCGAAAATTATGTCATGGGAGAGCGAGACAAATGTTTATTTATATTATGCATTTCCAAAGAAATTCGCCATTTATGACAATAAATATTTTCACAAATTGCCTTGTTTATTCCTATTTTATATAAACTGAACGAGAGGACTTGAAAATCGTCATAAAATGATCGGGATGTCCTATCATTTGTTCAGAAAATAATATTTTTTACCCAAAATATGTATCTCCTATAATAAATATCTTGGACACTGAAACTAATGGTTATATATTTCTTGCTTGCAAAATTCTAGAAGAAGTCGTTTTAAAAATCGGTACGCAATATCTCGAGTACGCGCACTTGTCAAATGCCAATTAATGGCGATTATATCTTTGGACCAATCGTGCGAGTCCTTTCGCTATAAAAGCGATTGAAAGGTAAGACCTCATTCATTTTAATTTCTTCTGCCTGTGTGTTTGATGCGTTTGACCGAGTGCGCGGGGCGGGAATGTTGATCCCAACTGGGAGGGCCCTTGCTGTGTTCAGTGTCCAAGATATTTATTATAAGAGATACATATTTTGGGTAAAAAAATATTATATCTCTGTCAAATATATCTTGGACACTTAAACTAATGGTTATAATTATAATTCTTGAAGAGGAGGAGGCCACGAGGCAGATAATCCGACTATGTCCATGAAACCCACCTGCTGAAGCAGAAAAGACCTGCATCCTGTACCAAAAAGATTTCTTGGTAGACATGTGCCAAAAAATAGATCATTGTGTCTCATATGTAATAGTTCAGATAAACTCAAAAACAACTGAGCCTCCTAAAAGGAAACACCACGTACTTCATGTGCCCTACTAGTAATGATCACAGGGTGAAGGTGTCCAGGATAAACATTGGTCATAGGCAAGGGAGATAACTCATTCATTCATGTACCTAATAGGATAAAGGAACCTACCCCCCCCCCCCCCTTCCTTAGAGGATGAAGCAGCACTAGCACGACATCCAGAGGATGTTGACTGGCCCACAATACATGCAAAAGGGGCACCGAGGGGAAAACACGGTTATGACACCCCCACCCCACCCCCCGCCAGAAAAGCGGAATCAATACTCAGAATGGATCTCACAAAATGAGGCAATGCTCAGTGCGGTATGACTGACTTGACAGTATTTGGAGCCCGACCGAGAGACCCAGGGGAGATATGAGAAACTGTTGGGCCCAGACCAATGGGGGGACCAGGGATACACCAGGAAAACATGACTGAGTTGAGCACTGGAAATCATGTCCATGGAAAGAAAAAACATACACATAAGGGAGGGGACCAAGATGGAAAGATTGCCTGCCTCTGGTACACCAAGCCAAGTAACTGGAAATTGAAGTGTACGGTCAACCAAGGAGAGGAACTAATACCGCTAATGGAACACTGTCTGATCATACGGCCAATCTGTGATGCAATGAACCGGCCTGCATGGTTTCAAAATAAATGTGGAACTTAGATTAATATCGTTCGTCAGGTGGTGGTATAGGGAACCCATACCGTAGGTTAGCAGAAAGTTGCAAAAACTGTGATAACCCGCCACCTGGTATGCTCAAGCACCGATGGGCATGCGGCAATAATTGTGAAATGTCGCAAAGGTGAGAATCGGAGATCGCTAAATCGGATTAGAATTAGAATCACGCCTGCCAAGTGATGTTAAACACTCGGCCCGAGTGATAACATAGAATAGGAAAATATTCTTGGTTCAAAGTCGGTGCTGTGACAAATACGATAACAAAATGGACTACATACATGGCGCCTAGACACCAATGAAATGCTGATAAGCTATATGATGAAATCCTATGGTGTTAGGTGGTCACTGAAAGATACATCCCAAATCTAGAAGTAAAATTGAAAATGAGCGTATTCCAGACGATAGTGTCTATGGAGCTGAACGGTCGATATTCATGATATGTTCGGCTAAGTGAGTAGAGCGCCAAAGTCCCCTGTGAGATATAGCACCCGCATACTAATTTATCAGGTTCACACACACGATCAAGTCCATAATACGTCTAGGTTTGTCTCATAAAAGTGGCCTAATTGTTGAATAAAAATCTAACAGATTAGAAGGCCCAAAACTATAAAGACAGGTCTCAACAACACCTGGAATACCCCGACGGGATAAGAACGGAGGTGAGAATGGAGGCAAAAGAAACTTATTCAGGAGCAGTTCCTGAATGCGGCACATAGCCAGAGCAATGCGATATGGCAGAAAGCAGACTGATAGAGGAAACCTCAAAGTACAAAGAACGAAGGTAATATTGTACAAAACACTCAGTCGAATGAATGCCACTTGTCGGCGACTAGGCACAATGAGGTAGCCAAGGCAAGAAAGGGTTCGGAAAAACCGCTATGTGCCGTGACAGCATGAACCTGGATGGACTGAGACAGAACCAGCGGTAGATGCTGCAGAACCTCCATCGCTGCTCGTCGCTGCGAAGGTTGTGGACGCCGCGACTACAAATAGAGGAGGCATGACCACCAACAGATTCCGAGCCTGCAGCGCAGGCTGTACCGAGTTGACAGGAAAATTCATTGTTGCCCATCTCTGAGAAGGTTGTGGAAGCCGCGACTACAAATAGAGGAGGCATGACCACCAACAGATTCCGAGCCTGCAGCGCATGCTGTACCGAGTGGACAGAGGAAAATTCATTGTTTCCTGTCTCTGCGAAGGTTGTGAAAGCCGCGACTACAAATAGAGGAGGCATGACCACCAACGGACTCCGAGCCTGCAGCGCAGACTGTACCGAGTTGGCAGAGGAAAATCCATTGTTGACCGTCTCGGCGAAGGTTGTGGAAGCCGCGACTACAAATAGAGGAGGCATGACCACTAACAGACCCTGAGCCTGCCGTACAGGCTGTATCGAGTTGGCAGAGGAAAAATCGTCACACGTTGGTTTTTGTTCTTGATATGTGGGCCCCATCCAGTCCTTCGGTTGTGGAAGACAGGCGTACTACTCTGCGGATGGTTCAGGAGGCCGCGACCAATAAGGAGGAGGCATGTCCCGCAACCGACTCCAGCGGAGGCTCCATGTGAATGGAGGAAGCAAGAGAATGGCGATGTTTGTTCTTCCTTTTTCTGTGCTGTTAGTATCGTGCTGGTAATGCATGCAAAATTGTGTGCAATTGTTATCCTAAGACCGAAGGACTGACCCATCCGAAATGACCCTCATGGAAGGCACTCTCGGATGAGCATGGCGAACTCGGACACGCATCAAACGCTGCCAAATCCAGGGGATGTTGCGACAGCACGTCCTCGTCTCTGAACAGCACCGTCCGTCCAGGAGATGGGGAGAAAGGGGCAAGTGTCCCGACCAGGTCACCTGGTTTGATGAGGCAAAACATTCTGGAGCCTCGGAAAGGAAACTAAGTCTAAGTTCTGGCCTAGGAGCCCAAAAGAGGCCAGAAACTGTACGAAGCAAGGCCACACTGGTGGAGGAAAGAACACAGGTGAATAATAGGGATACATACCCACCCAAAACCGGGAGGGACGGATGCCGGGAAAGACGTTGACGAATGGAGGACAGGTCAGAACCCGTGCGGTCAAATTCCCTGGAGTGGAAGCAGTGGCAGTTGACACATTGAACTGCGTAGGCAGGCAATGTGCCGAGGGCACCGGGGCTTGCCAGCTAAACGGACCACTGATGTGGTAGCTGTAGCAAGTGGCCGGCTGGTGCAGCGACGGAACGAACCCGGCGGAACCGGAGGCAGGACCAAAGGTAGCTGCACTTGGACCACCATCGCTGCCCTTCTCTGCGGGGGCTATGGACGCCGCGACCCTGAGGGAGGAGGCATGTCCACCAACCAACTCCAGCGGAGTCTCCAAGTTAATGGAGGATGCAAGAGAAGGTGCCACGTCAGCAGAGGTGCCACGATCATTGAACTTGATAATCGATAGTCAATACTAGATTAGAATCGATGAAGCGTATCTAATAGCAAGGACAGAGGAAGTAGTGCATAATATTAACATGAGCATAATTTGTATCAGAAACCACTGAGACAGTCCTTCCCATGACAAAAATTACAGTTTCGTTGATTAGAAGGGTGTAATTGCACCGGTAATATAATTGTAAGTTGGGGTTATGTCAAATCAAAGGTCATTGTGTGATATACCCAAGTCCACTGACACTTTCACATGCCCATAAATTAACGGAGATGGGAAATGTGCTAAATATATCTTCACATATTTTAATATTGATTGTGACCAGGTGGACAAGTGCAAATGGTGAACACCAGTGAATAGAAAATTGCGAGTGCATACGGGTGCGAGAGCAATCGTTACTGTCTCGTGGGAAGGAAAACCAGTAATTAGTAATGAGCACAATTCGTTACAAATATCTTTGCACGATCAACGATCGTTAACCTGTCTGTTGGATATTAAACTGTAAAACAGGGTATCCAAATATGTCCGGTACTTTTCGACATCCGAAATAAAGAACTCAGAGTAATCGCCGCCGAAAGTGGTAATTGAATATCGGCTGTATCAACGTTTCATCGATTATACGATCAATTGTGGCACCCCTACCAGTCGGAGGGAAAAAAACATTACAAAGTTTTCATCGTAAAAGCATTGAGACGTATGTTCAATGTAGAGAGAAGAGGCAAGCCACACTGTGGCTATTTTATCTAGCATCCGTGAGGAAAATTATTATAAAATATTGTAATGTAAATATTGTAAATTATTACTTCCAATACATTTGGATAGGATTTTGTCAGGGACCAAACTCCAAAATGGAGCTTAGTGTAGACGCCAACACAATATTGCATCCGGTGCAGTGTTAAAAAATCCCGACGAGAACTCAAATCTCGGCGAATGACTCGAAAGAGCATCGGTTGTTATCTCTTGTTTTATGCAAACAAAAACGATATTTGTTCGAAGTGATTCTCGTAAATAAAACAAAGTTGAAATATTGGTTAATGAAATTATCCACCCATGGACTACTGTCATTAATAAGACAGTGTTGTAGAATAAAAGATTGTTGAACAATTATAAAACTAAATTGCGAAAATTTGAAAACACGTGCGTAGTGCACGAAATTAGGCAACTGCGTGTTGTCGTTCGCAATAGCATAAAGAGAAACTTTCATGAGAAATGAACAGATGAAAAATGAGACTTACCAGGATTTAGTCGGAAATATGGCTTGTTGCCATTCATCGGTGAATGGTAACAAGCCATATTTCCGACTAAATCCTGAAAAGTTACCCATAATTCTGCTGTGGTTAAGAAGTCGATTAATTAGGGCATTACAATACCTCATGTCCGCCAAACATAAATGTGATGACATTAGTGTGAACTTGATCCATTGTCAACCTCTGGCCTTCTTCCTCAGCGAGCAGTAGCATTGTCATCAGATTGTCGACCTTTGTCTCATCTGAAACAAATCAACGATTTCCTTACCAAATGGACTCTCTGCAGGGATGTTCAGGAAATATAAGCAGACGACAGACTGGCGATCAGGTGGGAAATGTTAAGGTAATAAGTTCATCAAACCCATGGCATGTTTATGCGGAAATCAATAGCATTAGCAATCACAAGATACAATCATATATCTGATTGGTTAACATTTCAGGCAAGGTTTTGTTGATATAATTTGTTGTTTTGCCTGCAGTCAATCCCCAGTTTTTTAGAACAATTCTGAATTTCCCAAGCCTCATATAAACGTGGGCATGAGGATGATGCAAGAGATTAGCAATGTTGTTTTTCTGTGAAAATAAACAAAAATCTTAGGCCAAAAAAAAACAAAAAAGGGTTTTGATTCTCAGGCATCGCCACATAAAAAAAATGGCCCGTGTTGGACCATTTTATTTCAATTTTGGATTTCACCATAGTTGTAAACCGGTAACACGAAAATAGGAAACTGTCCCACGGATATTAGTTATGTTTCAAATATTGAACATGAGCATATACAATGGCGTATGTGTGGGTATTTAACAAAAGACCATAGGCAACGATAACTATCAGGTATATTGTCACCAAAGGCTGTCCAAACCCCCCAAGTTTATTGGTCAAATGTGTTGAAATATTTTGATAAAAGATCAGCAGAAAGTTGGACATTGACCTGACCTTTGCACAGTAAGTAAGTAACCCTGAGTTTTCCCCCTTGCTACACTATTGCGATTGAAGTAACGAAAACCGCAGTGCAATAAAGTTTGACAAGCGGTGTATTTTGGCCATGTTTATGATGATTATTTGAAGTTTTGAATGAGTGGGAGTATCAATTCAGCAATAAGAACATTCACCCTTCCATGACTGGAGCTTCTCCTCAAAGTTTGCAAAAAACTTGTGCAAATGTATTCTCTTATATATGCAAGGCTCCTTATGGGAGACTCGTAAATATAAGATAATGCACTGGCACAGGATATTTAATGCTGCACCAGTGCAACTCCCATCATTGAAGGGTAAATTACCTTCGATATTCTTGAGAGTTTCCAGCTTCTTGGTAATCATGTCTGTCACCAACTTGTCAAGTGTCCGTTTATGTTTCTTGAATTGTATGTTTCCTGGGGTTGGCAGATAAGAGAAATATGGCAGTAAGTGCTGTACTCTACAAAGAATGGGACACAGTCAATTTCAGTTCTCATAATAAAATGTCTTTAGCATGTTATTATACTAGTATGTATCGCGATTTGTTGTTATTATAAAGCCATGCAAGTATTTTACGTAAGTGTTCACAAAAAAGAAATCAAACATGACGCCTTTGGAATATAATTAAGTACATGTATATTCTACTATGATGTTTTAATAAATTGTTGAGTATTATTTTGTTTATACGCACAGTTAAAACACAATCATCCTTTTCGTTACCAGAATGTCCCAGTTTAAATTATCTATCTATCTATATAAAAGCCAAGTGTTTGTCTGTGTTGCGTGTGTGTCTGTGTGTTCATCTGTCAACGAATTTTGTGCATTTAAAGGTACTCAATCCGATCAGAGGGTCCCCATCTCAACAGATTCCAACAACAACAATCTGATCAGAGGGTCCTATATTACTATTTCTTTGGCTTTGGGGTTAAAAAATAATTGATTCGAGTCGAAAAACCCATCAAACAAAGCTCAGAGTTATTAGATATTGATTGTTGAAATTTGTTATTTTCTCGAGATGAGTACTAATAATTGCCCTTAACGTCGTAATCTGCTCGAGATATATACACCAAAACACTATTCAAACAGACAAGGATGGATAACTCTAAAATCGTGGTAATAATAACGCAATTTTGACTGTGTTTTGGGACAGAAAGAATAGAAATAACGCAACTTCAAATATCGATATCTGATCACCATGAGCGTTGATTGGTAGGTTCCTCGACTCGAATCAATTATTTTTTACCCCCAAAGCCAAAGAAATAGTAATATAGGACCCTCTGATCGGATTGAGTACCTTTAAATAGATATCATATCACGTCCGATTGCTCTCAAATTATAACCATGTCCTGAAGCACATCTTAGAATACGACACGCAAAATTTGAGGCCAATCAATACAAGATGACCTGAGACATAACACATTTTCCAAAGGTTATAAAGGCAAAAAAAATTCATGATATACCGGTAATGCATACAAGACAATATAAGATGAATGTGCCAAAGCTAAACACCAGACAACTCCACACACCGTTTTCCGGCTTTCTTTATAACATTATCAGAGGTGATGATATTTTCCTGCACACATGTGTCCCCCATCATTTGTGACCTTAGACGACTTAAAGACATGTTATGTACTTGTTCGGGTGCATGAAACTGATAAGTTAGAAATCAGGTGCTATCACAACTGGAGGAATGTAACATTCTACTAACATCGCTGAAAATTTGAAGCAAATCGACGGTAACACTACATAGAAAACATCGTCTGAACTACGCTCAATTGTAAATTGGAACGCATCGATCGGCGATAAACTAACGAAAACGATTTCGCCATCGAGAGTCACTGCATTTAATTCACATATAAGAATGACAGTGTGTGTGGTCAATATTGATATACTATTTGTAGAAATTACTACTTTGAACAAGATTATTCTCCATTTCTATTTGATCACCATACCGCAGTGTTTCACATCACTTTAAAGGGGCATACATAAGCAATACAGGGTGTTCCTTATTAGCTTAGAAGATATGTAAGCAAATTGGTACACATTTCACTTACTGGGGAACTAATAAATTGCATGATCAACAAAGAGCGTATATCATCAGCTCAAAAGATATGTTGCATATATATACAGTAATGCCCTAAGTAATCGACTCCTTAAACACAGCAGAATTATGGGTAACTTTTCAGGATTTAGTCGGAAATATGGCTTATTGCATTCATCAGAAAGCTCTCCCTGTTTTCCAATTTGTAACCAATGTAACAAGGTACTTTCAGATTTCTAAGAAAAAAAATAAAAGTAACAAATGTAACATTAACTAATAGGTGAAGTAACCAGAAGTAACCATTTGTACCCCGTGAACCCAAAGGTCCTGGAAGTAATTCAGGAAATATGTTTTCTAATTTGTAACCGTTGTACCCGACGTAACAACAGGGTACAAAAGTTGTGATTTTTTTTGGCGTACCAAAATTTGCCATATATGAAATGATGGATGGTAACTTTATCCGGAGAGTGGCATACAATAGGTGCTGTTTACATTAGGTGTCTCATAATTATTTTTAAATACTTGAAGGGCACTCTAATAATTTACTAATTCTTCACGATTTTCCTGCATGACATGTTTGTCACCCATCATTTTTTGGGGCAACCCCCTAATATATATTTTATTCATATACAGATTCATATGGAGACTTGCAAATATATATAAAGTAGTGTTATAGACGTAGATCATCTCGAAAACATTCCAGTTTTCAGATGCCCTCAATAGCCGTGTGGCAATAAAGTAAAATTAGTTTTAATTTATCATAACGCTGTGTATCAAAGATAATTTGATTTATTGTTGTGGCTTTTAATAAATTATATCATGCAAATACCAAGATGATATCATGTATATAAGTGAAATATATATATACATATATTTGGAATATTGCGCATCCAAAACATTACTGTTGAGTCTGTGCATAGTATGGCAATTAACCCTTTACCCAACAGAAGGGCCCTGTGCCAATGCATTCTCTTATATATGCGAGTCGACCATAGGTCGCCTCGCATATATAAGAGAATGCATTGGCTTAACACATTAAAAATTATAAAATTGTTGAAGAATGTAAGAAAAAAATGATAAAAAGTGTTAAAAAAAGATTTGTTTTAGGCCAATGCATTCTCTTATATATGCGAGGCGACCTATGGTCGACTCGCATATATAAGATAATGCATTGGCACAGGGCATAACTGTAACTATCACAATGTGGTCAAGGAGCCGGTTCCAATGATATCCATATTTGTATGGTTCTATTGAGACAGACCGAAGATATTTTAGGCTGTTGAAGCTTTATTTGGCCGGTTTTGGCCGGTTTGTTGGGTGAAGGGTTAAAGGTACTCAATCCGATCAAAGGGTCCCCATATCATCACATTCCAACAACAACAACAACAACAAAAATTTAAATGCCACTTCAGTTATCAGAATCTAATAATTGCCCAAAAATTATGAAAAGCACAATCAACTATAGTATAAAATTGCACAAAACCTGTTATTTATCAACATTTTATTCAACGAAATTTTGTCAGTTTGTCAAATATCTGACATAAAAAGCCACTTGATTTTAGAGTTATCCATCTTTACCCGCAATTTGGTCCATGAAATTCTTCTCGTTGACTGTCTATTGGGCCACATACAATTAAAATAATAGATTTCAAACATCGATATCTGATCACTCTGAGCTGTGATGGGTGGGTTCTTCGACTCGAATCAAATATTTTTTACCCCTGAAGCCAAGGAAATAGTAATTTGTGAGCGTTAATTGGGATTGAGTACCTTTAAAAGCACCTGGTGTAAATGTAACGCAACGCGGTGTAACAAAGATAATTTGGTTTAGGTTTATTTTTGTTACATGCATGGGTGTCAGGGGATGCATTTAATAAATGATATCATGAATAATAAGTATATTTTCATAGTATATGAAGCATGTATATATATGAGCACAATAAATATATGCATATATATTTTCTGAATATTGCGCCCCCAAAACAATCTTGCCAACTGACACTGACGGCAATACTCTGTCTGATTAGTGGCCTATCAGAGCATTCTAGCAACGGTCTATTCAATATTCCGATCATAAAACATCTACGATGACAATGCATTTAACAAATTATTTTTTAAAAGCTTCAATTGAAAACTAAAAACTTTATTCACAACTGTAATGTGTACATTATTATATATAAACCGTAACCCAGCCCAAATTACATCACATACATGACTTCATCTCAATTCTTTTTGACATAGTGCCATAACTATTCTATTACACATGCACTTGCAGCCGATTCCGATCTTTTAACATCGCCATGTACTCACCACCCGAGATTACATAATATTTGTGACGTAGACACGATGGAGATATTATTTATTTATCGGCTTATTTATTACATGAAAGCTATGGGACTTTGGGAAAATAAAATTATGGATAAAGATAACTTGTGGCAAGATTGTTTTCACAAAAAAAAAAAAGTTTTAGATTCTCTGTGTAATCTATGGACTGACCCTATGTTACCAATAATATTATGAAAGACTTCAGCCAGGGGGGAATCTGGATTCAGCAACAAAGATGTCTTCTCATCAAAGGCAGTATCAGCAATGATATCCAGGGTCTATGAGGAAAACAACGAAAGTATCAATGACTCTGTAGCTCAACTTGGAAATGGGATAATTTCATGTGTTATGGAGCAATTAGGAATGTGGAAAGATGAAATGTCTAAGTAATACTAGATAATACTAGATATCATCATGGAGAGATAAGAAGGCTGCTGGCATCCATGGTTTCCAATGAAATTCAAAAACATTTGATAGCTCCCATCTAGTGGTCACCCCAAAGATCAATATGAAGTTTGGTGACAACCATATGAAGGATGTGTCTGTAGGATGCAACAAAGGATTTAGTTAGGCAAAAAGTTAAATTCAAAATGGCTGCCGGTGGCCATGTTTTTTAATGAAATTCAGAAATATTTGATGACTCCAATCTAGTGGTCATCCGAAAGATCCATATGAAGTTTAGAGACAATCGGATAAGGGATTTCGCCTGTAGGGTGTGCCAAAGGATTTATTCACAGAAAAAGTAAAATCCAAGATGGCCATTGGTGGCCATGTTCTTCAACGAAATTCAAAACAAATTGATGGCGCCCATCTAGTGGTCATCGAAAAGATCCATATGAAGTTTGCTGATGATAGGATGAGGGATGTGGTCTGTAGGGTGTGCCAAAGAATTTAGTCATGCAAAGAGTAAAACCAAGATGGCTGCTGGTGGCCATGTTTTTCATCGAAAATTGTTCTAATTCGACAGTTCCCATCTAGATGTTATCTTAAACATGCCAGTAAATTTTCGAAACAATTTTCCAATAAACGAGGGCTACAGGGTGTGCGGATGGATTCAAATTTAAAATCCAAGATGGTTGCTGGTGGCCATGTTTTATAACAGATTTTAGAATAAATGGATGGCTCCTATCTAGAGGTCACCCCAAAGATCCATAAGAAGTTTGTTGATGATCAGATGAGGGAGGAGGCCTGTAGGGTGTGCTGAAGGATTTAGACATAGAAATAGTAAAATCCAAGATAGACACTGGCGGCCATGTTTTTCAACAAATTCGGAATTTTTTTATGGCTCCCATCCAGAAGTCACCCTGAAGATCCATATGAAGTTTGGTGATGATCGGATGAGAGATTTTACCTGTATAGTGTACCAAGGGAAATTATGCAAAGAATAAAATCCAAAATGGCTGCCGGCGGCCATGTTTATTCATAAAAAAAATTTCAAATTTAATAGCTCACATCTAGAGGTGATCCTAACATGCCTGTAAATTGTCAAAACAATTTTCCAATAAATGCGGGTTGCAGGACGTGCCACTACATTCAAATTTGAAATCAAAGATGGCTGCTGGCAGCCATGTTCTTTATCAAATTTTGGAAAAAATTGCTGACTCCCATCTAGAGGTCACCATGAGATCCTTATGAAGTTTGGTGATGATCGGATGAGAGATTTTACCTGTATAGTGTACCAAGGGAAATTGTTGATGGATGCATGGACGGACGACGGATGCCAACACACAGCAAATAGCCCAAACTTTACAAAGTAAAGTTGAATCAATACGAGATTAATATATTTGGTAGATTAATATATTACCAAAGTGTAAAATACTTATTTTTCAACAAACATGAACCAGTCACTCAAGAACCTCCTTACCAAAAATAGGCATGATGATTTAAGAGAAAAAGATGTTTTAGGAGTTAGTTACATTCTTTGTGAGAAAAAGGTTGAAAAATTATATTTCAAGGGTAATTAGTTCTGACTACTAAAGAAAGTTATATCTCTGGTGGTTCCCAACCAGTCTCTTTAAAAAGCCGACAATGATCTTATCAGATTTACGTCTCTGTAACTCTGTAAAGATTTCATTTCTGTGATGGTGATGGCCGTGATGGGACTCCCTCCACTCCAATGGTCATGCATCAGACTGGCTTGATATTTCATTGGTTGGCGACATAGCACTGCTTTTTGTGAGGTGGAATCCACTCTTTATAAAAAGCCGAGAATAATTACAAATACTACTTCGTAGTTGGTTATATTTAAATTGTGAGATTGGAGATTGTATTGACAATTTTCCCACACATAGCGAAACACAACAAATTTTATAATAGATTTATATAGATTTGATGATCCAATAGACTAAACAGTTATAAAACTACAACTGCAACAGCAGAAATGGTAGTTAATTCTTGATGAGCTAACAAGACTAAAACAGTTATATAAATAAAATAACTTACTGCACGAGTAATGTCACGTTCAATCTGAATTTCATTCTGGCCCTTCTTGACAGCTGTACTCCATAAATCAGTGAGGATCCCAGTGTGCAGATTGAATTTTACAGCAAGAGCTGGAAGCAGAAAGGAATAATTATTATTTAATCAAAAGTGATTAGAATAAGTTCGTTTTTTTTTTAAAAAGCTTTTGTAACTTTGAAGCCTTCAATGATGTATCAAAGCCAACAGCTGATCGCTGCATGTTCACTTCACCATCCACAGAATAGAGAATTTATTTTATACCCCTGAAGGTTCAGAGAAGAGAGGCACCATCTTTATGAAATTGATTTTTTATATAGACAAACATACTTTGCAAATATTGGAAGCGTGTTTTGTTCCAGTGCAGATTACCTTTCAACACTGGGTATTTAAATGCACCCATACAAAGTTTTCTCTGCGCGGAATGCTCTTCATCATTGAGTGTGACTAATCCATTCCCAATAACAGCAATCAAAGCCCTGCAGAATAATTATGATATCTCAATTAGTTTGTTTAACAATAAATTACATGCATTCATGATTATTTTACATGATTAATAAGAATAAAAGATGATGCTGGTAGCTTTAGTTATGTAAATAAAAATGATGCTGGTAGCTTTAGTTATGTAAATAATAGATGATGCTGGTAGCTCTAGTTATGTAAATAAAGATGATGCTGGTAGCTTTAGTTATGTAAATAATAGATGATGCTGGTAGCTTTAGTTATGTAAATAAAGATGATGCTGGTAGCTGTACTTATGTAAATAATAGATGCTGGTAGCTTTAGTTATGTAAATAATAGATGTTGTTGGCTTTAGTTATGTAAATAAAGATGATGCTGGTAGCTTTAGTTATGTAAATAATAGATGATGCTGGTAGCTTTAGTTATGTAAATAATAGATGCTGGTACCTTTAGTTATGTAAATAATAGATGCTTGTAGCTTTATTTATGTAAATAATAGATGCTGGTAGCTTTAGTTATGTAAATAATAGATGATGCTGGTAGATTTAGTTATGTAAATAATAGATGCTGGTAGCTTTAGTTATGTAAATAATAGATGCTGGTAGCTTTAGTTATGTAAATAATAGATGATGCTGGTAGATTTAGTTATGTAAATAATAGATGCTGGTAGCTTTAGTTATGTAAATAATAGATGATGCTGGTAGATTTAGTTATGTAAATAATAGAGGCTGGTAGCTTTAGTTATGTAAATAATAGATGATGCTGGTAGCTTTAGTTATGTAAATAATAGATGCTGGTAGCTTTAGTTATGTAAATAATAGATGATGATGGTAGCTGTAGTTATGTAAATAATAGATGCTGGTAGCCTTAGTTATGTAAATAATAGATGCTGGTAGCTTTAGTTATGTAAATAATAGATGCTGGTAGCTTTAGTTATGTAAATAATAGATGATGCTGGTAGATTTAGTTATGTAAATAATAGATGCTGGTAGCTTTAGTTATGTAAATAATAGATGATGATGGTAGCTGTAGTTATGTAAATAATAGATGATGCTGGTAGCTTTAGTTATGTAAATAATAGATGCTGGTAGCTTTAGTTATGTAAATAATAGATGATGCTGATAGCTTTAGTTATGTAAATAATAGATGCTGATTGCTTTAGTTATGTAAATAATAGATGCTGATAGCTTTAGTTATGTAAATAAAGATGATGCTGGTAGCTTTAGTTATGTAAATAAAAGATGATGCTGGTAGCTTTAGTTATGTAAATAATAGATGCTGGTAGCTTTAGTTATATAAATAATAGATGATGCTGGTAGCTATAGTTATGTAAATAAAGATGATGCTGGTAGCTTTAGTTATGTAAATAATAGATGATGCTGATAGCTTTAGTTATGTAAATAATAGATGATGCTGGTAGCTTTAGTTATGTAAATAATAGATGCTGGTAGCTTTAGTTATGTAAATAATAGATGATGCTGGTAGCTTTAGTTATGTAAATAATAGATGCTGGTAGCTTTAGTTATGTAAATAATAGATGATGCTGGTAACTTTAGTTATGTAAATAAAGATGATGCTGGTAGCTTTAGTTATGTAAATAAAGATGATGCTGGTAGCTTTAGTTATGTAAATAATAGATGATGCTGATAGCTTTAGTTATGTAAATAATAGATGATGCTGGTAACTTTAGTTATGTAAATAATAGATGATGCTGGTAACTTTAGTTATGTAAATAATAGATGCTGGTAGCTTTAGTTATGTAAATAAAGATGATGCTGGTAACTTTAGTTATGTAAATAATAGATGCTGGTAACTTTAGTTATGTAAATAATAGATGATGCTGGTAACTTTACTTATGTAAATAATATATGATGCTGATAGCTTTAGTTATGTAAATAATAGATGATGCTGGTAACTTTAGTTATGTAAATAATAGATGCTGGTGGCTTTAGTTATGTAAATAAAGATGATGCTGGTAACTTTAGTTATGTAAATAATATAGATGCTGGTAACTTTAGTTATGAAAATAATAGTATAATAGTGATGCTATTCATTTTGAACCTAATTTTATAGTGACAATTTTTTTACTCTTCACACATGCCACGCTATGCATCGGTTAGCGACCACATTTAGGTTGCATCAGCATTTTGTTTTGATTGTCACATAGTGAGCGAGACAATATAACAACAGATTAATCAATGTGTGACAATAAAAACAAAACGCCCATATGACCTAACTATGGTTGCTAACAGATACATAGCATGTGTTATTAGTGCATTAATCTCATTAAGAAATATTACCTAAAGCTTTTCTAAAAAATTAATAGTATATGTCATTTTAAGGTCAGAGTAAATATCCTCGTTTAAAAGTTTTTAAAAGTTTTGTGCCAACTTTATTAAATATTCTTGATAAAATCCTTTAAAAATTTTCAACATGTTTTTTTCAGTAGAAGATGATCCATGTGCCAAGATAATTTCTCAAATTTCAAATTTCATGCCCTGTGGATCAAAGACTAATATTAATAACTCACCGATATGTTGCCTGTGGCTTGGGAAAGTATTTATTGTTAGTAACAGTAACATATTTGAAATCTTCTGCATTTGCTATGACGACACCCGGAGAACCTAGTATTCCATGTACCCGGTAGACATCAGGAAAGTTCAACTTTTCCCACATGCTGAAATTATATGTTCAATATCAAGCTATTAGAGCGATTTCACTGGTAGAATGTGGCTTGTTGGCATTAAACTTCCATTTTCGGAAGATAATTTTGCTTCGCTTAAATGCATACATCTGATTGGTCAAGTTGGTTGGATGCGCTTGGTAGCGACAATCAATATCACCTGCTCGCAGTGTCCCTTCTCGCATCACAAAGTGCAGTAATACTTCAAGAAAAAACTCTAACCGTCACCCCACATCATGATGTCATATTGTAAACATGTCCACATTAACCATAACGCAAAACAAAAATAATGAAAATGACTGATCAGTGAAACGATGAAATTTGATTATCTTGTTAGGGAAACAGGAATGTGTCACATGACTATTCCCCTATTAACATTTTTCAGCTTCATACCGATATGACATGACATTGATCATAACAGCATAAAATGTGACAATTAATTGATTCCATTTCAAATTAGTTATCGGAGACAGCAAATTTAGTTAGGAACACTGCTTCGGAGGGTCAAGTTTCTAACTTTTGTGTAATTTATCATCAGAAATTGAGATCAAAGAGTGCTTATTAAATGAATTTCCACTCAGTTGTTGTGAATTTTGACCAATAAATTTTGGCCTGTAATTCGGATTCTGCAATCTCCCAATGAAAAATCATGTTTTCAATGAATTGTTTTGGAGGAACATACTTAGTATGATTTCGCTTCAAATTTGAAATCCAAGATGGCAGTCATGTTTTTTAACAAATTTCAGACAAAATTGATGGCTCCAATCTAGATGTCACCCCGAAGATCCATATGAAGTTTGATGATGAGAGATGAGAAATGTGTGACCTGTAGGGAGTGCCAATGGAAAATGTTGACAGACGCATGCATGCACAGAGGGACGACTGATGCCAACCCATGGAAATAGCTCAAACTTGACTTTATCAAGTTGAGCTAAACTAAAAAAAAATCATAGACACATGTATAGACTATAATTATGTTGATCACACCATAATGAGAAACACAGTTAATTGACCAACTCACCCATCCCATATTGAAGCGGAAACCTTCGTTTTATCCATAGCTTTGGCAAAAATTCCCAATAGTAAATTCCCTCTCTCACCAGGTATCTGAAATGATTTGAGTGGTCTTTATTCCTCCCAAAATGTAATGAGAACAAAACTTTCAATACACAATTTAATATATTTACATACTAAGTGTTGTCATCACTAAATCCAGCATTCTGATTGGTCGTCGCCCACATGGCTAGTTGCAATTATTTCTCGGTGAATGCGCAACAGCTAATAACTGCAAGCTCACAAAAACATCGATATGTCATTTGAGTTTGGAAAGACGAACGCGTAATGTTTTGGGCGCATTTGGATTCACGCAGGATTGACTTAATAAATCATCGGGTTCAATTGTTCCTGTTAACTTTTGCCAAGGGTGCTATGGGGTATTTTGGGCTGGTTTTGTCACGATACACTTTTCGATTTAAATACATTTACAAAAGTGGCTTTTTCGCTAAATGTATATAAATATAAGGATTAACTGTCATGTGAACTGTTTTTATGGAGATGTAACCGTGAGGTAAGTGGTCATAACTTGTGTAAAACCCCACAGTTAATCCTTATATGAAACAAACATGATTGATGGAAAATAATAGAAAAGAATATATCAGAGCAAACATAATCCACTCATTATAAGTAAACTATCTTCTCAGAATATAAAAGAAAAGTTATGTGGAAGGAAGAAGTGTAGTAGATAAGATAAAATTAGTCAGGATAATGATGATGCATGATGAACACTTGAGCTTTCATAGTGGTAAGGGTGCTCATGGATAGAATTTATTTTAGCTAGGGTCCTGCGAATCGAGTCGATTTGATGCAATTCGGAATCGTTTGTCGATTCGATTCGAAATTGACTGCCTTGATTCAAATTTTATCTAATTTGTGACCCGCCATATCAAATCCAGTCGGAAGTCGGGATTTTTTTACCCTGTGCCAATGCATTCTCTTATATATGCGAGTCGACCATAGGTCGCCTCACATATATAACAGAATGCATTGGCCTAATAATTTTTTACAATTTTAATAATTTGTTTTATAATTTCACCCATACAGAGCCCCAGACAAACATGAGCAGACAACACTCTTCTATATGTTTCTATATATGTGTGGGGCTCCCTGCAGGGTAATGGATGTTTTTTATTTTATGTCCTAAAAATTGTAAGAAACATTTATTTTAAAAACATAATAAAAAATTGTTAGGCCAATGCATTCTCTTATATATGCGAGGCGACCTATGGTCGACTCACATATATAAAAGAATGCATTGGGACAGGGTAAAAAAATCCCGACTTCCGACTGGATTTGATATGGCGGGTCACATTTGTTCTCGCAGGTTTGCATGGTTTCTGTAGACCACAGAGTACTTACACCATTACTCTTGTGCTAAGAAACTTTGCGAACGCATGCGCATACAGAAGCAAATGATCTATTGATAGACCACCCAATTATTTAATTCATTATAATCTCAGTAAGAATGATGTAAAAAACCCAACTGACTCCAGGATTCCAGAAGTTGAATGTCACAACGAAATTACAGCTAAATTCATTTGGCAATCCTCACAAGTCTCCATGCCATACATGTAGGTCAAGGAGTTCAGAATGATACAATTTAAAAGGCGGATTTCAGTACAACATGGAGATCATCAAAGATTGCCAACTACCAATCTTCAAAAGCACATTATAAAAGAGTTACTCCCCATCCACCACTCATCACATTCAATGATTCGCACCTATCATCAGTATTAATGAGGAAAATGAGATGACTGCAGAAGATGCATTAGTATCGTTATACATGTAGGTAATACAAAATCCATAAGTGGTACAGTAATGCCCTAATTAATCGACTGTTTAACCACAGCAGAATTATGGGTAACTTTTCAGGATTTAGTCGGAAATATGGCTTGTTGCCTTTCATCGGAAAGCTCTCGGGGAGACAAGCCATATTTCCGACTAAATCCTGAAAAGTTACCCATAATTCTGCTGTGGTTAAGTAGTAGATTAATTAGGGCATTACTGTAAGTTATTAAGAGGTTTTTGGTTCGTTACAGCTACCAATTTAAGTGCTTTCTGAACTGTTCAACCTCTTCACTGTTGGTACACTCAATATAAGGATTTGATTCTAGATTCGATGCAATGCGATTTTGAATCTCTTACCCGATTCAATTTGAGATTCAATTCGAAATGAAAACCCCGGATTCGGAGGGCCCTAATTTTGACCCTTTCTTCCTTTCTTCACTAAATGTATTCTCCCATCAGTTATAACTAGTATAAATTAGCAGAGGACAGACATGTAAAAAGATAATACAAGCGCAGAAGGAATCATTTTCATTGTTGGGCAAATGTTCAGATAATAAGTTCAACAACCGTCACAGGCCGTTCGCTGAATTTATTTTCTGAACATTTCCCAACAACGAAAATGAATCCATCTGCATGCACTGGTATTATGTTTTTGCTTGCCTGTTCTCTGCTAATATTCCCTGAACGTTTATATCCCTCCAGATGAATAATAGACCATTTAAGTTTATACTAGTTATAATGGATAACTACTCATCAATGAGGATTTAGTACAGAAAGGGTTAACAGCTGGTTAATGCACTCATTCCTGAATGGAACCCATTCATTTTTAGATATACATTAATGCCCTAAATAATCGACTCCTTAACCACAGCAGAATTATAGGTAACTTTTCAGAATTTAGTCAGAAATATGGCTTGCAGCCATATTTCCGCGACATGTTCAGATAATGTAAGACGAAAACAGGCAGAAAATCATATTATGGATTTCAAAATTTTAATGGAATTACAGACAGTATTTCACTGTGAAATTATATCTGTAATTCCAGTAAAATAATTTTCACTACAAATCTATGCCATTACATATTTAAGGCCAAAAAAAAAAAGATGCACATCGACCGACCCTAAAAATAACCTGCCGACCCTAAAGTTTTTATTGATATTTTTAGAAAAAGTCAAAAGTTTCTTTAAATTTTTTTTTTTTTTAATGTTTTTACCACTAATGCTCATAAATATTGATCATTAGTGTACAAAACACATGGTTTCTAACATATCCCTGTGAAAAGTGACCATGAAGTGACAGCTATCTCAAAAGCCCCAGGTGTGTGATGGGTTGTGGATTGATGGGCATGCTGAATTTTGCAATTTTAATTTCCTGAGAGTAGATCTCATGTCTGCTTTATGCCTTGTTTGGGACTAATGGAACATAGAAACACTATCAACAGCCATGGTGGGTAGTGATGGGACAAGCCGAGACAGGCGAGACAGAAAAAAATAAAGTATATAGTCTGTCTCGCTCCTGTCCCAGTAGAATCAGTTTGGTCCCTGTTCTCTGAATAAAACTACCCGCTGTTTTTTGTGTCTCGCTCCTGTCCCAGCAGAATCAGCTTGGTCCATGTTCTCTGAGTAAAACTACCCGCTGTTTTTTTTGTCTCCCTCCTGTCCCAGCAGAATCAGTTTGGTCCCTGTTCTCTGAGTAAAACTGCCCGCTGTTATTTTTTGTCTCGCTCCTGTCCCAGTAGAATCAGTTTGGTCCCTGTTCTCTGAGTAAGACTACCCACTGTTTTTTTTTGTCTCGCTCCTGTCCCAGTAGAATCAGTTTGGTTCCTGTTCTCTGAATAAAACTACCCGCTGTTTTTTTCTGACTGCGACAGATTAATTTTCAATCAGTTTTTTAACTGGTACAGACCGAGACAAACACATTCCTAATGTTTTCATATTAAATATATTATTTACCTTTGATATTTCCTGTCCCAGTAGAAAGGCCCGGGACAGACCGAGACAGAATTATTTTGAAGAGGATCTTATTTGAGAACCGTGGGACAAACTGATTTGACTGGTACAGACCGAGACAAACACATTCCTAATGTTTTCATATTAAATATATTATTTACCTTTGATATTTCCTGTCCCAATAGAAAGGTCTGGGACAGACCGAGACAGAATAATTTTGAAGAGGATCTTACTTGGGAACCATGGGACAAACTGATTTGACTGGTACAGACCGAGACAAACACATTCCTAATGTTTTCATATTAAATATATTATTTACCTTTGATATTTCCTGTCCAATAGAAAGGTCTGGGACAGACCGAGACAGAATAATTTTGAAGAGGATCTTACTTGGGAACCATGGGACAAACTGATTTGACTGGTACAGACCGAGACAAACACATTCCTTTTTTTTCATATTAAATATATTATTTACCTTTGATATTCCCTGTCCAAATAGAAAGGCCTGGGACAGGCCGAGACAGAGTTATTTTGAAGAGGATCTTATTTGGGAACGATGGGACAAACTGATTTGACTGGTACAGACCGAGACAAACACATTCCTAATGTTTTCATATTAAATATATTATTTACCTTTGATATTTCCTGTCCCAATAGAAAGGTCTGGGACAGACCGAGACAGAATAATTTTGAAGAGGATCTTATTTGGGAACCATGGGACAAACTGATTTGACTGGTACAGACCGAGACAAACACATTTCTAATGTTTTCATATTAAATATAGTATTTACCTTTGATATTTCCTGTCCCAATAGAAAGGTCTGGGACAGACCGAGACAGAATAATTTTGAAGAGGAACTTATTTGGGAACCATGGGACAAACTGATTTGACTGGTACAGACCGAGACAAACACATTCCTAATGTTTTCATATTAAATATATTATTTACCTTTGATATTTCCTGTCCCAATAGAAAGGTCTGGGACAGACCGAGACAGAATAATTTTGAAGAGGATCTTACTTGGGAACCATGGGACAAACTGATTTGACTGGTACAGACCGAGACAAACACATTCCTAATGTTTTCATATTAAATATATTATTTATCTTTGATATTTCCTGTCCCAATAGAAAGGCCTGCATGGGACAGACCGAGACAGAGTTATTTTGAAGAGGATCTTATTTGGGAACCATGGGACAAACTGATTTGACTGGTACAGACCGAGACAAACACATTCCTAATGTTTTCATATTAAATATATTATTTACCTTTGATATTTCCTGTCCCAATAGAAAGGTCTGGGACAGACCGAGACAGAATAATTTTGAAGAGGATCTTATTTGGGAACCATTCTCTGTTTTCTCAAAGTTTTACTCTGTATAGTACAACCTATATTAGGTTACTGAGTTCAGTGCATTGCAATGAGTTCATATTGTATGCACCATTGTCTGTCTCTGGTGGGGTATACTGGGAACGATGCACGATAATAGTATTTCTAGTAATGCGAACATGCACTAATTAAATGTATTGGACAGAAATATAGCTAGGTTCAGAATGTGTTATAACCAATCTAACATATGGCACTCAACTATTCGTATGCATGATTCGTATCATACTTATTTTCATTAAATTGAAATTTAAACGAAATAACTATACTATTATTATCTATTGTCGTCTCTGTATTATTGTTATAATTCTTTTTTGTAAAACATACTCTCCTAGATGGAGGAAATAAAGATATATATAACTAAGTACAACTACTATTGGATTAATGTGACTGTCTTGTATATGCACTATGTAATGTGGTTTGCATGTTTCTTCAAGTGAAAAACAATAGAATACTCGATTCGATATCCATCCAAATTGATTAGTTGATGCCATGTTACACTGTTTATGACAAATAGTTCCATACTCATTCAGTTGCATGTTTATCGCATTGATAGGGTGCTACAAAGTATTGACCAGTGTAGGATAGTAGTTATTAAAACAATTTAGAACGAAACAAGCAATTTTTATATTTTGAAAATGTTTTCAGAATGCTTAAAGTTTTGCGACATCAAAGCAGGCGGTCGGAAATCGGTGACATCAAAGCAGGCGGCCGCCCACACTGGCACTTTCATAAGTAAAGTGACATGTACAAAGTACATCTATACATTGTTTTCGTGGCATCAAACGTTTAATATATATCAACCACTTGAATGCGTCAATACATCGTTGCTAATTGATATGACGGCAAATACGCAATAATATTCGCGATAGTTTATTATAACTGAAGTAAAATAGTGGACCGGACCGAAGAGTACCGGACCGGCGGCAAAAAGCGGTCCGGTCCGGTCCAGTGACACCCGGTTCAGACCGCGGTCCACCCCTGGACCGCGGACCGGACCGGTCCAAAGCGGTCCGGTCCGCATCACTAATGGTGGGTGTGTACATGTATGATGTATCTGTATATATACATGTATAGAGGTTATCACCACATATGTTAGGGGTATATAGCTACTGTTTCCATAAACCAGGCATGCTAGGTTGGGTGTACTGGCTACCTCCAGACCACGGGATGTAGTTGTCACAATACAAGTACGGTATAATGGCTGTATTATGGGTAAAATTGTTCTAAAAGTTAGTGACATCAATTTCGTACCAAGTTTATAGCCAAATTTATGAAAATGTGGTATGTGAATAATAAAAAACATATTTAAGCATGAAGTAAGTTTGATCTTTTATCAATCTTAATGTATATTCCACTGTGTTGATCAAGTAATACTTTCCCTACAACACGAGTTGGCATTTTATGTCACTTCGGTCGAGGTACAAGTAGTTCAATATTTCTGCAGCTGGATAAAAAATATCAAATAAAATTAAAAAAAAAATTTCCCTACCTACCTACCCTAATTTTTTCGCTCCTTTAGCGGAAACATGCAATCTTTTTAAACCATGATAAACAAGCCCAGATAACCATATCAGTTTACATCCACACCTCACCCACACCCCTTGCATGAAACACCTATCATGCTTGTTGGAAATCAAACCACTTCACCACCACTAAAGGGCTTAATTGTGATAGTATTAAGCATGGTATAGCATATAGAATGTCCTATACAGTAATGCCCTAAATAATCGACTCCATAACCACAGCACGGGGAGAGCTTTCCAATGAATGGCAACAAGCCATATTTCCGACTAAATCCTGAAAAGTTGCCCATAATTCTGATGTGGTTAAGATGTCATTTATTTAGAGCATTACTGTATAGCATATAGAATGTCCTAATGTGGCTGAGTCAGCTACTACCCCCTAAGAGTTTCAAAGAATAACACATAGATGGATATGTAAGCAAGAATATTTCTCACCTTCATCAGTGGAGACAAAGCTGGTTGTATCACTAATCGGTAAATCAGCCATGTTATGATAAACACAGTAACGAGGATTGTGATGTCTATCCATGTTACTGACTCCCTTAGTAATTTATACCAGGCTAATAAGTTCATGATTGTCAACTAAAAGGTCTGTGTAACAACTGTCACCATCAGATTACTGAAATAGAACATATGCAGATGAAAAAGAAACAATATACAACAAGGAAACTATTAACAAGCCTTAAAATAGGGTGTCTGTCATTTGCAGAATGAGGTCCCCAGAGGGTGAATTTAGTGATGCTACCCCGCATAGTGGGCTAGCATCACCAAATTACCCTCTGGGGACCTCATTCTGCTTACACCTCAGCAGAATGAGGTTCCCAGAGGGTGAATTTGGTGATGCTAGCCCGCTATGCGGGGTAGCATCACTAAATTCACCCTCTGGGGACCTCATTCTGCAAATGACAGACACCCTATTTCAAGGCTTGGAAACTAATGTTGAAGAACATATTATACTAACGAGCCTTGTTGCTGGAACATGTAATTAAAATTAGGTCAATATATTTTCAGAAAAAATGTATGAAGTAAATATGGACAGCGTAATTAAGTGCTATTCGTAATTAAATGAAATCCATAAATAAGTCAATTGTATTGAGAGGAATTTGAAAAATTTATTGAAAGAATACACACGGCTCACACTTTTTTAGTGTGATTCAGAAAAGAAACTTTCATATGATCACCTTCCTGACAAGAAATATTTCTATGAGAGCTAGCCCAATAAAATATTATGAGTAGGGATGTTATTTGAGGGTATTTAGGTCAGGGTAAACAAAGAATTTGTTTAATACAGCCCCCTATACCGTTACAGTAATGCCCTAAATAATTGTCTCCTTAACCACAGAAGAATTATGGGTAACTTTTCAGGATTTAGCCAGAAATATGGGTTGCTGCCATTCATTGGAAAGCTCTCAGTGAGAGCTTTCTCATGAATGGTAATAAACCATATTTCCAACTAAATCCTGAAAAATTACCCATAATTCTGCTGTGGTTAAGGAGTCGATTATTTAGGGCATTACTGTAAGTTGTGTCAGAATTGGGTTATTCCCACTTAACCGACATGTCAATCGAAGCAGGCTAAAAGTCCGTTTTATAAACAGTCAATATACATGTAGCTCATTATTAACCCTTTCATGATGGGAGCTCCCTGAAATTGTGCAAAATCCCTGTGCCAATGTATTCTCTTATATATATATAAAAGTCTCCCACAGGGAGCCTCGCAAATATAAGAGAATACATCAGCCTAACAATATTTACCTTGATCTTGTAAGCCAGTGGATTCTCTTATATATGCGAGGATCCCTATGGGAGACTCACATATATAAGAGAATGCACTGGCACAGGATCTTTAATGCTAGTCACCAGCACAGCTCCCATCATGAAAGTGCTAACAAAGTGTAGCCCATGCAAATAAAGTAATGCCTGTTGATCCAATACCCTTTTTTCACTAATACCAAACTCATAACCACGAGTCAGATTTATATCAGAAAGAACAAGAGGTTGCAGCGGCGGTGCTGACATATTCCCATGGTGGCAAATTCGAACCGACAAAGTGTGGTTAAGATATCTGCTCAGACAGAAAAAAAACCCAACATTTTCATATAAACAAAGATAAATAACTAAAAAATATGAACAAAACAATTGAACACTCAATTGATTGATTGCCATCATTGTTGTGAACATCCATACCAAATTATATTGATATCCATCAACCAGTGTGGATATACGGACAAAAAAACAACACAGTATTGAACATCCATACCAAATTTATTTTAGATCGGACAAAAGGTTTTGATATATCTACCCGGACGGATGGATGGACGGATGGAACGGACAGATAAATGTCGGGATGGATGAGTGAGGTTAATTTATTCAGTATACCCCCACTCTCAAACATATTTATTTCTCGAAATCATGCACATGTATTAACAAAATTGTATAATCTCATATATATTTTGAAGACCTCTGTCTGTTTGTTTGTCTGTCTGTCTGTCTGTATGTTTGTCTGTATGTTTGTCATTTATACAAATCTACGATTCTCGACCGATCGGGACCAAACTTGGTACGTGCGTGTAGTTTGACCAGGCGGTGGACGTTGTCGTATTGGCGAGCCCGTGCGGCGCCCGCTTCGCGCATGCGCAGACGAGATCCTGGAAACGGGTGGAGCTATCGACTTGAAATTTGGTATGTGAATGTATCTTGCCCCGGATACGAATTTTATCGGGTCGCCGAGCCCGTGCGACGCCAGCTTCGCGCATGCGCAGACGAGATCTCGGAAACTGGTGGAGCTATCGACTTGAAATTTGGTATGTGAATGTATATTGCCCCGGATACGAATTGTATCGGGTCGCCGAGCCCGTGCGACGCCAGCTTCGCGCATGCGCAGACCAGATCTCGGAAACGGATAGAGCTATCGACTTGAAATTTGGTTTTTGAATAGCCCGGACAACGCGGGCTGGGTAGAGCTATCGACTTGAAATTTGGTTTTTGAATAGCCCGGACAACGTCGGGCTCATCGGCTAGTCTATTATATATTTTGGAAGATCTGTTTGTGTGTTTGTGTGTGTGTGTAATCGATGAACTCGAAAACGGCCCACCCGTTTCGATGAAACTTGGTATGTGGGGGTATTTTCGGCCGGGGGGTGACATAGGCCTATTGATTTTCAGATCCGAGGTCAACTTTTCACGTGCCGAGGTCAAATCTGTTTTTACGCTGTGTTACGGGACTTTCATTTCAGTTCGGTGCTTACAAATCGATTCGAAACAGCGCGAATAATAAAATGCCAGTCATAATAATGACACTGTGAGAATCTTTCGTGTTTCCTCTTTCCAACGATATATAATGCGTATGTATCCGTTTTAGTTATCTGCCTCAATTATCAAGAAGAAGTGGTACTATCTTCCATCAGGATAAAAACAATGCGTAACTTCTATGACGTCGTTAGAGGTCATAACGTTAGATCACGTTAACGCTTAACCGGCCGATGCATTTGACTGTTTCAGACGTCTTGGCGATATCTCGGGCACCGATGGTAATTTATCTTTACGTTGAAACTTGATAATTAATGAGCGTGTGTATATGAGGCGCGTTTATATACTTGAGTGGAAATCAAATCGGGTTAAACTGGCGGATTTTTACGGACGAAATTTGATGCATAGGGTATCTCGGTATCCGCTGGGCCGATTTCCACCATTTTTGGGGTGTTGGTGTTTGACCCCACCTGACCTTGACCTTCAAAATGGTCAATTCAGGGTCAAAGCCCGGACGAAGTCGGGTCATCTTCTAGTCTCATATATATTTTGGAAGATCTGTTTGTTTGTTTGTGTGTAATCGATGAACTCGAAAACGGCCGACCCGATTTTGATGAAACTTGGTATGTGGGGGTACCTTCTGCCGGGGAGTGGCATAAACCTATTAATTTGCCCGTGCGACGTGACCTTGACCTTGAAATCGGGTCATTTCAAGGTCAAACGCCCGAATATCACGGGATTTGGATGAAACTTGGTATGTGTGGGAACTTTCGGCCGGGGAGTCTCATAAGCCTATTCATTTGCCCGTGCTACGTGATCTTGACCTTGAAATCGGGTCAATTCAAGGTCAAATCGCGAATTTTGATGGGATTTCAACGAAATTTGATACGTGGGGTTACTTTTGTCCACTGAGTGTTTTGGGCGGGTTGAGTCGTGACCCCGACCTGACCTTGACCTTCAAAATGATCAATTAAAGGTCAAATCGGGTAAATCCGGATGGATTTCGACGGGCACGTTTGTCGGGTACTTTTGTCCGGGCAGTGTTTTGGACTGGTCAAATCGTGACCCCACTTGACCTTAACCTTCAAAATGGACAATTCAAGGTCAAAGCCTGGACGAAGTCGGGTCACCTTCTAGTAATACATATAAAAAGACAAAATATATAACAACAATTATGTTAGAGAATGGGATTTGGCAGAAAGCATGATGCTTATATTCGCCATATCCCTGACTATATTAGCCACAACCCTGCAATATGATACTAACATTCTGAAGGTCTTTTCTTAAGAAATTTCAACACATAAGGAAATGTATCTCTTGAAGTTGATTATGAACTTTATTTATTCCTTTGGTCCTTTTAAATTTAGAAATTCTTTGCAGATAACATCTACATGTATTAACCTGACCATTGTGGAAATAAGTCTGCCCATTCATCGGTCAGACTTTTCAATGTTATCCTTGGTGCGATGGGTGAGTCTTATTCAATCTCAAAGACCACTTCTTTGAAAATAAATATATTTTATTAAACAAAATCTAATAAATGAAACTGAAATTAAGGACTTTGCTAACCCAATTTTTCCCAAATTTAATGGAGTCCAAAATAAAGGTTTATGTTCACATTTATTAGTAATCACAGTAACCAAACCCATGGATGCAACATTTTAAGAGTATAATTCATGGTAGATTATGTTAGAAATTCAAAATGTGAAATTTGTAGAAGTTTTTTAAATCTATTTTTTCGAACCCAAATTCAACAAACACAAAGATTATATTATCTAACAAAAAGATATAGGTATGTGTACTGAACACTGTGAAGAATGATGAACAATAAAGATATACTCACATTTCTTCAGTTTTATTAAGAGTTTTGGCTTGGAAGCAGTTGTTTACAAATGGTAGATTTCATTGCTCAGCAAAGCTATTTGGGAACTGAATTTGATGGGTCAAGATAATGTTCACTCAAGCCTGCTGGATTATGACCAGCCAGTGCTGAACCATGGGAGTACTTTATCCTGACTCCGGCTGATTGGTGATCTAGTTTCTGGGTTATGGGGTACACCAGATTGGGGATTACACAGTTCTTTTGTCAAGTGATTCACAACACACCACACAGATATTAACATTTAACTGCCAGTCTGCCACCTCACTACAAGCAATGTCAGGTAACTTACTCAATTATTTGTAAATAATTGGTTCTTAGTAGTTTTATCAAAGAATGCTTGATAAATATGAATATTATTTTATTGTTCATCATTCTTCACAGTGTTCAGTAGACATTGCCATATTTTTTTCTTTGATATGGACTTTGTGTTTATTGATTTTGGGTTCGAAAAAATAGATTTTAAGAACCTCTATAAATTTCACATTTAGTATTTCTAACATATTCCAGCATGATTAATACTCTTAAAATGTTGCATTCATGTGTTTGGTTACTGTGATTACTAACACAAGTGGACATAAACCTTTATTTTGACTCCATCAAATTTGGGGAAAATTGGGTTAGCAAAGTCCTTAACCATAATTATATATTTATGTTGACATGTTTAGATATTTTCTTTTCTGTTTAATACATGTAACTGCTGTATACATTCTAAACTGTAACATCTTATGGTCCATTCAAACTGTAGGACCTTTTGCAATATTATTTTTTACATCGCACCAAATAAATATATCTATCAATCTATCTATTTCGTTTGTTGTTGTTGTTGTTGTTTCGTTTCACATCTACATGTACAGGAGCGCCAATGTGAGAGTGTGTCCATTTCATTCCCAGTTCCGTGCTTTTATACCAGCACAATTTTTTTCTGCTTAAACACAAAGTGTGCTAAAATACTAAAAGTAATGGAGCAATCTAGACTCTATTATGGCACGTGTCATATTCATAATGACTATGTGAGTGACTTTCTCGATCATTTCGGTTGGAGCGTATTTTGATTAGTAAGCAAACATGGCAATATACGTACGTGCCACGAAAAAGGGAACATAAATTATCCAGTCCCAAGAAAAACGACTAAAATCCGGACATGGTTCCGGAACACACTGATCGAAAATTAATTTGTTTGAATTTGTCTCACAGTTTCAAGTCTTCTTATAATCTTGATTGTTTGAGTATAACAGTTACCACTAATCACAAACGTTAATGCGTTCGTTTGTTTTATTTCCCCCTCGAATTTGCTCGAAATGATTCACTCCCAAATGCAAAGACCGGACAGTTACCGGTCTGAAGGAAAACATACAGGAATGTGCTATCACTTTTGTTGATGACAACAGATTTTTTATTGAACGTGAATATTGAATATTCCTCTTAATTTATCAATTGCTAACAAATTTAGAATTTAGTTTTGTTGATGTTGATACAATGATATGCGGGCATTCAAACACATAGAACATAATGGGCGAAATAATCAAGGAAGATGCTAATTTTCTTCCCTAAATATCCACCCATCCTATTTTCGTTGTCATCAGGCTCAGCCTCAGGTCTGGGAAATTAGGGCCCTGCGAATCGATTTGCAATTCGATTCGGAATCTGTCGCCTGATTCGATTTGATTCGAAATCAGCTGTCCTGATTTGAATTGTATCGAATCATTGGCATTCCTCTTAATTTATCCATTGCTATCAAATTTAGAATTTAGTTTTGTTGATGTTGATAAAATGATATGCGCGCGGGCATTCAAATACATCAGTGTTCCCGCCAGGGGAGAATTAATGAGTCCGTATTGGGAAACACATAACGCGACGACCATGGTTCGTCCTGTTGTGCAAAATTTTTGTTATTTGACACTGAAAAGAAGCCATTTCCTTGCACCTGAGTGTCCCACAAAGCAGTCCAAAGCTACGTATATTATGCAAGTCTATCATTTCCGTGGGTGCATTAATTCTGTTGATGGTATCCAAATAGTTAGTCATTTAATTACGTACGAAAGACTGCCATCTGATTGAAGACTATATAAATGAACGAGTTTAAAGGGGTACCATACGCCATTTTCAATAAATTTCAACGATCTATTATTGATACTATATAGAAACATAAGTATAATTTGAGTCGAAGATGTATTCTGTAAACGCTCAGGTTAATAGGCTATCTTAAAATTTAATAATTTAAAAGTTAATACTTTAATATAAATTGAATTTATGGCTGGAGCCATAAAATGGCGTAAATTAAAATACGAATTTCCATGTACAAAACGTAATCAAATTATAATTGAGGGATACTGGATTAGTAAACCCATTGCACACACGGTCGTTTGAAACATTATGCTTATACGGGGAGAAAACTCAAGCCACTCATTGACTAGTGACGATACAATAACTTAAATGAGTATATGGGACTACTATGCATATAATATAATTTTTATTTGATTCATTTGGTTGAAAACTGTACAAAAATTACTCGACAATTTGTATTTTTGCATTCCGGTAAATTTGCCATCCGTAACACTACTTCGTACTCAACAGACTTTCAAAGAATGGAAAAGTTGTTACCTTATTCTCCGACTCGGGGATTATAGAAACCAACAACAACATCTTGGGTACAGTACCCCTTTAATACAGTTTTTACAAATTTATAACTTACAATAAGATTCCAACAGGTAGAATGAATCTAAACACTAAAAAGCATCTACGCATTGACCAATAATACCTTGCAAGGAGAATTGAATAAAGTATTTCTTAGAATTTCAAGTAGCGTCAGTGAAAATGAAACTGACAGGATTATATATTCTGTCAATCGTAAAACTATTTGTGCGTGGTGACGTCATACTGCAGGGTTTGTCTGCAGGAGATATTTATAGCGGCGAAATACGAATGGTAGCAAAATTTTTCTACCGGAACTTGAACGCGTAGCTTGTTCAATAGTCTGTATTGATGACCGCAGCTATAGAACAGAGTTTTAGCAAACGTGTTATAAAATATAATTGAGTTTTTGGCGGGAAATGTGAACATGTGCGTCGTTGATTATTGTGCTTGGGGACCCGTCGTCCGTGTGTGTGTGCGTGTGTGAGGCATCAACAATTTCCTTTAGCACGGGTCACAGGTCGTACCTTTGGTCGGATCATTATGAAATTTGTCATAACTGTTGACATTGACATGTAGATGGGAACAAGTCATTTTGAGGTCATTCGGGAAAAAAACATGGCCTCCAGCAGCCATCTTGGATTTCAAAATTAAATCCATTACCACGGCTAAAGTTCGTACTGTTTGTCTGATTTATATCATAAAATTTGTCGTGGATGTTAATATTGATATGTAGATGGGAACAAGTCATTTTGGGGGTCTTTCGGTCATAAAACATGGCTGCCGGCAGTCATCTTGGATTTTACTCTTTGCATTACTAAATCCTTTGGCACATAATTTGTGATGGATGATAACATTGATATGTAGATGGGAACAAGTAATTTTGGGGTCAAACAGCCATAAAACATGGCCACTGGTAGCCATCTTGGATTATATTCTTTGCATGACTAAATCCTTTAGCATGGGCTTCAAGTCGTACATTTGGTCGGATCATTATGAAATTTGTCTTGGCTGTTGACATTGACATGCAGATTGGAACGAATTATTTTGGGGTCATTTGGCAAAAAAACATGGCCGCCAGTGGCCATCTTGGATTTCAAAATTCACTCCATTAGCACGGGCTAAAGGTAGAACTTTTCATGTGATCATGAAATTTGTCGCGGATGTTAATACTGACATGTAGATGGGAACGAGTCATTTTGGGGTAATTCGGCCATAAAACATGGCTGTTGGCAGCCATCTTGAATTTTACTCTTTGCATGACTAAATATATGGGCACAACAGACCACATCCTTAATCTGATCATCACCAAACTTCATATGGATCATCGGGGTGACCTCTAGATGGGAGCCATCAAAGTTTTTTCCGAGTTTCATTGAAAAACATGGCTGCCAGTCCCCATCTTGGATTTTACTCTTTGTATGACTAAATCCTTTGGTACGTACACCCTACAGATGACACCCTACTTGTCCGATCATCACTAAACTTCACATGGATCTTCGGGACGACCACAAAATGGGATTTTTAAAAACATTTAGTTAGAAAACATTCATGTACCATCGGCTGCCATTTTGGATTTTACTCTTTTCATGACTAAATCCTTTAGCACGCCTTTTGTCATACAGTCCAATTCTCTCATCCGATCATCACCAAACTTCATATTTTTCTTAATATCGATCTATTAGATGGGAGCTATCAAATGAATTTCATTGGAAAATATGGCCGCCAGCGGTCATCTCGGATTTTACTGTTTATATATCTCATCTTGTTGATATCTAGTATTACTTAGACATTTCAACTTTCCACATTCCTAATCGCTCCATTGACTGTTACACATGAAAATATCCCCTCTCTAAGTTGAGCTACAGTGTCATTGACTCTTTCATTTATGGATAAAATCGAGACTGACTTTGAGGACCTACGTTCTGCACCGGCAGTTAGCTGATTCAATTCAATGTTCGGTTCGATGTCGCCATTGCCTCCGTGATTTCGTATCTGCAGAAAAGTACAGATTCACAGGGAAACTAATGGTGAAGAAGTCAATGGGTGAATGGCAAAATTACCAGGTCAAATTTGAGTCATCGGACTCGTGGGACCACAGTTGAAAATTGTAAATACGGTTCTAGTGTCAGCCTTTACTGTGCTATCCTGGGCCTTTGTGCTGATTAAACTCACTCACAGCCATTCGCCATGTGAGCGGGACAGATGCAAGATTTTGGCATGAAATATGTACTGAAAATACAGAAAATGTCAAGCTGATACTCAAAACACCTTTTTGTAAAGCTGCGTACACAGCAGAATATGGCAACAATGACCCCTTCAGCTTTCATGACTAGATGCTCGTTCTATGATACTTTGATGCTCTGCTTTGTTTGCCACCATGAGGCATTCAGAGTGAAGCAACGTATCCTCATAGAGCCAGTGTCTTGTCAAGATTGTGGCAGATCATGTTGTCTTGTTCTTGACTCAGCTGCTCTGTTCACTACTCTGTGCAACTCTGCGACATAACACTTCATATGTTAGAGTCCATAAAGTGCCACAATATCTGTGGGTGGTATTCCATTCACTACTATTTTTGGACACAACGTCATGAGCTCATGACATACTAACTATATATACTGCTTTCCCATGCTCCAGTACAGCTGGGCGCTGGTTACCTGGAGGATTTCTGGTGACACTGTATTTATCAACAACATAATCTCCAGAAAAGTTATGGTGGCAATTACTAGTCACTACTTGGCAGAGAGGAGGCTGAGAACAAGTCCAAGGGTCAGGTTAACTACAATTGAGATTTTCACAGTTTTGGATCTGTAACCCATCAAAATAAGAAGAAATGGCAAAGTATGATATCAATTCTCTCCCAATGTTTATTTTTTTTATTTTTCAATAATGAGAGATAACTCTACAGTCTTTATCTAATTATTAGTAGATCTACTTTGGATGAAATTCTATTATTCAACTGTACTTTTACTAATCAATTGTTGCCAAATTTCATGCACCAGACTGGTTCTTGTCCCAATTGAACCAACTGCCCGATTAGTAGTAACTTTACCCTATTTGCGTCAGTGTGAGTGTCACTGGTTCAGTGGTTGTCTGCCTCGGATATACCATTACAACTAATGCTGAACTTTCACTTTCTCAGGTTTACAATAGATATGAACCATTTACAGAATTTCCTGTGAAGTATTCGTCTAAATTTGGCACCAATCAAATCCAACCATCTGCAATAGACTGTATCTATACTACCAGTATAGATCAGTCATGACTGAGATTTGTCTCATTCCCTGAATCAAATATTTTTAAAGTATGGGGTATTAACCCTTTACCCAACAGAAGGGCCATGTGCCAATGCATTCTCTTATATATGCGAGTCGACCATAGGTCGCCTCGCATATATAAGAGAATGCATTGGCTTAACACATTAAAAATTCTAAAATTGTTAAAGAATGTAAGAAAAAATGGTAAAAAGTGTTAAAAAAAGATTTTTTTTAGGCCAATGCATTCTCTTATATATGCGAGGCGACCTATGGTCGACTCGCATATATAAGAGAATGCATTGGCACATGGCATAACTGTAACTATCACAATGTGGTCAAGGAGCCGGTTCCAATGATATCCATATGTGTATGGTTATATTGAGACAGACCGAAGATATTTTAGGCTGTTGAAGCTTTATTTGGCCGGTTTTGGCCGGTTTGTTGGGTAAAGGGTTAACAGCACACTTGGTGTAAATTTTTCTTAATATTGTCTCTTTTTAGGCTGTTTTTCAATCAGACTGAGAGATGAATGAAAAAATGAATGAAGCTTTTCCACAACAGTTCATTATAGACCTTCTGCAACAGCTGAGGTCTGCTAAAATATACTCTGATCTGAGATGTGCGGCTCAGGTTTGTAAAGCTGGAACTAAAATTTCTGGTACCATATATAACCCTCTCTGATATGAGGTGTTTATTTAGGAGTTAACCCTTTGAGTGCCAGGGGCCGATATTATCAGCCCTAAACCTACACAATAAGTCTGTTAACTCTTTCGCTGCCAAACGCGCATAAATGCGAACTTCGTAGACGCTGCCAATCGCGCATAAATGCGAATTTGGTATGTAGTCTAATGTATGGGATATAACTCTATTCTTTCCGGCCAGTTTGACAGTGTACAATGTATTTATCTGTAGTACTGTTGCGCGCGAACATTTTAAAGCGACAATGTCCTCAAGGTCATGCTATTTCTGACGTTATGGAGGTACAGTCAGAGCCGGAATATATGGGCCATTGTTATTAGCACGTGGTTATCAGTCGAAAATGGCTGCTCGCAAAAGACTCAGGACTGAAGAAGTTATTGTTATTACCTCTATACTCTAATGATCGAGGGGCGCCTGTGGTGCATAAGTTACTTATACCTATTATTTGTGTGGGCAGTAGCCTCTATTATAGGGGCGCCTGCGGCGCATAAGATACTAGGGTGGCAGGATGGGGTGGTGGGTGGGTAACTAACCTCTATACTCTAATGATCGAGGGGCGCATAAGATACTTATACCTATTATGTATGTGGGCAGTAGCCTCTATATGGGTGCCTGCGGCGCATTAGATACTATGGGTGGTGGGATGGGGTGGTGGGTGGGTAACTAACCTCTATACTCTAATGATCGAGGGGCGCCTGCGGCGCATAAGATACTTATACCTATTATTTATAATACAACTTTACTGGTTTTGAACAACCCTTGTCTATTGTGTCGTTTTCCAGTGGTGATAACAGGCCATTACATTAATTATGCTGGTGAGTTGACCATGCGTACGCCCACGTGACCCATATAATTCACATAAATCATCGTAAAACCCAATTTTCCTGACTGAAATTCAAGATGGCTGTCAAGATCACGCGACTTATAAGGGGCGGAGCAGGGTCATATGTCCCCTGCAGGTATATATACATATGGGTATGGTTATATTATATATATCTATATTTGGAATTGTACCTATCAGGGAATATTCAAGCAACCAAAGCACGAACTCGACAAAGTGCGCCATTGTATCCCATTTTGCTACAAATAGGTGGCAACTTGCATAAATCCAAGATGGACGCCAAGGTCACGTGGCCTATTTTATGTCCAAAGTGGGTTCATATAGGTTACTCCCGTGTACCTTACTGTTGGACATCGTATAATTGGGTTGAATATTAGAAAACAAACAACACACCCATTCATACCCACACAAACTGTACATATACAGGCAAATAGCCACTAATCAAAGATGGCCGCCAATGTCACGTGACCTTGGTGGGCGTGTCCACGGCGGCATTCGACAGGGTATACCTATGTCTATATACATGTAAAGTTTCAACTAATTATATTATAAACTGCTTGAGATATAATGTATTACCCATATATACCTGAAATACATGGATATATGTACAGGATGCATGGCACTGGGGGCTACGTCTGTGGTGGCGGGTGGCAGCGAAAGAGTTAAAGAATATAATAAAATATATTAAAATTGTAAAAAAAAATAATAATTGTTAAGCCAATGCATTCTCTTATATATGCGAGGCGACCTATGGTCGACTCGCATATATATGAGAATGCATTGGCACAGGGTATATGGGTTGATACAAAAATCGGACCTGGCACTCAAAGGGTTAAACATACTCTTGTTAAGTTGGATATTCCCGAATATACAATGAAACATGGTGCGGTTATCTAAATTGTAATTAAATCAACCAAATTTTTTTGAATAAAGTGTACAAAATTAACTTTTTATCAGCATTATATGCCATGAAGTGAGATATTCTTTTTTGGTGATAAAATTCTGTGTATGTTCCACGGATTTACTATAGTAAACATCTGTGAGCGGTTGACTCGATTACGCCACTCCTGGCTGCATGGTGACCTATTTTACGCTCATTGTTATGACGCGATGCTCCATTCAAAATTGTTTAACGGATCAGCGACGATGCTGGTGATTCGAAAACTAAAGTTAGCATCTCTCGACCAATCAGAATTCATGTTTTGTGACAAATATTCAACTTGAATTATATATATATCTAATGACTTGCATTTATATCTCTCAGATAAAATTTGTGTACAGCTCAGGTGTTAGAAAAGAAAAACTTGTCCTACAGTAATGCCCTAAATAATCGATTCCTTAACCACAGCAGAATTATGGGTAACTTTTCAGGATTTAGTCTCAAATATGGCTTGTTGCCATTCAACGGAATTCTCTCACTGAGAGCTTTCCAATAAATGGCAACAAGCTATATTTCTGTCTAAATCCTGAAAGATTACCCATAATTCTGCTGTGGTTAAGGAGTCGATTATTTAGGGCACTACTCTATATAGTTTGCCGAGGTCGGTCCGCAGGTACCGGTAGGGTGTCTACAGATGGCGATACACAATAACTTTGGAACAAATATCAACTGATTTTGTTGATATTCAGTATATGAAACTTGCACAACAACGTCTTGATTGAGTTTGAAAACTAGCCAGATCCGCCTACTTTGGGCAGTGTTATGGCCCTTAATTCTGTTTGTCCATCTGTCCATTCTCTTTTTTTGGTTTTCGGATTATAACTTTAGTAAGTCTGAACTGAAATTTGGTATGTGGGTTTACAACCCAAAATACAGGTCAAGTGCGGTATATTGCTGGAACTAAAATACTAATTATACACCCCTTTTTTTTTTTTTAAAAGAGGGGTTATACTGTATTGCATCTGTTGTGCGTGCAGAATTTTACAAAACCCTGCAGTTTCTCTGAATGGCTCAATGTCATCTAGATATGTACAAGATTCTGCTGTATAATACATGTATATGAATTTCTAATTTTCAGTACCTGATAAAAGTATATTTCAGCTTTAGTGTTATTGATGCCTTCGTTTTCCAGGATGAGGTAGCTAAACCAAATCTGAGGGTGACAGATTTGAAGAAAAATGTACAAGCTGGCCTGATAAATTCAGGTAGGATAATATATATGCATATATCATTGAATCTTTTATGTAGTATATTATGTTGATCCAAAATTGCTGCATCATCCTTGAAGTCATCATTATTTAAAGTTATTTCAGGGTTTCAAACTGATAATTCAGTACTCACACACTGACCCACAGAGTATATTTGTGACCCGCCATATCAAATCCAGTTGTAAGTCGGGATTTTTTTACCCTGTGCCAATGCATTCTCTTATATATGCAAGTCGACCATAGGTCGCCTCGCATATATAAGAGAGTGCATTGGCCTAACAATTTTTTACAATTTTAATAATTTTTTCTTGTATTCTTTAACAATTTTATAATTTCACCCATACAGAGCCCCAGACAAACATGAGCAGACGACACTCTTCTATATGCTTCTATATATGTGTGGGGCTCCCTGCAGGGTAATGGATGTTTTTTATATTATGTCCTAAAAATTGTAAGAAACATTTATTTAAAAAAAATGATAAAAAATTGTTAGGCCAATGCATTCTCTTATATATGCGAGGCGACCTATGGTCGACTCGCATATATAAGAGAATGCATTGGCGGGTCACATTTGATCTTTTGCTGAAAACTTCAACCACAGTTGCTGTAACATTTCAGAAAGCCCAATACCTAAATTACCTTGAGATTAAATATTATTACTTAATTTATCTAATCAGTTTCGTTCTTTTTGGATGTGTAGTCTGTTGTCATTCAGAAATGTTCTGTATTTATCTGCAGGTTGGGACAGAAGGCTGAGGAATTACATATACAAATATTTGCAAACCAACCCCAGGGACGGAATATGTCCAAATATTCCTGTTGAACATGCAAAGGAACCCCTATCTTATCTCCGAAAAGCACAGGTCAGTTATCATCAGTGATATGTGGAACCAAGTCTGAGTTTAGTGTGCCTGTCATTTGCAGAATGAGGTCCCCAGAGGGTGAATTTAGTAATGCTATCCCACATCGCGGGCTAGCATTACTAAATTCACCCTCTTGGGACCTCATTCTGCATGGCCTCATCTGCTATGGGAGACTAGATTCAGATTGAAGTTCCCAAATGGTGAATATTGTGATGTACACCCATTGGGAACATCGATAAATGCAATGTGTTGTCTGCCAATTTGGGGATATAGAGAAACTAACCTAAAAAAGAAATAGAATCTATGTGAAGAAGTTTCTATAAAAATTTGATAATAAAGAAACTTTCCAGAGAAGATGAGGCCTAAGCAGAATGAGGTCCCCACAGGGTGAATTTAGTGATGCTAGCCAGAAATGTGGGAGAGCGTCACTAAATTCACCCTCTGGGGACCTCATTCTGCAAACTCAGTAATATTAACCCTTTACCCAACAAAACGGCCAAAACCGGCCAAATAAAGCTTCAACAGCCTAAAATATCTTCTGTCTGTCTCAATAGAACCATACAAATATGGATATCATTGGAACCGGCTCCTTGACCACATTGTGATAGTTACAGTTATGCCCTGTGCCAATGCATTCTCTTATATATGCGAGTCGACCATAGGTCGCCTCGCATATATAAGAGAATGCATTGGCCTAAAAAAAGCCAATGCATTCTCTTATATATGCGAGGCGACCTATGGTCGACTCGCATATATAAGAGAATGCATTGGCACAGGGCCCTTCTGTTGGGTAAAGGGTTAATATGTGGAAGAGCCTCATTTCTTTTCCATCCTTTAGGATGTATTCAGGGACTTGACCCCCATTCAGGCTTTGAGTTCTCCAGTTACAATTACAACATATTGTTAAACAATATTGAATTTTCACTCGTTATTGTCTTTGTCAGACTCGTAAACAACTTCACATGAATAAATAAATAGTCTGAGATGTAATATGGGATGATCATTGTGCTATGATTATGATGTTACTATACGTAATTCCATGATGACCTATTGGTGCATTGGCAGAGTGCCTTTCCAAATTTGCCATTTGAACCTGATGATTTTATGCAATATACCATTGTTAGCTCAACTTTACTTTGCAAAGTTTGAACTATTGCCATGGCTTAATGGTATCCGTCGCCCGTGTGTGTGTGAGGGTGTGCGTGTGTGTGTGCGTGACTCGTCAACAGTTTCCTTTAGCACGGACTACAGGTCGTACCTTTGGTCGGATCATTATGATATTTGTCATGGGCATTGACATTGACATGTAGATGGGAACAAGTCATTTTGGGGTCATTCGGCAAAAAAACATGGCCGCCAGCGGCCATCTTGGAGTTCAAATTCAATCCATTAGCACGGGCTACAGGCCTGATCATTATGAAATTTGTCATGGATGTTAATATTGAGGTTTAAATGGGAACGAGTCATTTTGGGGTCATTCGGCCATAAAACATGGCCGCCAGCAGCCATCTTGGATTTTACTCTTTGCATGACTAAATCCTTTGGCACGGGCTACAGGTTGTACCTTTGGTCGGATCATCATGAAATTTGTCATGAATGTTAATAATGACATGTAGATGGGAAGGAGTTATTTTGGGGTCATTCGGCAAAAAACATGGCCGTCAGCAGCCGTCTTGGATTTTACTCTTTGCATGACTAAATCGTTCGGCATGGGCTACAGGGCGTACCTTTGGTCGGATCATTATGAAATTTGTCATGGCTGTTCACGTTGACATGTAGATGGGGACGAGTCATTTTGGGGTCATTCGGCCAAAAAACATGGCCGCCAGTGGCCATCTTGGATTTCAAAATTCAATCCATTAGCACGGGCTACAGGCCATACTGTTTGTCTGATCATTATGAAATTTGTCATGGATGTTAATATTGAGATGTAGATGGGAACGGGTAATTTTGGGGTCGTTCGGCCAAAAAACATGGTCACCAGCAGCCATCATGGAGTTTACTCTTTGCATGACTAAATCCTTTGGCACGGGCTACAGGTCGTACCTTTGGTCGGATCATCATGAAATTTGTCATGGATGTTAACAATGACATGTAGATGGGAACGAGTTATTTTAAGGTTATTTGGCCAAAAAACATGGCCGCCAGCAGCCATCTTGGATTTTACTCTTTGCATGACTAAATCCTTTGGCACGGGCTACGGGTCGTACCTTTGGTCGGATCATTATGAAATTTGTCATGGCTGTTCACATTGACATGTAGATGGGGACGAGTCATTTTGGGGTCATTCGGCCAAAAAACATGGCCACCAGTGGCCATCTTGGATTTCAAAATTCAATCCATTAGCACGGGCTACAGGCCGTACTGTTTGTCTGATCATTATGAAATTTGTCATGGATGTTAATATTGAGGTTTAAATGGGAACGAGTCATTTTGGGGTCATTCGGCCATAAAACATGGCCGCCAGCAGCCATCTTGGATTTTACTCTTTGCACGACTAAATCCTTTGACACGGGCTACAGGTCGTACCTTTGGTCAGATCATTATGAAATATGTCATGGCTGTTGACATTGACATATAGATGGGAACGAGTCATTTTGGGGTCATTCGGCAAAAAAACATGGCCGCCAGTGGGCATCTTTGATTTCAAAATTCAATCCATTAGCACAGACTACAGGCCGGAGTGTTCGCCTGATCATCATGAAATTTGTCGTGGAAGTTAATATTGAAATGTAGATGGGAACGAGTCATTTTGGTGTCATTCGGCCAAAAAACATGGCCGCCAGTGGCCATCTTGGATTTCAAAATTCAATCCATTAGCACGGGCTACAGGCCATACTGTTTGTCTGATCATCATGAAATTTGTCATGGATGTTAATATTGAGATGTAGATGGGAACGAGTCATTTTGGGGTCATTCGGCCATAAAACATGGCCGCCAGCAGCCATCTTGGATTTTACTCTTTGCATGACTAAATCCTTTGGTACACCCAAAAGCCCACTTCCCTCATCCATTCATCACCAAACTTCATATTAATCTTGATATTGATCTACTAGATGGAAGCTATCAAGTGTTTTTGAATTCCATTGGAAAACATAGTCATCAGCAACGATCTTGGATTTTACTTTAGATATCTCTTCATGTTGATAATCTAGTATTACTTAGATATTTCAACTTTCCACATTCCTAATCGCTCCATTGACTGTAACACATGAAATTATTCCCTTTCCAAGTTGAGCTACAGATCTGAATTTTGAGATAAGGGAGGGAGACTTTATTTAAACAAAAAATTTCCTCAAAATTAGGAAAACATATTTCAGAAACAAACCAAAAAATCATTTTACGAGGCTTTTTTAAAGAACATTTCATTGACAAGGGAGGTGTCTGAGAATTTGTATTTATTTGGCCTTACTGTACACTATTCTCTAGCAAAACTGGGAGAAGAGGATCCTCAAAAGCTTAAACAGTATGTGTACAGAGCTGAGCATTCCACTAGCTAAAAAGGTTAGTATATGTATTTGTTACATTGAGCTTAAGATTTTTTATTATTTGAGACAGAAAAGGATTGTAGTGATTTGTTGACTAAATTTTATGAAGAATACGCTTTGTAAACCTAAGGACTGTTGCCGAACCAACTACAAATAAACAACACCAATTTTAAATTTATGTTGCCAATCGTATCAAGAATATGCACTAATAAAGTTAACACTGATATGGATAATTGGGTTGATCAATCCTTATTAACCAATTTTTCATGATATATATTTCATTGATTAATATTTATTTATTCAATGTTTATTTATCTATTCCTAACCACAAAGGTATACTGTTTGAGACAGATTATATTTGAAATTTCTTTTTAATCTGCATTATGAGGGGGATATAATATAAAATAATACATGTATTTGGTTTTGGGAAATGTTTTATTCAATGTCGCGATCCATTGATGTCTTTCCCATAAAAGTGGGAGCGACTTTATAAACACCAGTAACTCATAAAAGCAGGTTTTTAACCTGAAATTTGGAGTGAGACTTATACACAGAGGTGGTTTATAAACCTACATTTTTGTTTATGAATTGTTTTGTATGCAACCCTGCAAACAGCGTGCTTTCATTTGCAGAATGAGGTACCCAGAGGGTGAATTTAGTGATGCTATTCCGCAGAGTGGGCTAGCATCACCAAGTTCACCCTCTGGAAACCTCATTCTGCTTAGGCCTCATCTCCTGTGAAGTATCTATAGTCTCAAATTAACATTGTTTTTAGTAACTTTTTTTTCTTCTGGGAAGTTTCGATATCCCCTAATTTGCAGAAGATAAAATATATTTATAATCGAGGCGACCAATAGGTGAACATCACCAACTTCAACTGCGGAACATCAGTCTGATCCTAGGTCTCCATAGCAGTTGAAGCCATTCAGAATGAGGTCCCCAGAGGGTGAATTTAGTGATGCTAGCCCGCTAAGCAGGATAGCATCACTAAATTTACCCTTTAGGGACCTCATTCTGCAAATGACAGGCACACTAAATCAGGCTTGTTTTGTGTGATATTTCAGAGACCTGAACGAGAACAGAAGGATATCGCTATCAGATGGACAGAGCTTGGTGCGGAACCACCTGGTATATATGCCTTAGTTATATATACGACATGAAACCCCTATTTTATCATTTAAAAAGCCATATACATATTTCCTTATCTCTGACTAGTGATGAATAGCCGCGTGCTTCCCGGAATAATTGGCATAGCGCCAACAACATAAATTGCGGATTAATACTATTTCAAAAAGCCACACTTGACACCGATACCAGACATTGCAAAATGATTGCTTTGTTCATTAAAGTTCAATTATTGCCCAACTTTCGTTGCACTAATTGGGGGACTATATTTCTGGTCGCAAGCCAGAGCATGCAATACTGTCGTATACGGTTGTGAAGCGTCTCAGCCAATGCAGTGCATGTATGCATTTTAAATACATTTTTCAGCTTCTTTTAAAGATTTTGATTTGTTAAAAAGGCATAAAGCTCTAGTTTTTTTCATGTTTCATAAAATCTTATATCCCAACATAACGAGTTGGATATCCTCTATATCTTCTTATGGTGTTGTCTGCTTATGTAATTTGAGCATTTCTACAAACAAAGTATAGATATATAGAATACACCCATAGTAGCCGAGAATTAAAAAAATTCACCATGAGTGGTATTGTGGTTTTAACCACGAGCCTTTGGCGAGTGGTTAAAATCACAATTCCACGAGTGGTGAATTTTTTTTATTCTCTGCTACTATGGGTGTATTTTGTTTATACCATAATTATTATTCTTCGGTCGCTTCGTAAATGTATTGCTCTGTTGGTGACTGTTAACATGTATGTGCACCGAGTGACCCAAATATGTTAAGCTATCATGAATGTGGGTCACGCGTAGTAATACATATTTCTAGGAAATTCGGTGATCCGCCACTTTCTTGGGCATCAGTCAGCTGATGTGAACACACATTCAGATTTCCCACATTACAGATACTATTAACAATCTATACGTTGTTGTCAAAATGTAAGCCGTCGTTCGCTTTAAACACGGAAAGGCAGACGAACACGTGTGTTTGTTTTGTTTATATTTTCAACAGCTATCGCCGACCTGTATAAAACGTGTACTTTGTCGGTGCATGCACCTAGCATAAAACATCTTTAAACTAACTTTAATGTGTCATTTTTTGACAAGTAAACCCAGTAAATGGAATTGGATAGTATATATCTCTGTGTTTAGACCACTTATCGCATTTCAGTGTGTTTTGAGTCGGAAAAATTGTGTATTTACTTCGCGAAGCAGGCGTGACGAAAAATTGGGCTAAATTTCGACAGCGAGGTCACCAGAGGTCAAATGACGGGTCGTTCTACTATGGGTATAAACTTTTAACACATAAAGTGCCGTTGAAACATTTACACAACAGTAGAAATTTATACCAATAGTAGGAATCGTTATACCCACAGTAGGGTGTAAAGATGAAATTTACAAAACAGGTGTTATACACACAGTAGCATAGCCAATTATGGTATAAAGACCTTTTCGTACATTATAAACTCAGTGCGAGAACAGCTGAAAAGGTAATGCAAGTGCAGCAGGATTAATTTTCTTTGGTGGGAAATGTTGAGATAATAAGTTCAACAAATTGTCTGTGCCTTTTGCTGAACTTATTAAGTTACCTTTATTATGTTTTCACATATGCTATAATATTGTGTAAAATTGAAGCATTCTTTTTCAGATCTCACCCAAATTCGTCCAGTGTATGCCCCAAAAGATTTCCTGGAAGTTGTTATAGGTCTACAGAACAGCAATTACAAAACGACAGACAGTGGGTAAGAATGTAACAATTCAGTTAACCTTGTTAGTTAGTGAGTACCCAGTTATTGGGGGTTATAAAGGCACAGAGTCGGTAAATTGTAAATATATGAAATTATTCTGAAATATCACTGGTCCCATACTGTGTTGTATACATATTTTGGTGTTTAACCCTTTGAGTGCCATAAAATAAGTCTGTTAAATAATATAAGAATAAATTATTAAAATTGTAAAAAATTGTAAAAAAAAAAAAAAAAAAACATTGTTAGGCCAATGCATTCTCTTATATATGCGAGGCGACATATGGTCGACTCGCATATATAAGAGAATGCATTGGCACAGGGTATATGGGTTGATACAAAAATCGACCTGGCACTCAAAGGGTTAAACATATCTTGATTACACACTGGCATCAAACATAAGTAAGATTCCTGATTAAGTTTGATATACGCCTCTTCATCTTATGAAAACTGTAAATATCAATCTGATTGACTTTGAACTAGCAAATCATCAAAATGGTTGAATTTATTTTATTACGTTTTCATGACAAGTAGATAGACTATGGTTTGACTCGCATGTTATATATTTTCAGGTTTTTTCCCATGTGGGGCATAATTCAGATACCACTCAGGGTTAAGGAACTCAACGACTTGGTAAGTTTATATCATTCTAAGAATAAAAAACTGAAATCTCTTTGGGACAATCAAAGTCATAATTAACTAGACATTAATTATTATCATCATTAGAAAAGCAAAGCAAAAATTCTCACTCATATTATATGCATAATTTTGTCCGAGCTTTTATTCCTACTTTTTTTTCAGTAAATTTTTTGGATACTTGGCACAGATATTTAGTACCATGGGAACCTGTGCACTTGCGATTATGAGGTCTGTCTGACTATCTTGTGTGGAGTTATCCCCCTTTTGCAACTTCGCAACACTCAAATCAGTATGTCAGTCTGTCCATATATGCGTACGTCCAACTTAACCTTTCTAGAGCATAACTTGAGTGCATAAAACAATGGCTGCAATGGAGGGGGGGGGGGGGGGGGGTATCCTCAGTCCATTTGGGACAGCCCACCTCTAGTTGTTATCAGAGCTGATTTTTTTCTTTACAGAGGTTACAGTATAGTGATATGGCTATCAACCAGTGTCAGTCTGGTGTGGATGATTGTACTGAAGTGCCATCTGAATTGTTTGACCAGGACCGAGTCAAACTCGGTAGAAAAGGTAAGTTATAATTACAAAATATCAAGGATTCAAATATTGTATTTCAAATTAAAAATGATTTTATGACTTAATTTTTTCATAAATATGCAACTTACTTTCCAGCACTATCTGAAAACACATCGGTTACTGATGGACGATTTACAGGGAATATTGTATCATTATAAGATGTACATTCCAGAATCTTGTGGACAAATTTGACAATTTAGAGTTGTGGTGCACTGTGATAGGGACATACCTTTCGAAAACAACATAAAAATCTCATTTAACTCAAGCCAAACATCTTCTTCTCAATCAGTAAGGAAGAAGTAATCTCATTTTTTTTTTCAAAGGTGGTATGTGAGTTTAACAACATCTACACACAGAAAATCTGGCCCGCCCCAGCTTTCTTACCATAGTTATGAACAGTATTCTATTTATAGCAATATTATGGGCCTTAGCGCGATAACTTGAACAAATGTTAACCAATTCCATTCATATTTAGTATATGGATCTTTCACAACAATATCACGATTGAGTTTGACAACCCTGTTTTTCCGATTTATGAGTTTGCGATTCGGCATGATGCCGTTAAGCCGTGTAATTTCATTAGGAAAACATGATTATTCCTTAACCCTTTCATGGTTGAAGCTTCCTAGAATTTTGTGAAAACCCTGTGCCAATGCATTCTCTTATATATGTGAGTCGCCCATAGGGCACCTCGCATATATAAGAGAATGCATTGGCCTAACAATATTTACCTTGATCTTGTAAGCCAGTGCATTCTCTTATATATGCGAGGCTCCCTATGGGAGACTCGCATATATAAGAGAATGCACTGGCACGGGGTCTGTAATGCTGCACCAGCCCAGCTGCTGTCATGAAAGGGTTAAATCATTGTGTACTCATTCTTTTGCAGTTTTAGCAGAAAACCATGGTCCTTTGGCACAAGAATATGTGAAGAAAGGCTGCCCCATCAGTTTACGGAGCGAATTGTGGACGCAAATATTAGGACTGGAGATTGATGAGGTGGTGAGTGATTATTGCTTCTGAAATCTAAGCCTGCAAATTGTGTGTCTGTCATTTGCAGTATGAGGTCCCCAGAGGGTGAATTTAGTGGGCTAGTATCACCAAATTCACCCTCGGGGTACCTCATTCTGCTTAGACCTCATAACTCTGGGAAGTATCTATAGTCTCAAATTAACATTGTCCTTTGATACTTTTTCCCTTCTGGGAAGTTTATCCCCTAACTTGCAGAAGATAAAATGCATAATCGAGGTGACTAATGGATGAACATCACCAACTTCAACTGGGGAACTTCAATATGTTCCTAGGCCTCCCATAGCAGTTGAGGATTAAGCAGAATGAGGTTCCCAGAAGGTGAATTTAGTGATGCCAGCCCGCTATGTGGGAAAGCGTCACTAAATTCACCCTCTGGGGACCTCATTCTGCAAATGACAGACACACTATAATCAGTATTGCAAGAGAGTGTTGAGTGATGTCTTTAAGTCATCTGCTCGAGTGTGGTAAACTCTAACCCAAAATAACAGGAGCCCGGCTTCATATTTATTACACACCCTCAATACAATTAAAAGTCATACCAGAATTATTCAGAGCCTTCTGATCGACATTCATTGTTTTGAAAAATTCTAAAATTCTTGTTACGTCATCTTCAGCAATGTAAATATGTCATATGCCTCAGGGAGAATCTAGGATCACCATAGAGCAAACTGTTGGCACGGGCTGGAACTAACACATTTACTAAATATACAACAATGGGTATGTAATATAGGAATCAGCTTGTCTGTCCATCCGTGGACGCAACTTTGTCCGAGCTTGTATTCCTATATTTTTCAGTAAATTAAAAAACTTGGATCAGATATTTAGTATCATGGAAACCTGTGCACCTGCGATTATGAGGTCCATCCAACTTTATTTTTAGTGGAGTTATCCCCCTTTTAGACTTAGAAATATTTCGCATCATGCATAATTTTGTAGGAGCTTGTATTCCATGTGTTTTTTTCTTCAAATAACAAATATTGTATAATGGCTACACTGAATGTAGCCCAATTGCACTGCGGGGGTATCATTAGTCCCACTGGGACAGTCCCACCTCTAGTTTGATAACCTCATTGATTGAATGTGAGGTACACAACTCTTACGTAACAAGCTATTTCTGTTTTCTGTATATTTCAGGATCTACTCTACTATGAGCAACTGAAAACTAATGTTCTAAAACATGATTTACTTGTGGATAGTTTACTATATAAGGTAATCATAGGTTCCATGTTATATCTAGATATATCTGTTATATTATAACTCCGAGCTTAATCTGTTTTTAGCTCACCTGAGACGAAGTCTCCGGTGGAGCTATAGTCATCACTCCTCGTCCGTCGTCCGTCCGTCCATCCGTCCGTCCATCCGTCCGTCCGTCAACAATTCTTTGAACATCTTCTCCTCTGGAACCGTAAGACCAAATGGGTTCATATTTGGTGTGGATGTTCCCTAGGTGACTCTCATTCCGATTTGTTCAAATGAGGTCACTGGGTCAAATAGTTGCGAAGCCAGGGCCATAACTCTGTAATTCTTACAACAACTTCTTCTCAAATTTCATTGGTCCGAATGGGTTCATATTTGGTACAAAGGGTCTTTGGGGGACTGTTATTCAGATTTGTTCAAATGAGGTCACTGGGTCGAATGTGGGCAGAGCCAGTGACATAACTAAAAAAAAAAAAGCATGTTATAAAATTTGAAAAAGTGACACCATTATAACATCTGCAGATTTATGAAACTTTAATCTTTAATCTTCTGAAATTACAGAAATATTCCATTACCCATCCCCCTCCCAAATGGTCCAGATGCACCCCCACCCTGCAGTGGCCTACACCCAACCAACATCCCTTCCAATGGATATCATTTCCAGCTTCCAACATTAATACCTGTTCTATTAAAGTTGCAGATATCTCTTTGTGGATAGACAGAGAGAAACACAGGTCATTAATCAAGGAATACAATGTCACTGACAGCTTGTATAAACATACTGCTAGCAATTTAAACAAACTGCCTGAATTTAGTGTGTCTGACATTTGCAGGTCAGAGAATCATTAATAAGAGGTACAATCTATCATGTATTGTTCAACATGGCAAATAGGAGGTCTGTCATTTGCAGAATGAGGTCCCCAGAGGGTGAATTTAGTGATGCTATCCCACACAGTTGTTAGTTACATTTCCCTTCTAGGAAGTTTCTATATCCCCTAATTTGCAGAATATAAAATTCATAATTGAGGTGCTGTCCAATGGGTGAACATCAACTTCAACTGGGGAACTTCAATCTTATCCTAGGTCTGCCATAGCAGTTGAGGGCCTTAGCAGAATGAGGTCCCCAGAGGGTGAATTTAGTGATGCTAGCCCACTGTGCAGGATAGCGTCACTAAAGTCACCCTCTGGGGGACCTCATTCCGCAAATGACAGACACACTATCACACTATTTCAAGGCTTGATTGTATAATACATTGTGTTGCTTGAGGCCAGGCACATACAATGTAGGAATAGGTGCACTATTTGCAGGCTTGCTCCTTTGGTGATTGTGGTTCAGATTTGTTCTATCAGGGTCACCAGGTCAAGTAGGTGCAAGGCCAGCTACATTACTCTTTCTCTACATAGTAATTCATGATGTGTCGTCTATGCAATAATCAAATGGCCTATTTTGCTTATATTTGGTATGAAATTACCTTTGTGAAAATGGGATCACAAAGTCAAATAAGGGCAGAGCCAGAGACTATTTCACTACATAGTAATTCTTAAAATATGTTTGCAAGAACTGGTTGGCTTATTTAGCATGGAATGTTCTTCCTTGACTGCAATTCAGATTTTGTTTAAATGGGGTCACTTGGTCAAATAGGGGCCAAACGAAGAACAGTTTCCCTCTTAATATGCTTCCTTCACAAGGACCATCAGGTCTATTTTACTGATATTTATCATATGTATGAAGGGTTCTTTGGTGTCTGGGATTTAAATTTATTCAGATGGGGTCACCAGGTTAAATAGGGTGGGACCAGGGACATAACTATATGTCTCTATAGTAATTCTTAAAATGTCTTCTCAAGAGAGGTTGGACTATTTAGCTTACATATAGTATGGAGCAATCAGGAGGATCCTTAAGTGACTGAGATTCAGATTTGTTAAAATGAGGTCAATTTGTCAAGAAATGGTGGGGCTATGGGGAGTTAACACTTTTGTGTCTAATAAAATCATTGAAATGCCAAATTTATTAAAACATCTACCTTGGAACCACCTGACTGATTAATCTGACTTACATGTATTGTGTTTTGGATCCATGGATAATTGGGCTTCAAACATGTCTAAATGGTTTTGGAAAAAGGCGCTTGTGAGATTGGAAATTTCCAACAATTGAGAAAGTTTGAGGTGTCAGTTGTGAAATTCCAACCTAAGACTTGGGAGTCTGTATACCGGTCAAAGGGGACTTGTTGAGCTGGAGGAGGAGGGGGTGATCAGTAGTATACAGTTGGTAATTTCAAGGTGGATTTTCACCAATCTACATATGTGAAATCTCTCTAGCCACATATCCTGTTTAGAGCTATTTCTTTTAAAGTAATTATGAAAAGTTCTGACTGTTGTAGTCTCCAGAGTCCCAGTCTTATCAGTCTTTGTAGTCTGGTGAGCGACCCCACAGTCATTGACTGTCTTGTTATATTGATGTTTTGAGACCAATTACTCTTTTTGAAGATGTAAGTAGGGTGAGATTGCTAATTTTTTCAAAATCTATTTTGCAAAATAACAAGTTTCAGAAAGAATTTCATCTTGAAAAGACTAACTTGTTAGAAATAGAGTCTAATTCATTCAATATTGTTGCCATTGGCTATATATTGGTAAGAAGTTGATAGTAAACCAAACAATATTAATGAAATAAATGGATAGGCCTTGAAATAGTGTGCCTTTCATTTGCAGAATGAGATCCCCAGAGGGTGAATTTAGTTATGCTACCACCACACAGAGGGCTAGCATCACTAAATTCACCCTCTTGGGACCTCATTCTGCTTAGGACTCATCTTTTCGGAAATATCTATAGTCTCAAATTAACATTATTTTTAGTTACTTTTTCTCTTCTGGTCAGTTTTGATATCTCCTAATTTGAAGTAGACAACATACACAATTGAGGTGACTTATGCACATCACCAACTTCAACTGGGAACTTCCATCTGATCCTAGGTCTCCCATAGCAGTTGAGGCCTAAGCAGAATGAGGTTCCCAGAGGGTGAATCTGGTGATGCTAGCCCTCCATGTCAATAGTGGATAGTGTCAATAAATTCACCCTCTGGGGACCTCATTCTGCAAATGTCGGACATGCTATTTCAAGGCTAGTAAATGGACAGACCAGATGAATGAGAAGCAATTGAAGTCACACCTGTTTATAGTGCAGCTTAATGTAACCATTTCTTTACTAAATACTTATTGACCATTAGATCCATTAGGAAATGTTCAGATAATATGTGACCCGCCATATCAAATCCAGTCGTAAGTCAGGATTTTTTTTACCCTGTGCCAATGCATTCTCTTATATATAAGAGAATGCATTGGCCTAACAATTTTTTATCATATTTTTTTAAATAAATGTTTCTTACAATTTTTAGGACATAAAATAAAAAACATCCATTACCCTGCAGGGAGCCCCACACATATATAGAAGCATATAGAAGAGTGTAGTCTGCTCATGTTTGTCTGGGGCTCTGTATGGGTGAAATTATAAAATTGTTAAAGAATACAAGAAAAAATTATTAAAATTGTAAAAAATTGTTAGGCCAATGCATTCTCTTATATATGCGAGGCGACCTATGGTCGACTGGCATATATAAGAGAATGCATTGGCACAAGGTAAAAAAAATCCCGACTTGCGACTGGATTTGATATGGCGGGTCAAATATGTTCAACAAACAACCTTTGAACTTATTATCTGAACATTTCCCACTAATGGATATGAATTCATTCTGCACTTGTTTTATCTTTTCGTAAATCTGTCATCTGCTCGTTTTTCCTGAACATCCATCAAAATGAATAATAGAGTTAAATAGACCATTCCATTATATACTTTTACAACTGGCTGGGAGAATCCATTTGCAGAGAAAGGGTTAATAGTCGCTCATATGACTCCAGAATAGATCCTTAGTTAGAATTGTCGTCAATAAATGAATAATTGTCAAAATTGATTTATTTATAATTTCAGGACATCAAATTAACAGCAACGAATGACGACCAGTATTTTGTCTTTGAAGATTTCCTTTATCAGGTAACAGATTATGTTGTTCTTTTGTGTTTATTCCGCCCAAGGATAGCAGAGTAAAGGCTAATACTAGTGCCTTATTACCCCCCCCCTCTGTAACAAGTCATGGGGGTGTATATAGGAATCAGCTTGTCATTCCATCCATCTGTCTGTGCACTTTGTCCAAGCATGTATTCGTACATTTTTCAGTCAATTTAAAAAAAAATTGGCAGTTATTTAGTATAATGGGAACCTGTGTACCTGCAATTATGAGGTTCGTCCAACTATTTTTTTTTAGTTATCCCCCTTTTCAACTTAGAACATTTTTGCAAGATGCATAATTTTGTCCGAGCTTATATTCCTACATTATCTGGTATATTTTATTAAAACTTGGCACTGATATCTACCACTATACGAACCTGTGCTCAATCCGCCTTTTTTAGTGGAGTTATCCCCCTTTTTCGACTTAGAAATTTTTGGCAACATACAGAATTTTGTACGATCTTGTATTTGAAAATACAAATATGTTCATATGGCTTATCTTATTGTAGCCCAATTACACTGCAGGGGGGTATCCTTAGTCCCACGGGACAGTCTTACCTCTAATTTTCTCTGTGGTCCCATGAGTCCATCGAATTTGACAAGGTAAATTTGCCATTTGCGCACATTGTTGCACACAGGACAGTCATTAGCATCGGCCCCCAATCGGACAGTGTCAGTCTGGACATTACATTATGAGAGTAGTGGAAGTCAAGTCTGAGTTTAGTGTGCCTGTCATTTGCAGAATGAGGTCCCCAGAGGGTTAATTTAGAGAAGCTATCCTGCATAGTGGGCTAGCATCACTAAATTTACCCTCTGGGAACCTCATTCTGCATGGCCTCATCTGCTATGGGGAGACTTAGACTCAGATTGAAGTTCGCAAATGGTGAATATAGTGATGTACACCTATTGGGAACCTCGATTATGTGACATCTGCCAATTTGGGGATAGAGAGAAACTAACCTAAAAAAGAAATAAAATCTATGTGAAGAAGTTTCTATAGAAATTTGATAACAAAGAAATTTCCAGAGAAGATGAGGCCTAAGCAAAATGAGGTCCCCAGAGGGTGAATTTAGTTATGCTAGCCCGCTATGTGGGATAGCATCACTAAGTTCACCCTCTGGGGACCTCATTCTGCAAATGACAGACACAATATAATCAGGCTTGGTGGAAGTACAGAATTTATCCAGTATGTTTTTTTATGTCTGATATCCTTTTGCTCCTTTCCGAGCATTGGCATCGATGGTCGATTCATGATGCTCATGATACTTGGAATACAGACAGCTACACAAAGTCTGTCTAACCATTATGGATTTGAACATCTGACTGTGCCAAAGGTGTAGCTCAGAGTTCGGCCCACTAATTATATATCGTTATATAACTAACTGAGCTAACCACTCATTCTTGCCTTAAAAAGTGATATCATACATTCTGCTATTGTCATTTTTGTACAAACATAATTTGCATTTATGTCGTTATTATTTCTGCATTGTTATGGGATTTCAAAATTGACATGCTGTGATTTGCCCCTTTTAAAGTAGACTTTATATTTCAGGTGCTCTTGCCTTTCTCTAGAGACACAAGTGTTCTAAAACACTTCAGACACAACAGTGCTTCACCACCTAAGTCGTATATCAGAGGCAAGCTTGGAGTTGAGGAGTTTGCTGTTGTGTATCCACCAAATGGAGTCATTCCTTTCCACGGGTTTGCCATGTATAGTGCGTAATCTACTACATATCCATTATCCTGTTGTATTTTGTTAACCCTTTACCCAACAAACCGGCCAAAACCGGCCAAATAAAGCTTCAACAGCCTAAAATATCTTGGGTCTGTCTCAATAAAACCATACAAATATGGATATCATTGGAACCGGCTCCTTGACCACAGTGTGATAGTTACAGTTATACCCTGTGCCAATGCATTCTCTTATATATGCGAGTCGACCATAGGTCGCCTCGCATATATAAGAGAATGCATTGGCCTAAAATAAATCTTTTTTTAACACTTTTTACCATTTTTTCTTACATTCTTTAACAATTTTATAATTTTTAATGTGTTAAGCCAATGCATTCTCTTATATATGCGAGGCGACCTATGGTCGACTCGCATATATAAGAGAATGCATTGGCACAGGGCCCTTCTGTTGGGTAAAGGGTTAATCCTTTTCATATCTAAAAAATTATTAAGTGCCACAGTTCTTTCTTAATTTGTAGGGAAGTTCATTTACTATAAGCTATGGTCCTTCGGATCGATTCGTTGCGATTCGGAGTCTTTCGTATAATCCGATATTGGCTGTCCTGATTCAAATTTTATAGAATCACTGGCACAAGCTGTATTCTCTTTACGGCATTGGACAACATTGCTTTTTTGCGAATATAGCGTATGGTACCAATGAAAGACCACACATTACAAACACTGTTGTAGACTAGCTATGCTATATAGACCACCGAAGCATTGCTTGACTGATGAAACTGATCTAGCAAAGTTTCATATATATGTCGAACTTCAGCTACGTGAATGCTTACTGACTTCATTATTGCTTATGATACCATTTTGATATTCTATAGAAGAATAGCCTCAAAGAATGTGCACTTCTTTTAGTTAAATGCGAATTTGATCCATTTATGGATAATATTTACATAATATACCAACGATCACTTATTGTCGTTACTAAGTTAGTAAATTGACACCGGTATGGCCACTCAAGTCAAGTGATATCACATCTTCACTATTGATACATCTGATTTAATGATTCGATTCGAGAATCGGGGCGATTGGGAATCATTTTGCTTATACGATGCGAGATTTGATTCAAAATGAAAATGCCCGATATGCAGGGCCCTACTATAAGCCGATAATAAACAGAAACATTCTTCATAATAATCTCAACAGTTTGATGAAATTATTAGCTGAAAATCCCTACTAATAAATCACTGGGAGTCAAGTACCCAGCAGCGAATATTCAGTTTACCTTTATATACTAAATACTCATTGACGAGTAGTTATCCCTTAGGAAATGTACAGAAAATAAATTCAACAAACGACCTATGGTTTTATCCTTCTGAGCTAGCGCTCATACCGTATCAACAAACCCATTAACACAATCATGTTGTTCTGTGTATATCTTATCAATTCGTACCAGCTTGTTTTTTCTTTGTTTATAGTTGCTCCACTGTGCTATATCTATAAAGATGTGATCACACTGTACTATGTATTCAGAGATCTATACTGTCGATACTTCTACAGGCTGCATAGCATATCTTCACATCAACAGGTAAGTCATCTATACTGTCGATACTTCTACAGTCTGCATAGCATATCCTCACATTAACAGGTAAGTCGAACCAATTCACCACACCAATTGGTATGCTAGACAGGCTGATTATTGTAATAACAGTGAGTGACCAATACTTAAAGTCACACATAGTGTTCACAACTTTAAATTTTCAAGATAAGAATCTTATATGTCAGTGGAATGAGCAGTCAAAAAGTCTATACCTGTCATATCAGAAGTAAATAATACTGAATATATAAGAGAATTAATATCAGTCACAAAAGAGGAAGCATACCTTTAACTTTTTCTTTACTAAATACTCATTGACGAGTTCTCTTAGGAAATGTTCAGATAATAAGTTCAATAAATATTCAACAAACGTTTGTTGAACTTATTATCTGAACATTTCCCACCAATTAATAGAAAAAATCAGCACTTGTATTATCTTTTTGTCTGTCTGTCATCTGCTTTAAATAATTACTGTACCTAAACATCCCTCCAAATGAATAATAGACCTTTCCTATGTCTACTTTTATAACTGAATGGGAGAATCCATTTAGTAAAGAAAGGGTTAATAATTTTACCCGGCGGTACATATATTGATACGTGTCAAATCAGATAGGACATCTTTGACAAAATTTATATTGAGCTTGATGCTACAAAATAATAATAATAATATATAGCATTTATATAGCGCTTCATCCCTGGTGTAGCTCGAAGCCCTTAATCTTAGACTGTGTTATGAAATATTGAATGTAACTATTGCAGGGGATTGTAGCTTTGAGTCTGCTCTTTGAAATTCTGCTGCAGACACATGAAGCCGAGCTGTTCTTTCATTTGAAATCAGTTGGGTGTCAGCCGTAAGTAAATCAATAATCATGATTAAATTATACCCATTGAAACTACATTGTATGTTCGACCTCTATTCCTTAAAATTTTCTGGTCAATTTTTTTAAAAATCTGGTACAGATCTGCGAATCTGTGATTGTGAGATTTGTCTAATGGAATTTTAGCAGATTTAACACCATTGGAAATTTTGAGCATTAACATGTAGATATTTCAAAGTTATTCACTCAAAATATTTTGGGTCATTTATGGCTTGGATTTCCAGATACCAAATTAATACACAGAACGACATGAGAGGCGCAGTTTTATCCTCCTGCAATGGCATAAGTGGCTTATCGACAAACCCATTAACGCATGTGTTGTTATGTATCCATTAATTGAAAAAAGACTTGCAAGGTTTATTTAGAGCAGACATAGCTTGTGTTGATGCCCTTATTTTATAGATCTGGATTTATGGACGAGGCGAACGTCATTTATGTTTATATCGTCCAATTCCACACATATGTTATTGAATACGTTTCTCAGGAACAGGCATTATAAAAATCAGTATTGTTGTGCTATGTGTGGATATAAGAAAAAATCCCTTTATTCATCAGATTGAAGATAGCATTCAAATGGCTAATGAGGGCATTCTCTGGTTATCTATCTGCTGACCAAGTATTACTGCTGTGGGACAGGATTCTCGCTCATAACTCTTTAGAGGTTTTACCAGGTGAGTATCCCATAGGGTCGTTTAAGATTTGTCTGCAGGCATTATCCAGGCTAGCATAAGGATCAGAGCACAGGCACGTTTCCGAATGCCAAAGTACCAAGATCTCAATTTATTTAAGATATAGATGTTCATTTGCTTGTGCTTCATGGAGTATGAATGCAAGTTATCCATTCTAGAGTTATTCTTCTTTGTTTATCTGGAAATATTTGATGTTTTGTCCATGCACCCAGATATCTCAGCCATAGGTCATCAGATCGGAATGAAATTTGGTATGAAGGTCCACCATTATGACTGCATGGTTTCAAATGAGTGCCCAATCAGGCCAGCATATTTGAGGCAAACGACCGTTCAGTTCGCCTGGAGGTTGCCTAAATGTAAATGACGCGAATGAAAAACAGGTCGTGCAAAAGTATTCTGTAGGTCTTGCAATCACTGATGCTCACAATAATTATTGCTGAATCGAGTCCCAAAATGGACATTTCGAATTATTACTTCAATCAGTTACTCATTGCAAGAAAATACTTCCAGCAGTAGTGATATAACAGCAAGCCTTGAAATAGGGTGTCTGTCATTTGCAGAATGAGGTCCCCAGAGGGTGAATTTAGTGATGCTACCCCGCATAGCGGGCTAGCATCAGCAAATTCACCCTCTGGGAACCTCATTCTGCTGATGTGTAAGCAGAATGAGGTCCCCAGAGGGTGAATTTAGTGATGCTAGCCCGCTATGCGGGGTAGCATCACTAAATTCACCCTCTGGGGACCTCATTCTGCAAATGACAGACACACTATTTCAAGGCTTGATTCTAGGGTTATCCGTTTTTTTATTTTAAAAATTGAGATCCATCCTGCCCTTGATTCAGTTGGCACCGTGTGGGTATTCCAGCACACCTCTTGTTTTATTTGTATATTTATTTTTTGTAGTGGTTGAGCTGTCTGAAAGCTCCTAATTGGACCCTATTGTGGAAATTTATCCCAATGTCAGGGTCCCAGGTCACTTTTCTAATCAGGATAGGATAATCTCTGGTGTGAAGACAAGTTCAGAACTCAAATTTGAAGATTATTAACCCTTTCATGACCAGAGCTGCGCTTGTGCAACATTAAAGATACTGTGCCAGTGCATTATCTTATGTGAGCCTCACATATATATAAGAGAATGCATGGCTTACAAGGTCAACGTAAATATTGTTAAGCCAATGTATTCTCTTATATATGTGAGGCTCCCTATGGGTGACTCGCATATACATAAGAGAATGCATTGGCACAGGGTTTTAGAAAAATTTGAGGACGCTCCGGTCATGGAAGGGTTAAATATAAGTCCCCAGCAGAACTTTGTCCAACAACAAGAGATTCTGCTTTTTACTATCTGAATGGTGACACATGTGTGAGTAGAATATCCATGGAGTAATGATGCTTCCAGAATATCATTTGAGTCATAAAACAATATGATGCATATGAACTTAGAGGTTCTTTCACTTATTTGCATGCAAGTCTAGCCTGCCATAGAGAAAGAAATAAATTATTTAGTGTTTGCTAGTATGTTCTGATTTGGATCATATGGTATGAGTTTCATACACTATGGGTAATGTGGTGTACTGAAGAGTTATGAATTCCTTGCTGCACTCACCGCAAAGAAAGTCACCCTTCCATGACTGGTGTTACCTGAAATTTTGCGAAAACCCTGTTCCATGCATTCTCTTGTATATGCCAGTCTCCTGTAGGGAACCTCGCATATATAAGAGAATACATTGGCCTAACAAAATTTACCTTGGCATTGTAATTAAGCCAGTGCATTCTCTTAAATATGCAAGGCTCCCTATGGGAGACCCTCATATATAAGATAATGCCCTCGCACAGGATCTTTAATGCTTCACCAGTGTAGCTCCGATCATGAAAAGGTTATATGTCCACTTGTGCTGTTTTATTTCAGTTCTCGCTGTAGCTATCTTCTCCTTTCGGAAAACCAATCTGCTGAAGGTGGCGTCGTATGCAGCTGCTGAGGTAAGAATGTTAAATTGTTGATCAATATAGTCTAATATACCAAATATAAAACAAATCAGTTGATATTTGTTCAAGTTATCAATCTATGCCATCTGTAGACACCCACGAACCAACTTCGCCAAACTATTGGTCAAGTTTTTCATGTGCGTTCGTGTATGCCCTGTCTACATTCCACTTCGCTATAAGGCTCATCAAATTAAATGATTAATAAATTCTGTCTCGTCTGATCACTCTGCGTTATTTTGTGCGTGTGTTTTTTGTCCTGCGATTGGCACTCCCTGACATTTGTTTACCTTTTAACATCACACTGAAATCCATCTATAGAAGAAACTTACACACTGAACTTTCAGAACACTCCCATCTCACCCCGCACACTCGCACAACCATCTTGAGGGCGACGCAAAAAAGAAGAAACTCACCTGGATATCCAATTTATATGAGGTGGGTTTCCTGAGGCCAGAGACTAAAGGTCACATCCAATTATCTGAAGGAACAAATTTTGTACCAGAGAAATTCCATACAGTATTACAAATCATGGATGTACGACTCACCCATGAGGTTCCCTTATACGTTGGGTATGCACACAAAGTGAATAACCATAGAGTTCAGTGTCTAAGTGTCTTTCATTAGGAAATATGTCTTATAATTATGAAAATAGTATTTTATTTCACCAACAGATGAACACTATAGTTTAACCCTTTGAGTGCCAGGTCGATTTTTGTAACAACCCATATACCCTGTGCCAATGCATTCTCTTATATATGCGAGTTGACCATAGGTCGCCTCGCATATATATTAAGAGAATGCATTGGCCTAACAATTTTTTTTTTTTTTTTTTTTTTTTATTACAAATTTTTACAATTTTAATAATTTATTCTTATATTATTTTGTAGGTTTAGGGCCGATGAGATCGGCCCCTGGCACTCAAAGGGTTAAAGAGAACAATCCAATTGAAAGTATTTTCCGTTTTTCTTGCAGGCTGTGCTGGCTGATCTAACCACACTTGAAGTCATTCCATTAATACAGCTGTGCTTGTTCTCAGAATGATCAGGATGGTGATGGTGAAATACTGTCACGTGGGGTGCTGACGATAGCCCACTAATGACATATCATAAAGGTATCCCTGCAGAGTATTCATGGTATGTCGTGGCACAACTACAGTAATGCCCTAATTAATCGACTCCATAACCACAGCAGAATTATGAGTAATTTTTCAGGATTTAGTCTGAAACAAGCCATATTTCAGACTAAATCCTGAAAAATTACCCATAATTCTGCTGTGGTTATGGATTCGATTAATTAGGGCATTACTGTAGCTCAGAATGCAGACATCTTCAGTGAATATGAGCAATGTGTGGACTGGCTCAAAACATGTTAATGCATGCATTTCCGGCCGATTGTCTGAGAGTAATTTTATAAGGTTCCATCTTCTTATACCTAAGTGGTCCAAATATCATTGCAATAGACTTGTCAAGCCCAGCCACCTATGGCTTTTAAAACAGCGTGTTATTCACCTTTGGCAAGTGATATTTTACCGCAATTGTTTCAGGAGACTCCCAGGTTCCTGTGGGACCTTGAAAGCAAGCCTTGAAATAGTGTGTCTATTATTTGCAGAATGGGGTCCCCAGACGGTGATTTAGTGACACTACACTGCACAGTGGGCTAGCATCAATAAATTCACCATCTGAGGACCTCATTCTATTTAGGCCATCATCCTCTGGGAAGTATCTATATTCTAAATTAACATTGTTTTAGTTACTTTTTCCCTTCTGTTCAGTTTCTATATCCCCTAGTTTGCAGAAGATAACATGCATAATCGAGGTGAAGGTCAGCAACTTCAACTGGGGAACTTCAATCGGATGCTATGTCTCCCATAGCAGTTGAGGCCTCAGCAGAATGAGGTTCCCAGAGGGTGAAAGTGGTGACATTAGCCCACTGTGCGAGATAGTGTCACTAAATTCACCCTCTGTGGACCTCATTCTGCAAATGACAGACACACTATTTCAAGGTTTGCTTGATAGCCTGTAATAGCCTTGAATCTGACAGATGCTCATTCAAGACCTGAAAAGTGCTTCAATCCTTATGGGAGACCTTGAATGACCTTAAATTAACTCTTTCATGACGGGAGCTGCGCTGTTGCAGTCGTAAATATCCTGTGCCAGTGCATTCTATTATATATGAAAGTATCCAATAGGGAACCTCCATATATACAAGAGAATGCACTGGCTAACAAGGTCATGGTAAATATTAGTGAGGCCAATGTATTCTCTTCTATATGCAAGGTACCCTATGGGAGACCTTGTATGGCCTTACATATGTACATTAACCTTTTCATGACAGGAACAGCGCTGGTGCAGTATTAAAGATCCTGTCCCAGTGCATTCTCTTATATATGCCAGTCTCCCATGGGGAGCCTCGCATATATAAAGGAATGCACTGACTTACAAGGTCGAGGTAAATATTGTTAGGCCAATGCATTCTCTTACATATGTAAGACAATGTATTGGCACAGGGTTTTTTCGCAAAATTTCACGAAGCTCCAGTCATGGAAGGGATAAACATGATTGAAGATCTTGAAAACTAATGATGATTCAATGACCTTGAATTTTTGAATTTTTCGATATAGCCTTGTATGGCTTTAAATTATATTAGGTCTGACCCGTGGCAACCATTAGACTTGTTCATAAACCCATTGCATATCCGATGATGTATAGAATATGTTGGCGTTCTCAAAAATTGTATAGTTCTGCATTCTGTATTCAGACTATGCATCTGATGACCATGAGATTATAATGATATAAAACTTATTTACTGTCAAAATCGCTACATAAATCCATTTATTATCATTATTGAGAGCAACATTGAATGTGTCTTATCACTGTGATTGATTATATGTCATGTGTGTAACTTATTTGTTAAATTAATGTTAATATAAATATCATATTTTTAAAACTATTACTTATTTTTCTCCTTCTTATCATTACAACATCACCCATGACATCAGTATGTTCCTTTAACACAAATTTCTTGAATGAATAGTGGGATTTTCGGTATCAATTTGGCATAGGATTTCTTGTCATTGCTGAAATTAGTGCAGTAGACATAAACATTTTTGTGTAATAATTTGTGAACAATCTTAAAGGTTCTCATTCCAATCAGATGGTCCCCATACCATCAAGATACAACAACAACATTTCAAAATACACTTTAGTTATCAGAATCGATTTATTGCAACAAAATAATGCTAACCACTGTCAACTATGGTATCAAATTTCCCAAAACTTGTTATTTATCAACATTTTGTTCAACAAGATATGGCCAAGATATGGCCGTGTTATCACTCAAGTATCACGTAATTTGACCGTATTACCACTTGATTACGATTTATCCATCTTTATCCGTAATTTTGTCCGAGACCCTCCATTTGACCACGTGTTTCTGGGCCACATATTATTACACATCTCGAGAATTAACAAACTTCAAAAATTGATATCTGATCACTCTGAGCTTTGATGGGTGGGTTCCTCCACTCGATCAAATATCTTTTCACCCAGAAACCAAAGAAATAGTAATTTAGAAGCGTCTGATTGGATTGATTACCATAACTACTGATAAGTAGTTGGTTGATTTTCTTTCATTTATTTGTATTGATATTCATATGACTTGTTGAACTTATTATCTGGACATCACTTCAAATGAATTAATATCTTCCTGGTTTGAGTTGTTGAACTTATTATCTGGTCATCACTTCAAATGAATGAATATCTTCCTGGTTTGAGTTAATTAACTTATTATCAGGACATCACTTCAAATGAATTAATATCTTCCTGGTTTGAGTTGTTGAACTTATTATCTGGTCATCACTTCAAATGAATGAATATCTTCCTAGTATTCTTCCTGCTATCACAATTGTTTGATGACTTATTGCCCCAGTACGCACATGTTATATTTATTTTTGAAGAACTATAGAAATAAAAAGTCACTGACCCCATGTCCCCCAAAAAGAGGTGGATTTTTTAAAGTCAATTCTGGCAATAATTTTATTCCAACGTGACGATGACCTGCGTGTTCTCTAAAGTGAACCACATGCCAAATTTCAAGTAGAATAAGGGGTATAATTCTGCTAAAAATCATCAAACCGTGACCAAAATCAAACGTGACCTGTGTCTTCTCATATGTATCTATGTACCAAAGCTCACTGAGAGCTTTCCGATGAATAGCAACAAGCCATATTTCTGACTAAATCCTGAAAAGTTACCCATAATTCTGATGTCGTTAAGGAGTCGATTATTTAGGGCATTACTGTAACTGCATAAAAAATCATCGGACCATGAACAAATTTGAAGATGACCTGCGCATTCTCAAATATCAACTATATACCAAATCCCATGGAATTCTGGTTAATATTGTCAAAGTTATGATCCAGACAACTCAGTCACACAAACACATGAAAGAAGTTCAAAGAACGAACATGTTGATTATAATAGTCATCCAAACATTTTTGGGGGACAATGGGCTGTCTGTCTTTCCATTGGGTCAGAGTAAGTAGCAAAATGAAGCCACCAAATGCATCTCAGAATCTGCAGACAGACATCCCTAACATATCCAGTCATTTAAATTACAAACTATTAACCATACTTTGATGTAGAGGTCTCTGGATTGCTGGCCATGGGTTGAGATACATGGGAAAATGAAACCACCAAAAGCTAGAACCCATAGACATCCCTAACCCACCCTTTTGAATCTATTAACCTACTTTTATGATTATCATTATCCAGATGATAAGTTGTTAGTTATTAGAATAAAATTTTCTTGTTCTAGTTATTGTCTGATTGCTTTAAAACAAATAAAACTAGGTTTGTTAACAATATATGAAGTTCAAGTTGGAATCTGAAGTTTATGGAATTACATGTATTAATTTTTTTACTCTAAAAAGCCACCTTTTCTGAAGATGTGAAAGTTGAGCACAGGAATTTTGTTAAAGGGACCCAGGACATCAATACAATGTCACTATAAACAGGTCAGGTCAAAGTAAAAAGTAAGAGATGGAGTTATAAGCCTACACCTGATCGAGTCAATGTGATCGCTGTAATAACTGAGAAAAAGTCATGTTTTACAAGAGAATCAGTGAATGTGTCTCAGACAATTTAATAGTTAGTGTTATTGTTGGATTAACACTGATTATGTAGTATTGATGTATCAACGAGTGTCTTCAGAATTAAGAAGGGTGTGTTAGTCTTGATTGGAAATTATTAACTCTATATTCACGAGCGCGCAGCATGAGTGAGTAGATTTAATAACTCCCAAATCGAGACTAACGTCACCCTTCTTACTTCTGAAGGCACCAGTGAGATGAACAATCCAATTTAGACAATTCATGATTATATGATTCACAATTATATGCCATTCTTTTATTCCTAACTCACAACATTCGCCAAGCCATATATCCAAAATGAACTCTGAATTTGGAAATGTTAACCCAGGATATTACCTCAGCCAACTTGATGAGGTATCTTTAGAAAATTTGTTTTCCGAGTATTTCTTAAAACTAGGTGACATCAAGAAATAAGGTATGTTTTGCTCAAATTTAACTTTTGAGGGGACACTGTTTCGTCGTGCCAAGAACGTGATGAGGTAAATTAAGGGAGTACAGAGCTGGTAATGGAAAGATGCAATTTATTCTGTATAACTGATTCATGGTCCAAGTTTTGAACATTTTAATATTATTAAAGGAACATTGTTGGAACGCCAGATTATACTCCATTTATCAAAATTGCTTGTTGAACTGTCTCGTCTGCAAGTTTCATTACAAATTAGTTAGATTTTATCCTCACACCCCACCCCATTTCCCCAGAAGAATGTAATTACAACAAGTTCATGTAGTTGTTAAGACAGTCATGCTTGCATTGTATTATTAAGCAATCAACCAACAATAATTTGAGAGTCTGCATAACTCACACCTACAGTAATGCCCTAAATAATCGGCTCCTTAACCACAGCAGAATTATGGGTAATTTTTCACTGAGAGCTTTCTGATGAATGGCAACAAGCCATATTTCCGACTAAATCCTGACAAGCAGTCGCAGACGGCGGTATCCCCCGCCGAAATGTGCAGTTGGGGAAGTGCATTCTCAATAATGTTTGCATTCTCAGTATGTGCTAAACAAGAGGTGGGATTTTGTCAAAAAACCTGGCTTGCGAACTCATTTTAGGTACTGGTCGTGGGAATGAATATACCAATAAACAAAGTCCAATAACTCTGCTGAAAATATCCGGCCGGACCTGGTTTGCGAACTCGTTCTAGATACTGGTCAAGTGAACTCATATACCAAATATCTTTGAAATCCGTTGAGATTTGTGGAAATGAGCCCTGTGACGTCGTCTATTTGCTATTTGGTAAATTCGACAAAAATAATAAACAAAGTCCAATAACTCCAGTAAAAATATCCGGCCGGACCTGGCTTGCGAACTCATTCTAGGTAATGGTCAGGTGAACTCATATACCAAATATCTTTGAAATCCGATGAGATTTGTGGAAATGAGCCCTGTGACGTCGTCTATTTGCTAATTGGAAAAAATCTACAAAAATAATAAACAAAGTCCAATAACTCCGGTAAAAATATCTGGCCAGACCTGGCTTGCGAACTCATTCTAGGTAATGGTCAGGTGAACTCATATACCCCAAATCTTTGAAATACGTTTACATTTGTTCAAGTTATGACTCTTACAAATTTGGGACAGACTGTGCGACGGACGGACGGAACCCATTACTATATCCCCCGCAAATTTTAAATTTGGCGGGGATAAAAAGTTACCCATAATTCTGCTGTGGTTAAGGAGTTGATTATTTAGGGCATTACTGTAATTATCTGTTGTTATATGCTCGAATGTTTGGTTCATAAACTTCTTGGTAAGACTACACAAGCATAAGGTCTTAGCCATTAAGGGCCACATATAGAACAAAAGAACATGTTGTCCAAATCAAGATACCAATTTTCATATCATGCCTTATACTATATGTGCTTGTTCAGGATGCTAATCTATGAGTATCTCCTGCTTGTGACTATTAATGTGATCTTGCATTTTATCTTTGTATACAGGTAACATATAATAACTATTCGATCCACTCAACATGTTGTGCTTACCACTACATTTAAAGGTACTCAATCCGAATTAATCCTCGCAAAGTACAATTTCCTTGGCTTTTGGGGTAAAAAATATTTGATTGAGTCGAGGAACCCACCCATCAAAGAGTTATCAGATATCGATGTTTGAAATCTATTGTTTAAATTTTTAGGTGGCCCAGTAAACAGTCGACGAGAGGAATTTCTCTGACCAAATTGCGGATGAAGATGAATAACTCTAAAATCAAGTGGCTTTTTTGTGTCAGATATTTGACAAACCGACAAAATTTCTTTGACCAAATGTTGATAAATAACAGGTTTGGGGCAATTTTATACTATACTTGTCTGTGGTTAACATTATTTTTGGGCAATTAATTGATTCTGATAACTGAAGCAGCATTTAAAAAAAATGTTGCTGTTGTTGGAATCTGATGATATGGGGACCATCGAATAGGATTGAGTACCTTTAAACCTACCAATACAACACACTCAGGGGGAAGAAACTCTTATCTTAGATCAGGGAACATGGCAAACTCCATTATAACTATCCCATGTACTAGTACTCTCGGATAATCATTTTGGAGAACAATCCAAATTTGTGGGAATATAGCAATATGATATCATTAAAATAGGTTGATACATTTTTAATAAAAATATTCTATAAATATAACAAATTAGAGTGAACATTGTAATTGACAACGTAGGATATTCTATCAATTAACCCTTTACCCAACAGAACGGCCCTGTGCCAATGCATTCTCTTATATATGCGAGTCGACCATAGGTCGCCTCGCATATATAAGAGAATGCATTGGCTTAACACATTAAAAATAATAAAATTGTTAAAGAATGTAAGAAAAAATGGTAAAAAGTGTTAAAAAAAGATTTTTTTTAGGCCAATGCATTCTCTTATATATGCGAGGCGACCTATGGTCGACTCGCATATATAAGAGAATGCATTGGCACAGGGTATAACTGTAACTATCACAATGTGGTCAAGGAGCCGGTTCCAATGATATCCATATTTGTATGGTTCTATTGAGACAGACCGAAGATATTTTAGGCTGTTGAAGCTTTATTTGGCCGGTTTTGGCCGGTTTGTTGGGTAAAGGGTTAAATGTTCAGTATATTATTGGGTTTTTTTTTTCATCTAAATAAAATGTACAAAACATGACAGTACAGATAAAAAACTGTGGAATATTTTGGTTGTTCCATTTATATCCGACATATCCATGCAATGTTTGTGCCCAAAGGAAATTTTCAACAAACGGGCTATCAGTTTAACCCTTTACCCAACAAACCGGCCAAAACCGGCCAAATAAAGCTTCAACAGCCTAAAATATCTTCGGTCTGTCTCAATAAAACCATACACATATGGATATCATTGGAACCGGCTCATTGACCACATTGTGATGGTTATAGTTATGCCCTGTGCCAATGCATTCTCTTATATATGCGAGTCGACCATAGGTCGCCTCGCATATATAAGAGAATGCATTGGCCTAAAAAAAATCTTTTTTAACACTTTTTAACATTTTTTATTACATTCTTTAACAATTTTATAATTTTTAATGTGTTAAGCCAATGCATTCTCTTATATATGCGAGGCGACCTATGGTCGACTCGCATATACAAGAGAATGCATTGGCACAGGGCCCTTCTGTTGGGTAAAGGGTTAACAGAACTCTTAATTTCACAAATATTTGGAAAATTTTCCATCAGGGATAAATATAAACAACCAGCATAGAGGTCTCAAATTAGTGGAGATGACTTCTTGCTTTTCGTAAGAGAGATCTGGAATATTATATGGAGAAGTCATCCAAAATGGCTGTCCAATCAACACCAGCCTTCATCAGTATTTTTAAATCATTTTATACTGATACTATTATGGTTGGGCACAGGCTGACTGGTTCAGGACCGTTTAGCCACTTTTTCTCAGCAAAAATGAGGGAGAAGTGACTATTTCTGTATGAAATAACCTGAGAATCTCCCAGATTAATCCCTGGCCTGGTGTATAATAATGATTGTAACAGGGTGAAAGGATTAATTTCATGTACATGTAAGTAATGCATGGTCATATAAACAATGTCTGATCATCTCTGATAGGATTCACAGAAAAGCTGATAGAATGAGCATGTGTTTACAAGTCTTGAAATAGTGTGTCTGTCATTTGCAGGATGAGGTCCCCAGAGGGTGAATTTAGGCTTTAGGCCTCAACTGCTATGGGAGACAAATGATCAGATTGAAGTTCCCCAGTTGAAGTTGGTGATGTTCACCCATTAGTCACCTTGATTATGCATTTTATCTTCTGTAAATTTATAGAAACTGAACAAAAGTGAAAAAGTAACTAAAAACAATGTTAATTTGAGACGAGATAATTCCCAGAAGATGAGGCATAAACAGAATGAGGTCCCCAGAGGGTGAATTTAATGATGCTAGCCCGCTGTGCATGGTGGTAGGGTCACTAAATTCACCATCTGGGGACCTCATTCTGCAAATGACAGACACTATTTCAAGGCATGTTTACAGTCAACAGTTAAGAATACCCCGGTATGCCAGGTTTCGTGGATCATAACATTCAGGATATGATCTGACAAATCGAGGAACATAACACTTTTATAAAATCTGTAAATTAGTTGTGTTTGTCTCTTGGATGCCTATCAGCATCCAGGGACTCTATTATATTGTTAACCCTTTCATGACGGGTGCGTGTAGCATTAAATATTATGTGCCAGTGCATTCTCTTATATATGCGACTCTCCCATAGGGAGCCTCGCATATTTAAGAAAATGCACTAGCTTACATGGTCAAGAGACATATTGTTAGGCCAATGCATTCTCTTATATATACTCGCATATATAAGCGATTGCATTGGCACAGGGTTTTCGCAAAAAATCAGGAAGCTCCAGTCATGAAAGGGTTAAATGTAATGTAAGTTTATGAAACCTCAATACTGAGCATGTGTTATAAGATTTCACAGTAAAGCTAATGTCTTAATTGTTTTACTGTCACTCTCATATGATTGCTTGAACTTCTTCAACTTCCTCGCGATTGATTTCTCATCCTTGCCTGAATTGTCTCTCACGTCAGTATCAGCTCTCCCTCGGAAAACTCGCTCTGAATTGTCTCTCACGTCGGTATCAGCTCTCCCTCGGAAAACTCGTTCTGAGAATCCCGATCTGTTCTGCTTCTTCTTCACATCCCCTTCTGATTTTCTCTGACGAGTAAGCGACTTGGAATGTTTGTGGATTGTACGCTTTTTTGATGGAGGTTCCTCTGTTGTAACAGGATTATCTCCCCTCGTAGGCACCCACAGAAGGTCATCTTCAGTTTCTATCCTGGCCTCATTCAGTGTGTCAGTCTCTTTTACTGGTACACCTTCACTTTCATTTTCTGCCCAGTCAGAAGAACATTTTTTTCTATATTTCCTTCTGTTTCGTCCAGAACTCATATTCAGTGAAAGATTTCTTCTCCTACCAATAAGCTTTTTTCTTTTCTGACACATACACTGAGCACTCGACTCGTACACAGAGTCTCCTCTCCCATTCTCAAATGATAACATTCCGTCACAGTCCATAACCCTAGAAGCATCAACAGAACATCTCTCAATATCCGAAATGCAACTCTCATCCTTAGTCTGGTCCAGCTCCAAATGTTTAAACGGAAACCTCTCGATCTCTATAGGAATACATGGCTTCTTCACCGAATCAAACCTCCGCCCTTCATCAATCAACGTCGATGAAAGCAATGGCTCCAATTGTTTCCTCTTTTTTCCTTTGAGTGAACACTTTGAAAGAAGGTAGGCGCCTAGTTTCAGACTCGGACCACTCCATTGCTTTGTAGGAGTCTTCTCTTTCGGCATGTAAGGCTCCAGTGCTTTTCGGTCGCCGTCATCCAGTTCTCTTATAATGTGGGTGAAATTTCCAGTCCATCGCGATCTGACCATGCTTGGGGATCCTCTGGTGTGTGAATATCTGGATGAGTTAGCCGTGAGGTCGTGGAAGTTATTGCATGCGAGTTCCGTTGGGTGGATGATGACAGGTTTTTTTTCCTCTTCTGGATGGCGCTTTGATTTGTTGAGTTTAGCACTATAACTATGGACGACTCTTTGCAGTCTGGACTTGATTGATGAAAGGTCATTCTTTATAGTTTCCGCTTTCGATTTGAATGACTTCTGAAAAAATAGTAAACATTTAATGAATATGAATGCAAAGATCGACTCAGTACCATGTTGTTTAACCATTTCATGATGGGAGCTGCACTAGTGCTGCATTAAAAATCCTGTGCCAGTGGTGCATTCCCATAGGGAGCCTCGCATATACAAGAGAATGCACTGGCTTACAAGGTCAAGGTAAATACTGTTAGGCCAATGTATTCTCTTATATATGCGAGGCTCAGTATGGGAGACTCATATATATAAGAGAATGCATTGGCACAGGGTTTTCACAAAATTTCAGGTCCAGTCATGGAAAGGTCTATTATTTATTTGGATGGGTGTTTTAATAATACAAGTGCAGAAGACATATGATCCTATTCAGTTGTTTGGAGGGAATGTTCATATAATAAGTTCAACAAATGGCATGAAAACTCCCTATGTGAACTTATCATCCATGAGTATCGATAATCATTGGATTAATAATCTTGTAAACTGTACAAATGATGACAATGCTTGATATCAAACTTGAAATTAATCCTGAGGTATGCAGGCAAGGCTGTTAGAGACATTTCTGAAAAATTATATGTTTCGAGTTGAAATGAACCAAAGAGCCACCAGATATGAACATATGAGCAAGTGTATTAGGAGGTATTGGATCCTTTGATGAAAAAATTAGTTAGTGAAAGAATTAGTTTATTTTCGGGGGAAAAGGATACAATTGGAGCAACGTTCAAGTAACATAATGTTCTGGTTTTCAAGAAATCAACTAATAGATCATTTTATTTAGTTTTTGAAGCTATTTTCATTCATTTCAACTAATAGATGATCTTTTTGTGCCTAGCAAAACCAATAATTCAGAAATTATTTCAGATCACGTTTGATATCAATCAATGGGTGTAGTAAGGAAACCCAGCTTTAAAGTATGTACATGCATGTACTGGGAATTAATGTGTCTACTGCACTGTATATATATATTTGTTAAGCTTAAATTTACATCATATGTCTTCTCTAAATCATGGAACACATAATGTTATATTATACATGTATCTTTCAATTACCAAAGTTCTTATTGCAGATTTGTAATTTTGCTGAGTTGAAGGTTCAGTTAGGGAGTCAAACTTTTCTTCGACTTAAAAGAGCTTGTTACCCAGTATATATCAGATGTTATAGTTCTGTTTTAAAACCGCACAATTCCATCCGATAATAACTAGTTATTTAGCTGATGGAAACTTGGGACTACCAGTGAAGTATAATTTTGTCCCTATATATAACAATTTCAATTATGGTTAGAAAAGTAACACAATTAAGTAGGCTGCAGATATATTTCTATCTTGAAACAAATTTGAATTGAGATTAATAAATTTGAATTGGAACACCCCAACTTTTATCTGAAAGACATGTATTATCAACACAGTAAGCCTTTGAATCAAAAGATTTTATTTCATGAGAAACATTGAGTATGAGTCTGAATATGCATATTCATGGGGATTAAATTATTAACCAAGAGGCAAAACTGTTAAAGGACTCAAGACACTCACTGTGGGTAAATGTGAAAAAAAATTAATAATGTTTGTACAACTATCATCAACAAATACATGAAAAAATCAACTGACTGTTCATATTTTCTTTATTAATAATTCTTCAATACTGAAATTGAGCATGCAAAACCATTGTTATGTAATTGCTGTTACAGAAAGTACAGTAATGCTCAAAGTAATTAACCACTTAACCACAGCAGAATTATGGGTAATTTTTCAGGATTTAATCGGAAATATGGCTTGTTGACATTCATCGGAAAGCTCTCCCTGAGAGCTTTCCGATGAATGGCAACAAGCCATATTTCCGACTAAATCCTGAAAAGTTACCCATAATTCTGCTGTGGTTAAGTGGTCAATTACTTTGGGCATTACTGTACCAATAAATGTCCAATAAGATACCATAAATATAATAAAAACTGACGGTAAATATAGAAATAGGTCAAAGCTTTGAAAAATATTCTGAAAACCATATTCTGGTTAAAATATTTTAACTTATTACACATTTAGCGATGTTTGTTTACAAATCACTGTAACAGTTTTGTTTACATAACAATGGTTTCAACGTGCGAAACTGGGTTATTGAGAAGTATCAATAATGAATATAAGAACATGTTCTTAGTGGTGATATTTTTATAGACTTGTATATTTGTTTGCACATTTACCCGTCGTGAGTGCCCTGATCGAGTCCCTTTAACACAATTTTTTAATCGCAGTGCTAATGTTTTAACGAGCTTTATTCGGTGGAACCCAAATTTGAACTTGACCTGTATTTTGTGCTATAAAACACAGACTAAACTGAATTGAATGAAATTTAGTATATCTAAAATAAAGATAAAGATATAATAATAATAAAATCCGGCAAGACGAACGGACAGACAGGCCAAATTTAATAACGAGGCAGATCGAAGAGTGTCATACGCGTCACGGGTTAAATAATGTTTTATAATTAATGAATAGTTTAATACGAGCTAAAACCAAAAAAAGTTATTCATTTGAAAAAGCAATCCCAGAAAAGTTCACTTCGAATACTAACAAATGTTTGCTTACTGGAAAAATAAGAGTTTACTTGCCATTATATGTCCAAACGAGCACGAGAAACGATTCAGATTCAGCTCACAACTACTCCGAGGTCACATATAAATCGTCCAACAAAACATGATTAGTGAGTGACCTGCTGAGGCTGAACTTTGTATATATATGAACTGAATGTATAATTCACTTGTGGTCAAACACAACCATTGGGGGCAATGATCCCACGGGACCAACCTGTCACCAGACATAAGGACCCAGCATGACATCATAATTCCCTCAGGTGACACGTTTCACCTGCAGGCTAATCTTATAATCCCATCGAGGTGCGAATTGTATAACGACTCCTCTTTGATCTGCCTCGTTAATAAAGCTATTGCAATCGCGGTGTTAATGTTTTGACAAGCTTGATTTATTTAGTTAGCACCCTAAGACGATATAGATTAAAATATTTATTGCTGCAAAACAAAAGCTTCGCTCGTAACATCCCTCTGTTGTTTTCCGCATCCATTTGATTCCAGACCGACTGCGACTCATAAATTAACACAACATTAAAGACTCGACCTTTTCACAGACGGTGCAAGTTTTAATGCCGCCTGATATCCCACTCCACCCCCGGGTATATCGCTGAGAAGGGTAATGAGTTCAATTAAAATGAAGAATACATCGGCTCATATTGGAAGCCGTGCTAATCAGTAAACAGTGACTATCCCCGTTATAACGCAGACTGCTACAAGCTGTACCACGTAAATCACAATTTATAAAAAAAAAAAAATTCGTCTAGTCACCAGGGAATTATAAAAACTTCATTACTTTAGTTTACGTATGGTATTATTGGTCTGTCCGTCCGTTAACCGTCCGTCTGTCTGGATTTGGTTTCCGTGTGATAACTTTAGATAATCTCAACTGAATGGAATGAAAGTTAGTATGGGTTTACTAGCACAAAATACAAGTCAAGTTCGAATTTGGGTTCTGCCCGCCAATTTTCACCAGAGTTATGGCCCTTTGTTGGAATTAGCACGGGCGTAAATTGCTCTTGTTTTTTTTTCGATGAATCTCATAGAAAGCAATCCCAGAAAAGTTCACATTGAATACTCAAAATTGTTTTGCCTATTGGAAAAATAAGAGTTTACTTGCCATTATAATATGTCCAAACGAGCACGAAGAACGATTCAGATTCTGCACACAACTACTCCGAGGTCACATATAAATTACCCAACAAAACATGATTAGTGACCTGCTGAGTCTGAACTGTGTCTATATATGAATGCATAATTAACTTGTGGTCAAACACAACCATGGAGGGCAATGATCCCACGGGCCCAACCTGTCACCAGACATAAGGACCTAGCATGACGTCATAATTCCCTCATGTGACACGTTTCACCTGAAGGCTGATCTCATAATCCCATCGAGGTGCGAATTATATAACGACCACTCTTTGATCTGCCTTGTTAATAAAGCTACTGCAATCGCGGTGTTAATGTTTTAACGAGCTTGGTCTATTTAGTTAGCACCCTAAGACGATATAGATTAAATTATTTATTGCTGCAAAACAAAAGCTTCACTCGTAACATCCATCTGTTGTTTTCCGCATCCAATTGATGCCGGACCGAACGCGACTTATAAATTAACACAACATCAAAGACTCGACCTTTACTCAGATGGTGTAAGTTTAATGCGCCCGATATGCCACTCCACCCCCGGGTATATCGCTGAGAAGGGTAAATGTGTCTAAATCAAAATGAAGATTACAACCGTTCATATTGGAAACTGCGAATTAGTCAGTAAATTTCCCCATCCCCATTAAAGTGATGTGAAACACTCCGGTAGGGTGATCAAATAGAAATGGAGAATAATCTTGCTCAAAGTAGTTATTTTTGCGAATATTAAAGGCCCACTTAATTTTCGAACCCCCAGTTTACTTTATATAAAATATATGCCATATTATATACCATTGAAAGAGGAAGCTCCAAAACATGGTATTATCAACTTATCCGGTGTAATAAACTGTGGACATGTTGTTTTTGTTGAGTTTTGTCATCAAGATTGAAGTAAAAATCAGTATTATCTTCAATGCACGGGGAATAACTCTATATATTAAAGATAGAGTTCTTCCCCTTTCGTTGAAAAATTTGAACTCGGTTGCATTCTGGGTTCCAGAGGGGGGGGGGGTCTTCGGCAGTTTTCTATCTCTCTGTGGGCATCTTCTGAGACACAGATGTTTCAAATAGTAGTGAATTATAATATTTTAATAATATTTTATGGCATAGATTGTTATTAAAACCGTATATCAAGTCACTATAACAAAATAATCGGAGACTCGAAAATTAAGTGGGCCTTTAATCCAAATTGACAACACACACACCGTCATTCTGATATATTAATTACATGCAATGGCTCTCGATGGCGAAATCATTTGCGTTAGTTGATCACCATACCAATAGTTGCGTCCCGAATCGAGATGTTAATATTTACAATTGAGCGTAGTTCAGACGATGTTTTCTATGGAGTGGTGTGGTAAATTACTTTGAAATTTTCGGTCAATTACTTTGAAATTTTCGGTCAATTACTTTGAAATTTTCGGCGATCTTAGTAGAATGCTAAATTTCCCAGGTTGGCATAACGCCTGAGTACTAACTTATCAGTTTCACGAACTCGAACAAGTCCATAATATGTCTTTAAAAACGATACTCAACCAGACTGCTACAAGTTGTAAGACATCAACGTCGCGACAATATATAAAGTAAGTTCTCGTCTAGTCGACAGGGAATTTTAAAACTTAATTTATTTATTATACGTATTATGTCACTTGGTCTGTCCGTCCGTTCGTCTGTCCGGATTTGGTTTCCGGATGATAACTTTAGATATCTTCAACTGAATGGAATGGAAGTTAGTATGTGGGTTTACAAGCAACAATACAGGTCAAGTTAGAATTTGGGTTCTGCCTGCCAATTTTCACCAGAGTTATGGCTCTTTGTTGGAATTACTACGGTCGTATTTTGCAACGCCCTGGCGTAAATTGCTCTTGTTTTGTTTATGAATCTCATAGCAATTCCAGAAAAGTTCACATTGAATACTGAAATTGTTTTGCCTATTGGAAAAATAAGAGTTTACTTGCCATTATATGTCCAAATGAGCAGGAGGAACGATTCAGATTCTACACACAACTACTCCGAGGTCACATATAAATTACCCAACAAAACATGATTAGTGACCTGCTGAGGCTGAACTGTGTCTATATATGAATGCATAATTCACTTATGGTCAAACACAATAATTGGGGGCAGTGATCCCACGGGCTCAACCTGTCACCAGACATAACGACCCAGCTTGACGTCATAATTCCCTCAGGTGGCACGTTTCACCTGCAGGCTGATCTTGTAATCCCATCGAGGTGCGAATTATATAACGACCACTCTTTGATCTGCCTCGTTAATAAAGCTATTGCAATCGCGGTTTTAATGTTTTAACAAGCTTGATTTATTTAGTTCGCACACTACGACGATATAGATTAAAATATTTATTGCTGCAAAACAAAAGCTTCACTCGCAACATCCCTCTGTTGTTTTCCGCATCCAATTGATGCCGGACCGATTGCGACTCATAAATTAACACAACATTAAAGACTCGACCTTTTCACAGACGGTGCAAGTTTTAATGCCGCCTGATATCCCACCCACCCCCGGGTATATCGCTGAGAAGTGTAAATGAGTCCAATTCAAAATGAAGAATACACCCGGGCCGGCTCATATTGGAGGCCGTGCGAATCAAGTCAGTAAACAGTGCTTATTTATCCCCGTTAAAAACGATACATCCCAAATGTAGAACACAATCGTTCATATTGGAAACAGTTTAAACCATTTAATTTGCATCCTCATTAGAAAAAAGATGTGAATAGCACACGTGTAGCCTTATATATAGGTACCACAAAACAAACAAAAACTGTAACGGAAATAATCCTACAAACAAAAGTCTTAAATATGTATCGCTATATAACCGCTCTTTATATTATGAGAGGTTGTCGTTTGTCTTTTATTGCGACGTTTTAAGTTAAAAACTCCGTAGTCTTGATTGAAACCATCTTTTACCAGGTATATATATAAAAAAAATTTTTTAAAGAGAGACGTACATACGGTATGTTTTTCCTGCATCATGATAAGTTGAAGTTTAAATAATAGGCTTACCATTTTAAGTGGCTCTTTATTCTTAAAATCAGGCGCACATTTGTCTTCTCTCTTAAACATTGTATCTGAAATATAAAGGCTATAAGTTTAAAGATGCATTCAGGGTTCCAGGCCAAATTTTATGAAACCTGGTTTACTTTTTATTTTGATTCTAGTGTATAAAATAACATATTGGAACAAGAAGTGCCAAATAAAAGATGTTATATTTTGTTTGATAGTAAATTTTCAAAGTAACTATATATTATGTTATATTATTTCAATATTTTAGAGGGACAGCAAAAGTAAATTTTTTAATAACAAAATTATATATTTGGTATTTATAGGTATAGATAACATGTCATATTTGGTTTTAAACCGAAAAGAAAACGATGTTAAAATATATGAGTAACATCTTTAACCCTTTACCCAACAGAACGGCCCTGTGCCAATGCACTCTCTTATATATGCGAGTCGACCATAGGTCGCCTCGCATATATAAGAGAATGCATTGGCTTAACACATTAAAAATTATAAAATTGTTAAAGAATGTAAGAAAAAATGGTAAAAAGTGTTAAAAAGATTTTTTTTAGGCCAATGCATTCTCTTATATATGCGAGGCGACCTATGGTCGACTCGCATATATAAGAGAATGCATTGGCACAGGGCATAACTGTAACTATCACAATGTGGTCAAGGAGCCGGTTCCAATGATATCCATATTTGTATGGTTCTATTGAGACAGACCGAAGATATTTTAGGCTGTTGAAGCTTTATTTGGCCGGTTTTGGCCGGTTTGTTGGGTAAAGGGTTAAAGGGGTACTGTACACTAACTCCGCCCATTTATGGGACCATCTCCTTTTATACTCAAAGGAATATATGCTACAACTGAATGAATTTGAGCCTTGGATTAGTGCCACAATACACTCGTGTTCTATGTGAACGATGCAAACAACATGGTAATTATAATGAAAATGAATGTATGACTCCAGTTAGGGTAGAGTCCCCCTTTAAGGTGACTATTTAAAAAAAAATCAATTCGAAACGAGCAGTATCAAGCTCATAATTGGCAAAGTTCGAATTGAGCACTATCAGGTTCAGAATAAGGCAGCATATTTTACAGAAGAACAATATTTCTATAACTAAATTATATATCGATATTTAGTTGAATTCTTATGAAAATCACAAGAAAGAAAGCAGATATTGTCATCTATATTACTTTTTGGTGAGTGAAATTAAAACGTACATGGAAATGTTGCTTTGTACTAATATAATTTCCTTGAAAATAGAACAATGATTGCGCTATACTTGTCGTGATTGATGCGTATATCCACTGTTTTCACTATTTATTTGATTGTTTTTTGTACATTGAATCTTTTTTATATTGGCATTGTTAAAATACAGGTAACCCATATGTATATACACCACTTAATGCCACAGTGAATGACCTATTATGGAACTTATTTGTTCACATGAAGCAAAACAGCTGAGACGATTTTGGACATTTATGAAATTTAAAAAATTGTTTCCTCAGCCAAAATTCCACGAATTCTAAATTTATAAACAAAAAAACATAACGCCCGAATAAAGAAATCGTGCGGAAAGTTTTATGTTACAACATTACCGTCCGGTGATTGATTGTTGAATGTTTCTTACCTTGTTCGATTTCTGGTATGGACTGTTGGTGTCGTCACTATAGCTAATACATAATAATTGAAGACCTGCTCATCTGACTGGTATGATATGGCTTGAAGCTGTCATGACTTGAGTAAAATGCAATGACACGTGGATGCAATGTTTTGAGTATAGATAAATCGCACATTTGAAAGGTGTCATGTGATGAGTCTTATACGCATATCAAGACAATGTCACCGAGCAGTGCCCAACCTAACCGCTGTGGACGCAGAAACAACATCAATCAAGGGTCTAATTAGATCATGCCACGAATCTCTATTCAGGCTACGGATGTAGCCAGAGTAGAAATTCATGGCATGATCTGTAGGGTCTAATTAGACCAAGTCGACGTCGCTGACAGCTTGGGATATCTTCTGTGCAAGATGTCCCCGTGACCAATGGCATTGGTTGGGGTCACTAACTTTGAAAGGAGGATGAAATCTTGATGTCAACATAAATTTATTCACCCAAAAGAATCGTTCATGAATTTACAAAACGTTACATATATATGAGGAAGGATTCTGAGAGGGAAGAAGAGGATTTGGCATCAAGCGTTAGGGTCTTATATATATGGAGCCAAGAACAGAATTTAGGGAGTAGGAAGATAGAGACCGAAATGTAGAAGACAAAGATATATGGAGACAACAGGCGGCGCTATAGAGAGAATAATATATATAGACCTAAATAAACATGAAGCAACAGGTGAAATTTATGGAATGAAATAATAACATAGACAAAGTAATATTGCGATAATCACTTCTAATAAGAATACTGTCTCATTTTTTTAAATTTTTTTTTATATAAAAGATTCATTCAGGGTTACAGACCTCCAATTTCTACACGGAGTGTAATGAATGTAAATCGATAACATGTCATATCATGGAATAATATCTTCTCATTCAGTCTAATTCAGTAGGTAAATATTTCATAAACAAGAATGGTATAAGCATGTAGAGCAGACTTCATATATAAAATATATAGTAATTCAATTGACCTGTTGCCCAGAATACACATTTAGGCAACTAATTAAAATATTTAGTCTTGCCCAAAACACTGTTCAAAGAGTCCGTAAGTTTACGGAGCAAAGCGATGAAGAAAAAAAATATTGCCCAGCACTTTGTTCCGTAATATTTACACACTAAGTGTGATTATCACTAAATCCAGCATTCTGATTGGTCGGCGCCCACGTGGCTAGTTGCAATTGTTTCTGGGTGAACGCGCAACAGCTCATAACAGCAGCCTCATAATTACATCGACGCGTCATAGGTTTGGGATAGACGAACGCGTAATGTTTTGGGCGCATTTGGACTCGCGCAGGATTGACTTAATAAATCATCGGGTTTCAATATAAAGAGAAATTCATTCTGAACTCCTCGACCTGTGACCCCTGCGGGCACGAAACGGTGACGGAATCTGACGAGGTTTGCCGAATGAGAGAAATTGTTCCTGTTAACTTTTGCCAAGGGTGCTATGGGGTATTTTGGGCTGGTTTTGTCACGATACACTTTTCGATTTAAATACATTTACAAAAGTGGCTTTTCGCTAAATGTATATAAGGATTAACTGTCATGTGGACTGTTTTTATGGAGATGTAACCGTGAGGTAAGTGGTCATAACTTGTGTAAAACCCGAAGGGTTTTACATACAAGTTATGACCACTTACCTCACGGTTACATCTTCATAAAAACAGTCCACATGACAGTTAATCCTTATATATTACGGAGATATTAACCGTAATCTTACACAACTTTGTTCCGAATTTTACGGAATACAATCATTGTGAGACAATTTTTGTCCGTAAATTTGATGGTTCAAAGTACTGTAATTTTACGGTAAAATCATCTGTGAAAGAATTTATAATGTATATCTGACAAACATTTGACGTTCTTATACATGACGTATGTTTAAATATAATACAGTCCCCGTTCTATTTCATTGCCTGTTATATCAACTTGTGGTTTTGCACTAATTTACGCTCATGCTATTAAATTTACTCGTTCACACAGTTAAACAAGAAAACCATAGTCAGAAATGGTAACCCCACCAATATCATATTATTAGCCATAAATATAAATTATAATATAATTATACTATAAACTAGCTTTCAAATTTTATGTGGGAAATTTGCATACTTCCATATTTCAAGTTTTCCCGTTTCTCGTGTTATACATTACATTCTTCAAACTGTCTTCTTTATTACACAAGCTGATGGGCCCGACTTCGTCCGGGCTGTTTCCCATCTGATTTCCGGCGAAAGGCGCGATTTGACCTTGAATTAACTATTTCGAAAGTCAAGGTCAGGCCAGGGTCATGATTTTACCCGTCCAAAACACCCCCACCCCCGGAGAAAAGTACCCCTAGTTATCAAATTTCGTCGAAATCCGTCCGTTTTTACCCCACTTGACCTTTAATTAACAATTTTGAAGGTCAATGTAAGGTCGGAGTCATGATTTGACCCGTCCAAAACACTCCCCCGACAAAAGTACCCATAGGTATCAAATTTCGTCGAAATCCATCCGTTTTACCCGATTTGACCTTTGATTGACCACATTGAAGGTCAAGGTCACGCCGATGTCACGATTTGACCCGTTAAAAAACACTCCCCGGACAAAAGTATCCCTAGGTATCAAATTTCGCCGAAATTCGTCCGTTTTACCCAAATTTTCCTTGCATTGACAGTTTTAAATGTCAAGGTCAGGTCGGGGTCACGATTTGACCCGTCCAAAACACTTCCCGGACACAAATACCCCTAAGTATCAAATTACGTTGAAATCTATGGAAAGCCGAAGAGGACATGTTAGTTGCTAATTGCTAGATATACGACGCACGACTTGTCGCGGTTTTTTAAAGGTGTTTCAAACTAGGAGATAGAAGTATTCTGCGTTTCAAATGGTGATGAATTATAGTATTTTATTCAAATTTTATTGCATAAATTGTTATTAAAACCGTATATACTAAAAAAAAAATCAATGACTCGAAAATTAAGTGGGCCTTTAATCAAAGTCACAATTGCAGTTAGGCTCGTCGCATACTCGTCTATTCAGCGATGTTCTGCTGCGCAGTTTGTTATAGCCTCCAGTATTCATTAAGCGGTATAGCCCCACTGTTATAATTCGCCTTTAGCAGGCGTACTCTTGCCTCAGATTATTGAGATATTAGGTCACACGTAATGACATTAAATCGCATGGAAACATAGCAATTGTGTGGGCTGCTTGGCGTGAATATGTAATGGGAAATAAGGTCATACGTAATGACATTAAACTCAAGAAGACCCGCGAAAACAAAACAAAATCACATTTAATGTTTTAAGTTATTTCCTTCATAAAAAGAATCTTCGTGATAATGAATATAAATATTCATTATAGAGAACCTTCGGAATAGTGGACCTTCGGGATAGCGAACCTTCATAATAGAAACATGTCCCCACAGTTACACCGGTGACGTAAACACATGTGCTAATCTTTGTCGGACTATCGTGACTCTATCGGTACGGTTTATACTCAAGTACGAAAAAATACCTAACCATAATACATTCGCCCAGTGGATTATCGATCGTCCACTCGAACATGATAAACTGTAAAACAGCTTACACCACCTTGTGGCGTAATGATAAAGTTGTCTAGTTATCAGATTTCGCAATAAATTTCTGGGGTGATTGTCAATCATAACCACATAGTGATCCCAACATACTCGACATTAAAAACGCATTTTTGTTGATTGTATACGCTACAAATTACGGAACTGCAAGTTATCCATAAAATAGAACAAGCTTCAAGAAAATGGACAAATGGTCTGAAATAATGGTTTCAATATCCGTATATCTGCATGGGATACGATACATTTGTCCGTTAAATATCTCCCCTTAGGGCCGTAGGATTACAATCAATTTTAACAGTGTATTGGTCCAACTAGTTGCCAGTCGAGATAATTCACTAAGCTTAACCGTTTTACCATGTAAATTAAGATAGACTTTAACCCTTTGATGACTGGAGCTTCCAGAAATTTTGCGAAAACCCTGTGCCAATGCACATAGGGCGCCTCGCATATATAAGAAACTGAATTGGCCTACAATATTTACCTCGATCTTGTAAGCCAGTGCATTCTCTTATATATACGAGGCTCCCTATATGAGAGAATGCACCGGCGCAGTGTTTTAATGCTGCACCAGCGCAGCTCCCGCCATGAAAGGGTTAAGATACATATTATCTATAAGCATAGCTAAGCACATGATAGAAACTTTTTTTTTTCATATTTTTTTTATTTATCCAGATCTTTACATTTTATATAGTGTACACACATATATATATATACATGTATGATTATAGTAAGCAATGAAGTGATATTATTGTGACCCTAGTAGGGTCACCCTACCATCTAGGCAAAGTTTCAATAGATATGATCTTCAGTGATGGAATGTAAAGGTGATACACATATCTACATACAATTGCATTTATTTCCATTCGTTCACCATGCAATTAAAGAAGTTGTTGAGCGTTGAAAGTAATTGTGTTCATACTTTATCTCTCCTCGTCCCATGTGTACTACTCACTTAAACGGGTTGTCGATTTTTCATGTTGATGGGTTGGGGGGGGGGGTCATTCGTAAATGAGCCAAGTGTGTATACTATACCCCCCCCCCCATGACTCACCCCTTCCAAAATGAAACGAAAGAGGAAGGAAGTGAATGGAGTGACACTATGTGGTTAAGCAGCGACATGTGATAATTACAGATCCCATAGCATTTTGATCGAGAAGTGGATCTGCCCCTTTCTCCAAGAGCTTGACCCGTCTCAAAAATAAATCTCAATGCATGGGGTGATTAAGTAACAAATGTGTTACCCCTTCATGACGAGGCGCCTCAACACGAAGTTCCAGCCATGGAAGGGTCAACTGAGAAAGTCTAGCTTGTGTAGTTAGGTGTGCTCTCCCCCTACACATCATCCCTTCCCAGAAATTCGAAAAAGGAAGAGATGACAGAAGGAGCCACATCTTACGGGACATTTTCACTTCTCAGCTAATTACAGTCATTTTGTTTTTCTCCCTGCGTTTATAAAACAATGCTCAGTGAATTTGAATGTCTGTCCATAAAGATCAACCAGTGAAAAAAAGCTAAATTTAATAAAATTAATATTGCTATACCAATATTTGGTCTTAATTGACAAATGGGTGGGAGTCAGACATTTGCAAGGTTGTGAGCCCCAATCTAGTTTCGAAATAGTATGCTATATCCAAAAGGGGTGCTACACAGTCCCATCTCGTTTTCAAGAATTTTTCTTATTGTTGAAATCATTGGTTCAATTTGTTTCTGTGGTTCTTAGTACTATCCATGAAACCTGCTACAGTAGTATTATTACATTTTATTTTACATGAGTATAAGTACCTTTTGTACATGAGAATGGGTATATCAAATATTTGTTTTTTTTTTTTGTTTTTTGTTTTTTGTTTTTTTGGGGTGTCTGCAGACCAAGAATAATATATTCAGGTGTGATATCAAAAGTATAATGTTACACTTTTCTTCTAAATGCTGTACAAACTCAAGTATTACTGACTATGAAATACAATAATAAAAATAGGTGCAAAACAGTTTCTTTTGAGTTAAAGCAAAGGCAACACAACTCTGTTTCGGAAAGTTTATATTTAAAGAGTTTAGGGTTTGTATAAAGAATGTCTTGAATGATTTTGAACTGAAAGTTCTGCAGGCTGGTGTCATCCGTAATTATATACGGATTTCTGTAAATACATATATATTCTACACGGAGTATAATGATTGTAACACAATTTGGTTTGTCAAATCGATAACATGGCATAAAATTATCCAATAAAATCTTATCATTCAGTCTGATTCAGAAGATAAATATGTCTTGAACAAGAATGGTATAAGATTGTTGAGCAGACTTCATGTATAATATATATAGTAATTGGTATGTTGCACCGAAACACATTTAAGCAACTAATTAATTAATTTAGTCTTGCCCAATACACTGTTAAAAGAGTCCGTAAGTTTACGGAGCGAAGCGGTGGACAAATATATGCCAGCTCTTTGTTCCGTAAAATTACGGAACTATTAACCGTAATCTTAAACAACTTTGTTCCGAATTTTACAGTCATATACAATCATTTGTGAAACAATTTTGTCCGTAAATTTATGGTTCAAAGTACTGTATTTGAACGGACTTACGTTCCTTAATTTTACGGTACAATCACCGATATGTGAAAGAATTTATAATGTATATATCTGACAAATATTTGACGCCCTTGTACGTGTCATAAGTTAAAATATATTCAGTTCCCGTTCCAGTTCAATGCCTCTTATATGTTACAACGTTGCGTCAACTTATAGTTTTGAACTAAGACTAATTTACGCTCATGCTATTAATGTTCTCGTCCAGATTTCGCAACAGTTTTGTATGGTGATTCTCAATCATGACCACACAGTGATCCCAACATACTCAACGATAAAACGCATTTTTGTTGATTGTGAACGCTACAACTTATGCAACTGCATGTTATTCATAAAATAGAACAAGCTTCAAGAAAACGGACTAATGGTCTGAAATAATGGTTTAAATGTCCGTATATTTGGGATACGAACCATTTCTCCGTTAAATATCCCCCCTTAGGGCCATAGGTTTACGATAAATGTTAACAGTGTATGTATTGGTCCAACTAGTTGCCAGTCGAGATAAGTCACCAAGCTTAACCGTTTTACCATGGAAATTAAGATAGATTTTAAAGGGGTACTGTACGCCAAATGTTGTTGTTGGTTTCTATAGTCTCCGAGTCTGAGAATAAGGTAACACTTTTTTCATTATTTGAAAGTCTGTTGAGTACGAAGTAGTGTCACGGATGACAAATTTACCGGAATGCAAAAATACAAATTGTCGTTGTCGAGTAATATTTGTACAGTTTTCAACCAAATGAATCAAATAAAAGTTATATTATAGGCATACTAGTCCCATATAATCATTTAAGTTATTGTATCGTCGCTAGTCAGTGAGTGGCTTGAGTGTTCTCCCCGTATCGATCATCATAATATTTTAAGCGATCGTGTGTGCGATCGGTTTAACAAGCCAGTATCCCTCATTTACTTTATTTGATTACGCAAATTCGTAATTTAATTGACGCCATTTTATGGCTCCAGTCATAAATTCAATTAATATCAAATTATTAACTTTTAAATTATTAAATTTTAAGATAGCCTATTAACCTGAGCGTTTACAGAATACATCTTCGACTCAAATTACTTATGTTTCTATATATTATCGATATTAGATCGTTGTTGTCACCGGAAATTTAATGAAAATGGCGTACAGTACCCCTTTAAGATACATTTTACATATAAACACAGATAAGCACATGATAGAAACTTGTAAGCACATGATAGAAACTTGGCATCCAATATCTATAATTAGAGCGCCGCGAACCATTCCTTGGTAGCCAATTAGAATACGCACGCCAATTCCAAGAAGGCATAATTTTAAGTGTATAATTATAGAAAATTGTTGGAAATAAAATGGTTTGGCTGAACCCATGTAATTCATAGGTTCTGCAGAACTGCACCCTGGTTAACACCGTTTGTCGTCATATCGCAAATTCACAACGAAGCCGTCACTTTTATACAGATTTGTTTTAGTTTCAAGATGTGTCTAACAGTGTCTTAGAGTATACGTATATGTGATAGTATAGTAAATAGATACAAACGTTCATACCTAAACAAGCATCCTTTGTTATAGTCTGATTAGATTTCAACACACTTTAAAACTTTCATCATATTTTGAAACTTAATTGTTCATTGGGATTAGATCATGCCATGAATCTCTAGCGTCGCCCATCGAGATCATATTCCACCAGTACAATACCTGCATGGGAACTTTTTGATGTTGTGACAGGGAAGTTGATTACATTGAAAAAGCAGTGCTGGTAATATATTTCTTAGTTATTATCTGTTCCTTAATAATGTATTTCACTGTAGGTGAAGTTCCCTACTCGAAATGGCACGATTTAAGCATCGTCGTATATATATATATATAGGTCAATGATTTTTAAAAGTGACTTGATGAGCAATTTTGCTTTGCGTCGCTCATGCAATTTCTCCTGCATGGGTAATTAATTCAATGTTTGTTGCGATATCAGCTCACAAAAAAACATACAATCTCGAGCCGAGACAACCCATACTGGGAAGTAGATTATTGAGGAACAATTAATAGTATTAACAAAGATATATATTCCCTGCCTTGTTTGTTCAATGTTATATAGTTCCCTGTCAGAACGGGTCAGAACATCACAAAATTCCCAGGTATTGTACTGGTGGCAAATCTCTACATTCATGACATGATCTACATTGGGTTCCGCAATGACTGAATCAGTCTGAATGCCAGTTACTCAGTTGATTGTTTTGTTTCCTGCTAATTTATTTATCTCTTTGCAGCTGCTCTTTGTGAATATTACAATGTCAGGAAAGCGAATATTCCAATAGTAATTGCCACTGCGGCGACGCCGTGTAAAATGAAGCATATGAAATCCATTTTCCTCGCCACTGTCTTTCTTTTTGTTAATCCATCTCCACTAGGACTCTGTGATTTCGCAGATACTCGTCTTCTGGGTAGACAGCAACACTGTTTAAGGGTCGATCCCTGTTCTTCTCTGTCATTCAGCCAAATAACTATGGCGGCCATGAATACCGCCGCTGCACACATGACTAGCGTGAGGATGAGGTAAAGCAGGAAATAGCTATATGAACTCGCTGTGCGTGGTGTGAGACCTGCTATGTACGTCACATATACAGCATCCGTGAGAAAGATCGCAACAGCAAAGGATAGTTTCTCACCCGACTCTGCAGGTATCAAGAAAACGGTTGTTGCCAAAAAGGTCAAGGCGATGGGCGGTAGGATGTCAATCAAAGAGTGCAATGTCCATTCCCTTTTCACGTTGAAGTTGAGGGCCATCCTTTCACTTTCGTCTGATTGTGAATTTAATAGTGATGCTTCACACGACAAAAGGGCCCACAGTGTGTTATCTTCATACAGATCCATGCCAACGGATATTTTTGATAAAGTCACATACTTCTTTTCGTATGTCTCTATGTTGAGATTTAAGATGCATTTTTGTTTGTCATATGGATAAAAGGTAATATCCAACGCACATAAGAACCGGAACGTAGCGCGGACATTCATATCAACGAGCCCAGACAAATCGAAGCTTGCGTAACTGCGTGTTGTATCCAGTAGAGAGTCTGTACTTCCAATACTATTCGTCACCGTTAATGGAGGAGACCATAGGTTTACTGCGGGGATTATGACCTTTGTGGGCTCTGTACCTGATATGCCATAACTCAAACCGTTGAACTGGAGTCGTTCATCTTTCCAACGGATTTTCATATTGACCAGGACTTCCACTTCGTCACTTGTTTCGATGATCCGCACAATCTGCTTTGGTTGGAATATTATCGTGATGTTCGTTGTTGTGTCTGTAGGTGGTCTTACTCTGACGTCGTAGCCGGACTTGTCCAGGAGGTCTCTCAGGAGTGCGGTCTCGTTCGGAACAGAAGACAGAGATATCACTAAATCTGAGCAATGAAACAGGGACAAAACCGTCAGCATGACGTATGCAAACATGGTCTAATTTAAATGTGCCGCGTATAATTTAGTTGTCAATATGGGTTGAAGTTACTCGCTCAATTGATGCTGGCTTTCAGCTTACACACAACGTGAAAGTTTAACATGAAATATCTGCGTCGGAGCAAAATTCTTGAACGGCGAAGAAAATGGCACTTTCCCTAAACATGCTAAGTGTTATAGCTTTGTCATATAATCCACTTTTAGCGCTCCTGTATATTCCAAATATTGCCTCTCTTGTAGACAGACCACCAATTGTTTGTTGGCGGATGAGTCGTCTATATAGTGTTGTAGTTGGTGGGTTCACGCCAATCTGATTCCCGTCTTCGCCACGACAGAGTCGATATTCATCCCTGAAGTATGCATGACGCTATATATCGTATTTTGTTTGGACATCATTGTTTCAAGAAGCACGAAAACTCAATATATTTAAGTATTTCAGTTCAGTTCAGTGCAATGCATCTTAATGTATCGACCCCAGTTGTATAATAATGCAGCAGCAGGACTTGCCAAAAGGCGACAATCATGAAGATAATTATACAATCATACAAATAAGAATGGGATGGTGCGCTTGCCATTATATTCTGTTGCTAAATAATTCACATGAATCTGAAAAGAGGAAGAGATCGACGCTCCTTTTGTTTCATGGACGCATGCGCTGTTCAGTGTCGACCATCCTGTGTCGCATGTTTTATAGTTGGTCTTTTAAGGAAACAGTTGGTTGCCACTATAAAAATTGTCGCTATATCATATGAAGGCCGAGTGCATGCTATAGGCTATATATTTGCAAATATTATTCGCAATTATAGAGCTTTCATCAAGACGATTATATTTAGCCTATACATGTATGTACCCACATGAATTCCATACCTTAATTTTATATATCTGTTTCAGCGAAGTTTGCACCATTGGGGTCACGAAACTGTTGCAGGGTATACAAGTTCCGAGTGTATTGTGTCTGAGCCCCCAGTGGGAGATTTTTCCAATGTCATACTATTTTTTCCCCATCTATTATATATTTTGGGAAATCTGTGTGTGTGTCTGTCTGTCTGTGTGTTCGCGATGGACTCGAAAACGACCGAACCGATTTCAATGAAACTTGGTATGTGGGGGTGCTTTCGGCCGTGGAGTGGCATGGGCCTGTTAATTTGCCCGTGCGACGTGAGCTTGACCTTGAAATCGGGTCATTTCAAGGTCGAACGCCCGAGTATCACGGGATTTCGATGAAAATTAGTGTCTGGGGATACTTTCGTATGGGGAGTGTCGTAAGCCTATTCGTTTGCCAGTGTGACGTGACCTTGACCTTGAAATCGGGTCAATTCAATGTCAAATCGCGAATTTTGATGGGATTTCGACGAAATTTGATACGTGGGGTTACTTTTGTCCACTGAGTGTTTTGGACGGGTCGAGTCGTGACCCCGACCTGACCTTGACCTTCAAAATGATCAATTCGAGGTCAAACGGGTAAAACCGGATGGATTTCGACGGGTACTTTTGTCGGGTACTTTTGTCCGGGCAGTGTTTTGGACGGGTCAAGTCGTGACCCCACCTGATCTTGACCTTCAAAATGGACAATTCAAGGTCAAATCGCGCAATTCGCCGAAAAGCAGAGGGGAAACAGCCCGGACGAAGTCGGGTCCACCTGCTAGTATCTATATATGTTTGGAGACAAATTATTAGTCCTAAAATGAATATATATGTTCACTCTTATAAACTTGACCAAAATATAGCATTAGTCAAACGAAGGAGCCTCTCGGTTTCATTGATTACTCATTGTGAATGCAAAGCATGCAATTTGGCATTAATGGTCAGTGCGAGCTGTGAGCTTAAGACTGATTTTTTCCCCAATAAACCAATCATAATGGTCGACTGATTCAAAATGGCCGCCAATTTTTTCAAAATATCCGTAACATATACCCCCCCGCCGTTTTCCGTATAAGACGAACATGCGTGACTTCCATTCCTTATATACGCATGCTCGGATCGGGCCCATATATGCAGGGATTTACCCTGATGGTACTTTAATTCTCCATATATGGCCCACGCCTATCATGTGTGGTTTTCGCTGGCGAATGTTGAACAGAAAGAACATTCAACATTCGTTCAACATTCGTGTGAAGTTGGCACAACATTCAATATTCAACATTCGTTCAACATTCGAATTTTCTTGATAGGGTGCTATATATATACGACACATGCACTTAATCCATTCACGTTGAAAATACTTATGTACAAGAAAATTCGAATGTTGAACGAATATTGAATGTTGAATGTTGTGCCAACTTCACACGAATGTTGAACGAATGTTGAATGTTCTTTCTGTTCAACATTCGCCTGAATTTCGCCAGCGAAAACCACACATGCTAGGCGTGGGCCCTATGGAGAATTAAAGTACCATCAGGGTAAATCCCTGCATATATGGGCCCGATCCGATTGATGATACCCCGCCTGTTTGGTGGCAGATATCGATTTTTGTGACGTCACGGAAGTACATGATCTATATTCTCCGCAGTACTACCGTTGGAGTTTGACCTATATTCTCCGCCCACGCGTCGGTCTACTTGTACCGGTTGGACATGTCCGGACATGACCCGCTGGTTATATCCTGACTTTTCCATATGAATGGTATAGTATCTACATGTATATCACGTGATGATCTCGGTGGGGTAGCTTCAGTCTTTAATTTTAAAGGGACACTATAGGCTCTCACTGGGGATGATTATTAAAGTGACACTCACTATGGATGAATGTTAAAGTAACGCATGGCGCACACTGTGGGATAATGTTAAAGTGACACTCGCATTGAAAACTTCAAAAAGTTCAAAAAGTTCAAAAAGTTCAAAAATTTCAAAAATTTCAAAAAGTTCAAAAAGTTCAAAAATTTCAAAAACTTACAAAAGTTCAAAAATTTCGAAAAACTTCAAAAACTTAAAAAAAATTCAAAAACTTAAAAAACTTCACAAATTTCACAAATTTCACAAATTTCAAAAAACTTAAAAAATTAAACAAAATTCAGGATTTAGTCATAAATGTGACCCGCTATATCAAATCCAGTCGGAAGTCGGGATTTTTTTTATCCTGTGCCAATGCATTCTCTTATATATGCGAGTCAACCAGCCGCCGCCGGCGGCGGCGGCAACTACATAATCCTATGGCATGCAAAGAAATTGGCGGCGGCGCTGCCGCCGGCGGTTCAGGATTTAGTAAAAAATATGGCTTGTTTCCATTCATCGGATAGTTATGGGGGTACGGTGGTGAGCGCCACTGAAAAAAGCAAGTGAGCGAGGGAAAAAAGAGAAAAATAACATGACAAGTAGTACATAGTACAATTTATTATATTAACTATTCACAGTCACTTTCGTCCGAATTGTCATCAAAGGAATCAACCTTTTTTATTTTTAATGAAGAATCACCATAACTCCATACTATTCCAAATGTCCATACGAGTTCATAATCTAAATCTGAAACAGGTCTAGTGTTTTTTACAATATAATCCAAAGACACTTTTTCTTCAAATAACTTTTCAACAGTGAAAATTGTACATGGTTCTCGGAGAATAATGTATCCATATATTCTCGTCACCTCTTCGAATTTCAAAGTTTTTTCATTGAGAATCCTGTCTTGATATTCAGCAAAGCGAGTAAAATTATTTCCAACTAATTCACGAATTGCGTTTATTTCGTTTTTAGGAACACCATGAAATATCCAATAATCTGAAAACATTTGATCCAATATATCCATTAAGAAATCAGTTTCAAATTCTGATCTCTCAATCAAACATCTCAGTCGACTCTGTCCCTCAGAGAAATGTCCGTTTAGCAAAGTCTCCATTATAATTCTACTTTCCCTCGAAAACCAAGCTTGCTTAAGTTCTTGTTTGATTTCTTGATCCATTTTTGACATTTCGATCAAATTATTATAAATTTTCAAAAGCATCTCTGCTGGTAACACATCAATTCCATCCATAAGGAATTGTGTTGTATTCACCCACAACAAGTCGTTTGGTGTACACAGATCGGAATGTTTTTGTTTGCTCTTCACTAATTACTTCTCGGTTCTTTGTGCGTTTAATTATGCAGCCAACTTCACATCGTAACAATAATAAAAGGGACACTTCATCTATATCAGTCTCAAAACGTGTTGGTACACATCTGTGTGGAAACTAAAACCAATCACTCTTCGTCCGTCATCCGTACATAATTGTAATATGATTTTCTCAGAAACCACGGGATCCCTTTGGCTGAAATTTGGTCTCAACATGGGATCAGAAATTATCCATGGAAGACAACAGTGTCCGTGTGGGGAGAAGCTTCGTAGTGTTTCGCTGTCGCCATGGTGTTTGTTTGGGTATAGGCATGGGTGGTGAGTGTGGTTCTCATATGGTCTGAACTAGCCTTTACTGACTGAGGTCATTTAGTGCACATGTCATCACTTCACTGATAACCATTATATGGTCAAATCCCTACAATATCAAACGCAATGTTTCAATAATGGGTTTTCTTAAAATTTTGACTAAATATTGGTTATATTATACGCATCAGCGATCCTTCTTAATAACGCTCTGTATATTTTCAAACGCATTGCACTAAATGGGTTTGGAATAGCCATACAGGAAAGGAGAAACTGAGGTCCTGGGTAGGTCGACTGCATATAGCAGTATATATGGGATACAGACATGGACAGCAATGGGTTTCTCGTGGCTTCTGGCCTACACATGACATATTAAAGTTAACCACACCCATCGGCGCGCCTTTAATGGGCTATGAAGCGCCATACAGGCTCGAACCATGGCCTTCGCCATGTGTTTCTATTTGAACCCACATTAGTAACTAAATAAAATCTTTCTCTCCAGGCTGTTTCACGCCATAACCTTGATTTGGAAAGCTTGAAGGGCTAATTAAGCTTCACTTTAAATCCCAACATTTTCTTATTTGAAGAACGTATCTGGTTAACCATGTCAACCTACTCCACCATAGTAAGCTCATTTAATTCAAAGAGCTTCACACATAGTCCCACTAGTAATGATGTGTCGTTATTTACTGCAGAAATGGTCATATAGAATACAATACAACACATTTTGGTCACATACCTTAAAGGTGCACGTCACTTTCGCAAGATATCGAACTGACCATGTATAGAGTGGAATGACATGTCGGGTATCAAATGTATAATCAGTTCCAGTATTTCGTCCATAAGGCAGTTTTTGGTTGTAACATCATTGTGTATGACGGTTCATTCATATGATACCTTAGCGGTTGCACACGATACTGTCTGTTGTATTTTATGTCTTATATCATGTATATTAATTGCTCTATGGATGGTAGGAGTATGGCACTGGTGTCTGGTTCTTCGATGTATTCCAGTCATAGTTCATTCATATTATTACTCTAAAATATCCATTAAATGGAGAAACTAAAGAGCCCATATTATGTAGACTAGTGTATAAATACTTACTTCATGCATTATTTTCATCAATTATATGTATTATAACTCCCATCAAGATAGGCTGTTATACAGAGGAAACAAAGCATGTACCAAGTGACAGTCTGTACCAAGTGACAGTCTCATGTCACGAAAGGCCTACTATGTGGACACATTTTCTTATCAAAACGCTCTATTATGTAGGGGGTTATCAACCATTGGTCTGGAAAAGGCATACGAGCGGAACGCGTGTATACACATTTATTCGATGTACTCTTTAATCGTCGATTTCTCTTTATTGTAGTTAATTTATAGCATTATTAGTAGGAATCTAAACTCGCCGTTATATTGAGAAAATAATGCGTCAATACCAGTCAATACTGCTTTATTGGCGTTAAATGAAATTATTGAATCATGTATCGCAGCTAAACAAGCGAGACAACTGATCAGAACACAAAAATTAGTAATATTTCTGAAGCCTTGAGTGGTTTGTAATACACAGTGTAAATTTTCATTATTGCTACCATTTAAGGAAACATGCCCCCGATAGGGCTACTATGCGAACACATATCTATATTAATTTCACATATTCCTTACCGTTCATTCATATATACTCCAAGCTCTCTGTTAATACAGAGGCATCAAAACATTGGTATGGAAAAGACCTACTATGTGGATGCGTGTATACATATTTACTTGATGTATTCTTTAATCGTTCATTTCTCTTTATTATCGTTCATTTATAGTATTATTAGAAGAAATTTAGTCTAAAATCTCCATTACATGGAGACAATAAAGAGCCCATATGGTGTAGACTAATGCATAAATACTTCATGTATTCTTTTCACCAATTATATGTATTGTACATCCTATACATTTAGTCCGTTATACAGAGGAAACAAAGCATGTACTACGTGGCAGTTTCATATGACGATAAGACCTACTATGTGACACATGTGCATATTAATTTCACATATTCTTCTCAAAACGCTCTATTTTATACGGGGGTATCAAACATTGGTCTGGAAAAGGCCTGCTATGTGGACGCGTGTATACATATTGACTTCATATATGCATTCATAGTTCATTTCTCTTAATTGTCGTTCATTTAATAGCATTATTAGTAGAAATATAGTCTAAAACCGTCGGTATATGGAGAATATATAGCGTCAATACTGTTTTATTGTTGGTAACTCAAATTATTGCATCATGTATCGCAACCAAACAAGCGAGACAACTCATAAATTCTTAATAGTTCTGATGTCTATGGCAGTTTACAGAGTGTATATTTTCATTGTTGTTACCATTTTAGTGCATACATTACTGATTTCTGTGTAAGAACGCTGGTCTCCATTGTTGTTATGATTGTGCCTATAACTGTCCATATTCTTAAAGCAAGTACGGTACCTCTATGTGATATGATGTATAAAAATTTCCATTTTCACAGGTAAATCACGTATAAACGCTCTTTAATGTATAGTTAAACTGAGTTTCACATGCAGGGCTATGTCTTTGTGGGCTATATCCGTGGTATACTTCAGTATATACACGAAGTGAATGTGTTCTAAGTATGCGTATCTGACTTATGTATACGTCCGTGTTTCTTAAAGCAAATCCAATACATATTAGTGCGTTATATTATGATGTACATTAAGTGCCCTTTTCACTGTTAAATCAAGTAAAAAAGCCCTCTACTATAGTTAACTATTCAGTTCCACATACGCTATAAGCTCTATGGTGGTCCGGTGTGTCTTATCAATATGCCATTATATGCACGAATGTAATGTGTTCAAATATGTGGGTTATGATGTATACTTTAATGTTAAAGTATATAAGCACTCTTTAAGATATGCATATGCAGAATGTTGCCTCTTTACACTGACAGAAAAAAAAAGGAATATATAATTTTGAGTACTACTCTTCATAAAACGTTAGAAAACCATAATCTAACAACGAATATCGAAGAACAATGTAATTACTTGATAAGCATTGTAAATATTTCGTCTGTTTTAAATAAAATGGAAATATTTCGTCTATTTGAAATACAGTTGGAAGCAACAATCAAGTATTTAAATGAAATTTGGACCAAAATCTTATAATTTGAGAAAACGTATATAATTTCTATCGAAGTCTTATAATAAAGGAAGGCTTTGTGCGAATCCATTCGGTCTAATGTGTGAATGTGTTCATCATCGCAAATATAATGATGCAGAAATGAATATTTCCTAGAAAAATGTTAACATAGCTTGTATTTAACCGAAATAATATAGCATTTGAGTTAAAATGTTTCATATTAGGACCATAACGAACCAATGCATAAAAATACAATATTTTGTTTTTCATTCTCGATCAAAATAATGCAGAGTTGTCAATTATCAACAAAAAACAAATACTTTGAAACAAAAACGATGACATAAGAACGAATATCCAAGAGCTAGTGTGAAAATAACCCTCACATTTATAAAAAAAAAACAATAAAAATTCAGTTTTCGAGTAAGTCCTTCAAAATTATTGAATGTTTTCGTCTATGTTGGATCAAATTTGACACAAAAATCAATTAGCTCACTAACAGTTCGCGCAATCTCATATTTTGAGAAAACGTTTGCAATTTTAGACAACAATATTGCTAGTGAAGGTGAATATTTCATCCTGGAACTCATGAAATATGATAAAAATAGATGTAAAGACACTTCACGAGCCCTCATATCTTTGAGTTATGAACATAAAGTCATCTCATAGTGCCATTGTACCCCATAATTTGGGCAGGAGAAATATGTATTTCATATTTGACCCTTCATCTATGGTAAAAAATGAATTAAGGGACATGGGAGTGGTGTCCTAGACATTAACCTAGAGCATAAATTGACTCAATTTTGCAATTTTAGGCAACATTCTTGCCAGGGAAAGTGTATATTTCATGTTGGAACTCATCAAATGTGATAAACATGCATCAAAAGACACTTACTGAGCTCTGATGACTTTGAGTTATGACAACAACGGCATCTCATACTAGATTGTTAGCCATAATTTGGTCAGGAAAAGTGTAAATTTCATATTTTATTACGCCACCTAGTGTGGTGTTACTAGCATTTGGTTTTTTTTATATCGCATGGAGTATAGGGCGAATGTATTCTTGGAGATTGTTTGTACCTTACTCAATCGTACCGATATAATCACGTAGATGCCGAAATTGTAAAGTTAACGCCAGCGGTGTATAATACGTTTATGAAAATATGATAAATCCTATCGATAGAGTCAGGACAGGCTCAAATTGTAAACTTAAAGTCACTGATGTAATAATATCTTGTTGAAAATATAAATAATCTGATAGCCTGAAAATATTGTATAACCTATTGGGAGCCCATAATAAATGGGAATAACCTATTGGGAGCCCCTGCATGTAGTGAACTGAATTGTGGGTATTTTATGGAGATTGTTTGTACCTTACTGAATCGTACCGATATAATCACGTAGATGCCGAAGTTGTAAAGTTAACGCCACTGGTGTATAATATGTTTATGATAAATCGTATCGATAGAGTGAGGACAGGCTCAAATTGTAAACTTAAAGTCGAAAATATAAATAATCTGATAGCCTGAAAATATTGTATAACCTGTTGGGAGCCCCTGGTGTAGTGAACTGAATTATGGGTAATTTTAATTGGAGTGCGCATGTCTGGTTTTTTTTGTAGTAACCGCCATCTTTTATCTTTGGAATTATCGGCGTGTTTTATGAAAATGTCACCAAGATTTCTCCACTCGATTCTTTTAAAATGCACCCTAATCGGTCAAATTCTTTTGATAATTCTATCTAAATACATCTTAGCTACTATTCGGATCTGCTTTCCCGGTCGAAAAAGGTTTAGTTTGACCAAAACGGCTATTGACAAAAGTTTGTTTATAAAATAGCGTACTCGATAAACCCGGCCGTAGATGGTTATCGAAAACAAATTCAATTTCTTCCATCTAAAAGATAATTACGCGCTGGACTCTGTCATTTTAAGAATATATAAGTATTACACACAGACACACGAATTCTCAACTCAAAATTTTGAAAAATGACAGTTTTGTCAACATAAATCGATTTTATTTGCAAATCCCATGTTATTAAAATTTAACTTATTGTTAAATTTTATCATCGAAAAAAATTCATTTCTTCCACCTAAAACATAATTATGTGCTGTATCCTGTCATTTTAGGAATATATACGTATCCCACTCAAACACACCAAGTCTCAGCTTAAAATTTTGAAAAATAAGAGATTTATCAACATAAATCGATTTGTATGGCAGATCCCATAAATTTTAGGGCCCTTCAAATGTTTTCTGAGCTGTTCCATATTGGCACCAGAGTCCATATTTGACTGGTTCTACATGATAATTGTGCAACAGTACAGTCGCGTTACTTTATACGTCAACATTGGTCATTATCACTCGACAAATTTATTTCGGTCTATCGTATCAACCCCTATTTCCCCCGCGTAGCCTGACTAAGTGTCAACATTGGTCTTTATCGCTCCACTAATTTGTATCATTTCATCGGTATGAATTCCATATCCAATTATCCACATATAACCAACCCAATCTCTAATCCCAGTCCAATTTATTTATTTTTTTCATCGCTATAGTCACGTTACGAAATATTTTATTGAGTGATACTTGTACTTATATGTCTATGGTATTACTATAGTATACCGTATACGTATATCAATTGCTATTCCTTTCTATATAATTCTGGTGCCATCTATAGAGATAGAGATAATTTCCGACCCCCCCGGGCCCCCCCAATTTTATATCATTGCTGCTTTAGTACAGTCGCGATGCATTACATGGCAACATCGCTCCACTAATTTATGTCAGTTCATCGGTACGAACCCCTTTTTCTCCGAGTCCATATAACCAAACCAACATCTTATCCCGGCCTAAATTATTATTTTTACTTTCATCGGTATAGTTGTGTTACATACATATTTTTTATCATTTGATTCTAATTTGTATTGTACCACTATAGAAGTCCATAAATTACTATTCTGGCACTATATAGAGATGACTAAAATCCTGACACCCCCCCCCCCCCTATTTTATAACCTTGTTGCAACAGTAGAGTTGAGATGCATAATATGTCAACATTGGTCGTTATCGCTCTACAGATTTATATCGGTTCAACCCTTAGTTCCCTGTAATGCCCAGCCCTCCCTCAATTTATTTTTTCATTTGTATTATAGTCTCGTTACGTACACATTTTTCTTTTATAACTTTTGCTTCAACGCGCCGAGTTCTAGCTGCTGCAGAGAATACAAAACTGACAACATATTGAAATGTAAGCAGGCTTCAAACTAATATTATCCAATAAAAACTCTGGCTACATCAGAAATTTGTGTATAAGGTGTACTCGCATTTGTTGCGTTAAAAAAAAAAGGTCCCAAGTCAAGGTCCAAATCCCCAACAAACTGATGTGAGGTTTAACTCCATCTACATACAGTAATGTCCAAAGTAATTGATCACTTAACCACAGCAGAATTATGGGTAATTTTTCAAGATTTTAAATCCTGAAAAATTACCCTTAATTCTGCTGTGGTTAATTGGTCAATTACTTTAGGCATTACTGTAGCCCATATAAGGATGTGAGGTCTAATGATAACTCCATCCACATACAGTAATGTCCAAAGTAATTGACCACTTAAGCACAGCAGATTGTGGGTAATTTTTCCGGATTTTAAATCCTGAAAAATTACCCATAATTCTGCTGTGGTTAAGTGGTCAATTACTTTGGGCATTACTGTATCCCATATAAGGATGTGAGGTCTAATGATAACTCCATCTACATACAGTAATGTCCAAAGTAATTGACCACTTAACCACAGCAGAATTATGGCGTTCAATATGGTCTACCTAATTCTGCTCCAAAAACATGTATATTGAATATATGGATGTTTATTGGGGGGAAACCGATTATTTCAATGATATTTTCATTAACTGGCATCCAAAAACCGACCTACGGGAGCGCGCTTCGCACACGACTGTTTCTTAAGTATATGTGCATATTTAATAAGTCAACAATTCGAAGCACAACAAATAAGATTGGCGGGGTCCCTTGCGCTTGCGCGATCTGTCCATCAAAACATATTTAGACATCTCAAGACACGTAAGACCCAATAACTTAATATACAGAATAGATACATCTATTGCCTGAGTGACTAATATTTATATTTGTTACAATGGGGTCAAATAGTTGCGAAGCCAGCACCACAATTCTTTCCCTCCATAGTAAATATTAAAACAACTTATAAAGAATTATTTATTTACCTTATATTTGGTATGGAGCGTCCTTGGTTTACTGGAGTTCAGATTGTTAACATCACGTCACCAAGTCAATTACTCGCGAAGCCACAGCCATAACTATGTCCCTCCATAGTAATTCTCAAAACAACTTCTTAAGAACAATTGACCAGGTCAGTCGCGCAATTATTGGAAGAGCCACGGTCAATCATTTTTTTTTAAACCAAATTTTACATTTAAATTATTCCTTTATTTAACCAAAAAAAAAAATTAAATGATAAAATTAACTTTTACTACTTGCTAAATTTTATCTTTTAATTATTTCATTTAAATTTTAGACTAAAATTTAAAAATATACAGTCCCAGTATTTACAGTATACTAAGTCCAAGTCTTTATAATCTGTTGAGTGACCCCACAGTCATTTACTTGCTTTGTTAGTAATAATTTGAAGGATTACTTGTTTAAACGCAATTGTTATCAAAATATTTTATGTATTTTTTATAATTTCTATTTATATGTAATACTATAATCTTGGTGGCGTTACCATTTCTGACTATGGTTTTCTTGTCCTACATGTGTTTTAACAATCAATGTAATTACACCCCATCGGTCGCCTAGACACAGCGTAAATGTTCTCAAGTTTTCAACTGTAGGCCACAATGTCGGCAGTGAAGGTAAACATTTCATGTTGGAACCCATGAAATGTGATAAAATGGATAAAAAGACACTTCGTGAGTACTTATGACTGAGTTATGAACATAAAGGGACCTCATAGTGTATTGTAGCTCATAATTTGGTCAGGAAAATTGTAAATTTCATGTCTTAAGCTCCATGTGTTTTAAAAATATATTTAATTACAGCCATTGGGTCCCTAGAGATCAATCCACAGTCCATATGTAGTCCATATGCAATTTTAGGGAACAGTATTGCTAGTGAAGGTGAACATTCCATGCTGGAACTCATGAAATATGATAAAAATAGATGAAAAGACACTTTCTGAGGCCTTGGTCAGGAGAAATGTGTATTGTATTTTGACCCTTGATGCGTGGTAGCAATCAATGAAATTACACCCCATGGTATCCTCAGATATGAAGCAACATCATAAATGCACTCAGTTTTGGCAATTTAGAAAACATTGTTGATAGGGAAGTTGTACATGTCATGTTGGAACTGGTGAAATGTGATAATAATTGATCAAAAGACACTAGTTAAGCCCTGATGGGTTTCAATTATGGTCATAAAGGCATCTGATAGTGTCATTATACAACGGGGAAATTTGTGAAGCGCTAACAAAGCGTATCTGCACGGTGTTATACGATCCAAAATGATCCTGATATAAGAAATGCAATCTAGATCATACTCAGTATCTTCGTATCGACTGAATATATCGTTATTCGATGGTGTTCCTGACATACCTCCGTCTTTACTTTTTTTATGCCTTTGTAGATTGTAGTTCTTCGATAATATATTTCTGCACCAATGGCACCCGTGTATTGTCTCGAATCATGGGAAGAACTATCGTCCTTATACCAGCGAAAAGATGAGCGAATATGGTGTGGTATTATAAACTCGCCGCGTTCGTACCTCTATTTATCGTTTAGAGTTATTGTTCTTAGATAAAAAAAATTGGCGCGCGTGCGGCCCCCTCATCCCCACTGCCGCCGCGCCTATTTTTTTTATCTAAGAACAATAACTCTAAACGATAAATAGAGGTACGAACGCGGCGAGTTTATAATACCACACCATATTCGCTCATCTTTTCGCTGGTATAAGGACGATAGTTCTTCCCATGATTCGAGACAATACACGGGTGCCATTGGTGCAGAAATATATTATCGAAGAACTACAATCTACAAAGGCATAAGAAAAGTAAAGACGGAGGTATGTCAGGAACACCATCGAATAACGATATATTCAGTCGATACGAAGATACTGAGTATGATCTAGATTGCATTTCTTATATCAGGATCATTTTGGATCGTATAACACCGTGCAGATACGCTTTGTTAGCGCTTCACAAATTTCCCCGTTGTATAATGACACTATCAGATGCCTTTATGACCATAATTGAAACCCATCAGGGCTTAACTAGTGTCTTTTGATCAATTATTATCACATTTCACCAGTTCCAACATGACATGTACAACTTCCCTATCAACAATGTTTTCTAAATTGCCAAAACTGAGTGCATTTATGATGTTGCTTCATATCTGAGGATACCATGGGGTGTAATTTCATTGATTGCTACCACGCATCAAGGGTCAAAATACAATACACATTTCTTCTGACCAAGGCCTCAGAAAGTGTCTTTTCATCTATTTTTATCATATTTCATGAGTTCCAGCATGGAATGTTCACCTTCACTAGCAATACTGTTCCCTAAAATTGCATATGGACTACATATGGACTGTGGATTGATCTCTAGGGACCCAATGGCTGTAATTAAATATATTTTTAAAACACATGGAGCTTAAGACATGAAATTTACAATTTTCCTGACCAAATTATGAGCTAAAATACACTATGAGGTCCCTTTATGTTCATAACTCAGTCATAAGTACTCACGAAGTGTCTTTTTATCCATTTTATCACATTTCATGGGTTCCAACATGAAATGTTTACCTTCACTGCCGACATTGTGGCCTACAGTTGAAAACTTGAGAACATTTACGCTGTGTCTAGGCGACCGATGGGGTGTAATTACATTGATTGTTAAAACACATGTAGGATAAAATATGAAATTTACACTTTTCCTGACCAAATTATGGCTAACAATCTAGTATGAGATGCCGTTGTTGTCATAACTCAAAGTCATCAGAGCTCAGTAAGTGTCTTTTGATGCATGTTTATCACATTTGATGAGTTCCAACATGAAATATACACTTTCCCTGGCAAGAATGTTGCCTAAAATTGCAAAATTGAGTCAATTTATGCTCTAGGTTAATGTCTAGGACACCACTCCCATGTCCCTTAATTCATTTTTTACCATAGATGAAGGGTCAAATATGAAATACATATTTCTCCTGCCCAAATTATGGGGTACAATGGCACTATGAGATGACTTTATGTTCATAACTCAAAGATATGAGGGCTCGTGAAGTGTCTTTACATCTATTTTTATCATATTTCATGAGTTCCAGGATGAAATATTCACCTTCACTAGCAATATTGTTGTCTAAAATTGCAAACGTTTTCTCAAAATATGAGATTGCGCGAACTGTTAGTGAGCTAATTGATTTTTGTGTCAAATTTGATCCAACATAGACGAAAACATTCAATAATTTTGAAGGACTTACTCGAAAACTGAATTTTTATTGTTTTTTTTTATAAATGTGAGGGTTATTTTCACACTAGCTCTTGGATATTCGTTCTTATGTCATCGTTTTTGTTTCAAAGTATTTGTTTTTTGTTGATAATTGACAACTCTGCATTATTTTGATCGAGAATGAAAAACAAAATATTGTATTTTTATGCATTGGTTCGTTATGGTCCTAATATGAAACATTTTAACTCAAATGCTATATTATTTCGGTTAAATACAAGCTATGTTAACATTTTTCTAAGAAATATTCATTTCTGCATCATTATATTTGCGATGATGAACACATTCACACATTAGACCGAATGGATTCGCACAAAGCCTTCCTTTATTATAAGACTTCGATAGAAATTATATACGTTTTCTCAAATTATAAGATTTTGGTCCAAATTTCATTTAAATACTTGATTGTTGCTTCCAACTGTATTTCAAATAGACGAAATATTTCCATTTTATTTAAAACAGACGAAATATTTACAATGCTTATCAAGTAATTACATTGTTCTTCGATATTCGTTGTTAGATTATGGTTTTCTAACGTTTTATGAAGAGTAGTACTCAAAATTATATATTCCTTTTTTTTTCTGTCAGTGTAAAGAGGCAACATTCTGCATATGCATATCTTAAAGAGTGCTTATATACTTTAACATTAAAGTATACATCATAACCCACATATTTGAACACATTACATTCGTGCATATAATGGCATATTGATAAGACACACCGGACCACCATAGAGCTTATAGCGTATGTGGAACTGAATAGTTAACTATAGTAGAGGGCTTTTTTACTTGATTTAACAGTGAAAAGGGCACTTAATGTACATCATAATATAACGCACTAATATGTATTGGATTTGCTTTAAGAAACACGGACGTATACATAAGTCAGATACGCATACTTAGAACACATTCACTTCGTGTATATACTGAAGTATACCACGGATATAGCCCACAAAGACATAGCCCTGCATGTGAAACTCAGTTTAACTATACATTAAAGAGCGTTTATACGTGATTTACCTGTGAAAATGGAAATTTTTATACATCATATCACATAGAGGTACCGTACTTGCTTTAAGAATATGGACAGTTATAGGCACAATCATAACAACAATGGAGACCAGCGTTCTTACACAGAAATCAGTAATGTATGCACTAAAATGGTAACAACAATGAAAATATACACTCTGTAAACTGCCATAGACATCAGAACTATTAAGAATTTATGAGTTGTCTCGCTTGTTTGGTTGCGATACATGATGCAATAATTTGAGTTACCAACAATAAAACAGTATTGACGCTATATATTCTCCATATACCGACGGTTTTAGACTATATTTCTACTAATAATGCTATTAAATGAACGACAATTAAGAGAAATGAACTATGAATGCATATATGAAGTCAATATGTATACACGCGTCCACATAGCAGGCCTTTTCCAGACCAATGTTTGATACCCCCGTATAAAATAGAGCGTTTTGAGAAGAATATGTGAAATTAATATGCACATGTGTCACATATATAGTAGGTCTTATCGTCATATGAAACTGCCACGTAGTACATGCTTTGTTTCCTCTGTATAACGGACTAAATGTATAGGATGTACAATACATATAATTGGTGAAAAGAATACATGAAGTATTTATGCATTAGTCTACACCATATGGGCTCTTTATTGTCTCCATGTAATGGAGATTTTAGACTAAATTTCTTCTAATAATACTATAAATGAACGATAATAAAGAGAAATGAACGATTAAAGAATACATCAAGTAAATATGTATACACGCATCCACATAGTAGGTCTTTTCCATACCAATGTTTTGATGCCTCTGTATTAACAGAGAGCTTGGAGTATATATGAATGAACGGTAAGGAATATGTGAAATTAATATAGATATGTGTTCGCATAGTAGCCCTATCGGGGGCATGTTTCCTTAAATGGTGGCAATAATGAAAATTTACACTGTGTATTACAAACCACTCAAGGCTTCAGAAATATTACTAATTTTTGTGTTCTGATCAGTTGTCTCGCTTGTTTAGCTGCGATACATGATTCAATAATTTCATTTAACGCCAATAAAGCAGTATTGACTGGTATTGACGCATTATTTTCTCAATATAACGGCGAGTTTAGATTCCTACTAATAATGCTATAAATTAACTACAATAAAGAGAAATCGACGATTAAAGAGTACATCGAATAAATGTGTATACACGCGTTCCGCTCGTATGCCTTTTCCAGACCAATGGTTGATAACCCCCTACATAATAGAGCGTTTTGATAAGAAAATGTGTCCACATAGTAGGCCTTTCGTGACATGAGACTGTCACTTGGTACAGACTGTCACTTGGTACATGCTTTGTTTCCTCTGTATAACAGCCTATCTTGATGGGAGTTATAATACATATAATTGATGAAAATAATGCATGAAGTAAGTATTTATACACTAGTCTACATAATATGGGCTCTTTAGTTTCTCCATTTAATGGATATTTTAGAGTAATAATATGAATGAACTATGACTGGAATACATCGAAGAACCAGACACCAGTGCCATACTCCTACCATCCATAGAGCAATTAATATACATGATATAAGACATAAAATACAACAGACAGTATCGTGTGCAACCGCTAAGGTATCATATGAATGAACCGTCATACACAATGATGTTACAACCAAAAACTGCCTTATGGACGAAATACTGGAACTGATTATACATTTGATACCCGACATGTCATTCCACTCTATACATGGTCAGTTCGATATCTTGCGAAAGTGACGTGCACCTTTAAGGTATGTGACCAAAATGTGTTGTATTGTATTCTATATGACCATTTCTGCAGTAAATAACGACACATCATTACTAGTGGGACTATGTGTGAAGCTCTTTGAATTAAATGAGCTTACTATGGTGGAGTAGGTTGACATGGTTAACCAGATACGTTCTTCAAATAAGAAAATGTTGGGATTTAAAGTGAAGCTTAATTAGCCCTTCAAGCTTTCCAAATCAAGGTTATGGCGTGAAACAGCCTGGAGAGAAAGATTTTATTTAGTTACTAATGTGGGTTCAAATAGAAACACATGGCGAAGGCCATGGTTCGAGCCTGTATGGCGCTTCATAGCCCATTAAAGGCGCGCCGATGGGTGTGGTTAACTTTAATATGTCATGTGTAGGCCAGAAGCCACGAGAAACCCATTGCTGTCCATGTCTGTATCCCATATATACTGCTATATGCAGTCGACCTACCCAGGACCTCAGTTTCTCCTTTCCTGTATGGCTATTCCAAACCCATTTAGTGCAATGCGTTTGAAAATATACAGAGCGTTATTAAGAAGGATCGCTGATGCGTATAATATAACCAATATTTAGTCAAAATTTTAAGAAAACCCATTATTGAAACATTGCGTTTGATATTGTAGGGATTTGACCATATAATGGTTATCAGTGAAGTGATGACATGTGCACTAAATGACCTCAGTCAGTAAAGGCTAGTTCAGACCATATGAGAACCACACTCACCACCCATGCCTATACCCAAACAAACACCATGGCGACAGCGAAACACTACGAAGCTTCTCCCCACACGGACACTGTTGTCTTCCGTGGATAATTTCTGATCCCATGTTGAGACCAAATTTCAGCCAAAGGGATCCCGTGGTTTCTGAGAAAATCATATTACAATTATGTACGGATGACGGACGAAGAGTGATTGGTTTTAGTTTCCACACAGATGTGTACCAACACGTTTTGAGACTGATATAGATGAAGTGTCCCTTTTATTATTGTTACGATGTGAAGTTGGCTGCATAATTAAACGCACAAAGAACCGAGAAGTAATTAGTGAAGAGCAAACAAAAACATTCCGATCTGTGTACACCAAACGACTTGTTGTGGGTGAATACAACACAATTCCTTATGGATGGAATTGATGTGTTACCAGCAGAGATGCTTTTGAAAATTTATAATAATTTGATCGAAATGTCAAAAATGGATCAAGAAATCAAACAAGAACTTAAGCAAGCTTGGTTTTCGAGGGAAAGTAGAATTATAATGGAGACTTTGCTAAACGGACATTTCTCTGAGGGACAGAGTCGACTGAGATGTTTGATTGAGAGATCAGAATTTGAAACTGATTTCTTAATGGATATATTGGATCAAATGTTTTCAGATTATTGGATATTTCATGGTGTTCCTAAAAACGAAATAAACGCAATTCGTGAATTAGTTGGAAATAATTTTACTCGCTTTGCTGAATATCAAGACAGGATTCTCAATGAAAAAACTTTGAAATTCGAAGAGGTGACGAGAATATATGGATACATTATTCTCCGAGAACCATGTACAATTTTCACTGTTGAAAAGTTATTTGAAGAAAAAGTGTCTTTGGATTATATTGTAAAAAACACTAGACCTGTTTCAGATTTAGATTATGAACTCGTATGGACATTTGGAATAGTATGGAGTTATGGTGATTCTTCATTAAAAATAAAAAAGGTTGATTCCTTTGATGACAATTCGGACGAAAGTGACTGTGAATAGTTAATATAATAAATTGTACTATGTACTACTTGTCATGTTATTTTTCTCTTTTTTCCCTCGCTCACTTGCTTTTTTCAGTGGCGCTCACCACCGTACCCCCATAGCTATCCGATGAATGGAAACAAGCCATATTTTTTACTAAATCCTGAACCGCCGGCGGCAGCGCCGCCGCCAATTTCTTTGCATGCCATAGGATTATGTAGTTGCCGCCGCCGCCGGCGGCGGCTGGTTGACTCGCATATATAAGAGAATGCATTGGCACAGGATAAAAAAAATCCCGACTTCCGACTGGATTTGATATAGCGGGTCACATTTATGACTAAATCCTGAATTTTGTTTAATTTTTTAAGTTTTTTGAAATTTGTGAAATTTGTGAAATTTGTGAAGTTTTTTAAGTTTTTGAATTTTTTTAAAGTTTTTTAAGTTTTTCGAAATTTTTGAACTTTTGTAAGTTTTTGAAATTTTTGAACTTTTTGAACTTTTTGAAATTTTTGAAATTTTTGAACTTTTTGAACTTTTTAAACTTTTTGAACTTTTTGAACTTTTTGAAGTTTTCAATGCGAGTGTCACTTTAACATTATCCCACAGTGTGCGCCATGCGTTACTTTAACATTCATCCATAGTGAGTGTCACTTTAATAATCATCCCCAGTGAGAGCCTATAGTGTCCCTTTAAAATTAAAGACTGAAGCTACCCCACCGAGATCATCACGTGATATACATGTAGATACTATACCATTCATATGGAAAAGTCAGGATATAACCAGCGGGTCATGTCCGGACATGTCCAACCGGTACAAGTAGACCGACGCGTGGGCGGAGAATATAGGTCAAACTCCAACGGTAGTACTGCGGAGAATATAGATCATGTACTTCCGTGACGTCACAAAAATCGATATCTGCCACCAAACAGGCGGGGTATCATCATCCGATCATGCGTATATGATGTGCCCCTCTCTCTCCCCCGGAATTGAAATTGCTCAAAAATGAGCGTCGAAGTATCCAATACTATTTAGATAGGAGTGCTATATATACGACCCACTAAATCCATTTACGTTAAAACAATTTATGTACAAGAAAAATCGAATGTTAAAATTGCTCAAAAATGAGCATCGAAGTATCGAATACTCTAATTTTGATAGGGGTGCTATATATATATATACGACACACTTAATCCATTCACGTTAAAAAAACTTATGTACAAGAAAAATCGAATGTTGAACGAATGTTGAATGTTGTGCCAACTTCACACGAATGTTGAACGAATGTTGAATGTTGTGCTAACTTCACGGACCCAAAAGATCATTGATATATTTCGAAACTCTTGAGCCTACACTTTCGGACAAACAAGTAACCCACCTTCAAAATATACCGATATAACACACTTGTTTCTTACATGTACCAAATTGTATAAAGAAGGACCCCAACACCAATATAATATAGTTTATCGCTGTAGATGCGCTTATTTGATAAGCACAACAAGTAATACAATCTGACTCCTCTTGAGGCTGAATCACTTAAACCATTCAAAATCCATATCCATTGACCGAACACGTAACCATTACGCCGAAATTAATAACAATAATCTATCAGAAAAAATATAAATATAATTATATACAGATCAAGACACTATTGTATACACAACTATATTATATATCTAAATGTGCATTCATGCAAAACAAATTTATATTTGCATCGATATTTGTAGTAACCATTTTCTGTTATATCTACCTTGATGATCAGAATACTAATAAATTGATTTGATTGAATTGATTGATTGGTATAAACATGCATCATTCAATCACGTCACGTGTAGGGAAAAGATGTGAAGCACAAGCTGTCATATGAGATCCAGGATTCTAAATTAAAATAATAAATCTGCGTCGAGCAACCATTTGAGCAATATTATATAAGTGATTGAGTTATTTTTCACACATTAAGATTTAATTGTAATTCAAAACTATATCAGCAGACCATTCTCGGTTTACAAACAAAGCATGTCTTTCTATCCTTTTCATGTATGTGCATCAATTTTAGCATGCGGTTTCTGGCAATGTAAAAAGTCACATTTGGTGTTCTGTAAACATGTTTTAAGTGTTGTTCGGGGGGGGGTGGAATCATGGTAGAATACTTTATTTTCATATATGAGGAAACAGATGTTGCGTTTTTTTTTTTGAAAAGTTTTTCTGGTTATATTTGTCTTTATTTTTTAATAAACTAATTAAAACAAAAATTTAATGTCACTTTGCCCACTATTTCTCATTGCATCTGGAGGCAGTATAAACTGTAATGTAAGTCGATTTATTGTTCACTTGAAATGTCAGTTCCTGTATAACGTTTGAACGCAAGTTCTTTTGAACTATATTTTTTGGCTTAATTGTGCAATAGAGTTATTATAATGCATCGGCTTTGCATGTGCAGCTATTAAAGCATATACAAGCACGATAACCTTTCACTCTATCATATTTTGGATCGACTAGGAATATCTACTGATTTTTGAATAGAAGATATAAAAAAGCAAAGAATCCTTTGGTTACTAAATGCGCTGTAATGAGTAGTGATGTGAATCCGACTGATGCATGTGTAAGGAATGTCAGGTTGTTTCAATTATTTGCTAAACATCCGTACAAATGAATCATTAGAAATCAGAGGTACGGTATACCGAATAATTTATTCATCTCTTTTGTTACAATTCGATCGTTCAAACATTTACATAAAGTGTATATAAATATATATTTTCATCAATTGAGTTGAAGTCACAGCAGCCCGATCGAAGAAATGCGGAAAACCATACATATAGCTCTCCGCGTCTATACCCGAACGGGCAGCTGAAACACAAGATAAGTTACAAATTGTGAGGAAAAACACAATGTTCATATTATTGTTAATTTGGTTCAGTCAGTGTCCTAATTTCAGAAAGCTAAATTTTGTTCTATATATGCAATTCTTATGTTAATCCTTTTCTGGCTGGAGACGCGCTGGTGCAGCATTAAAAACTCTGTGACAGTCCCTCATAGATCACAGGGGACCCACATGTATAAGAGAATGCACCAGTTTACAAGGTTGATGTAAAAATTGCTAGGCCAATACATTCCCTCAAATATGCGAGGCTCCGCATGCCATGCATGGGAGATGCGTGCACATATAAGGGAACGTATCGGCTCAGTGTTTTCCCAAAAATTCAGGAATCTCCAATCACGGAGGGGTTAATATTAACTGACTATTAACTTGTATTTGAAGAGACTGCAGATGCGAGACTTTTTATGTACATATATTTTGTTGTAATTTTTTTTTATTTCATGGGCAAAATTCTGGATAAATAAATATGTTTGTAAATTATGTGAAATCATCATTTGAGAGGATTTTGTATTGGGCTATAGGACACTGTCCCACTTCTTTCCAAAAGTTATTTTTGTAATACATAGTTGCATTTGTTTCAATTTGGTATTGGTACATAAAGAAATTAAAAGCTAGCACTGTCCATTTTAAGTTTTATCTCTTTGCATCTGGTGATATAAATATATCTTTTCAAGAGTAATATAGCATTATTAATTGCACGAAAGCTTGTTTTTATATCTAAGCCAAACATGATGTCCTGCTTCCTTGGAGCCTTTTCTAAATTACAATTTCGAATTGTATTAAAACTTCAGACAGTTTTTTCCAAAAAAATTCTGCTTTAGAGCAAGAAGCAATAGCATGTTCGGTTGTTTCCCTTGCAGGTTTACAGAATGTGCACATGCTAGAGTTACTGCTGCAGTACGGCCGGTTTGTATGTGGAAGTAGAGGTATATAGATATGCCCTCATTACCTGCAGTACAGTCCACACACGCTGTGACATCATTCTACCGGACATGACCTCAATGCATCATCCCTCAGTACAGTCTACCTACACACGCTATCATTCTACCGGACATGACCTCACTACCTGCAGTACAGTCTACACATGCTATGACATCATTCTACTGGACATGACCTCATTGCATCATTAACCGCAATACAGTCTACACACGCTATGGTGTCATTCTACTGTGAGTGCCGAATGTCCCTTTAAAATTCACTTTGAGTACCTCGTGTCCCTTTAACATTATCATACCGAGAGTACCGTCCCTTTACCATTCACGCATTGCGAGCGCATTGTCTCCCTTTAACATTCACACAGAATGCATTGTGTCCCTTTAACATAATATGCGGTAATACACATATTAGGAATATAATTCAGGGCGAGGCTCCCATTGTTCATCAAGGAAATCACGTAATATACATAACATTACACCCCATAACATAATACACCTATTACGTACGTACATGTTATGGCCGTGTATACTCCAGTTACCAAGTAGGATGATGCAATGAGGTCATATCTACCCGTACTTCCACAGCAGTACATTTGATGTCATATCTACCCGTACTTCCATGTACTTCCACAACAATATACCTTTGAGGTCATGCCCAGTAGAATGATACCACAGCGTGTGCACTGTAGACTGTACTGATGGATAATGCAATAAGGTCATGTCCAGTAGAATGGTGTCATAGCGTGTGTAGACTGTACTGAGGGATAATGCAATAAGGTCATGTCCAGTAGAATGGTAGCGTGTGTATAGACTGTACTGAGGGATAATGCAATAAGGTCATGTCCAGTAAAATAATGTCATGTAGCGTGTGTAGACTGTACTGCGGGATAATGCAATAAGGCCATGTCCAGTAGAATGATGTCATAGCGTGTGTTTTGACTGCACCGAGGGATAATACATTAAGGTCATGTCCAGTAGAATGATGTCATAGCGTATAGACTATACTGAGGGATAATGCAATAAGGTCATGTCCAGTAGAATGATGTCATAGCGTGTGTAGACTGTACTGAGGGATAATGCGATACGGTCATGTCCATTATAATGATGTCATAGCGTGTAGACTGTACTGCGGTTAATGATACGATTAATTATGTGGGTTAAAGACGACACCTTTGGGTCACAGATGGAGAGAGGAGGTGCACGTAGCCAAAATCCGGCAAAATCACGAAATCAAAAACAGTCAAGTTTTTGTCTAAATGGGTGATTATAATATAATTAAATTATTATGATGGTGATCTGCCTGTTGTGCCCACTTTATTGTTTGCTTTAACGATCATCATTGATAATGTGCCATCTATTGACCTATAATAATCATGTTTGCAAAGATACGCCTATTATATAGCGCTATATATAGGCCTATCGGGCATTCATTAGCGCGCGCCGTGTGTATACTGTTCTGCAAATTCTTGATAGCTGTGGTCCGATGGGCATTTTATTTATAGACTAGAATGCACTCACTGGAGCTGCCTATACTTGCGCCCATCACACATTTGGCATGTTGTGTGGTGTCTTGCCAACAACAGTTTGAACCACGGGTGCTGGCCCCTCGTTTGAGAGATCGATAACAAAAATCTAGATATAAAATCTCTGTTCATCCATCGCTGAAATAGTTGTGTGTACGGACATAATATCCCTGTTATGATGATATGGACCCCAGTTGGCTGCATATTAGGAACGATAACTCTATCCGATCTAATTACAGGTGAGACATATTGGTAGTGTTTTTTACCTGTTAACCAACTATCAGATTTAGGCCACTCCTATGCATGGTGTATTATATACATGTATATTACGTGAGGACCTTGATGGGGATAGCTTCAGTCTTGAATGTTAAAGTGACACACTGCGCTCGCTGAACGAAGTCTCTCCATGTGAACGATGTATTATCTACATGTATATCACTTGATGACCTCGATGAACGATGGGCAGCTTCCGCCCTGAATATTAAAGGGACAAAATGCACTCAGTATTTGAATATTAAAGGGACATGAATAAACACTAGTGTTTATATTAAAACATGTCATAGCGTTTTATAATAAACACACAAAGTGTTGATTTTCCAGACACACTTTATAAACACTATTTATTATTATGAAAAATAATCACGGGGGATGATTGTTAAAGTGACACAAGGCACTCACTATGGATGCATGTTAAAGTGACACTAGGCACTCACTGTGGGATAATGTTAAAGTGACATTCGCATTGAAAACTTCAAAAACTTCAAACGCGTTGACGTGCGCGTTACTAGGACTGACCCGCAGTTTATAAGGGTATACGTCTTGGATGGTAATTTGGCGCCTATAAAAATTACAAGTTTTTTGAAATTTGTGAAGTTTTTGAATTTTTTTTAATTTTTGAAGTTTTCGAAATTTTTGAAGTTTTTTTAATTTTAGAAATTTTTGAAGTTTTTGAAATTTTTGAAATTTTTGAAGTTTTTGAAATTTTTGAAGTTTTTGAAATTTTTGAAATTTTTGAACTTTTTGAACTTTTTGAACTTTTTGAACTTTTTGAACTTTTTGAACTTTTTGAAATTTTTCAATATTGTTCATTTATGAACGATTTATTACCAAAATAAAACCATATAACAATGCAAATTAAGTATGTGGATTTAAATTACAATTGATGCAACCATTTCATATTAGCGCGTGTTCATTTTTTCACCCACTGACCAACGCGCGAAGCGCGTTCAGTGGGTGTACTATTATCGTAGGACTCATGCGTTTCTGCTGAATTGAAATAGTGCCTATGCGTTTCTGCTGAGCTGCACTGACGTTTGATCGCAAAATAAAATTATAACCATTATCAAAGCACACGTTTGGATAACACCGCCATAAACAGTTTCATATTATGATGTTGAGCTCATATCGTCAATAAAATTATAGTTATAATTGATAAAACTAAATTGTACTGCTAAAGTAATTCTACCAATTGGGTAACTAGATTCAGGTTGAGCTAGAACTTGAGAAAATTTTAATTTCAACCAATTGAAATGCCGCTGGAATTGGAAAGGGTTAAGGTTGTTGGGCAACGCAAATGACGTCATCGAAAACAAGGCGACTCAAAATGAGTCAAAAATCGTACACAGTACATGTCTCGCTTCGTCTCGGAATCGTGATTTAAATTCATTCATTTTGACTGTTACTGTGTCCTAAGATATTAGCAACTTGTGGAATGTGCTTAGGAAGGATTGTTTTGATATCTAATAAGTGGGATTTACCTCCCAAAAAGGTGAGTTTCAGGCCTGCATTTGTTGTCAATCTGTATTATCTGATTCTGACAGCGCTCGTCTGCAATTGGCAGAATTCGCGTGTTTGACTAAACGTATTCTCCACTCGATTCTCGAGTCAAAATGCACAATAATCGGTCAAATTCTTTCAATAATTCTATCTAAATACATCTTAGCTATTATTCGGATCAGATCTCCCCGTCGAGAAAGCGATATGTTGACCAAAACGACACTTGAGAAAGTTGTTTACATTTTGAGCGCACACTGCCTGCGGCACAGTACACGCTCGATTTTTATCATGGAAACAAATCAATTTCTTTCATCTAAAAGATAATTACGTGCTGGACCCTGTCATTTTAGGAATATATAAGTATTCCACGCAGACATACCTCAGTCTCAGCTTAAAATTTTGAAAAATAACAGTTTTATCGACATCAATCGATTTGAATGGGAAAATCCCGTGTTAAAATTTATCATTGAAAAAAAATAATTTCTTCCCTCTAAAAAATAATTACGTGCTGTACCCTGTCATTTTAGGAATATATAGGTATTCCACGCTGACACACCAAGTCTCAGCTTAAAATTTTGAAAAATAAGAGTTTTATCGACATAAATCGATTTGAATAGCAAATCCCATGTTAAAATTTATCATCGAAAAAAATTAATTCCTTCCATCTAAAAAATAATTACGTGCTGTACCCTGTCATTTTAGGAATATATAAGTATTCCACACAGACACACCAAGTCTCAGCTTAAAATTTTGAAAAATAAGAATTTTATCGACATAAATCAATTTTAATGGCAGATCCCATGTTAAATAATAAATTTTAGGGCCCTGCGAATGTTTTCTGAGCTGTTCCATATTGGCCAACAGAGTCCATATTTGACAGGTTCTACCTGATAATTGTGCGACAGTACAGTCGCGTTACTTTATACGTCAACATTGGTCATTATCACCCGACAAATTTATTTTGGTCTATCGTATCAACCCCCATGTAGCCTGACTAAGTGTCAACATTGGTCTTTATTGCTCCACTAATTTTTATCGTCTCATCGGTATGAATTCCATATCCAATTAACCACATATAACCAACCGAACCTCTAATCCCGGTCCAATTTTTTTTTTTTTTCATCGCTATAGTCAAGTTACGTAATATTTTATCACGTGATAATTTTACTTATATGTCTATGGTATGACTATAGTATACGGTATACGTATATCAATTGCTATTCCTTTCTATATAATCCTGGTGCCATCTATAGAGTAAGAGATAATTTCATACCCCCCCCCCCCAATTTTATATCATTGCCGCTACAGTACAGTCGCGATGCATCACATGGCAACATTGATCGCTATCGCTCTACTAATTTATGTCAGTTCATCGTTCCCCTTTTTCTCCGAGTCTATTTAACCAACCCAACATCTAAACCCGGCCTAAATTATTTTCATCGGTATACCGTAGTTGTGTTACATACATATTTTTATCATTTGATTCCAATTTGCATTGTACCACTATAGAAGTCCATAAATGACTATTCTGGCACTATATAGAGATAACGAAGATTATTACAACCCCCCCCCCCCCCCCCCCCATTTTATAGCCTTGTTGCAACAGTAGAGTTGAGATGCATGATATGTCAACATTGGTCGTTATCGCTCTACAAATTTATATCGGTTCAACCCTTAGTTCCCTGTATCGCCCACTCCTCCCTCAATTTATTTTTTCATTTGTATTATAGTCTCGTTACGTACATATTTTATCTCTTGTAACTTTTGCTTCAACATGCCGAGTTCTGCTGCAGACGATACAAAACTGACAACATTTCGAAATGTAAGCAGGCTTCAAACTCATCTTATCCAAGAAACTTGTGTATAAGGTGTACTCGCATTTGTTGCGTTAAAAACCAAAGGTCCCAAGTCAAGGTCCAAAATCCCCAACACACTGATGTGAGGTTTAATGATAACTCACATCTACATAACCTAACCAATATAAGGATGTGAGGTGTAATGATAACTCCATCCACATACAGTAATGTCCAAAGTAATTGACCACTTAACCACAGCAGAATTATGGGTAATTTTTCAGGATTTTAAATCCTGAAAATTACCAATAATTCTGCTCTGGTTAAGTGGTCAATTACTTTGGGCATTACTGTAACCAATATAAGGATGTGAGGTTTAATGATAACTCTATCCACATAATCAATATACGGGTGTGATGTTTAATGAGAACGCCATCCACATAACTAATAACTATGTGTGAAAATTAAATAAAAAAATTAAATTCCATGATGGCGTCCAATATGGACTATCTAATTCTGCTCCAAAAACATGTATATTCAATATATGGATGTTTATTGGATGGGGGGGGGGGGGACCGATTATTTCAATGATATTTTAATTCACTGGGATACAAAACCCGACCTACGGGAGCACGCTTCGCGCACGACTGTATCTTAAGCATATGTGCATATTTAATAAGCCAACAATTGGAATCCCAACAGAGAAGACTGGCGTAGGTCCCTTGCGCATAGACATCGTTGATGATCTCTATGGGAAACCAACTTGACATTTAATAGACAATTTCGATTAACTGCAATAACTTAAGGAATCTCTAATTGAGCTCAAGCCCAATAAGAATATTCCTTCAGTTATTATGCTTAAGCGCAGTTAGAGATACCTTATTGCGCTTAAGCACAATGTGATATTCCTGTGCAATAAGGAATATTATTATTGCGCTTAAGTGTAATAAGACATTCCTTATTACACGTAAGCGAAATTACATCAATATTGCACTTAAGCGCAATTAATATCTCTCATTAGATCACCCTTGTGCAAATAGTAGAATAATCCTATATTTGTTCCACCCATTGTACCATGGAGATGGACTACACCACCTGAATTATAGGGAGTTTATGTACTATATATAATATATTCCTTATTAAGAGATTCCTTATTGGGTTTTATTATATAAGCGCAATTTGTAAATTCCATTATTGCGCTTAAGCACAGTTAAATATATCCTTATTGGGCTTAAGCACAATAGAGATTCCCTTATTGTGCTTAAGCACAATTAGCTCTTCTTGCGATTAATTTAAAAAAAAATTCTAATTGTATTGTAACTATTGTTTTGTCCTTTAATATTTCCCATACATCATGTACACATATATTATGCTAGAATGGTACTATTATTACTAATACCACTCGTAGTAGTTAATACCACCTTACTGTCAATATCCTATCATGGTTAGTTTCAAATCATAACGTTAATTGTTATTACTATGTGTGTACTGTACATGTACATCAGTCATCAATTAATAATATTTTGCTATTTTGCATGCGAATTGGAAGACCCTCCAATAGCTTATCAATACCACTCGGGACAGTGGGTGTTTTTCCTCAATTAATTGAATTTCTTGTTTACAATATGTACTTCCGGTATGACGTAACATATTCACGGAAGGACAGACATCCGAGCCGAAAACATTACTTGCGTCCAGCATGGACTGGCGCATTCTGAACTCCTCGACCTGTGACCTCTGCGGGCACCGGGACGGTGACGGAATCTGACGAGGTTTGCCGAATGGGACTGGCGCAAGTAATAATTGTTTTTTTTCCGGTTTAAAAGTCGAACTGCGCGACCAGGAGGCCGAGTACGGTAAAAGGTGTAGTTGGGAATTTCAATTTCGTTTATTGTCCTTTACATTATTAAGTCAATAATGTTGATTTTTGGTTTGTGACAAGCTATGTCAATTACCAATAAAAGAAATTTAAAAGATTATTTGTAAGTCTTCTATTTCAACTTTCATAGATATGTTTCGTTCTGCAGCCCACTGATGGTTGTGGTCGGAGACGGCCGAGTCGGCCGCCGGTTCGTTAATTAGGTGCTGGTTGTTATTGTTATTTTAACGGAATTCTGAGTTGGTCATTCGCGAAACCAATATATTTTATATTCTATAATTACAAGCATGGGTATATAGTATATTATCTTGAGCGCGTTACCATTTCTGACTATGGTTTTCTTGTAGGCCTATTGGTCTATCCTACGTAGACTACGTACATCCCGCCAGGAAACATAGACTTTACGTTCCCTGATCCCATGCACTGTGCATGCATAGCCATAGGTTACACTGGTGTAAATAAGGTTCCGAGCGACATCTAGCGGATGCGGGAGGAATATATAGGAGAGAATAAAATAGACACTGGGCCCTGATTGGTCAATAGCCTTGTGTGCTTTTCACATAAAAAAATCATCACACCTCTTCCCTATGATTTCCCATAGGTAAAATAACAATTGGCACAGGAATTAACCCTTTGTAGTGAAGTTTGAATTTTTTGGTGTGGTCTAAAATATGACTGTATTTTTTTATGCGGTTCTGACACTAGTTACGAAAACATAAGATTTAAAGGCGAATTCCCTGCTATAGACAGACATGATTTTTTTGTGTAAAAAGTTTCCCAAAATGTCAATTTTTCAGATTTAAAGAAAATTTTGGACCCAACATTTATATTGCCAACACTATACGCTAAAACGTTAGCACTGAGGCCTATGGAAAACATTTACACCAGTGTAACCTAAACATGCATAGCCATAGGCATAGCCTACGAGTATTATTTCTATAGATCTAAGTCTATAAATTCCATCTTTTGTGTATATTAAGGGACACGATATATGGCAGTTAGTCTTCTATTGCCCTAATTTGTCTGACGGCGAATATGATATATCGACCATCGTGCGTCCGACGATATTCAATGTCAAACTGGTACGAAATTGACATAGTACAAAATTTATTGTCGAAAATATAATCTCTAATTGAAGGAGAAAATGTGTTTTAAGTGTCACATAATTTGAAAGACACTTTCCATGTTGGACCGTGAAATAAAAATGTATCATAATATAAAATAGTAATGTCTGGTAGAGAAATTGTTCCTCTGTTACTCTACTTTGATGATTTGGGAAATATTTACAAAGTGGGCAGTACCAACATTTCCGAAAACGCAAAAACAATGTTCCCGATTTAAAGTCCAAATTCATGATATTTGACAATGAATCTATGCCCTTCCAATTCATATGGCAATGGACTACTGTATGCTGGATGGAATCAGGATCAAGGTTTGATGTTTTGATAATGATTCACTCTGAAATAAGTGCTGCAATTATTATCATTACCGATTTTCGTGGTGCCTGCTTTTGTTTTTCCAAATTCCATCATCAGGTGTGGCAATTCTTAAATATAGCTACAATTAACAATAGCTATATCTAGCTATTGTAGCTACATGTGGCTATTGATGATGGATGAATCTGTTAATTACAGCAACTGAGCTAGTCCAACAAATTAGACTATTCGGAATAATACATATTTTAATATTTGGACATTTACGATTGTATTAATCCTTCTTAATGAGGCCATTGAGGGATTAAATTTAAGGCCACATAAATGTCCAAATATTAAAATAGGTCTTAATCCGAATCGTCTAATTTGTTGGACTACAACTGAGCAAGTCTCTAGAAATGCAGCAAGTCCCTCTAATCTAGCCGAGTGTGGATTACAGCGGATTAGGAAGTCAGTGGCCGAGTGGATAGCATACTGGTCTCTCGTGCGAAAGGTCGGGGATCGATTCCCGGTCGGGTATTCTGACAAAAAAATCCAAACTTGGTCAGATTACCACGTTGTATCATAATCATGTATTACTGAAAAGTCTCATTCGTTATCACACAATATATATCCGAATACAAAACTGACTTCCCTTTACGGCAACATCATGTCCAGGTATGTTGTCGTGAGTGCGGTACGCTGTCGGATCGGTGATGTTGCCCAGGTATGTTGTCGTGAGTGCGGTATCGGTACGCTGTCGGATCCGGAGCCGACATAAATGGCTGACCTGACTATGTGCACATTAAAGAACCCGGCTGTAGATTAGAGTAGCCCACCAAAGCACCGACCACAGTCGAGACCTGGACCCTGTCTGTAATGCCCGAAAAGGGAGTTGACAGGTAATTCTAGATAGATACAATCATGTAGATAGGATTAGACATGCATGTTTACACAACAATATGTTTACTCAGTGGAGGTGTTGATTACAAAGGGCTTTAATCAAAGGGCTTTAATTTGATCATTATACTGATAGATTATTGAAGGGAATTGGACTGACTGAGAAAATTAAGAGTTGGATTTTTTTCCCCGATTTTGTTTGGTATAATTCTAACAAGTAACATGAGAATAGTAGAACAGCAACAAAAGAAAAATAGAGCACAGTTTTATAAATATACATATATAGTAGGGAACTGAAAGGAAAGTTATTTAGATATACGATAATAGCATCTACAGTGTGTTTTGAGTGTGTTTTATCTCAATGAGTTAGAAGTATGATTTTTAGCGAGGCTTTGCCGAGCGAAAAATTATACTTCTAACGAGTTGAGATAAAACACATCTCAAAACACACTATGCTATTGTTGTATTTATCTTATGCCAACTGACACTATCATTTTTGGTCAAATTAAGCCAAATTTATGACAGTTTTGAGACAAAAACAACCTACAGTTTGTTCATATGGAAGAGTAATTTGGTAATTTCGAAGAGCAATTCCCGTTACGCATGAATACGCAGTTACAGTACATGTGATGAGGTCGTGAATTTATGGAACATTGGGGTGATTTGTCAGCAATAAACAAGATATAAGTCATGATTTAGTATGAATCGATGTACAGAAATTGGAACTGTGAAATTCATTCAATCAAATGTCAATGTTCTCAAACAAAAAGCAAAGTCTTTCAAACTGTTATAGTCAGAATTCGCTAGATTGAAAATAACCATGCAAGTTCTGAGAAAAGTGTACATCATAAATTTTTCAAATTTTGTGCGGTGCAAGCTGTCTAAAATGACGGGAACAGAACAGTGAAAGCTAAAATTTAATCCTATTAGGGACATTTAATAATGTTTCATCAAATATGTACTAGTAGATACTCTAGTGTCCCGAATAGAAGAACAGACTGGAATAGTAGTACAGGGTGGACGATTGGGCAAGTTTCAATAATAGGACAGACTGGAATAGAAGTACAGGGCGGACAAATTCTTAGATGTCTCAATATTCGAACAAGCCGATCATTGGCTAATGGCTATCAATCTGTAACCTTCCCTTGGTATTTGCTGGTACTGGAGTGATTTCTTAAGTTCAGATTATGATATATTTCAGAGTTATGTCCATCAATTTTGACATTTAGATTACTTTAGCCACGTTTGTTAGCAAAGATAATATCCATGCCGTTTATCACACTAGTTGGTTTGAACGACGAACCGGCGAATTCATAAATAACAATAATGAACTGTTTTCACATTCTGGATATTAAAGTTTCTCTTATTCTCTGAGTTCATCTCACTATCTCTGGAGTTTGGGAAACCATTAGAAGCCGTTAGTATATCCCCATTCATATGATATCCTATCAAAACAATAGAAGCAGGTTGTTTACACAGTAACCAATCGACTAATCACACTTCACAGGATGAGATGGCTTCAGTGTGATAGATAATCACTTTCATATGCCAACCACATACCGTATATATGCAGTGCAATATTTATCTGACATCATAACCACAAATATGTTCCGTTGTATCTGCGACTATATACAACGGCAGTGGCTCGACTCAAGTCATTTTCGATCGAGGAATGGAGTATATTCCGACATGACGTTCGGACAAATAATGATCTCGAATGTTTGTATATTTAATTCAACATTCCAAATTCAATGATACACATCTTGGGTCTCAGTTGACCGATTTGGGTATCACTTTGTATGGTATCACTTGACTCGGGTATCACTTGACTGTAAGTCAGAGAAAGCAAGCAAAACAACCCCAAAACGACAACTTAAATAAGACATTATCCCTTGGGGCGAGCTGGCCCGGGGCGAGCTGGCTCGGGGCGAGCTGGCCCAGGTCGACTGGGGCGAGCTGGCCCTGGGGCGAGTGGGCCCGTTTCCAATTGAATTCAAAGTCAATGACATCCAGTTTTCGATATCTGCCAGTACCAATACCGGTACATGTATTACTACTGGTACATGTACTACTAGTGGTAACTTTAGATGGGGTTGAGTGTCATGACATGGATGCGTAAATGTTTATTTGGGACACTAGAGTACATTACTATTTTATTCCACTTACGTATGCTTAATTTATATGTTTAAACCATCCAAAATGCTAAAGTAGATGTGACCCAATTTCGAGGCGAGAGTTTTTGTTGATACGTCGCTAAGGCAGCAACATCGTGAGGTGAAAGGTCACGTTGCGCATAGTCCTTTATTGGAGAATAATACACATATTTATCACATAATTTGCCCATAAAGCAGTTTCATAATTATCCGTAAAACACATGTTTAATATCAGCGTGTGCGATGACGTCACGCCATTCTTTAAATGACTTGCGATCGCTTCAGTTTATGATCGTTGTTTTCAACAAAGAAAATTTGCGTTGCTTCGCGTTTATTTGATCATGTGATAAAAGGTATCTCACACTTGTCCTATTTTAAACGTAATTTATCAACCTCGTCCACTAAATTCTATTTGAGCCTCGGTAAACCTCGGCTCAAATTAAATTTAGTGAACTCGGTTGATAAATTCCGTATAAAATAGAAACTCATGTGAGATCCTCTATGTAAGTTATAGCTAAAATTTAATACACAGTATAACATCAAGCCGGTATAAGATAAAATAAATTATGTAAACATGGGCAGGTGGGGATGGGGAAAGCCAAGATATTGAGGCACTGGTTTTGGAATATTTCATTGAATAAAAACAATTTGGATATATTGTATTAAAATTGTATTGCTTTGCAATTTATTGTTTTAATTTACTGTCTGGTCCTGGAAACTTTACCAGAAGGGATTGCCGTTGTCTTTACTTGTCTTTTCTTTTGAATTGTTCTGGCCGTCCGTTGTTCTCACAGTAGTGAAACAAACGCTCTTTATTTATACCATATCAGTAATAGACCAACACGGAATGCTCTTTTCAAAAGTAAATATGATTAGGTGTAAAATATTCTCAGAGTAGTGAAACAATCACTGTTTATATATACCATGTCTGTCTGTTGCTGTCGAACAAACACGATTTACAGTAAAACTAGCTGACCACATATTGAAAACATGTTTCGTCATCGGAGCACATTGGTAATATGTCATTGTTTACAGCCGGTACATTCAATGCAATCTTTAAAACATCGAATACCACACACACCACAAGGGTAACGGGGATCAGTAAGACGCATTGTGAAGATTCTAAGATTGGTTATGATTTCTGAAATCTTAGTTGCAGCTTATATACATTTGATTGAATACACAACATGCCATCTCAGAAGTGAAACTTTAAACAACTTTTAATTTATCTGATTTTATAGTTTAAAATATACAAATGCCCATCTTAAATATTTATAAAGGGATAAATATTTCCAATGAACTCTAATCAATTGTCACAGATCATAAATCAAATGGATAATAAAACACTGATTAAACTCATCAACAACTCCACTAAGCCACCCTCAATTAGAGGGACTTGCTGCATTTCTAACAGACTTGCTGCATTTCTAGGGACTTTCTGCATTTCTAGGGACTTGCTGCTATTAGTTAAACCCCATGATTTTATTATACTAGTCTTAGTAAATTAATATTGTTTGCCATTGTTGTGTATAATTAAGTTCTTGTTATATATCGGTACCTATAATAACTACATATATCTCTTTCAAAAGGTCAAACAATTAATATGGTATAAATTATAATATTCACTTAAGATTGATATATACACTATAATTGAACATTATTATGACTTAATTATTAAGACTTGTTCTCGGTAAATAGTATCTCTGCACCATTGTATAATGTATAAGTATTAGCCACGAAAGTAGGTCAACATGATTGCTTTCGCAGATTGCTGCTTCCAGCTTGAATGCAATCATTTAATGTAACCAATTAGTAGGCAGGTAACCGGACATTTCCCCACCGGACATTTACCCACTTACTCAATATCAAAGATGACATTTCCCCACCGGACTTTTTCCCCACCTTTGACTGATTTACATGGAATAGCAGCAACAACAACAACAAATGGTAACCGTACATAACACCGAATGTCCCATCAATGAACCACTCATCTGAATCTGCCAAGAACTGTATAGTACGTAATCTGTAGCAAACACCATGATACGTTTGTCGTTAATTGTGCTCGCCTTTTTGTGGTTGTAGAAGAGAAATGGCAAAACTGGTTTTCCTTGATAGTGCTGGGTTCATTGGGAGTTTTCCCTCATTTTAGCCTTCTGACGGCTCTCTTCGCCATCTCGGTTTTGCCAGCTGCCACACGTACTGCTAGTGGATACTCTGCTAACTTGTCTTTGACTATTTGGACCGTCTTTCCTCGGTTGCAGACTTTCCTCTTTCATGTTTGTCAAAACACGCTTTCATATTTGTCAAAACATTACATCGGCTGTTTGACATCACTTGAGTTGCCCTCACTGACCAGGCTTCACTGACCAGTCCAAACATTCTTTAATGTCTGCGATAAAGGGTGTAGCATAAAGCTTTTTATTAGCTGGGTGGGGAAATGTCAGGTGGGGAAATGTCCGAGTGGATAAATGTCTGGGTGGGTACATGTCCGGGTGGGGAAATGTCCGGTGGGGAAATGTCCGGGATTCTAGTAGGCAAGTACTGAACACGAAACGTTCCCTTGCGCTATACCAAACGTCCTTGAACTTTGGCAATAGTAAAGCCGCTGGCATTGTTTTGCGAATGCCGGCAGTTGATTCTGTTTGGGATTATTTAGGCACAGTTTCCTCTAGGCCGGTAGACCTTAGAGGGCCCATAAAATGGAACAGGTATTTGGTTTTGAAAAGGTATGAAAAATGGTATGGTCCAATCGACCTGGGCCAGTTTGCCACTGAGCCAGCTCGCCCCAGGCTAGCTCGGTCCAAGGGATTTCTCTCTCTAATCCAACAGGTTGTTGGGAGGTAGATTGGATAGTTCGGTTGTGATAAGTTATTTGGCAACAATTAACAAGGATAAAACAATGAACAACATACAAACATTTATATAAAAATAACACATAGGTTTGACAAATTCTTGAGTTAGCTGGCCGCTCCTCTCGAAGAATTCTTCTCCAGATATAATGCAGAGCATTTCTTCAGGAAATCACATGTGCCAGGTATTTGCAGCTACAGCTACATGCATATACATTAAAGGTCTGGAAATATACTGTATACACTGAAGTGTGAGGTGTAATTAACCGACTGGTTACTGTGTAAACAACCCGCTTCTATTATTTTGATAAGAGTAGGGACAATGATGGCTTCTAAAGGTTTCCCCAAATTAACACAGGGATAGTGAGATGAGAAGAACTCGTAGAGAATAAGAGAAATTCATTCAGAATGTGAAAACAGTACAATGTAAACAGACATGTCTATTTGTAATAGAAATGTCAAAATAGATGGCCAATAACCTGAAATATATCATAATCTTAACTTAAGAAATTCTTATCCACAAATTTAATTCCCAGGCCACAAAAGCCGGGCCAGCTCGTCCTAAAAACTGTCTGGATCAAGTAGGCGCTGGGACGAGCTGGCCTGGATCCAAAAAAATTAATTAGAGTTGATTTGCATGGGTCTGGCTGACTTTTATTTCACAGTATATTACAATGTAACGCATTGAAATCAAGATGCAATGAACTAGAACCGTAAATACGCAAAATTAAAGCTAATTGTCGCGCTAACACTAATGAACACCTGACTTCCGAGGAAGGAAATGTCTGCACAAACAATATAATAGCACTTGCTCCATTTCGCAGTAACACTGAGCATGTCCCAAATATGTGTATTTATACTTTGTTTTTATACAGTTGATTTTAACACCAACATCACAACCATAGTGTGCATTGAGGATAAAAGCCCAAAAAAAATTATAAAAATAAAATATCCTTGAAGTTGTACATGTAGTGCCAATAATAATTTTGTTATCCCGTATTGAGCCACAGCACAAACACGTCAATGACACCACATGTATGTATAGCCGCAGTTTCTGGTAAAAACATGTACATCCATTACACCCAATTCATATTTAAGCACTGATGAACTAAATCTGACTCCATCGAAGAGAGACATTTTTTACTTCATGTCAGCATCTGTAGCCACAATTAGCAAACAATGGCCAGTCATGTTTGGACGACTTTGCTTTTATTTTCCGGCTGACTAACTTTGATGTGCGCAAATTTACAATTTATTTGGATACCATGAAAAATACTGCACCCATGGAGATTGGATGTATCACAGACATGCTAGGAAGGGGATGCATCTAGGTTCAACTGGCATTGCATACCGTAACTTGGGTTGACTTTCTGGTTCCTCAGGTGCAAAGAAATGGTTACTTTTCAGTGATGAAAACTGAAAAAACGAACCATGGTCTCCCCCCAGTTTTTTCCCCCAGTGAAAACCCTGAAAGATATACACAGGGAATTGTAACACACACTTTTCCACTCTTCCCTTGTCGCTCCTGCAAACACCCCTGATATTAATCATGGTAATACTTGTAATATAAATGCATCTGTTTCCATCCAGGAAATTTGAATTGATTTCCCACATGGCCACACCAATTACAGCATGTTGCTTATATCAAGACAACAGTTAAAATACATCTATGAACATCAATCCGACATGAGAATGTGTAACTTGGATTACAGTGTAGCTGATTTGATGCTACATGTAGTTACTCCTTTAATTCATCCTTTTTGATCTCATCCTAAATGTTATTTTGTGAATGTGTTTCTTTTCATGTTGAATCTGCTGTTCATGAATATGTTTTACGACAGAGGCCTAATATAGGCCCATTCCCAAGAAGAAAGTAAGGTTTTTTTATTTCCAATATCTGATCAAAATATTCCCAATTTACAGAAGTTCTCTTGGTTTTTGAACATAAAATGTGATCTCCTCTTATGTTATAAACATTTACAACTGATATGTTCTATTAACATGATATACATGTAGACATGAAAAAATATAAATGCACTAGATATTTTTGATTGAACGCAATCCTATCAATTTGTGCATTTATATAAATTCCCAATAATAAACCCCCATATGGCCCAGGAACCTTTCCCGAAAAGGATAGAATAATCCATGAGCCTACATGTACATACATTGTACATAAAGTAAAATAATAAAATGTAGTGAAAATCAACCAAACCCCATCACAGTTTCCTTATCGATAGCTTTACGATTCATCTTAAAATGATGTGAAACACTCCACTGAGGTGTTCCTAACGAATAATTATGCCAAAATAAGTTATTTTTATAAATTTATATCCAAATAGTCAGAAAGCAGTGCCAGTGTTATAAACGAATTACACTATGTGACTACTATTGGTGCAATCATTGTCGTAATGTTTATGCTCAATAAATATTTACATTTGTACATACATGTAGTTGTGTTCTCTGAAATGGTACAGTCAATGCTCTAATTAATCGACTCCTTAACCACAGCAGAATTATTGGTAACTTTTCAGGATTTAGTCGGAAATATGGCTTGTTGCCATTCATCGGAAAGCTCTCGGCGAGAGCTTTCCGATGAATGGCAACAAGCCATATTTCCGACTAAATCCTGAAAAGTTACCCATAATTCTGCTGTGGTTAAGGAGTCGATTAATTAGAGCATTACTTTACAGTCAATGCGGTTGGAATTTTTGACAATCTTAGTTCATTGCTCTATTCTTCCAATTAGCAGAGGTCGATTTAATGTTTTAAATTTGTATAGCATTTTGCAGCACTGGGTAGATTTTGTTTAGCATTCCCTACCAATAAATGTTTTTTCATTGTAAATTTGTTAACAGAAATAAGAAATGGCATCGCAAATTGCGATGCGAATCTAGTTAAGTTGAGCCCTGTTTCAATGGGTATAGTGTTTCAATACTACTGATTGGTTTTATTCAATGAAATAAGTCCATATATATCTATATTTCAGGCTGTTTTGCTTGTGGCACGGAAACTGGCTTCAGAGTATATAACGCAGATCCCTTGAAAGAAAAAGAGAGACAAGGTAGGTTATATGTCCCTTACTGGCAGCTGGAAGAATGTGCCTTGCATTATTCATGGAATAGATCAGAGGTTCATTGAGTGTCTGTCTCATTTAAAATTATGTCATTTACCTTAAGGCTGTGGTTAATTATACCCTCATCCAAGTATGTGGGTATACTGGATTACATGCATCTGTCCATGCATCAGGGTGTCCATCTGCTCATATATCGCAAATATTTGTTATTGGATCTTGATGAAATTTCGTACATGTATGTAGGTTTGGCATCAGGAGGGCTTTCAAAAGAGGGTTCATTAACATTGTTCACATTTTCCGTTCAAGAGTTATCCCTCTTTGTTTATCTGTTCAAATGTTGGATTTCCGTCCGTCCGCTCATATATCTCAACCATGGGTTATCAGATCTCGATGAAATTTGGTATACAGGTTTGACGCCAGAAGGCCTTTCAAAAGAGGGTTTATTGATGTTGTTCACATTTTCCATTCAACAGTTATCCCTTTTTGTTTATCTGAAAATGTTGGATTTCCATCTGTCCGCTCATATATCTCAACCATGCGCTGTCGGATCTTGATGAAATTTGGTATGCAAATGAGGTGGCAGTTATGCTATCATTTTATATTAGTAGATACTGGCAGTTGATATATGCATCAAGCCTACATCTTGGTTCATGCAAGTATTTGTAATTAGAGAGTATATTCATCAATTTAGAAATTATCTCTTCCATCATTTTCCAAGATATGGCTCCCCTTTGTTGATTTAAGGAGAGTTATTGTGGCCCCATTTTGAAATGGCCAGGCCTGCTACACCATCTCATAATAACATCCAGCATTCAGGAATCTTGACTTTTGTTGCCCCCTTTTGAAATGAAATGGCCATGCATGCCTGCTACACCATCTCATAATAGCATCTAGCATGCATGAATCTTCACTTTTGTGGCCTTGAAATGGCCATGCCTGTTACACTATCTCATAATAAGTTCCATCATGCAGGCATCTTCACTTATGTGACCCAGTTTTGAAATGGCCAGGCCTGTTACACTATCTCATTATAATGTCCAGCATGTGGCCAGGTCTGCTACACCAAATTGGCTTTTCGTGAAATATTTATTAGACCATGTCATAGAATTTTGTTTAGATCCTAGTGAGCATACATGTATGTGTAGTAAAATTCTTTTTTCTTCTCAGATTTTGCAGATGGAGGAATTGGAGGAATTGAGATGTTATTCAGATGTAACTATCTGGCACTGATTGGTGGCGGTAGCAATCCTAAATACCCGCAAACCAAAGGTGGGTGAGAATAAATATTATCTCACACAGTTGTGACTAATTGAGACTCACTTCATACCAATCTTCAACATTGGATGGTAATTAGTCCAGATATACATATCGTAGAATGAAATAAATTAGATTTAAGAAATCATACAAAAGTCAGCAAACACTTGTCACTATAAATTTGCGCTAATACTTCACAAATAACGTGTGACTTACAGTAATGCCCTAATTAATCGACCCCTTAACCACAGCAGAATTATGGGTAACTTTTCAGGATTTAGTCGGAAATATGGCCAGTAGCTTTTTCACTTAAAGGTACACAATCCGATTCGATGGTCCCCATATCATCAGATTCCAACAACAACAACATTTTATTGAAATGCCGCTTCAGTTATCAGAATCGATTAATTGCCAAAAAATAATACTAACTACGGTCAACTACAGTATAAAATTGCCCAAAAAGTGTTACATATTAACATTTTAATCAACACAATTTGGTATCGAGAGCATGTCGGTCAGCATTTGTCAAATATTTGCCAGGCGACCAAATATTTCAGGTGGTGAAAAATAACATATTTCAAAAATTGATATCTGATAACTCTGAACTTTGATGGGTGGGTTCCTCAACTCGAATAAAATATTTTTTATCTCCAAAGCCAAAGAAATAGTAATTTAGGAGCTTTAATTCGGATTATGCATCTTTAATTGAGAGTATTGATTATTTGACATTCCAGTTATGATATGGTATATCTGAGAGTATTAATTATTTGACATTTTAGTTATGATATGGGATGACTTGAAGAAGAAACATGTGATAGAATTAGAGTTTTCCAGTGAGGTTCGTGGAGTTCGTCTTCGGCGTGATAGGTGAGCTGATTTTTTATGTGTTTAACCCTTTCATGACAGGAGCTGTGCTGGTGCAGCATTAAAGACCATGTGGCTGTGCCAGTGCATTCTCTTATATTTGCGAGTCTCCCATATGGAGCCTCGCATATATAAGAGAATGCTGGCTTACAAGGGCAAGGCAAATATTGTTAGGCCAATGAATTCTCTTATATATGCGAGGCGCCATATGGGTGACTCACGCATACCGTATATAAGAGAATGCATTGGCACAGGGTTTTTGCAAAAATTCAAGAAGCACCAGTCATGAAAGAGATATAGACCATCGTGAATTACTCATTAGATGTTAACCCTTCCATAAGTTGAGCTTCCTGAAATTTGACGAAAACCCTGTTCCAATGCATTCTCTTATATATTCAAGTTTCCCATAGGGAGCCTCCCATATATAAGAGAATTCATTGATCTAACAATATTTGCCTTGCCCTTATAAGCCATGCATGTGAGGTTCCCTATGGGAGACTCGCATATATAAGCGAATGCAGTTGCCATGATCTTTAATTCTGCACCAGCACACTCCCCACAGCTATCATCATGAAATGGTTAATGTGTTAACTCTTTCACTGCTGATCGCGACTTGAGTTGAATCCTGACACCTTTGTCTCGTAACATCAATCCATGGGAAGTAACTCTATATTCTGTGAAAACAGTGTGCGTGATGTAATAAATTTTGTAATGAGAAACTCCCAGTTTATTTTTTTATATTTCGGGATGTTGACCATCTTGTTTTGTGATTAAGTGGTCGCATGTCACGTGACCCTCCTGGTATGGGAAGTGTTTTCCATTCCACAGAGACCAATACCTACCTGCATACCAAGTTTCAGAAATATACCTCTGCATATACAAGTTATTGCGAAATACCCAATAATATATGTATTTAGCAGAAATATACTAACTTGTTTTCGGTTCTCAATACTAACTAACACCAACTTGCATACCAAATTTCTCAGATACAAAAGTTATTGAGAAATAATGAATTTTCCTTATATTTCGGTGTGGTGGCCATCTTGTTTTGTGATCATGTGGTCACTATCGCGTGACCCTGACAGACTGGGAAGTGTTTTCAATTCGCAAGTCCAATATCTAACTGTGCACCAAGTTTCACAGACATACCTTTACAGACACCCAATCAATATGTATTTAGCAGCAATATACTAACATTATCTTATATTTCGGATGGTGGCCATCTTGTTTTGTGGTCACATGATCGTGGTCACGTGAAATGTGACACTGGCGGACTAGAACATATTTTCTATTCCCAATACTGATACCTACTTACATACCAACTTTCATGAAAATATCTCTACAAATACAAAAGTTATTGAGAAATACTGAAATTTTCTTATATTTTGGGGTGGCGGCCATCTTGTTTGTGGTCACGTGACAATGGTGTACTGGGGCATGTTTTCGATTCCCCAGACCAATACCTATATGCATACCAAGTTTCATGAAAATAGCTCAGCAGATACAAAAGTTATTGAGAAATACCCAATCCATATGTATTTAGCAGCAATATGCTACATGTATAGTATGCTTGGCAGTAAGAGATCTTTCTTTCCAATTTTTTTTTAAGTTGCTATATTCTTTTTAAATCGAAATTTAGGTGATTCTGGAACATTTCTAGAATTGGCATTGGCTGTTTCAATGACTTCCATTTTTAGCTCAACTTTACTTTGTAAAGTTTGAGCTATTGCCATTGCTTGGTATCCGTCGTGCTTGTGTGTGTGCATGATTCGTCAACAATTTCCTTTAGCACGGGCTACAGTTCGTACCTTTGGTCTGATTATTATGAAATTTGTCATGGATGTTGAAATTGACATGTAGATGGGAACGAGTCATTTTGGGGTCATTCGGAATAAAAACATGGCCGCCAGTGGCCATCTTGGATTTCAAAATTCAATCCATTAGCACGGGCTACAGGCCGTACTGTTCGTCTTATTGTCATTAAATTTGTCATGGATGTTAATATTGACATGTAGATGGGAACGAGTAATTTTGGGGTCATTCGGCCAAAAAACATGGCCGCTGGTGGCCATCTTAGATTTTACTCTTTGCATGACTAAATCCTTTAGCACGGGCTACAGGTCGTACCTTTAGTCTGATCATCATAAAATTTGTCATGGCTGTTGAAATTGGAATGTAGATGGGAACGAGTCATTTTTGGGTCATTCGGAAAAAAAACATGGCCTCCAGCAGCCATCTTGGATTTCAAAATTCAATCCATTAGCACGGGCTACAGGTCTTACTGTTCATCTGATCATCATGACATTTGTCGTGGGTGTTAATATTGACTTGTTGATGGGAACGAGTAATTTTGGGGTCATTCGGCCAAAAAACATGGCCGCTGGCAGCCATCTTAGATTTTACTCTTTGTATGACTAAATCCTTTAGCTCGGGCTACAGGTCGTACCTTTAGTCTGATCATCATAAAATTTGTCATGGCTGTTGAAATTGACATGTAGATGGGAACGAGTTATTTTGGGGTTATTCGGCATTAAAACATGGCTGCCAGCGACCATTTTGGATTCTACTCTTTGCATGACTAAAGCTATCGAATGTTTTTGAATTGTTGGAAAACATAGCCGCCAGCAACCATCTTAGATTTTACTTCTATATGCATGTATATATCTTTTTATGTTGATAAACTAGTATTAGACATTCAACTTTCCACATTCCTAATCACTCCATCGACAGTAACACATTAAATTATTCCCTTTCCAAGTTGAGCTACAGTGTCATTGACACTTTCATTCTTTAGACTCACTGGATATATTCCTTTATTCATTCATTTTGGTAAAAGGAATGCCGGGAGAAACTTTTGACTAATGTTAATTATTATATCATTTTGAAAAGTGCTGTTATATGTACATGACCCGCCTGAACCCTACTCTCATATTCAAATCTATTATTTGAACGTCCCTATAAATGAAATTATGGGAATCAATAGTCTTCATTTGGTGTCTTCTTTTATTATCAGTACATCCCTACAAGTGAAGAATAAACCATTTTAATAAGTTTAGAAGTGAAAGGGAAAATTCATTCAGGAATAAATGGTATAATATCATTGTTTAAATATTCAAAATTCTAAAATGTTAATTTTGCAGGATTGTTGTCGTCCTGGATACAATGATCAAAGTGTACACATTCACCCAGAACCCTGCTCAGTTACATGTGTTTGAAACTTGCCATAATCCAAAAGGTGTGTGTTAGTTATATCCTCACTAATAAAGTGAATGGTAATCAGGGTTCGTGCTGCCGCTTGCCAAATTTGCCAATAGCAAAAAATAATTCATTTGGCAAATATTTTGGCAAGGGAGTTTTTATTTATGGTATGTGAACAATCTGGTCATAAAACATCATCGAATGTGATTTATTCGTTATATGTGTGCCGACATACAGACAAAGGGAATCCCAATCAAGAAATATTTCAACTTAACATGGTTAGCTGTGATATGTCAAAAGTTATATGCAAGCCTTGAAATAGCGTGTCTGTCATTTGCAGAATGAGGTCCCCAGAGGGTGAATTTAGTGATGCTACCCCGCATAGCGGGCTAGCATCACCAAATTCACCCTCTGGGGGACCTCATTCTGCTTACACCTCAGCCGAATGAGGTCCCCAGAGGGAGAATTTGGTGATGCTAGCCCGCTATGTGGGGTAGCATCACTAAATTCACCCTCTGGGGACCTCATTCTGCAAATGACAAACACACTATTTAAAGGCTTGGTGATATGTGATTTTCTTTTGTTTTCACAAAACGGTAATCCCTTCTTTCTGTGATAATCAAACTTCAAACTTTTATCAAACAGCTAATCGATCGTGGTTAAAATATGTATTAGAAAAAAGCGACAATCTGAATTTTTTTTATTGAGGCTAGTATATGTAATTTGTAACATGCTCTGAATGTAGATACGGTCACTTTGCATGAAACAGCAAAATGAATTATTTTCACAGTAAATCACCCTTTGTCTGTTTGGATTATGGACGCATGTAATTATTTTCACAGTAAATCACCCTTTGTAAATGTAATTATTTTCACAGTAAATCACCCTTTGTCTGTTTGGATTATGGACGCATGTAATTATTTTCACAGTAAATCACCCTTTGTAAATGTAATTATTTTCACAGTAAATCACCCTTTGTCTGTTTGGATTATGGACGCATGTAATTATTTTCACAGTAAATCACCCTTTGTAAATGTAATTATTTTCACAGTAAATCACCCTTTGTCTGTTTGGATTATGGACGCATGTAATTATTTTCACAGTAAATCACCCTTTGTAAATGTAATTATTTTCACAGTAAATCACCCTTTGTCTGTTTGGATTATGGACGCATGTAATTAGTTTCACAGTAAATCACCCTTTGTCTGTTTGGATTATGGACGCATGTAATTATTTTCACAGTAAATCACCCTCTGTTTGGATTATGGACGCATGTAATTAGTTTCACAGTAAATCACCCTCTGTTTGGATTATGGACGCATGTAATTAGTTTCACAGTAAATCACCCTTTGTCTGTTTGGATTATGGACGCATGTAATTATTTTCACAGTAAATCACCCTCTGTTTGGATTATGGACGCATGTAATTATTTTCACAGTAAATCACCCTTTGTCTGTTTGGATTATGGACGCATGTAATTAGTTTCACAGTAAATCACCCTTTGTCTGTTTGGATTATGGACGCATGTAATTATTTTCACAGTAAATCACCCTCTGTTTGGATTATGGACGCATGTAATTATTTTCACAGTAAATCACCCTTTGTCTGTTTGGATTATGGACGCATGTAATTAGTTTCACAGTAAATCACCCTTTGTTTGTTCGGATTATGGACGCATGTAATTATTTTCACAGTAAATCACCCTTTGTTTGTTCGGATTATGGACGCATGTAATTATTTTCACAGTAAATCACCCTTTGTCTGTTCGGATTATGGACGCATGTAATTATTTTCACAGTAAATCACCCTTTGTCTGTTTGGATTATGGACGCATGTAATTATTTTCACAGTAAATCACCCTCTGTTTGGATTATGGACGCATGTAATTAGTTTCACAGTAAATCACCCTCTGTTTGGATTATGGACGCATGTAATTAGTTTCACAGTAAATCACCCTTTGTCTGTTTGGATTATGGACGCATGTAATTATTTTCACAGTAAATCACCCTCTGTTTGGATTATGGACGCATGTAATTATTTTCACAGTAAATCACCCTTTGTCTGTTTGGATTATGGACGCATGTAATTAGTTTCACAGTAAATCACCCTTTGTCTGTTTGGATTATGGACGCATGTAATTATTTTCACAGTAAATCACCCTCTGTTTGGATTATGGACGCATGTAATTATTTTCACAGTAAATCACCCTTTGTCTGTTTGGATTATGGACGCATGTAATTAGTTTCACAGTAAATCACCCTTTGTTTGTTCGGATTATGGACGCATGTAATTATTTTCACAGTAAATCACCCTTTGTTTGTTCGGATTATGGACGCATGTAATTATTTTCACAGTAAATCACCCTTTGTCTGTTCGGATTATGGACGCATGTAATTATTTTCACAGTAAATCACCCTTTGTCTGTTTGGATTATGGACGCATGTAATTATTTTCACAGTAAATCACCCTTTGTTTGTTCGGATTATGGACGCATGTAATTATTTTCACAGTAAATCACCCTTTGTCTGTTCGGATTATGGACGCATGCAGTCATTGCAACAATGCATAATGCTTATTAATGACGACATTGAATATCACATATTTATTATGTCAGTATTTTATGATAAGCGAGTTTAAGACAATAGGTTAATCAGCGAATTTGAATGGCAACGGATTAATTGGTGACTGTGTTGTCAGCAAGGATTCAGGGTGAAATAATATCTATGCTTTTATGACAGATACATGTAGTTTGATGACTGTATATAGCGATATTAAATAGTTTCCCTTTAAACTAAAATATTTTTATAACTCAAAATGAGTGAAATAGAGAGTGTATTTGAGCAAAAAAGCTGTAGCCGGCTGTGACTTATATAAGACATGCGCAGTAGGAAGCTACAGCGGCCAGGGGAATGAATGGCGACTATCACTAAACATTGTACTCCGACTCTGATAGGAGAATTTCTTATCGGGGAGATCTTTTTTTAATACTGCTCCTTGGGGACACATAATTGTCATTCCCATTTTGTTGGCATAAAACTAGATATTTTATATCTATGATATTTTTATTGTTTGGTGAATAATTAAACTTCGTAAAAATATATATAATTATATCTTGTTTGCATATGCCGATTTAGAGAACGAGATATAATCACATATCATACTCTTTTAAATATCAGATTTATGGAGGCATGGACTTAGTACGAGTGTTAATTGATTCAAATGTGCTTGCTGCAGCGAGCGAGACCATTGGTGAATTGATATAGCAACATAATGCCAACATTATGCCGGTATAATATTATCCATCAGCCACATTCCAAGTTCGGAGTAGCGGTACAATAGTTAGTGACCACCAGCTGTGGCCAGCTGCAGCTTTCTGTAGCTTTCTACTGCGCATGCCTAGCTGGCTACAGCTGTAGCCTGTGTTGCTCAAATACACTCAGAGTTTTGGGTAATTTTGGAGATTCCTTGTCATATGTGTATTACATTAACCCTTTACCCAACAAACCGGCCAAAACCGGCCAAATAAAGCTTCAACAGCCTAAATATCTTCGGTCTGTCTCAATAGAACCATACAAATATGGATATCATTGGAACCGGCTCCTTGACCACATTGTGATAGTTACAGTTAGCCCTGTGCCAATGCATTCTCTTATATATGCGAGTCGACCATAGGTCGCCTCGCATATATAAGGCCAAACTTTTTTATTTTCCTGCTTTACGGATCCGCCGACCCTGTTTTATATGGCCCGACAAGGAAATAAAAATCAAATATAATTTTTATTTTTATTTTCACAGCCGACAGCTGTTTCTGCTTATCAGTAACGAATTATCTAACCACATTTCACTGATTAAAGATGCATAGGACACACCAACTATAGATATCTCTGGCTTTAATTACTTTTAACTACATCCATGAAAACTGAGAAGTCAGCTTGAGTTTATATGTGTTGGCCACCAAGATACCTGTTTGCTTTCTATAAATCTTGACATCTCTTTAAAACTTTAAATGGCCTTTAGAATACATTTTGTATTCCTGGGAATTTACGGTGATCTTTATGACTGAAGACTGAAGAGTATGTGGGTTTGCTCAAGTTGCACATTCACTATTTATCACTACCGGTACCACTAATCTCACCATTCCCATGTGTTTATTAACCTCTCTATACTAAATACTCATTGACCAGACAAGTAGATTCCTCAGGAAAGGTTCAGATAATAAGTTCAACAAGTTCTAAACTTATTATGTGAACATTTCCCACCAACTAATAGGAATCCTTCTGCAAATATATTATCTGTCGGCTACTTATTTTTCCATGACATCCATCCAGATGAATAATGGACTATTTCAATGTATACATTATAACTGAATGGGGGAGTCCATTTATTCAATAATTAAAATGTTGAACAAAAACAAACCCTTTATTTCTGGATTTTTTCAATATTATTCAATAATCTGAGCTATGTTTCAAATAATAGTACTGGATTTGAATTTTGTGATATACATCCGAAAAGTGTTCTCTATAAATGACTGACAGAGAATTATATATAAAGACACAGTTACAACCTTAGCGAATGTCCAAAAAAAAAAAAATGATTCGAGCATTTTTATTTTTATTTTTTTTCCGTCCGACCCTACCAAAACAAGGTTAAAAAAATCCGTAAAGCAGAAAAATAAAAAAGTTTGGCCTAAGAGAATGCATTGGCCTAAACAAAATCTGTTTTAAACACTTTTTACCATTTTTTCTTACATTTTTAAACAATTTTATAATTTTTAATGTGTTAAGCCAATGCATTCTCTTATATATGCGAGGCGACCTATGGTCGACTCGCATATATAAGAGAATGCATTGGCACAGGGCCCTTCTGTTGGGTAAAGGGTTAAGCCTAGATAACATGTGGCTTACTAGAACAAGAACTCCTTCTAACTATCCACCTTGTTTCAGGTCTTTGTGTTATGTGCCCTAACAGTAACAATTCACTCCTATCATTCCCTGGTCGTAACAGTGGCCATGTCCAGATCATCGATTTGGCAAACACAGAGAAATCGCCTGTAGACATAGATGCACATGAAGCACCACTCAGCTGTATTACTATGAATCAACAGGGTACTAGGTTAGCCACATCATCAGAAAAGGTAAGCTCCATGACAGTTATTGACACATAAATTTCATTGATTGACTGGGTATTTACTTTAGGCAGCTGAGAATAAAATGTACCCAATACATCTTTAGCCCTTTCTATTCTAAATATTCATTGACGAGTTGTTCTCTCTTAGGAAATGTTCAGATAATAAGTTCAACAAACGACCATAGGTCGTTTGTTGAACTTATTATCTGAACTTTTCCCACATTGAATATGAATCAATCTGCTCTTGTAGTAATGGTTTTCTGTCTGTTTTCTGCTTTTATTATCTGAACACCCCTCAAAATAAATAATGGACCACCCAATGCATACTTTTAAAACTAAATGGGAGAATCCATTCAGTATAGAAAGGTGTTAAAGATGGCGTATCCCTGAACATTCTGTATTGTTTCAGGAGTATAAAAATCTATCATATATTTTGGAACTTCTGTCTGTCTGTGTGTGTGTCTTATAGACTTGAAAACTGCTGGACTGATCCAACTCAAATTTGTTGTGTGGGCCTACTTTGATCCTGGAAACAATATGGGCAGGTCCAATTTCACGAGCGACCATGTCCTTGACCTTGACCTCGCTCATATAGGCTCATATAGGCATGTTTCTGGACTGACGCTGTAATTATTCTTCCCAGACGGAAGCGATCACAAAGAAATCCCAAAATAGCCTGGACGATGTTGGGCACATCAGCTAGTTAAATAATAATTTAGTCAGAGAGACCAGTTAGCAATAGATTATGTCACTAGAAAATATCTGTTTTCCCAATTTTTCTCACAAAATGGGACAGGAAAAATTACTGGATGTCTGCGTATATTTCCTGATGATCCCTCCAGATAAAAAATAAACCATTCTAATGTATAATTTAGTGACTAAATGGGAGAATCCATTCAGTAAAAAAAGGTTTAATCTGAGTTGCTGGATACTGCACGGAAAGGAACATTAATGTGGACACCTGGGAACTACATTTAAACATGTTTTCTGGCACATTAGTCTGAGGTTTTTTATTTCAGGGTACATTAATCCGAGTCTTTGACACAAACACAGGTGCTAAACTCCACGAGCTTAGAAGGGGCGCTAATCACGCTGTGATATATTGGTGAGTTTTTATATTATTGTTCCGTTTTTATATTATTGGTCCATCTGGCCGTCCATCCATTCGCTCTTGGTTTCCGGATGATAACTTTAGATAGTCTCAACTGAATGGAATGAAATTGGGTATGTATATTTACTAGCTCAAAATACAGGTCAAGTTTGAATTTGGGTTCCACCCACCAATTTTCCCCAGGGTTATGGCCGTTTTTGTTGGAATTACAGCAATGCCCTAAATAATCGACTCCTTAACCACTGAGAGCTTTCCGATGAATGGCAACAAGCCATATTTCCGACTAAATCCTGAAAAATTACCCTTAATTCTGCTGTGGTTAAGGAGTCGATTATTTAGGGCATTACTGTACCTCAGGCCATGCCCAAGCGATGCCCTTGTTAGTAATTGCTGCTGTACACCTCTCCAAATTATAATCATTTATCTGTACATTCCAAATACTGAACAACTTTACAGTTTTGACATCCAGACTGAGACAGGTTTAGATCGTAAAACGGCAATCTTCAAACTTGAGTCGCCATTAGCTACTGATTGTCAGTTGATTCACGTTATTGATAGATGTTTCCGTTTTGTACAAACTTGTTTGGATCATCCAAAGTTCATAAGGCAACTTAAAACTTGTGTCAAGCGCGATAACCCAATGTAGGTAGTCTGCATACCACTGCCTTACTGTACATTAACCCTTTCATGATGGGAGCTGCGCTGGTGCAGCATTAAAGACCTTGTAAGCCAGTGCATTTTCTTATATATGCGAATCTCCCATATATAAGAGAATGCACTGGCTTACAAGGTCAAGGTAATTATTGTTAGGCCAATGTATTCTCTTATTTATGCGAAGCTCCCTATGGGAGACTCGCATATGTAAGAGAATGCATTGGCACAAGGTTTGTAAGAAAGTTTCAGGAAACTCTAGTCTTGGAAGGGTTAACAAGATGTCTGAGAATGAGATTAATTTGTTCACCCAAAATCACATATAAAAGCATGTGAAGTTTGTTTTAACTCTTGCCGCGGTGTGGATGCTCATTAAATTGTTATCAAAGCGGGCGGATTCTGAGACTGAGACTGAGTCTCACAGAGTTCATAGTTTTTTTATTGACACATAATTATGATTTTCCTTGAGGTCGCCATTCAACTTATAAGTGTATATGTCGAGCGTTTGCACAGATATATCAGGCGGTGCTTTAGTAGCCGAGAATATTTCTATAGCAACCCAAGTTTGAAGTTTTATGAATTAAACGTCTCTAATATTGAGGTTTAGATGGATTTCTAATTTGACCCACGTACATAATGCTCTATGCTGAAACAGGACAATAGTATCTAGTAGTGAGGCAGCTACAGGGCTTAAAATCTGACAATAATTGGAATCATGATTCTCAGTTTGATTCTCGGAAAAGCAGCTGATTCGCTGTAGAAATGCTATATTTTGATTCTCGCAAACATTTATGAATTTCAAGGCTTGAGCTATGTTCTATTTCCAAACAAAAAAGTCTGTGTTAGGTTCCACAGTGATTTCTTTAGTTGTCAGTGAGACATGAAACATAAAATGTTATAGTCTGTTCCAGAAATAATGGCCATGGGCAACTGAAATTTGTCCCTGAGCTAGCCGATGCAGTGGTGATATGTGAACCAGAAATAAATAACCTGAGAAATATGAAATTGACTTTGTCTGGCCTTAATGTAAGAAATGTTTCCTGCCGAAGACAAGGACAATGTGTATTGTATGAAAATACATTTTTTTATCACTCATGTTTATTAGTGGTCGAAAATATTTCTGGAATTTGGACAAAATAACTCCTCACAATGAAATATCTTTTTCCAGTGTATATGCGGCATGCCTTATAGACAACAGTCATCATGATAAATACGTAGTAAAAATTGTACAATTTCACTAAGAATTGAATCAGATAATATCCCATTGAGTACTCAGAGGGATGTTTGCCCAATTTTATTAACTCCATTTTATTATTTCAGTATTAATTTCAATCAAGATTCTACGTTACTGTGTGTGTCCAGTGATCATGGAACTGTGCACATATTCTCTACGGAAGACCCCAAGAAAAACAAACAGTCAAAGTGAGTAAGGCTGTCCAGGCTTGACTGTCTCCATTCTGATATAGCTACAAGCCTTGAAATAGTGTGTCTGTCATTTGCAGAATGAGGTCCCCAGAGGGTGAATTTAGTGATGCTACCCCGCATAGCAGGCTAGCATCACCAAATTCACCCTCTGGGGACCTCATTCTGCTGAGGTGTAAGCAGAATGATGTTCCCAGAGGGTGAATTTGGTGATGCTAGCCCGCTATGTGGGGTAGCATCACTAAATTCACCCTCTGGGGACCTCATTCTGCAAATGACAGACACACTATTTCAAGGCTTGTATAGCTACCCCTGAAAAAGTGAATTTCTAACCATTTTATGGCTAAATGAAGTAAAATAAGCAGCACAATCTTGAGTTATCTGTCATAGGGTGGCTACTGGATGGGAGTGGGGAGGGGGTGGCAACATACACTTACTCAGGAAGGAAATGACATGGTACAAGACTTGTTTTTGCAGTACTTGTACTGCTTAAAGTAAATAAATTGACAGACTACAATTAACCTATTCTGATGATAATTTATTTAGCACAAAACTATGGGCGTTTACTGCTACGCTGATTTGGCCATGTCAAACGGGTGATGGGAATATTTTGCAGGACAACTCATTTCAGGTTTTATGCGATGCGAGTTATTTTAGGAAATTGCGGTAAGTCTGATCTGGCTGTGTCAAGCTATAGCAATGCAGAAATCTCGCAGGACAACACATTTTTGGTTTTCGCGGATGTATCTTCACAGATGTCTCATTGTTGCAGTATGTAACTTTTATGAGCGCGTTAGTTGCTTTCGATATGAACTGTAGCTGAGCCAATCTTGAAGATTTTATTGCGTGAACACAATATAACAGCTAATTTTGCTGATGACATATGTCTCACTTCTAATGTAGAATAAAGGTCGTATTGCAAAGTATCGGGTGTGTATTTAATCCGGTTAGTAGATTTTTGTTTTGGTCTGCATTTAGAGGCCTTCTGGTGTGGTGAATGAGAAACATGCAGTAATAAGCCATAATTGTTGTAACAATTTGAAGGATTAGTTGTTTTAACGGAACTCTGAGGTGGTGCATTCATGAAACCAATATATTTTATATTATAATTTATATATATGCCTAATATTATGATTTTGAGGGTGTTACCATTTCTGACTATGGTTTTCTTATTACTAACTTATTAACTTTTTTGTGGAAACCTATGTTTATTTTTAATAAAGTAATCTAATATTTCTTCTCCAGCTTTGCCTCAGCACCATTCTTCCAGAAGTACTTCAATTCCAAGTGGAGTTTCTCTAAATTCCAAGTCCCTGGCGGAGCGCAGTGTGTTTGTGCTTTTGGAGCAGATCCAAATTCTGTTATTGGTGAGTTGTTCCATGAAATGTCAATTTCCCATTTCTCAGGCCAAAACTTTTGAAAAGCATGCCAGCGCGCATTTTTTTATTTTATTTTTTATTTCTAAGAGGATACGCTAACCCTGGATCGGCTAGCTCTGCGTTCATTTCAGTTGCCGTGACCATTATTACTCAAACATAATGTCCATAAAAGATTCCATGCGATTTATTTCGTAAAACAATCACCTAATAAGGTATCATTGACACATTTTTTGTTTTGTTTTATTTACATAATAACTTTCAAACAGATACAAAAAACATAGCCGATTTCAATAATTTTTGGTATACAAGTTTCTTGCCACAATATCTCAAATAATTGAGCAAACAGGGTTGGTCCTATTTTTTTTTTGCCTCAGTTACTGATCTTTGTTCGTCAATTTTCTCCGATATTTTTCAGATATATATCTCCAAAAATAAGAACCCATTTCAATAATTTTTGGTATTGATGTTGCTAGCGGATGGAAATTTCAGTATTTGGCTATCAACCTGCCCATGTTCGAATTTGCACCATGGGGGTATGTCAGCACTGGCGGTGCAACCTCTTGTCGAACTTGCAAGCTAAATATGTCCACAAATAAATTATGGAAAATTATGCAACTACCCATCAATAAGTATCCAGTTATCAAAGCATTAAATAAAATAAAGGATGTAATGCTGATTATAATCGTCTTTAACCCCCCCAAAAACAATTGATGGATTGACACATATGTTAAGCAGTTGATGTTACAACACACATGTGTTACTTTGTAGCACTTACTAGGTGAGGTGAGGATACATACAGATAGAGTTGGGCTACTCGGTAGGCAGACTAGATTTATAGGTGCCAGAGCATGTATCTGACTAAGGTGATAAATTGGTAATGAACAAGCACAGTACAGAAATAATTCTTCAAAAAGTTTAGGTACTTCAATTTAAGGTTTGAACATAACAGCGAGGTAAAATCTAAGATTGAGCCAACTTTAGGCATTTCGTACACAAATCTGATACACAAATTGAGTCTAGATCTCGATGATGAACATGGATTACACCCTTCATGTTTCTGTTACAGTGATATGTGCTGATGGAAGTTACTACAAGTTTGTGTTCAATCCGAAGGGCGAGTGTACCAGAGATGTCTACGCACAGTTCCTTGAGATGACAGACGACAGGTCATGAGATATCTATGTACAGTTTATGGAGATAATGAATGACTGTCATCAATCAGAAGATACATCTTATTTTGAAACGTCTACTAGAATTATATCTTGATGACCTGTGTATGATACTTAAGATATAGATGTTGATTTGCTTGCATTTCATGGAGTATGGATGTAAGCTTGTCTGACATTTTGTGTGGGATGAAAAAGCATTCCACACATAAAAATGTCAGGCCACCTAGTATCCGTACTCAATGGAACACAACAAAATCATCATCCAGTTCTTATATTTACACTCAACTTGCAAATTAAAAGGGCATTTATCGCTCATTTTGAATGCAATCCAATCAATATGAAAACAGTTGGGGCCTGCATGCGACATCACATGATGTGATTTCAACTAACCAACATCCTCCTTTCAGAATTTCAGGTTCCACAGCGTGAATGCATTTAGGAGTGTAAATATAGTGCGATGAAAACAGTTGAACAATTCTTTTGGTCAAACAACAACAAATCTGGAATGATGATGATTCATGCACCAAGTTTAGGGACCCACTAATAACTCTACCATGGTCATCTTTCTCCCATCACCCATAATTTTTCTAATTTAACACTTTCTTTACTAAATGGATTCTCCCATTCAGTTATAAAAGTATACATTGGAATAGTTTATTGTTCATCTGGAGGGATCTTTAGGAAATAACTATACCGACGAACAGATAATACAAGTGCAGAAGGATTCTATAATTGGTGGGAAATGTTCAACAAGGGGCCGTTTGTTGAACTTATTATCTGAACATTTCCTAGGGGAACTTCTCATCATTTTATAAAGAAAAGGGCTAAATCATGAAATATAAATGTTTTTTTTTCGTCTATGACATTGCTTTAGAATTGCATGAAATTCTATATTGGCTTCTATGGCTTTTTCTATGGCATCACCATTTGCTGTATCTAATTTCGAGGGCTGAGTATCCAAATTTCTGAGGGCTGAGTATCCAAATTCGCACAACACCATTGTTGTCTGTTCATACACAGCATACAGGTATCAACCTGATAGCAAAAATTCAATCAGTATAGCCAATTTTGAATCAAACCGAATCTGACAAATATTTAGAATCACATCAAAACGAATGCAGGGCCTTGTTTAACCCTTTACCCAACAAACCAGCCAAAACCGGCCAAATAAAGCTTCAACAGCCTAAAATATCTTCGGTCTGTCTCAATAGAACCATACAAATATGGATATCATTGGAACCGGCTCCTTGACCACATTGTGATAGTTACAGTTATGCCCTGTGCCAATGCATTCTCTTATATATGCGAGTCGACCATATGTCGCCTCGCATATATAAGAGAATGCATTGGCCTAAAAAAAATCTTTTTTTAACACTTTTTACCATTTTTTCTTACATTCTTTAACAATTTTATAATTTTTAATGTGTTAAGCCAATGCATTCTCTTATATATGCGAGGCGACCTATGGTCGACTCGCATATATAAGAGAATGCATTGGCACAGGGCCCTTCTGTTGGGTAAAGGGTTAAGTTGACTGTATTTGGTCATCACATTGCACAGTGGTTCTTTCGATAAAGCATTAGTCTCTGATGTTTGAAGTTAACTGTATTTGGTCCTCACATTCAGCAGTGTCTCTGTCAAATAGGCGTTGATAAACCATTAATCTTCTCGTTTGAAGATAACTGTATTTGGTCATCACATTGCACAGTGTGTACATCGATAAAACAGTAGTCTTTTGATGTTTTAAGTTAACTGTATTTGGTCCTCCCATTGCGTAGTGTCTCCGTCGAATCGGAGTCGAGAAAGCAATAGTCTTCTGATGTTTGAAGTTGACCTCACATTACAGTGGCTCCGTCGATAAAGCATTAGTCTTCTGTTGGTGCTAATTATGGTGACGAGTTCTTGATGAGGGAAGGCAAGTGGGCAGTTAATTGTCTATTCACAAAATCCCAGTTGACTTCTCATTGTTGTACCTAATGCCTTGGGCCAATTCCATTCATTGCGCTGGGCTACAATGGGTAAATTACCCTGGGAAAAAGTTGGAATGAATTTTGGTGACCGGAGTAATCTAAAAATAGCACAGTTACAACTGCAAACAAAACATAATTTTTTATTGAGGAAATTTGACAAAACTCACATTGAGTGTGTCGAAAAAGACGAAGACTTAAGTAAATGAGCAAAAATATCTGATATTCACAATGAAACTAACGAGAATTTTTTACTTTTATCGAACAAGCAAAATATCTAATTTTAGAATAACCTTGACACTTAGTATCTAAAACTTTGGATACATAGCCAGAACACAACGCGCATCTTAATCGAGACTCTTTTATCGAATGAGTTGCGGATGGCGCAAGGATATATTTCGCGAGAGCGTAGCTCGAGCGAAATATAACTTTGCGCCGTCCGCAACGAGTTCGATAAAAGATTCGAGATTATGATGCAAGTTGTGTTCTGTATTTATTCTACACTGTTCAGTCAAATAAGTTCAATCCACGAATGTCAACTTCATTGTTACTATAGCTACCTTTATTGTGATTTAAGTCTGACAAATAACCAGTAATTATAGGGGGATCACCAGAAGCGGATGATCGACGTAATGTACGTCATCTTTCTTGGCGACAACGTCAACAAGAATAGTTCCGGCTTGTATTCCACTAGAGGTATACACTAATATGTATTCAATGGCTGGGATTCTGTTGAATACATGTGACTCACGTCAAATGGTGTGGAATAAATAATTTTAACTGTCATCCAATTGAATTATATATTTCAGAATTATATATTATATATTAATCATGACAAATAAAAAAAATAAAAATTTCATTTAATTCATTACATAAATATTTTCCATGTGCTTTCTCAGTTGACAACCGATCTTCGCATGGAAAGTGATGTCACATTACAATACGCTCACAGTTACACCACCTCGGCCATAGGTGTAGCGAGCCTAGCCCGGCGTATTTGCGCCCGGTCATTCCATTCATTGCCCATTGTAATTTCATTACCCATTGTAGCCGAACGTAATGAATGGAATCACCCCCTTGTAGATATACTAACAAATACTGGACCCAACCATATATTATATCTATATATATATATAGGAAATGATTTGGTAGCAGAGAAATAATAGGCTTACTTGTTGATTGTCACACGCAGGACGGGTCGATCTTACAATCAACTGCATACATGTATATCAATTAAGTGCTAAATTAACATTGCTGTCAATGTTAAAAAGACCCCCCCCCAACATATTCTATTTCCAGTAACCATTCTGTGACATACGGACTCATTGTATTCTATTTTTCTTTGTGTGAAGCCTTTATTATCCCTTCCATTACTGGAGCTTCCTGAAATTATGCGAAAACCCTGTGCCAATGCATTCTCTTATATATATGTGAGGCTCCCTATAGGCCTTGTTTGATGTAAAGTATGCTGTATTTGGAAGATTTGAAACCGTGATTCCTTGCTGAAGATCACATAACTAACATGGAAAAAGCAGCTGAATTACATATAAGATCCACTATTCCACCGGACACTTGTCAGTTCTCTTTTAATGAAGGCCTCACCAGAACAATGAATAAATAGACTACAAAGAGTCAGTGTGTCACAGAATGGTTACTGGAGTTACCATAATATGTTTGGGGGGAGTGTCTTTTTTTTTACATTGACACCAATGTTAATTTTAGCACTTAAAGGGGGACTGTACACTATGACTCAAGTCATAAACTCATTTTCATTATAATTACCATGTTGTTTGCATCGTTCATAGAGCACATGAGTGTATTTTGCACTAATTCATGGCTCAAATTCATTCATTTGTTGCATATATTATGTTGAGAATAAAAGGAGATGGTCAAATAAATGGTCGGATTTAGTGTACAGTACCCCTTTAAATATCAGTTTGACATGGAATTTCAAATCGATTTTATGGGGGAAAAAGTGCATCTATTTCAGTAAAATAATGTCACTGGCTGGTAGAGTAAGATACTTGACCAGGACACATCATCCCTAGTTGTCGACCGAAAACAAATTTGGGGGACTATAGAAATCATTGGTGTCCGTCCGTCTATCCCAGATGGTTTCCGGATGATAACTTTAGTTATCCGATTGTTTACAAATTTGGTATATGGATTGCTCACAGGAAAATACAGGTCAAGCTCGAATATGGGCGAAGTCCGCCCATTTTTACCAGAGTTATGTTCCTTGTTGGCTGAGAATTATTTTGGTTTCCAGATCAAGTAGGATATGGGTTCAGGCCACTCCTTTTTACTGAAGTTACATAAAACTAGGTGTGTTAACCCTTTACCCAACAGAAGGGCCCTGTGCCAATGCATTCTCTTATATATGCGAGTCGACCATAGGTCGCCTCGCATATATAAGAGAATGCATTGGCTTAACACATTAAAAATTATAAAATTGTTAAAGAATGTAAGAAAAAATGGTAAAAAGTTTTTTTTAGGCCAATGCATTCTCTTATATATGCGAGGCGACCTATGGTCGACTCGCATATATAAGAGAATGCATTGGCACAGGGCATAACTGTAACTATCACAATGTGGTCAAGGAGCCGGTTCCAATGATATCCATATTTGTATGGTTCTATTGAGACAGACCGAAGATATTTTAGGCTGTTGAAGCTTTATTTGGCCGGTTTGTTGGGTAAAGGGTTAACAACATAGACAGTTGGAAGGAGAGTTTTATTCAATGATTGTTCCAAGAATCTCTTTTTAATTTCTAAAAAGTCACCGGTGAAATAAAGCCACCTTATTTGGGGGATATGTGGACTAGCGGCTTTGTGTCTATAATTGGCCTCAATCAACCCTTGATTGTATCTACATGTAGTCTGATTTTATCGCTCAATAGTACTATATGGTTATGAATGTACTATAATTCCCTAAATAATGGACTCCTTAACCACAGCAGAATTATGGGTAATTTTTCAGGATTTAGTTGGAAATATGGCTTTTTGCCATTCAACGGAAAGCTCTCACTGTGAGCTTTCCGATGAATGGCAACAAGCCATATTTCCGACAAAATCCTGAAAAATTACCCATAATTCTGCTGTGGTTAAGGAGTCGATTATTTAGGGCATTACTGTAGATAGCTGCCGTAAGGCTGTCAGTGCCTTATGAATTCTTATGTCTTAGCATAAACCTATCAACCAAGGTTGGCCCATCATCTGTTAACTAAATAAAGATAATTATTTATTGCATTTCGTGATATCCAGTGGGAGACTAACAGTTTTACTTTCGCATATTTATTTATGAAAAGATATTTTTAATAGAAAAACCAGTCATCTACCACTGATAACCATAAAGCACTGTAATATTGTTATTCCAATTCAAATCCAATTTCAGTTGTTAAAGTTAGCGTTTCTCTTCATCAAGCCTGAGTATAGTGTGTCTGACATTTGCAGTATGAGTTCCCCGTGTGTGAATTTACTGATGCAATCATCACCAAATTCACCCTCTGGGAAAATTATTCTGCTTAGTCCTCAATGCTATTGGAGACCTTGGATCAGATTGAAGTTCCCCAGTTGATGTTGGTGATGTTCACCCATCAGTCACCTCGATAAGTGCTGCGATTTTATATTACAGATGGGGGTGTAAATCGCAGGTTGAGAAAAGTGGCGAGTACGCAGATGATAAGATGTTATTCTCTTCTACTAGTTGTCTGGAAATTAACCCTCATATCAATTAATACTTAAATCTTCTGTTATAATACATATAACCTTTCAGGACAGTTTTTTAGGCTATTTTTGGCCATCTTGCAGATACGGCAAACAAGCCTTAAAATAGGGTGTCTGTTATTTGCAGAATGAGGTCCCCAGAGGGTGAATTTAGTGATGCTACCCCGCATAGCGGGCTAGCATCACCAAATTCACCCTCTGGGAACCTCATTCTGCAAATGACAGGCTCACTATTTCAAGGCTTGATGGCAAAAGGGAAAACTCTCTTGTTAGTACCCCGTCATTAAAGCCAGTCATTTTGAAGGAAAGATTTCATTGTACCGAAATAAAAAAAAAATTATTTATGCCTTTGCAGGTCATTTACTCATTCATTTACTCATTAACCCTTTACCCAATAGAGCGGCCCTGTGCCAATGCATTCTCTTATATATGCGAGTCGACCATAGGTCGCCTCGCATATATAAGAGAATGCATTGGCTTAACACATATTAAAAATGATAAAATTGTCAAAGAATGTAGAAAAATATTATAAAAATTGTTAAAAAATGTAAGAATTTTTTTTAAATTGTTAAAGAATGTAAGAAAAATGGTAAGCCATCACAATGTGGTCAATGAACCGGTTCCAATGATATCCATATTTGTATGGTGTTATTGAGACAGACCGAAGATATTTTAGGCTGTTGAAGCTTTATTTGGGCGTTTTTGGGCGTTTTGTTGGGTAAAGGGTTAATCCTGATTAATCTTCAGTTTTTGTCTATGCTTTATTCATAATAAAGCTATTTGTAGTCTTGAAAATCGGGTTTTATAAATATTATGATCATTGTCCGGAAGAGATTCACTATCTTTATGTTTTAACTCGTTTCAATCAGACAAACATCAATTATTTATATTATAACCACTACAAATTCTTGCAACGAAGTTGTAATCTAGAAAGACAGGTAAACATATATCGCATCGGTGTGCATATCATATAGAATATTACAATATCTATAATGCATGTACAATACACATAATTATGTAACATGAATATCATATATTTCATCATGCTTACTCCGAAATACATGTATATCAATCCATTCAAGAAATTGATTGGCATTCAAATGGGAGGGTGCTACACATTCTTACGAATCTGAACGTAGATTGATAGTTAAATCTTCTCTCTCCGCAATACCTTAGCAGTCCTGGCTTAATCCGTTCAACCGATACAAAAACTTCTCATGCATAATCATCCTCTGCCAATCACACAACTGCCCTATGCAAACCTGGCACAGATCCAGCACCTTATGTTAACCCCTCTCTACAGAAATAATTCTTCGCTGAATTTTCTGCAATTTCTAATGATCTGTCGTTTTTTTGCGCTTCGCCTGAGACAAAATCTCCAGTGGAGTTATAGTTATCACCCTTCATCCGACCAGCCGTCCATCCATCCATCAACAATTGTCTTCTTCTCCAGAACCATAAGACTGAATCGGTTCATATTTGGTGTGGATGTTTCCTGGGTGATTCACATTCAGATTTGTTAAAATGAAGTCACCAGGTCAAATAGTTGCGAAGCCAGGGTCATAACTCTTTCCCTCCATAGTAATTCTCAAAATGACTTCTTCTCCAGAACCATAAGACCAAATGGGTTCATATTTGATGTGGATGTTCCCTAGGTGACTCACATTCAGATTTGTTCAATTGAGGTCACCAAATCAAATTGGTGTGAATTCAGGGCCATAACTCTTTCCCGCCATAGTAATTCTTAAAACAACTTCTACTCCAGAACCATAATCCTGAATGGGTTTCATAATTTTATGTTAATGTTCCCTAGGTGACTCACATTCAGATTTTTTCAAATGAGGTCACCAGGTCAAATAGTTGTGAAGTCAGGACCATAACTCTTTCCTGCCATAGTAATTCTTGAAACAGCTTCTTCTCAAGAACCATCTAGCCTATTTATTTTATATTCTGTATGGAGGGTCCTTGAGTGACTGGGGTTCCGATTTGCAATTTAACCAAAAAAAAAAATTTAATTAGAAAACAAATATTTTTTATCTAATTTAGATTTCACTCAGCTCAATTTAAAATTATTCTTTTCATAAAAAAACATTTGAACTGTTTAGAACTACTTGTCTTAAGTGATTCTGACAAGTATTAACTGTTGTAGTCTTCAGTCCCAGTCTTTGAAGTCTTTGAAGTCAGGTGGGCAACTCCACAGTCATTTACTGTCTTGTCTCAAATATTTAGCCATTGTTTATGGCAAATGAGAACATTCTGCAAGATTTTACCACTATATAACTGAAATGAGTTTTCATTACACCTTTAAATTAATTCAATATCAGCATAAATATTAACTGAAATCACTGTCTGGATTTCAGGGCCATTAAAGGGGGACTGTACATTAAATCCGGCCATTTATGGGACCATCTATTATATTCAACAGAATATATCAACAAATGAATGAATTTGAGCCATGGATGAGTGCAAAATACACTCATTTACTTTATGAATGATGTAAAATAACATGGTCATTTTAATGAAAATGAGTTTATGGCTTGAGTCATTAACTCATTTTCCCCCAACTTTCTGTCGGAGGATTATACTAATGTCCCTCGTCCATCCGGAACTTTGTATGAGCCTGTATTCTGTCATTTTCTGGTAACTTGGCACATATATCAACCAGCATGTGAACCTGCAATTTTGAGTTACGGTGGGAGTCATTTTGGCGGAGATATTGCTATATTTCGACATAGAAATGTTTTTTTTTTTTTTAGAATTATTCACCCTTGACAGATTGGAGATGTGCAACTTATTTAGTGAATATGCACTTTGTATCATATTGGTGTGATCGGTTCCTCCTATATTTTCTAGTGTAGGGATCTGAAACCTATAAATCCTTCAAACCTGCCACCATCATTGGGGGACGTTTTGGTCAGCGACCTTTTATTTTCATTATAATTACCATGTTGTTTGCATCGTTATAGAGAACATGAGTGCATTTTAAACTCATCCATGGCTCATATTCATTCACTGCATATATTCTGTTGAATATAATAGGAGATGGTCCCATGAATGGGCCGGATATAGTGTAAAGTACCCCTTTAAAGTAGACAATATCATGTTGATATGAAGATAACAGAACTATGTGTTATATTTATTGTTTGAAACATATTAGATATTTTTCATATTATTTCTTATTTTGTATATTATTAATTCTTGTTTTGTTTTTGCATATACATGTATGTTTATCATTGTTTATTGTCTGTAAGTAGATCATGTTCATATCGATATTACATATTATCTAATTTATCATACTATCTAAGCTTCTTGTTTTCTGTTTCAAATCTGATGGTACATTGATTCTCACCAATAGCTTGATTGCTTCTTCAAACAGTTGACCTGATTAATATAAAAGCCTGCAAATAGTGTGTCTGTCATCTTTAGAATGAGGTCTCCAGAAGGTGAATCCCATACATCTAGCATCCCCAAATTCACCCTCTGAGGACCTCATTCTGTTTTAATATGCATCATCTTCTGGGAGTAACTATTCACAGAAGATGAAATGCACAATCAAAGTGACTAATGGGTGAACATCACCAACTTCAATTGGGGAACTTAAATCTTAATCTAGGTCTCCCATAGCAGTTGAGGCCTAAGCAGAATGAGGTTCCCATAGGTTGAATTTGGTGATGATAGCCCGTCATGTGGGTTAGCGTCAATAAATTCACCGTCTTGGGACCTTTCTCTGCAAATGACTGACATACTATTTCAGGGATTGTTATTATAAGAGGTTTCACCACTTGCAGTAAATGATCAGGGATGTGTATAGAGAAGTAGGGAGACGAGAACACAATCATTAGTTACATGATATACTCACAGTTCCAGAAGTTAATTTGACTAATTCTTTGACATACATGTACTTTATTTGTGAATGTTAATTGGCTGGTAATGGTGTGAGATGTCCAAAGATATATCAATAGCTTAAATTTTTGTCCAAAAAAATGGGCTTCCATGTCTCAATATTGATTTTCTTTCCTGCTAATGCCATTCAAAGTCAATTTCCCATTTCTCAGGCCCGCATGAATGGTCCCGAAGCCCTCTCTTAGAGCTAACTGATATCACAGGTAATTAATTGTAAGCAGCTATGGTTATATATTGTAAGCATAAAAATCTCAAATCTGTTCAATTCTTAGTTAAAAAAAGGGCCATAACTAAGGTATAAAAACAGGATCTGACCCACGACGAGTGGTCAATCCAGACGTTGACACTATGTGTACCATACTATGGTATGGGTACACATAAAAAGGGGGTATACTGTTATGCACCTGCCGTCTGTACGTCTGTCCTATGACTGTTAATGTCATAACTTGAACAGTAGTGCTCGGATCTCAATGAAATTAGGTATGGATGTTCACTACTAGGAGGACATTTAATAGAGGATTCCATCGATTTGTTCGGATTTTCCATTCTAGAGTTATTCATCTTTGTTTATCTGGAAATGTTGGCTTTTGGTCCGTCTGGTGTCTGTTCATGTCATAACTTCAACAGTTGTGTTGTGATCTCAATGAAATTTGGTATGGATGTTCACTACTATGAGTACATTCAATATCGGGTTCCATTGTTTTGTTCGGCTTTTCCATTCTAGAGTTATTCATCTTTGTTTATCTGGAAATGTTGGCTTTTTGGTCCATCCGTTCAGGTCATAACTTGAACAGTAGTCCTCGGATCTCAATGAAATTTTGTATGGATGTTCACTATTGAATCCTCTATTTGGGGACATTCAATAGAGGATTCAATCGTTTTGTTCGAGTTTCCGTTCTAGAGTTACTCAATTTTGTTTTATATGTCTGTTCAGGCGATAACTTGAACAGTAATGCTCGGATCTCAATGAAATTTGATATGGATGTTCACCAATATGAGGACATTTAATGGCGCATTCAACTGTTTTGTTTTGGTTTTTCGTTCTACAGTTATTCATCTTTGTTTATATAGAAATGCTGATTTTTGGGTCCATCTGTCTGAGTATAGCAGTCATAAGTTATAGATATGCCCACACTAGCCGGTATGCCACAAGGGGGTATGCACCGGACGACAGTCCATCTCTTGTTGACGAAATAAATTATAAGGAATCTATCAACTAACTTTTTATGGACATATGCTCTGGAGATAATGGCTGTGGGCAACAGAAATTAAACCCGGAGCTAACCAACACAGAGATAGTCGATGCAGGGTCGAATGCTTCATGGGCGCATGCCCCAGAAATAAAAATTATATTAAAAACCGCGCACTCTCATTCTTTTCAAAACTTTTGGCCTGAGAAATGGGAAATTGACTTTGCTTGGCCTACATGTAATTGTGAGCTTTAAGCCTCTTTAATGAGCTTTTCATTATATTTGTTGCTCCACTTCTTTAAAACCATTATTTGTGAACAAATTACAGGTTCTGTTAAAAAATTTGGACTTTGCTTAATTTACAAGCAGTCATTTTAAAATCACTGAATTCTTGTAATAAGGGCATTAATATTAATCTGTATATGAACAATGTTTGACTATTTTGTCTTGTTCTCTGTTTTTTCTATGCCTGTAAAAATTTAACTGTCGATTAGTGTTGAACCTATTACATGTGCCTCAATAGGCTTCATTTCATAAACCCATTACATGAGTATATTAACCCTTTCTATACTTAATGGATTTTCCCACTCAGTTATAAAAGTATAAATTGGAATGGTCTAATATTTATTTGGAGAGATTTTCAGGGAAAAAAAGCCGACAACCGACAGAAAAACAAATAATACAAGTAGAGCAGGAGTCCTATCTATACAGGGAAATGTTAGGATTATAATTTCAACAAATGACCTATGGTTAAAGGGGTACTGTACACTAAATCCGGCCATTTTTAGGACAATCTTTTACAATCAACAGAATATATGCAACAAATGAATGAATTTGAGCCATGGATGAGTGCAAAAAACACTCATGTGCTCTATGAATGATGCAAACAACATGGTAATTATTATAAAAATGAATTTATGACTCCAGTCATAAATTCATTTTCATTATAACTACCATGTTGTTTGTATTGTTCAAACGGTAAATGAGTGTATTTTGCACTCATCCATGGCCCAAATTCATTCATTTGTTGCATATATTCTGTTGAGTATAAAAGGAGATGGTCCAAAAAATGGCTGGATTTAGTGTACAATTTAAGCCAATATAAATAAATTGCCAGATTTACATCCATCTTTTTCCGAAAAAATACGGCAAATTTTATTTTATATATTTTATTCTTGCTAACATAAATGTCATAGACAGTTCTCGATATTGAAGCAGTATCCTATCTTATACAATACAATAGTGATTTACATTGTACAATTTGATCACAATAGACTGATTAATGGGTCATTGAAATGTATTTTGATGGTAAAGGCATGAGAATAATCACAGATGTCCAAATAAAAAAAAATTCAGGAGGGGACTGAAAATAGGGTCGGGAATTAACCCTTTACCCAACAAACCGGCCAAAACCGGCCAAATAAAGCTTCAACAGCCTAAAATATCTTGGGTCTGTCTCAATAAAACCATACAAATATGGATATCATTGGAACCGGCTCATTGACCACATTGTGATGGTTATAGTTATTCCCTATGCCAATGCATTCTCTTATATATGCGAGTCGACCATAGGTCGCCTCGCATATATAAGAGAATGCATTGGCCTAAAAAAAATCTTTTTTTAACACTTTTTACCATTTTTTCTTACATTCTTTAACAATTTTATAATTTTTAATGTGTTAAGCCAATGCATTCTCTTATATATGCGAGGCGACCTATGGTCGACTCGCATATATAAGAGAATGCATTGGCACAGGGCCCTTCTGTTGGGTAAAGGGTTAAGGGATGAAAATCAAGCATTTTTTTTGTTGGCATAATTATCTGAACATTTCATATGGGATAACTACTCAACGAGTATGTAGTATACAGTAATGCCCTAAGTAATCGACTCCTTAACCACAGCAGAATTATGGGTAACTTTTCAGGAATTAGTTGGAAATATGGCTTGTTGCCATTCATCGGAAAGCTCTCGGTGAGTCGATTACTTAGGGCATTACTGTAGATAGGTTTATAACTTCCAAGTCTATATAAATACAGAGATCAATTCCTCAAACATGTCGATGAATATATAATATAATCACGGTGGTAGAAGTGCTTATTCTTGATTTTATTGTTCTATTTTAGTACATACGTTCTATTTGCATTTGATAATGAACTGGCATGTAATAATGTCAAGGTCCTTGTTTATTTTCTGAAATGTTACGATATGACGATATTTCATGTTCGCTGTTTATTTTCTGAAATGTTACAATATGAAGATTTTTCTTTTTCAAAGTCTAAGGATAGGTTTACTACATATGATGCCAATTTGTAATAAAGCTGCAGGTGTTTTTAGCTCAACTTTACTTAGTAAAGTTTGAGCTATTGCCATGGGTTGGCATCTGTTCGTACATCCATCAACAATTTCCTTTGGCACACTCTGCAGGCCACATCCCTCATCTGATCATCACCAAACTTCATATGGATCTTCGGGGTGATCCCTAAATGGGAGCCATCGTTTTTTTCCGAAATTCGTAAAAAAATAATGGCCGCCAGAAGCCATTTTGGATTTATAATTTGAATCCATTGGCACAACCTGCAGCCCAAATTTATTAGAGAAATTTTAGAAAATTTGCAGGCATGTTTAGGATCACCTCTAGATGGGAGCTATCAAATTTTAGTGATTTTCAATGAAAAACATGGCCGCCGGCAGCCATTACTCTTTGCATGACTAAATCCTTTGGGACACCCTGCAGACCACATTCCTCATCTAATCTCCACCAAACTTCATATGTAACTTCGGGATGACCTCTTGATGGGAGCTTGGATTATTTCCAAAATTTGTTAAAAAAAACATGGCCACCAGCAGCCGTCTTGGATTTTACTCTTTGCATGACTAAATACTTTGTCAGCACACCGTACAGGCCACATCCATCAATTCGATCATCACCAAACTTCATAAGGATCTTCGGAGTGACCTCTAGATAGGAGCCAACAATGTTTTCCGATATTTGTTAAAAAACATGGCTGCCAGCAGTAATCTTGGATTTTACTCTTTGCATGACTAAATCCTTCGGCACAACCAACAGGCCACATCCCTCATCCGATCGTCACCAAACTTCACAAGGGTGACCTCTAGATGGGAGCCAATGATATTTTCCAAATTTTGTTGAAAAAAACATGGTGACATCTAGATGGGAGCCAATGATATATTCCAAATTTCGTTTAAAAAAACATGGTCGCCAGTGGCCATCTTTGATTTTATTCATTAAATCCTTTGGCACTCCATACGTGCCACATCCCTTATACAAACTTCATATGGATCTTTGGTGTTACCTCTAGATGGAAGCTGTCAAATTCTTCCGAAATTTGTTAAAAAACATGGGCACCTGGAGCTATCTTTGATTTTACATTTTGAATCAATTGGCACACCCTGTAGCCCACATTTAGTGGAGAAATGTTTGAAATGAAATTAATTTCATTTACACAATACAATCCATTTACTGAAACTTTTTGACTTTCCTCCTTTATCTATTGACTGCTCAGCATAAAATTAACTCCTCCCAACGTTGATCAACAGTGTCATTGACGCTTGCATTTATGTTATGTCACTTATATTCGCTTCCAGTAAGAAACAGCATCTTTGATTGGTCAGAGCCGTGCAAAATATCCCATGTTTACGACTTCGACAGAACATATACGTTATTGTGGTGGATTGACGGTAACATGGTGTGACATTAATGGCTTGGAGCCTCTATGTTCAACATCGTTGATTCGTGACTTGGTTGAATATAAACTCCAAGCTGTCATTATCACACCATGTTACCGTCAATCCACCACAATAACTTGTAATACTGTGTACCCTGCATAATGTTGACATCCAGATTGACTATCCTTCAATTTTATGTAGCCCTATACAAGTTTTCAATTTGAGTCCTTAGCAAGGTTTTAAGATTTGAATAGTTATATGAATGGTAGGAAAATACTGTTATGGAACGCAGATATTTCTTTTAAAAATGGGGTAGCGCCAGAGTTTTCACAGGTTTCTTTTGGCGATGACATTAACATCTTGAAGGGGGACTGTACACTAAATCCGGCCATTTTTTGGACCATCTGCTTTTATACTCAACAGAATATATGCAATAAATGAATGAAATTGAGCCATTGGATGAGTGCAAAATACACTCATTTACCATAAAAACGATAGACAACATGGTAATTATAATGAAAATTAATTTATTACTTCAGTCATACATTCATTTTCATTATAGTTACCATGTTGTTTGCATCGTTCACAGAGCATATGAGTGTATTTTGCACTAATCCAAGGCTCAAATTCGTTCATTTGTTGCATATATTCTGTTGAATATAAAATCAGATGGTCCCAAAAATAGCCAGATTTAGTGTACAGTACCCCTTTAAATTAACCATCTGATTGGCTTTTATGTGCGAACGATACCCATTCTAAACAGCTGAACCTCGAATACTGTGCAAATGCAATTAGCAGATTATTTTCAGCTTTTTGCCACTGCTCATATACAATATTATATTCTTGAATTTCAAAGCTCAATCCAGGTGATCCATACCTGGCTAATACTTTGATGCATCACTTCGATACTTAATTCATTTGTAGCATTATCTGTCAGGTAAAGAATGCAAGAATCATGTGAAATAAAAAGATGAGTATTTTAAACTGAGTTGAGTCTTCTTCACCATGCCAAATGAGAACAAACACAAAATCATTGCTTTCAGACCTCAACTGGCAAAGATTATCTGTCAATCAAAACTTTACAATTATTAACAGCATCCAAGTTAGCCTAACTGTAAAACATGCAGATACATTGTATTCACTGTAAACATGTGTTAGGACAAAAGTTTCGAAATAATTATCAAATTTGCTATCTTCCTCTAAAATTGTTACCCAATCAGAAAATAAAAGTGGTAATATGGCAAGTAAATCCAAAAAATTAATTTTGCTTCTACAAAATTACATAATTTGCAGAAAATAATTTCAAGTTGCCTATTATTGTAAACGTGGTTCTGGTCAGTCTATTATTGTAAACGTGGTTCTGGTCAGTCTATTATTGTAAACGTGGTTCTGGTCAGTCTATTATTGTAAACGTGCTTCTGGTCAGTCTATTATTGTAAACGTGGTTCTGGTCAGTCTATTATTGTAAACGTGGTTCTGGTCAGTCTATTATTGTAAACGTGGTTCTGGTCAGTCTATTATTGTAAACGTGCTTCTGGTCAGTCTATTATTGTAAACGTGCTTCTGGTCAGTCTATTATTGTAAACGTGCTTCTGGTCAGTCTATTATTGTAAACGTGATTCTGGTCAGTCTATTATTGTAAACGTGGTTCTGGTCAGTCTATTATTGTAAACGTGGTTCTGGTCAGTCTATTATTGTAAACGTGGTTCTGGTCAGCCTATTATTGTAAACGTGGTTCTGGTCAGTCTATTATTGTAAACGTGATTCTGGTCAGTCTATTATTGTAAACGTGATTCTGGTCAGTCTATTATTGTAAACGTGGTTCTGGTCAGTCTATTATTGTAAACGTGGTTCTGGTCAGTCTATTATTGTAAACGTGGTTCTGGTCAGTCTATTATTGTAAACGTGGTTCTGGTCAGTCTATTATTGTAAACGTGGTTCTGGTCAGTCTATTATTGTAAACGTGGTTCTGGTCAGCCTATTATTGTAAACGTGGTTCTGGTCAGTCTATTATTGTAAACGTGATTCTGGTCAGTCTATTATTGTAAACGTGGTTCTGGTCAGTCTATTATTGTAAACGTGGTTCTGGTCAGTCTATTATTGTAAACGTGGTTCTGGTCAGTCTATTATTGTAAACGTGGTTCTGGTCAGTCTATTATTGTAAACGTGGTTCTGGTCAGCCTATTATTGTAAACGTGGTTCTGGTCAGTCTATTATTGTAAACGTGATTCTGGTCAGTCTATTATTGTAAACGTGGTTCTGGTCAGTCTATTATTGTAAACGTGGTTCTGGTCAGTCTATTATTGTAAACGTGGTTCTGGTCAGCCTATTATTGTAAACGTGGTTCTGGTCAGCCTATTATTGTAAACGTGGTTCTGGTCAGCCTATTATTGTAAACGTGGTTCTGGTCAGTCTATTATTGTAAACGTGGTTCTGGTCAGCCTATTATTGTAAACGTGGTTCTGGTCAGTCTATTATTGTAAACGTGGTTCTGGTCAGTCTATTATTGTAAACGTGGTTCTGGTCAGTCTATTATTGTAAACGTGGTTCTGGTCAGTCTATTATTGTAAACGTGGTTCTGGTCAGTCTATTATTGTAAACGTGGTTCTGGTCAGTCTATTATTGTAAACGTGGTTCTGGTCAGTCTATTATTGTAAACGTGGTTCTGGTCAGTCTATTATTGTAAACGTGGTTCTGGTCAGTCTATTATTGTAAACGTGGTTCTGGTCAGTCTATTATTGTAAACGTGGTTCTGGTCAGTCTATTATTGTAAACGTGGTTCTGGTCAGTCTATTATTGTAAACGTGGTTCTGGTCAGTCTATTATTGTAAACGTGGTTCTGGTCAGTCTATTATTGTAAACGTGTGGTTCAGGTGAGGTGAGGTCCCCTGATTCTTAACCTTTTATGTCGCCGTACTATTGTCAGGTGGAACGACATGTTGTTTACGGTAGTTCTAGGGTAATATGTTACTGTGCAAATAACTTTGAAAAATCCTCTCCTAAATGGGAATTTTCATGGATGGATATATTTTGATTAACCCTTTCAGTGCCAAGTCCGATTTTTGTATCAACCCATATTTCCTTGATCATTTTTCAAATTTATTGATTATAATAATGTGATACATTGATGGAAAGAGCTCAGAGCTCTTTCCATCAATGTATCACATTATTATAATCAACAAATTTGAAAAATGATCAAGGAAATATGGGTTGATACAAAAATCGGACTTGGCACTGAAAGGGTTAATTGATTCCTGCTTTTAGTAATGTTGTTTGTATGATTTATTTTCTACAATAGGCCAAAGTTAACAGTATTAATCAGATTATTTGCAAAAGTATATTTACCCATGGTTAAGACATCATATATGATGTACCAATCCACCAAAGGGTTAATCCAATCTGGTAGAAACCATGTATCCCCAGAAATAAATTTGAATTTTGCATTTATTAGCTAAAATGCCTCCACATGGCATGCGGCACAGACTGCGCACGAGTCCGCCAAGTTAGAACATCTAGGGTGCAATGAGAGCTTGCAGATTAACTTCCTGATTCACAGCCGCCAGATTAGATCCGTGCTCTCAGTTGAAAGCAATGTTGCCTGCGTGCGAATATATGCGGTTTGCAAGTGAATGTTGGAGTCATTTCGTTGTTTACATTGACATAAAATTATGAGCATTCAAAATATACATGTAATTCAATTGTTTGACCTCATTCTGCAAATGACAGACACACTATTTCAAGGCTTGCAGATAACCTGCGAAGTGAAACATAATTTCATGAAATCCATAGAATTCGCTGAAGACACAAAATTCACAATTGACGCGCGATTCGTTCACATCCCCCGTCGTCTGGAAAGACCTATAGCTAAACAGTTGTTTGGAAGAATATGATGCTTATTGTTCCATACTCAAAAGGACATGCTGAATGTGTGCTTTTAACACTAAGTTGATGTCACCCATGGGGCACCCCATGCTGGCACAATCAGACAACAGTTAGAAATATATGTTTTATGTGTGGGAGGTTCCCTATAGGATATACTGAGACTGTACTTCAGTCACATTGGTTCCCATACATTAGAGTTTCATCATGATGAAAATTGAAATGGCAAGATGAGAAATGTCAAGTTCATTCATTTGGATTTCGTGGTCTCAGTATTGGGGATTTCGTCCTCATCATGCGGAATGTACTTCATTTCTTTGGAACGTCTGGCCTGCATACAAGGAAGAAATGTCAGCTGATCCCTGAGTTTCTCAAACATTGTTCGTCCCGTGACTAAGCCATAGTACGCCACAAGAATGAAGAGTCCAAGTCCGAATGAACAGAGTCCGACAAGGAACAACACAAATCCAAGAACCATCAAGCCGATCGTTAGAACAGTTCCTGAAAAACATGATTTTTCAATTATCAAGAATAGTGTTTATATCACAATGTTTAAAGGGGGACTGTACTCTAAATCTGGCCATTTATGGGACCATCTCCTTTTATACTCAACAGAATATATGCAATAAATGAATGAATTGAGCCCTGGATATTAGTGCAAAATACCCTCATATTTATGCTCTATGAACGATGGAAACCACAAGGCAATTATAATGAAAACAAGATCATCGCTAGGGCGTGGCAAAATACGCCCTTTAGCTAATTCGAATTGTACTACCGCAAAATAAAATAATAATTTGAGCTTACAAAGAATATCTGATATACCCTGAATTTCAATGCCAAAATGCGGTCAAATTCTAAGTCGAAAAACGACTGTAACTCATGTGAAAATAATGACAGAACCCATATTCGAACTTGACCTTTAGTTTTAGCTGGGAAACACACATATCAGCTTTGGTTCAAATCAATCCAAACAGGAGTTATCGGTCGGAAACCAAAATGTTATGAAATTAGTCAAATTCTAAGTCGAAAAAGGGCCGTAACTCATGTAAAAATAATTGAATGCAGCCCATACTCGAACCTGGCCTGTATCTTTAACTGGGAAATACACATGCCAACTTTGGTTCAGATAAAATAATCCAAACTGTAGTTATCGATCGGAAACCAAAACTGTTAACGGACGGACGAACATACAGGCGGGCGGGCGGACGGACTGATTACATAATATGACCTTTTTTTCAAAAATCACAACTGCTAGGATGCTCAGATATCAGACAACTGGCAGAGAAACAGTCACAAATACAATAGGTGCCAAGTTAAAGGTGTATGACTGGTTTGAATGCCATGAAGCATTCACTCTAGAATGGATACTATCATTCAGTTCAAACAAGAACAAAAAATTATACATTGAACTGGTTCTTTCATTTTCTGGAATGTTCAAATAATAAGTAGATAACAGACAAATAAACACCATATGGATTTCCATTCATTGTAATTCAATTAATAAGAGCAGTCACTCTTCAAAAGCTTTCAGCCTAAGGCCTTCTTCAGTTGATATTATTCAGATAAAATCACATGATGGCATATAATATTCAGATAAACATGTGATTTTGTCTGAAAAATATCAACTAAAGAAGGCCTTAGGCCGAAAGCTTTTGAAGAGCGACTTATTATATTTGTCAGCCTACAGGGTCCCTCATCTCCTGGACCATTTATACACTATAACAAGAATAATGTTTATATTACAATGTTTAAAGGGGGACTGAACACTAAATACACACTATTTATGGGACCATCTCCTTTTAAACTTTTATACTACTTCGAGAAGTAGCCTTGAAATAGTGTGTCTGACATCACAGTTGGCTAGCATCACCAAATTCACCCTCTGGGAACCTCATTCTGCTTAGGCCTCATCTTCTGGGAAGTATCTGTAGTCTCAAATTAGCATTGTTTTAGTTACTTTTTCCCTTCTGTTCTGTTTCTATATCCCCTAATTTGCAGAAGATAAAATGCATAATCGAGGTGCTGATGGGTGAACATCATCAACTTCAACTGGGGAACTTCAATCTTATCCTAGGTCTCCCATAGCAGTTGAGGCCTAAGCAAAATGAGGTTGCCAGAGGGCGAATTTGGTGATGCTAGCCTGCTGTATGGGATAGTATCACTAATTCACCCTCTGAGGATCTCATTCTGCAAATGACAGAGACACTATTTCAAGGCTTGATTCATAGATATGTTAACTTATTAGCTGAACATCTGGGTTAGAAGTTTCAGGTTATAGATGCATAATCCGAATAAATGCTCCTAAATTACTATTCTTTGGCTTCTGGGGTAGAAAATATTTGAGTCAAGGAACCCACCCATCAAAGTTCAGAGTGATCAGATATCGATTTTTGAAATTTATTTCTCGAGATGGTGGCCTGGCAAATATTCATCAAGCCGACGGTCTCGAATCAAATTGCGATTGAAGATGGATAACTCTAAAATCAAGTGGCTTTGGGTGTTAGATATTTGACAATCCGGCTAGATTTCGTTGAACAAAATGTTTATAAATAAAACGTTTTGGGTAATTTTATACTAAAGTGTTGACTGTGGTTAGCATTATTTTTTACAATTAATCTATTCTGATAACTGAAGCGGCATTTAAAAAAATGTTGTTGGAATATGATATGTGGACCATCAAATCGGATTGAGTACCTTTACATATTTGCCATGACTTTTGTATTTTCAACCTACTTTGTATGTCATGCATGGTTTCTAAGAAATTTTTAAGTGGGACAATGATGTAAGTATTATTTAATCTATTTATTGATATTTACACTCCTACAGGCAGTCACATCACACACAAAATGTCAGACCGACTTGCATGCATATTCCACAGAATGCAACAAAATCAACATCCACTTACTAACCCTTCCATGATGGGAGCTGCGCTGGTGCAGCATTAAAGATCCTGTGCCAGTGCATTCTCTTGTATATGCAAGTCTCCCATACGGAGCTTCGCATATATAAGAGAATTCACTGGCTTACAAGGTCAAGGTAAATATTGTTAGGCCAATGCATTGGCACAGGATTTTCGCAAAAAATTCAGAAAGGACCAGTTATGAAGGGTTAAATGCTAATGTAGCTGACAGTTTGGGACATGAAGTACAGTAATGGCCTTAACCCTTTCAGTGCCAGGTCCGATTTTTGTATCAACCCATATACCCTGTGCCAATGCATTCTCTTATATATGCGAGTCGACCATAGGTCGCCTCGCATATATAAGAGAATGCATTGGCCTAACAATTTTTCATCATTTGTTATTATTTTTTACAATTATTTTTACAATTTTAATAATTTTTTCTTATAATCTACTCTCTTTCAGTGCCAGACTTATTTTGTAGGTTTAGTGCCAGGAAATCTTACGTTTTTCATGGGCATCAAAATTATTACTATGAATACTTGGTGATAGTTTTGAGTTATAACATGCCCCTAAGGTTTTAACCAGATTGTTTTTAAATTCGCTATGGCATGCTTAAAGGTACTCAACCCGTAAAGAGGGTCCCCATCTCAACAGATTCCAACAACAACAATCCGATCAGAGGGTCCTATATTACTATTTCTTTGGCTTTGGGGGTAAAAAATATTTGATTCGAGTCGAGGAACCCATCAAACAAAGCTCAGAGTTATTAGATATTGATTTTTCAAATTTGTTATGTTCTCGAGATGAGTACTAATAACTGCCGTAATCTGCTCTGGATGTGTACTCCAAATCTATTCAAACAGACAAGGATGAATAACTCTAAAATCATGTGGTAATTTTAACGCAATTTTGACTGAGTTCTGGGCCAGATAGTATTCCCGATAATGAAAAATAATAGATTTCTAAAATCGATATCTAACAAATCTGAGCTTTGATGGGTGACTTCCTCGACTCGAATCAAATATTTTTGACCCCCGAAGCCATTGAAATAGTAATTGAGAGGAGTTTTATCGGGTTGAGTACCTTTAAGCATACCCAAAAAAAATTCAACCCAAAAAAATATAAAAAAAAACATTTGTTTTTTTTTAGGGCCGATTTTACAGACCGTAAATTCAGAGGGCCGATCAGATCGGCCCCTGGCACTGAAAGGGTTAATAATCGACTTCTTATCCACAGCAGAATTATGGGTAACTTTTCAGGATTTAGGAAATATGGCTTGTTGCCATTCATTGGAAAGCTCACAAGCCATATTTCCGACTAAATCCTGAAAAGTTACCCATAATTCTGCTGTGGTTAAGGAGTCGATTATTTATGGCATTACTCTGCCTGTTTAAAGACTGAAGATTGCTGTGGTCAAAACTGTGTATAGATGACGGAGAATCTGTTTTCTTGATATGATATAAATATGAAAACTTACTCTTCATATTTGAATCTTTAGCTACAGCATTAGATTGATTTAAGCTCTTACCTTCTATAAAGAGGAATCCTACCATCGCCAGTAAGACACTCCCGACAACAAACAAGATGAAGCAGATGACAGGAATACTACACATCGCTATGTTGATCATCAGAAAGAGGCTCATCACAGGGTGTTCTTCCACAAAACTTTTTATCTCTCCCATTTTCTTATCCAGATCTAATTTCTGCTGGAATTGATCCAGATAGGACCTCACTTTATCACCACTCATCTCTATTCAGTCTGAAATAATCAAAATGTGTCATGAAAAAGAGCATCGCCATGGTGGCACAATACGCCTGTCGGCTTATCTTAAATTGCATTTCAGAAAAAATTTCAGTCGAAAAAGGTCTGTAACTCTTGTAAAATTGGGCAGCCGAAACTCAAAACTTGATCCATATTTTATTTTTGTAAACCTGCATACCAAATTTCATTCCATTCAGTTAAGAGGGAGGTAAAGTGACAAAATTTGAATGGGGAATTCAGTGTTATTTTTTGGGATAAGATTGATCAAACCTTATAAAGCGCAGGTGACCATATCATACCTTTTTGGAAAGTTTGAAGACTTATCTAGTGACAACGCGAAGCGGAATTTTAATTTTCATCCCTGGTCGGATATTATTGGACATTATTAAAAGTAGGTCACCATTGTTTATCATTGTTTAAAATATATCCATCAAATGTCACAAAACAAAACATAAAATGAAAAATCTGCTTCGTGTTGTCACTAGAAGTTTGTTATCCACATTAACGCCGAGATCCTTTTCACTCGTGCTCTCCAGAAATGGTGGTTTGTTTGACACGTCTGTCATGTAATATTCTTTATGTGGATTGTTATATCCCATATGAACCACATGAATTTTGTTCGAATTAAACTTGAGCATTAGACTGAGTTATTGTGACATAGTGTATATAACAATTTTTTTGTATATCAGAACCAAAAGTCGAATGACGTTGTTCCGAAATATTTGATGATGATGATGATGATATATGCTCAAACATTCCAACAAGACATGAAGTATTATTCTATGGTTTGTAAATATTGAGTAATACTGTCTTGAAAATTAACACTGAATTCCCCATTTAAATGTTTCCACTTTACCTCCCTCTTAACATTAAGGACTATAGATACTCAAATTATTGAGCAGGAAGTAGTCAGGTCAGGCACATCCTGAATTCCACTATTATAGTGGTGCAGTAATGCCCAAAGTAATCGACTCCTTAACCAGAGCAGAATTATGGGTAACTTTTCAGGATTTAGTCGGAAATATGGCTTGTTGCCCCGAGAGCTTTCCAATGAATGGCAACAAGCCATATTTCCGACTAAATCCTGAAAAGTTACCCATAATTCTGCTCTGGTTAAGGAGTCGATTACTTAGGGCTTTACTGTATATGCCCATTACCGTTTTGTTAATTTGATAAAAGAGGGATATTAAATCCAAAATCATATTTCACACAAATATTATTCAAAATCATGATGGCACACGAGAACCAACTCAATTAGCATGCAATTAGTTGAAATGTTGTTATGAAGGAGAGATTGTCATCATGTTATTGTCATTTAGATAGACATATATTAGTAATATTATAATATTATTGAATAAAAAAGCTGGTGCAAATGATTGCACAACGAGTTTTGTTGGAAGACTATGTTATAGTCATATACCACTATAATAGTGGAATTCAGGATGTGCCTGACCTGGTAGTAGCATGCCTTGAAAACTGGCAACACAAGATAATTTACTGCAAAACTCACTTTTAAAGAAATGAACAGTAAACTATTTCATTTTACCATACTTAGTTCATAATAATTCAAGATTTACTGGTAGTGTTGACAAAATATTCCTCAGTAGAAAAACAAAAGTTTGTGAATATAAAACATTTTCCACTGAGCACATGTTTACAACAGAGATAGGCAACTTGAAATTGGAGACTACTAATTTGGACATAAAGTTTAAGTTTTCTTCAGAAAAATTATCTAATTTGGTATTAATTATCCAAAAGTCACCTAATAATGAAGGTTATTCAAATTTTTCTTTACACTGATGATTATCTAGTATTTACCAAAATTGTGTATTTGTAGTCCTTATAAGGGGAAGGTCAAGTGACCAATTTTGCATACAAATCTGCAGAGCATAAGTTACAGATTTGCACATACTTCTGAGTGTGACTTGATGTGGTATTGGAAACAACAGGTATTTGTCTTCCGGGTCCGCTTGGAACTTGTTCCATTATAATGTTGGTATATTTATTTTTGAATTTTATATTGATTTTTTAAATGTAGGTCATGTGATGTAATTCCAGAAAAAAATATCTCAAAAATTGATTTATTGCAAAATGTTATAATTTACCAAGCGCACCTGCCACTTAAATGTTATGACTGTTCAATGGTTGGCCTGCCTTGGTTCCCGAACAACTTCTTCATAACTTTTGCTCTGGAGATTTGCATAAAAATCTCCTTTCAAAATTCATCGCTTGACCTCCCCCTTAAAAAATTGAGCCGAAATTTTAACAAAGGGCTGTAACTCTGGTAAATATGGGTCGTACCCCAAAATTTGAACTAAATCTGTATTTTGTGGTAGAGAACCTACATAACAAATTTCATTCCAATTAGTTGAGTAGAACTAAAGTTATCAGCTGGAAAAAATATGAACAGACATAATCAATAATAATAAAACACATAACACATCCAGTTTTTAAAACATAGAACAACGAGGAATTCAGTGGAGGCCAATCCCGTCCTACAATATATTATACTATAGAAAATATCAGAAATTATACATTCATGTGGTATTCATGCATTTAGGTCAAATACAATTATGGTCCCAAATTCCATAGAAATGAATTCCTCATTGAGAAGTAATCTAGAATCAGTATATCAAACAGAAAATGGTCCGTATTTCCCAATTTAAAAGAGCCCTAAATTCGAGCAGTTGGCGCAAGTATAATTTCTAAAAGTCCACACTGATAATGTATTTGATTTTATGTGAACATGTGTGTCTATATTGTATGAGTGATCTGCTGTGAGTGAACTGCTGTCAGGTTTAATATGTTAGAATGATTAATTGAATGGGGTGCCTATTGTATGAGTGAATTATTGTGAGTGAACTGTAAGGTGTCTGGTGTAATATGTGAGAATGATTAATTGAGTGTTCTGCCTGAGATGTATGAGTGAACTATTGTGAGTGAACTGTGAGGTGTATGTGGAGTGAGGACACATGTGACTGCATGTATATTGATAGTAGTAAGTTAACCTTTTCATGGTAGCAGATATGAATTCCTATGAACAACCACCACCATAAAAAGATAAAACAAATTTAAAACCTTTAGTAAGTAAGACTATATATCTGTACTGTTCTGACAGTTAACACAAATACAACTTGTAATTCTGAATATTAGTGACCAATTAACACAAATGCAAGCTGTTAATACCATGAGGAATATCCTGGTAGTCTCACCTATCACCTGCCTTTGTATTACTGAACTTTTAATAACTACAACAAAAACTAGATGGAAGAGAGAATCAGTGGTCAACATAGCTTGTGAAAAATTCTGTTGACAATTATCCATGTAACATTAACAAGACAGTCAATGACTGTGTGGTCGCCCACTAGACTGCAAAGACGAAGCAGACTGGGACTCTGAAGACTACTATAGTCAGAACTTGTCAAATCACTTTAAAACAAGTAGTTCTTGTTGAGCTACAGTGTCATTAACATCAGTGAAACAGGAAGAGATACAGTGTCATTAACATCAGTGAAACAGGAAGTGAACTCCTGACCTGGAAATGACATCATGGACAGAAACTGCAGTTAGAGTTTGAATTGAAGTGAAGGAAGTCACAAGTGTGCTGTGGAGATATAATAGGTAATTAGCCATTAACAAATGGTAGCAGATTAACAGGATGGCTATGAGGATCAACCCACCAACCTACAACAAGAATTATGAGCGATATAAACAAGAGTTACTGGCTTGGAAAGAGATTACTGATTTGAACAAAGGAAAACAAGGGATAGCGATTGCGTTGACTCTGCCGGAAAATGATGAGTCTCACATAAGAGAGGAAGTTTTTGATGAAGTACCTATTGCTGATTTGAAGAAAGACGATGGACTTAACATTCTCCTTGAATTTCTGGACAAATATCTTGGAAAAGATGAACGGGAAAAATTCCAGGATTTTGAAGACTATAAGCGCACATCGAATGAGACTGTTAGTGAATATATAGTGAATTTTGACCAGAAGTACAATAAAATATTGAAGAAAGGACTCAAACTTCCATCGGAAATTCTTGCGTTTAAATTATTAAAAAGAGCGAGGATTTTGACACAAGAGACAATGCTTGTAATGACAGGTATGGACTACAGTCATAAGGACACACTTTTTGTACAGACAAGGAAATCATTGAAAAAATTCAAAGGGGATTCTGTAGCGGGTGGACACGACACGACTTCAGTTAATGCGATAAAGACCGAACCTGATGATGTGTATTTTACGGGTTCAGATAGAGGTCACTATAACTATAAGGCGAGAGGGCGTTATCAGAGAGGACAATTTTTTGGACGTAGAGCAAGTAACCCTCGAATCTCAAATTCGTCGAGTAGTGCTAGTTATAGTATGAACACTTCCAGAAAAATCAATCCAGTTGGTCGAGATGGTGAGAATCTAAGGTGTGTATCATGTGGATCATTCCGGCATCTCCTCAAAGATTGCCCAGATAGCTGGGAAAACATGGCAAAACAATCAAGAGTGAACTTAGCTGAAGTAGAACAGGAACATGTTGTTTTATACACTGGGAGTGATAAGGGAGATATGAAAGAGCTTGGGAAGGAGGCAAGAAATTGCGCTGTACTCGACAGTGCATGTTCCAGTACTGTATGTGGACGAGAGTGGCTGGATACATACATTAATTCTTTGACTAAAGATGATAAAAACAGTATTGAAGTTAGCGATGGTACAAGGATGTTCAAATTCGGAGGTGGGACACAGATGCGATCAATGGGAGAATATAGTATTCCCGCAAAGATTGTTGGAAAGAAAGTTATCATCAAAACAGATGTTGTTGCATCTGACATTCCTCTTCTCCTTTCAAAGGATGCGATGAAGCGTGCACAAGTGAGGCTTGATATCGAAAATGATTCAGCAAATATTCTAGGCAAAGATGTGTGTTTAAACCTAACTACTTCTGATCACTATTGCACTAGATGGTGGAATGGATGTTCAAGAAGTGTTCAGTGTTAATTTCAGTGATTTAGGCGACAATGAATTGTCCAAAGTACTTTATAAATTACATAGACAATTCGCTCATCCACCAACCAATCGATTGATAGCATTACTAAAGGATGCAGGTGTGTGGCAAGAAAAGTTTAGTAATGTCTTGGAGAACATTCGAGACAACTGTGATATTTGCAAAATGCATACTCCAACACCGCCACGGCCTGTTGTCTCATTTCCCATGGCGAAAAGCTTCAATGAAAGGTTGCCATTGACTTGAAATGAAAGTGTCAATGACACTGTAGCTCAACTTGGAAAGGGAATAATTTAATATATTACAGTCAATGGAGCGATTAGGAATGTGGAAAGTTGAATGTCTAATACTAGTTTATAGACATGAAGAGAAAAGTAAAATCCAAGATGGCTGCTGGCGGCCATGTTTTCGGCCGAATGACCCCAAAATGAGTCGTTCCCATCTACATGTCATCGTTAACATCAATGACAAATTTTATGACGATCAGACTAAAGGTACGACCTGTAGCCCATGCTAAAGAATTTAGTCATACAAAGAGTAAAATCCAAGATGGCTGCTGGCGGCCATGTTTTTGGCCGAATGACCCCAAAATGAGTCGTTCCCATCTACACGTCATCGTTAACATCCATGACAAATTTTATGACGATCAGAATAAAGGTACGACCTGTAGCCCGTGCTAAAGGATTTAGTCATACGAAGAGTAAAATCCAAGATGGCTGCTGGCGACCATGTTTTTTGGCCGATTGACCCCAAAATTACTCGTTCCCATCTACATGTCAATATTATCATCCATGACAAATTTCATGATGATCAGACAATCAGTACGACCTGTGGCCCGTGCCAATGGATTTTGAAATCCAAGATGGCCACTGGCGGCCATGTTTTTTGTCCGAATGACCCCAAAATGACTCGTTCCCATCTACATTCCAATATCAACAGCCATGACATATTTTATGATGATCAGACTAAAGGTACGACCTGTAGCCCGTGCTAAAGGATTTAGTCATACAAAGAGTAAAATCCAAGATGGCTGCTGACGGCCATGTTTTTTGGCCGAATGACCCCAAAATGACTCGTTCCCATCTACATGTGATTATTAACATTCTTGACAAATTTTATGATGATCAGACTAAAGGTACGACCTGTAGCCCGTGCTAAAGGATTTAGTCATACAAAGAGTAAAATCCAAGATGGCTGCTGACGCCATGTTTTTTGGCCGAATGACCCCAAAATGACTCGTTCCAATCTACATGTCATTGTTAACATCCATGACAAATTTTATGATGATCAGACTAAAGGTACGACCTGTAGCCCGTGCTAAAGGATTTAGTCATACAAAGAGTAACATCCAAGATGGCTGCTGGCGGCCATGTTTTTGGGCCGAATGACCCCAAAATGACTCGTTCCCATCTACATGTCAATATTAACATCCATGACAAATTTTATGATGATCAGACGAACAGTGCGACCTGTGGCCCGTGCTAATGGATTGAATTTTGAAAACAAAGATGGCCACTGGCGGCCATGTTTTTTGTCCGAATGACCCCAAAATGACTCGTTCCCATCTACATTCCAATATCAACAGCCATGACAAATTTTATGATGATCAGACTAAAGGTACGACCTGTAGCCCGTGCTAAAGGATTTAGTCATACAAAGAGTAAAATCCAAGATGGCTGCTGACGGCCATGTTTTTTGGCCGAATGACCCCAAAATGACTCGTTCCCATCTACATGTGATTATTAACATTCTTGACAAATTTTATGATGATCAGACTAAAGATACGATCTGTAGCCCGTGCTAAAGGATTTAGTCATACAAAGAGTAAAATCCAAGATGGCTGCTGACGGCCATGTTTTTTGGCCGAATGACCCCAAAATGACTCGTTCCAATCTACATGTCATTGTTAACATCCATGACAAATTTTATGATGATCAGACTAAAGGTACGACCTGTAGCCCGTGCTAAAGGATTTAGTCATACAAAGAGTAAAATCCAAGATGGCTGCTGGCGGCCATGTTTTTGGGCCGAATGACCCCAAAATGACTCGTTCCCATCTACATGTCAATATTAACATCCATGACAAATTTCATGATGATCAGACGAACAGTGCGACCTGTGGCCCGTGCTAATGGATTGAATTTTGAAAACAAAGATGGCCACTGGCGGCCATGTTTTTTGTCCGAATGACCCCAAAATGACTCGTTCCCATCTACATTCCAATTTCAACAGCCATGACAAATTTCATGATTATTAGACTAAAGGTACGACCTGTAGCCCGTGCTAAAGGATTTAGTCATACAAAGAGTAAAATCCAAGATGGCTGCTGACGGCCATGTTTTTTGGCCGAATGACCCCAAAATGACTCGTTCCCATCTACATGTGATTATTAACATTCTTGACAAATTTTATGATGATCAGACAAAAGGTACGACCTGTAGCCCGTGCTAAAGGATTTAGTCATACAAAGAGTAAAATCCAAGATGGCTGCTGACGCCATATTTTTTGGCCGAATGACCCCAAAATGACTCGTTCCAATCTACATGTCATTGTTAACATCCATGACAAATTTTATGACGATCAGACTAAAGGTACGACCTGTAGCCCGTGCTAAAGGATTTAGTCATACAAAGAGTAAAATCCAAGATGGCTGCTGGCGGCCATGTTTTTGGGCCGAATGACCCCAAAATGACTCGTTCCCATCTACATGTCAATATTAACATCCATGACAAATTTCATGATGATCAGACGAACAGTGCGACCTGTGGCCCGTGCTAATGGATTGAATTTTGAAAACAAAGATGGCCACTGGCGGCCATGTTTTTTGTCCGAATGACCCCAAAATGACTCGTTCCCATCTACATTCCAATATCAACAGCCATGACAAATTTTATGATGATCAGACTAAAGGTACGACCTGTAGCCCGTGCTAAAGGATTTAGTCATACAAAGAGTAAAATCCAAGATGGCTGCTGACGGCCATGTTTTTTGGCCGAATGACCCCAAAATGACTCGTTCCCATCTACATGTGATTATTAACATTCTTGACAAATTTTATGATGATCAGACTAAAGGTACGACCTGTAGCCCGTGCTAAAGGATTTAGTCATACAAAGAGTAAAATCCAAGATGGCTGCTGACGGCCATGTTTTTTGGCCGAATGACCCCAAAATGACTCGTTCCAATCTACATGTCATTGTTAACATCCATGACAAATTTTATGATGATCAGACTAAAGGTACGACCTGTAGCCCGTGCTAAAGGATTTAGTCATACAAAGAGTAAAATCCAAGATGGCTGCTGGCGGCCATGTTTTTGGGCCGAATGACCCCAAAATGACTCGTTCCCATCTACATGTCAATATTAACATCCATGACAAATTTCATGATGATCAGACGAACAGTGCGACCTGTGGCCCGTGCTAATGGATTGAATTTTGAAAACAAAGATGGCCACTGGCGGCCATGTTTTTTGTCCGAATGACCCCAAAATGACTCGTTCCCATCTACATTCCAATTTCAACAGCCATGACAAATTTCATGATTATTAGACTAAAGGTACGACCTGTAGCCCGTGCTAAAGGATTTAGTCATACAAAGAGTAAAATCCAAGATGGCTGCTGACGGCCATGTTTTTTGGCCGAATGACCCCAAAATGACTCGTTCCCATCTACATGTGATTATTAACATTCTTGACAAATTTTATGATGATCAGACTAAAGGTACGACCTGTAGCCCGTGCTAAAGGATTTAGTCATACAAAGAGTAAAATCCAAGATGGCTGCTGACGCCATGTTTTTTGGCCGAATGACCCCAAAATGACTCGTTCCAATCTACATGTCATTGTTAACATCCATGACAAATTTTATGATGATCAGACTAAAGGTACGACCTGTAGCCCGTACTAAAGGATTTAGTCATACAAAGAGTAAAATCCAAGATGGCTGCTGGCGGCCATGTTTTTGGGCCGAATGACCCCAAAATGACTCGTTCCCATCTACATGTCAATATTAACATCCATGACAAATTTCATGATGATCAGACGAACAGTGCGACCTGTGGCCCGTGCTAATGGATTGAATTTTGAAAACAAAGATGGCCACTGGCGGCCATGTTTTTTGTCCGAATGACCCCAAAATGACTCGTTCCCATCTACATTCCAATATCAACAGCCATGACAAATTTTATGATGATCAGACTAAAGGTACGACCTGTAGCCCGTGCTAAAGGATTTAGTCATACAAAGAGTAAAATCCAAGATGGCTGCTGACGGCCATGTTTTTTGGCCGAATGACCCCAAAATGACTCGTTCCCATCTACATGTGATTATTAACATTCTTGACAAATTTTATGATGATCAGACTAAAGGTACGACCTGTAGCCCGTGCTAAAGGATTTAGTCATACAAAGAGTAAAATCCAAGATGGCTGCTGACGGCCATGTTTTTTGGCCGAATGACCCCAAAATGACTCGTTCCAATCTACATGTCATTGTTAACATCCATGACAAATTTTATGATGATCAGACTAAAGGTACGACCTGTAGCCCGTGCTAAAGGATTTAGTCATACAAAGAGTAAAATCCAAGATGGCTGCTGGCGGCCATGTTTTTTGTCCGAATGACCCCAAAATGACTCGTTCCCATCTACATTCCAATTTCAACAGCCATGACAAATTTCATGATTATCAGACTAAAGGTACGACCTGTAGCCCGTGCTAAAGGATTTAGTCATACAAAGAGTAAAATCCAAGATGGCTGCTGGCGGCCATGTTTTTTGCCCGAATAACCCAAAAATGACTCGTTCCCATCTACATGTCATTGTTAACATCCATGACAAATTTTATGATGGTCTGACTAAAGGTACGACCTGTAGCCCGTGCTAAAGGATTTAGTCATGCAAAGAGTAAAATCGAAGATGGCTGCTGGCGGCCATGTTTTTTGGCCGAATGACCCCAAAATTACTCGTTCCCATCTACATGTCATTATTAACATCCATGACAAATTTCATGACGATCAGACAAACAGTACGGCCTGTAGCCCGTGCTAATGGATTGAATTTTGAAATCTAAGATGGCCGCTGGCGGCCATGTTTTTTTTCCGTATGACCCCAAAATGAATCATTCCGGTACAAATGTTGATGTCAACAGCTATGACAAATTTCATAATGATCCGATCAAAGGTACGACCTGTAGCCTCTATTGTTGACGCCTTACGTACACACGCACACACGGACGACGGACGACAAAGCCATGGCAATAGCTCAAACTTTACAAAGTAAAGTTGAGCTAAAAATGGGGTAACCGATGGATTCTTCATATTATTGACATGTGGTCAAGACTAACATTATCTGTGTTTATAGAGAGAAAAACTCCAAGAGAAATTATCGACAAGATTATCAAACACTGGATAGGAATATTTGGCGTATTTGGATCAGTGTTGCATGATAATGGCGGCGAGTTTAATAATGATGAATTGAGAGAAGTTTCGTCGATTCTCAATGTGCAGGTGTGCACAACAGCTGCATACAGTCCATTTCAGAATGGGCTTTGTGAACGAGTACATTCAATAACAGATTCTATGCTGCTAAAACTTCAAGATGATAACAAGGACACTCCTGATGATATTCTGTTATGTTGGGCCAATATGGCTCGTAATTCATTACAAATGTGGAATGGGTTCAGTAGTTATCAACTTGTGTTTGGCTTCAATCCGAAAATACCCAACATCATAACATAATATTGCAGCAATGGATGGTAAAACAATGAGTGAAGTCTTTGCAGAACACATGAATACTCTACATTCTGCTCGTAGGGCATTTATTCAGACAGAAGCTGATGAGAGAATCCGACGGGCTCTACGAGGCAAGGTCAGGGCAGCAGAACAGTGCTATTCTAATGGAGATAGAGTGTTTTATAAAAGGGAGGGAAAAGACAAATGGCTTGGACCTGCAAAAGTGTTTTTCAAAGATGGCAAAGTTGTGTTTCTGAGACATGGAGGAACATTTGTGAGAGTTTCTCCAAACCGACTTATTAAAGCCAACTCTTACAATATGAACCCAGATCCAGGTGATCTTAAAGAAGATACGTGTGTCGAACAAGCAGTTGAGTCGAAAATTGAAGTATTCACAGAAAACGTCGGTGAAAAAGATTCTGTTCAGAACATTGTGACACCCAAAGCTGCGTCAGATGAGAAGATCATGCTGAAAACAGGTGATGAAATTGAGTATCATCTGGAAGATGGAGATGAATGGATTCCTGGTACTGTTATTGGTAGAGCTGGGAAAGCGACTGGAACAAATAAATCCTGGTTCAATCTACAGATGAAAGATGGAAACAAAATGAGTATTGATTTGAATAGTGTTCAGTGGAAAAGGACCAGTCAAACCGAAGAAGTGTTGATGACATTTGTGCCAAAGGACAGACTTCATGATCCTTCGTGTGGGAATGCAATAATTCAAGAGCTTCAGAAGTTAAAGGACTTATGAAGAGGTAAATGAAAATGGACAACAATGCATTTCTACACGCTGGGTACTGACACAACGGGGAGCTGATGTCCGGGCCCGTTTAGTCGCCCGTGGATTTGAGGAGGAAGGTTTGACACAAAATGATTCACCTACTGTAAGCAAAGTATCCATAAGACTATTCTTGACATTGGCAGTAAATAAAAAATGGAATGTTAAAACAACTGATATTAAGTCAGCGTTCCTCCAAGGAAAAAAATTGGAAAGGGAAGTCTTCATCAGACCTCCTAAAGAAGCTCAGACAGAAGGAAAAGTTTGGAAGTTGAAAACATGCTTGTATGGTTTAAAAGATGCAGCTCGGCAATTCTACACAAGTGTTGTACATGAACTAAATCATCTTGGTTGTGTGAGTTATCTACACTAGATCCTTCTCTGTTCTACAAACGAGGAAAAGATGGTGAACTACAAGGAATACCTCTCAGCCATGTGGATGACTTTCTTCATGCTGGTGATAAGGATTTTAACGAACATGTAATGGGTGGCTTGCGACAGCGTTTCCTAGCTGGAAAAGTAGAGGAGGTAAAATTCACTTACGTTGGGTTCCACATTGAACAGAAAGTTGATGAAATAATTATGCACCAGAATAACTATATTCATGGAGTAAGAGACATTGAGTTACGTGCGGAAAGAGTTGCCTGCACAAATGATGAATTAAGTATGAATGAATACACTGATCTGCGTTCTATTGTTGGAAGTCTAAATTGGATTGTGCAAGGGACAAGACCTGACTTGGCTTTTGAGTTAATAGAAATGAGCACTAAATTCAGAAAAGGTCAAGTTTGTGATCTAGCTAGAGCAGTGAAGATCATATCAAGAGTGAAATCTGAGACAACATCAATTCGATTTCCATTCATGGGACTTCCTTCAGATGATAAGTGGAAATTAGTGGTTTTTACTGATGCTGCTGATGCAAATTTGCCTGATGGAATCAGCAGTACAATGGCATATGTTCTATTTGTCGTAAATCCAGATAAATTGAGCTGTCCTCTATCTTGGAACTGCCATAAGATAAAAAGAGTGGTGCGTTCAACATTGGCTGCCGAAGCAATGAGCTTGCAGGAAGGTGTCGAGGAGGCGATATATGTCAGGAAAGTGTTATGTGAATTGTGCAGTATCCAAGAGACAAAGATCCCCATTGTTGCCTATGTGGATAACAGGAGTGTGGTGGAAGCTGTGCACACAACTAAAATGGTTGATGATAAACGTCTTCGAATTGATATTGGTGCGATGAAACAATGTCTTGATCGAGGTGAAGTAGAAAGCATTCGATGGTGCCCAGGTTCGAGTCAGCTTGCAAATTGCCTAACAAAACGAGGTGCTTCCGGCGAGCAGCTGATTGCTACATTCCAGAGAGGGAAAGTAGCAATTGACATTTAGGAAAAATGGATGATACGGACTGTATATTTGTAAATATTTCTGTGGTTTTATCAAAAGAACTAAAACAACATAAAAAGAGAAAAGAGGGAGATTGTTGAGCTACAGTGTCATTAACATCAGTGAAACAGGAAGAGATACAGTGTCATTAACATCAGTGAAACAGGAAGTGAACTCCTGACCTGGAAATGACATCATGGACAGAAACTGCAGTTAGAGTTTGAATTGAAGTGAAGGAAGTCACAAGTGTGCTGTGGAGATATAATAGGTAATTAGCCATTAACAGTTCTAAACCGGGACACATGTAGAGGTTCTTCTTTGAAATTTCTTTGCACACCCCGACCACGACCCCAATAGATCATTGCCCATTACCTGCCAACTAGACCAAAAAAAATTACAACTGGTACTTCAAGATGGAAATTTATCAAAACCTTTACTTAACATACTGCCGAAAACGGAAACAATTTTGGACGCGGGGGTGGGTGGGTCCAAATTTTTGTCCATTTTCGACAGTTTTTTCCGACAATTTTCGGACACCCACCCCCCCCCCTTTTAACACTAAAACAGAGATTTGTTTGGGGAAATTCACTGTAAACAGCTGTATATGAATTTCTGTGCATACTATTTGTCAATGGGGGGGGGGGGGGGGGTCGGAAAAAATGTTCAGGCACGTATGCTGATTCTTTACTTTCGACCCTTGTTGGGACCCCACCCACCCCCGAGTCCAATTTTTTTCTTCCGTTTTCAGCAGTTTTTTCTGACCATTATTGGACACCCTTTCAACACTAAAGCAGATATTTGCAGGGGGAAATTCACTGTAAACAGCTGTATATGAATTTCTGTGCATACTATTTGTCAAGAATGTTAACATTGACATATAAATAGGAACGAGTCATTTTGAGGTCATTCGGCCAAAAAAACATGCCAGTGGCCATCTTGGATTTAAAAATTTGTAATAAAATACAACACGATAACTGCCTGCAGTCAGTTTAGCAGTTAGAATTACATTATTTCTCTTATTCTACGGTGTTTTTAGCCAAACTCATTCCAAAAACAGTCAAAAGACCATCGACCACCCACCCACCCCAGCATACGTGCCCGGAAATTTTTGTTTTGAATAAATTATTCTATTTTAGGTAAGTTCAATCTATTTTTAGATTCGGCTGAAAAAGTTGATTAGTATATCTCATATTCGCATATGTATACCCTAAGTCACTGCCATGGGAAAGCGGACACTAAAGTAATTTAGAAGTTGAAGTGAGTTAATTTTCCTTAACCCTTTGAGTGCCAGGTCCGATTTTTGTATCAACCCATATACCCTGTGCCAATGCATTCTCTTATATATGCGAGTCGACCATAGGTCGTCTCGCATATATAAGAGAATGCATTGGCCTAACAATTTTTTATTTTATTTTTATTTTTTTACAATTTTTTACAATTTTAATATATTTTATTATATTCTTTAACAGACTTATTGTGTAGGTTTAGGGCCGATAATATCGGCCCCTGGCACTCAAAGGGTTAAAGTTAAAAAATTTAGGGAAGGGTTATCAACATGGCACCTCTGATAATTGTTCCTTGAAATCATCAACATAATAAATAAGATACATTATGATAAGTGATGAAAAGGAGTTAATATCCTAAATAAACATAATATTGTAACACCTGCCTGTACAACTGCATAGAAAACAGCACATGGGAATTAAGCTAATTTAATTTGAAATGAATGACAGAAATAGTTCTTCAACATTTAAAATTTGTATATAATATATATTTTTTTTAATTTAGCAAGGGGTTCATCTGAATTTTTGTTGTTTTGTTTAGTTTTTTTGCTCGGCCCACATTTGACCCAGTGATCTCATTTGAACAAAATTGAACCCCATTCACCAAGGACCCTTCATACCAAATAAGAACCCATTAAAAAACAATTGAGCATGGAGCAAAATCTAAATTATTATTAATTTTTTTCCATTAAAATATTTGTTTAATTAAGCAAGGAGTTAAATCTAAAATATTTTGTTTTAAAGATATGACCCTGGCTCCATTGTAACAAATCTGAACCCCAGTAACCCAAGGACTCTCCATACCAAATATAAGCTAAATAGGCCTGATGGTTCTTGAGAAGAATTCATTTTAAGAATTTCTATGGAATGCACACCAAATATGAACCCATTCGGTATTATGGTTCTGGAAAAGATGTTTAAATAATTGTTGATGGACAGACGTCTGCCCCAACGGACGGATGGACAGAGGAGGAGTGATGACTATAGCTCCACCGAAGACTTCATCTCAGGTGAGCTCAAAAGTATCCATAACTTACAAAACAATAGCTTCAATGTGAAGTGTTGAGCTACAAATTATTGGACCAAACCACAATTAAAACTTGTTGTACAGCAAGTTACTTTTCACTTCATTAATAATGGAGTTATCATCTGTAAACCAAGCAGGCGATGAACAGATAAACAAACCATTTTCAAACCAGCGCTTGGTTACTGAACAATAAGTATTAAAAAATCAAATACAATTTTTTTTATCCCACAGATGATCACTCACAAATTCATATAGAATAAATTTCAAATAAACTATCCTGATGGCGTATGACTTTCATTGTCGCTCTAAACTGGTGCACCCCTTTTGTTTACATGTTGTCATAGCTGCGAAAGGCGTAGGCGATGTGTATATCTGTATCTGCAGATTTTCAGTGCAGGAACCAATTATGGTTATAGAGGCACTGGTATCTGAAATATCTTATCAAGTTTATTAAACCATCATTACCAAGAACATCGAAAAATAGAAGGAATTCATTCTTAATTTCATTATCAATAACGCAGCCTCCAGTGATGAGATATTTCTAATTTGACTTGAATTAATGGCGAGTGTCATTTGGTGTTTACTCCTTAATTTCAATGGAAATAGTGAATATCTACATGGACATATACATGTAACGTGCGCGGTCATACACAGTTACAACTTGTCAATATATTATTTAATATGTAAATTTAGTGATTTCATTTATATTCTACCTGCCATCCATTCAATCTTATGATTACACCAATGAACTGACATTGGAATGGATAGTAATGTTAATTGTGGTTATACAATGTAGACGCATTGGTATCTGAAATATCCAGTGATGAGATATTCCACGTGTTGAAATTGTTGTTGCATATTTCCTCATAGATCATGACATGAGACTCTTAAGGCTAACGCCAGTAGAGATCATATTCCACAAGTACAAAACCTTGGAACTTTTTGAAGTTTTGACAGGGAACATTATAAAGTCAAAAAAATAACATGGGGTAGAGCCCGAAGCCGCCATCGCACGCCGCCACCGCCGCCAGCCATATTGGCCACAAGCCGCCGCCAGCCATATTATCTCTAACGCCAGCCACATGAAAAAATCTCTGCCATCGGAATTGTAAAATGGCTGACCTGTGTGCATGGGCTTATATGTCAAGCACAACTGGGCTGTTAATCAACTTAATCTCAAAGAACTAAACCGCATTGCCTATATTGGCATACTCGTATGGACACGGCATGGTTGTTATATTATCAGAACACCCGGGCCTCTCAATGTCGACTAGACTATTCCAATGCATGGGTTAAAGTATAAATTATTTGTTTCGACACGATTCAGTCCCAGACATCGCTTGCATTTGTCAATATATGCACATAACATGCATGTAGGCGAGAATAGAAAATATTTTGAAGTATTATATCATTACTATCGGATTCATCATTCAATGATGCATGCATATATCTCAAGGTGCCATTGGTGATAGCAGTCTGAAGTCTACAGAAGTCCCAATGTAACTTATACCAATTAGATGGGAAACTACATAGTTACACCCATGCTAGTCCTTCGAGGAGTTTCGCAATAATGGAAAAGCCCAACACCAAAAAGAGCACGCGTGGTCTGGAATTCTACAGGTTTACCACAAACGCTAAAACAAACGGGGTACTCTATATGAAAGTGTCAATGACACTGTAGCTCAACTTGGAAAGGGAATAATTTAATGTATTACAGTCAATGGAGCCATTAGGAATGTGGAAAGTTGAATATCTAATACATGTTTATAGACATGAAGAGAAAAGTAAAATCCAAGATGGCTGCTGGCGGCCATGATTTCGGCCGAATGACCCCAAAATGAGTCGTTCCCATCTACATGTCATCGTTAACATCCATGACAAATTTTATGACGATCAGACTAAAGGTACGACCTGTAGCCCATGCTAAAGAATTTAGTCATACAAAGAGTAAAATCCAAGATGGCTGCTGGCGGCCATGTTTTTTGGCCGAATGATCCCAAAATGACTCGTTCCCATCTACATGTCATTATTAACATTCATGACAAATTTTATGATGATCAGACTAAAGGTATGACATGTAGCCCGCGCTAAAGAATTTAGTCATACAAAGAGTAAAATCCAAGATGGCTGCTGGCGGCCATTTTTAGGGCCGAATGACCCCAAAATTACTCGTTTCCATCTACATGTCAATATTATCATCCATGACAAATTTCATGATCATCAGACAAACAGTATGACCTGTGGCCCGTGCTAATGGATTAAATTTTTAAATCCAAGATGGCCACTGGCGGCCATGTTTTTTGTCCGAATGACCCCAAAATGACTTGTTCCCATCTACATTCCAATTTCAACAACCATGACAAATTTTATGATGATCAGACTAAAGGTACGACCTGTAGCCCATGCTAAAGGATTTAGTCATACAAAGAGTAAAATCCAAGATGGCTGCTGGCGGCCATGTTTTTCGGCCGAATGACCTCAAAATGACTCGTTCCCATCTACATGTCATTATTAACATTCATGACAAATTTCATGATGATCAGACTAAAGGTACAACCTATAGCCCGTGCTAAAGGATTTAGTCATACAAAGAGTAAAATCCAAGATGGCTGCTGGCGACCAGGTTTTTTGGCCGAATGACCCCAAAATTACTCGTTCCCATCTACATGTCATTGTTAACATCCATGACACATTTTATGATGATCAGACTAAAGGTACGACCTGCAGCCCGTGCTAAAGAATTTAGTCATACAAAGAGTAAAATCCAAGATGGCTGCTGGCGGCCATGTTTTTTGGCCGAATGACCCCAAAATTACTCATTCCCATCTACATGTCAATATTATCATCCACGACAAATTTCATGATGATCAGAAGAACAGTACGACCTGTGGCCCGTGCTAATGGATAAAATTTTTAAATCCAATATGGCCGCTGGCGGCCATGTTTTTTGTCCGAATGACCCCAAAATGACTCGTTCCCATCTACATTCCAATTTCAACAACCATGACAAATTTTATGATGATCAGACTAAAGGTACGACCTGTAGCCCGTGCTAAAGGATTTAGTCATACAAAGAGTAAAATCCAAGATGGCTGCTGGCGGCCATGTTTTTTGGCCGAATGACCTCAAAATGACTCGTTCCCATCTACATGTCATTATTAACATTCATGACAAATTTCATGATGATCAGACTAAAGGTACAACCTGTAGCCCGTGCTAAAGGATTTAGTCATACAAAGAGTAAAATCCAAGATGGCTGCTGGCGTCCAGGTTTTTTGGCCGAATGACCCCAAAATTACTCGTTCCCATCTACATGTCAATATTATCATCCATGACAAATTTCATGGTGATCAGACGAACAGTACGACCTGTGGTCCGTGCTAATGGATTAAATTTTTAAATCCAAGATGGCTGCTGGCGGCCATGTTTTTTGTCCGAATGACCCCAAAATGACTCGTTCCCATCTACATTCCAATTTCAACAGCCATGACAAATTTTATGATGATCAGACTAAAGGTACGACCTGTAGCCCGCGCTAAAGGATTTAGTCATACAAAGAGTAAAATACAGGATGGCTGCTGGCAGCCATGTTTTTTGGCCGAATGACCCCAAAATGACTCGTTCCCATCTACATGTCATTATTAACATTCTTGACAAAATTTATGATGATCAGACTAAAAGTACGACCTGTAGCCCGTGCTAAAGAATTTTTGTCATACAAAGAGTAAAATCCAAGATGGCTGCCATGTTTTTGGGCCGAATGACCCCAAAATTACTCGTTCCCATCTACATGTCAATATTAACATCCATGACAAATTTCATGAAGATCAGACAAACAGTACGGCCTGTAGCCCGTGCTAATGGATTGAATTTTGAAATCCAATATGGCCACTGGCGGCCATGTTTTTTTTCCGAATGACCCCAAAATTAAATATTCTGGTCTAAATGTTGATGTCAACAGCTATGACAAATTTCATAATGATCCGACGAAAGGTACGACCTGTAGCCTGCATTGTTGACGCCTTACGTACACACGTACACACGGACGACGGACGACAAAGCCATGGCATTAGCTCAAACTTTACAAAGTAAAGTTGAGCTAATAACCGGGGATTAGGAAAATTTCGGAAAGGAAAATACGCTGAATGATATACGTCTCAGCCCGCTGAGCCGCCATATTTCGTCAGCCACGAACGTCGCAACTGAGCCGGCTAAGCTAGCTAACCAGCCACGAAATTGGTTGAGCCAGTCGCGAAAACTATATGTCGTGGCTTCGGGGTCTAACGTGGGGAATATATTTTTTAGTTATCATCTGTTCCTTAATAATGAACTTCACTGAAGGTGAAGGTCCCAACTCGAAATTGCATGTTTTTCCTGGTTTTTCTGTGACTTTTCTGAGCCAATATCATAATAAACATTGGATTAAATACCAAGAAGAAATTCCATAACTGTAAGTGACGAAAAGCAAAATCTATCACAAAGTCACTTAAATTGTGAAATATCGAATTCACCACAGTGAAGTACATTATCAATGAACAGATAATAACTAAGAAATATATACTCCATGTTAATTTTTCAAATTCATAAGGTTCCCTGTCAAAACTTCAAAAAGTTCCAAGGTTTTGTACTGGTGGAATATGATCTCTAAGGGGTGTTAGCCATAGTAGAGATTCATGGCATGATCTAATTTCCTCATTAACACTTATGGTGGAAATCAAGTCAAGTATACATATCATTTTCTTGGTATTAAAAACAACAGAAAACATTAGTTGTAAGTGGTACTTTGCATAAATGTTCTGACAATCACCATAATAAGTAAAATTTGGACAGCTCGAAAAGCAGATATGTTTTTTATCTTTTAAGTGATAATATGCTGATACAGTATTATTCGCACAAATTGTTATTTGACTTGGTGAAACTTCAATAACTTTCTATTTACATTGTGAACACCTTAACCCTTTCTATTCTCCCATTCAGTTATAAAAGTACACATTGGAATGGTCCATTATTCATTTGGAGGGATGTTAAGGTGATGAATGCTGGCAATAGATAAATAAAAGTGCAGAAGGGGTCCTATTTATTGGGAGAAATGTTTAGATCTATGGCCGTGTGTTTGTTAAATTTATTATCTGAACATTTCCTATCAAGATGGAATAAATTCTCATCAATGATGCTTTAGTATAGAAAGAGTTAACCCTTTACCCAACAAAACGGCCAAAACCGGCCAACTTGAAATAAAGCTTCAACAGCCTAAAATATCTTCGGTCTGTCTCAATAGAACCATACAAATATGGATATCATTGGAACCGGCTCCTTGACCACATTGTGATAGTCAGTTATGCCCTGTGCCAATGCATTCTCTTATATATGCGAGTCGACCATAGGTCGCCTCGCATATATAAGAGAATGCATTGGCCTAAAAATAATCTTTGTTTAACACTTTTTACCATTTTTTCTTACATTCTTTAACAATTTTATAATTTTTAATGTGTTAAGCCAATGCATTCTCTTATATATGCGAGGCGACCTATGGTCGACTCGCATATATAAGAGAATGCATTGGCACAGGGCCGTTCTGTTGGGTAAAGGGTTAAGGGACTTTAATGAAGCTATTGTTACCTTTTGTGTGAGCACTTATACAATGGTATTCCCCCAACTGAAAGTTTGAGTGTCCAATAACTTTCCATCACTAAATGTTCATAATTCAGTTCCCATAAAGTGCAAGACACTTGGATGGCCATCATGACCAACGAGTTATCTATTGTTGACTCAAATGGAGGTCATGATCAACACTTGGCTGATCTAATGTTTATATCTGTATTATCTTGTTAATACACACCGTCTGACCTTGCTACGATAACAAATTGGCAACAAATAGGTTCAGGTGAACTAAATTCTATAGTACATTTATCAAATTGAGGTTTTCATGAAATAATGGGCTCTGAAATGGCCAGCTTGTACTGGACCGCTCAGTTAAGACTGAGAAATAAGTGGACTAATATTTACACAGGGCATGTATCAGTAAAATTATGTTAACTATTTTAGTGCCAAGGCCGACCAGCGGACCAGTGATATATGTATACGGGCCTAAAATAGTGCAATTATAATTCTGAGAGCATTGATTTCAGTCCAATAATGTGACGGTGTAATTTAGCCCTGGTATATATATATATAACTAATACAAGTTAATACTGACAACTAGCAGCTAACATATTCATCCAAATCACCGGTATTTACGACATTATGCTTTCCGTCTCACTTCGCTGTAACTCAATATTCCGTCCCTGTCTCATTACTCTGTTACTTCAGCCCAATGCTAATTAACGCTAAAGTAACATCACTTCAAATAGCACAGGTAAGCTCGCTGCTGATTGGACGACACACAGCCGCGCGCAAATGGTCAAAGGTTAATTATATTTCGCGGGCTTTTAGATTGGCTTTTTATTTTTACCTGTGGTCGGAAAGTTATTGTTTTCAAGCTTCTGGTTATTTTGTCGTCAAGTTTAGACTTCGGTTGAACACAGATTATCCTGACATAGTGGCCTATGTCCTATTGAACTGGTATTTTCACAGTTGCTATATTTTATCGTTATAATCATGTTTTTATAATAACTTTTGTCTTCAAGTAAATCAGTAGAGTTTGTCCCGTTTTGACATAAAGTATATACGGCCCGATAGTTAGGAGTATATTTCCTATTTTATCTATATTTTAATATGGTTACTTTTGTGAGGTTATCTCTCAATAGCCCGGGATGCCAGTTTGTAGATATCTCAATTAGACAGATATAGACTGGATATCTGGCATCTCTGGTGTTTGCAGGAACTCCTCAAGTTCCTTTAATATATTTGTGTATCACATATGTGTGCTTATTATATATGCAAATGGTTATATATTTGCATTTGGTTGCAGGGCCTAAATGAGTAAGAGATAGTGTATGTGCTTACTGTATATCCAGACTATGCTATTCTGTGGATTCGTATGTTGTGTGATGACTGTCTGCATTGATGTGGAGTCGTGATGTTAACTAGAGAGACGTGTTATTCTAATGATGAATGAATAAATTCTATATGAAGACATATACGGTAATATGAACTTTTCATAGACCCTGCCCACCAAGAGAATTGTCAGAGCCCATACTGCCAAGGTTTATAAATTTAATGTCGAGGCTGAAGGACATTTTAATAATAGAAATGGACCAACTAACACCCTTTGACAATAATTTTCTCATCATATAGTTTTCCATTGAAAGAATATTTAATGATAAATATGAATGATACATTTTGAAGGCATTCCTAAGTAAACAAGAGCACAGCTGGAGGCAGCTAATGTTTGTTCTATGATAGCTATAATTATAAACAGTTTTGGGTTTCGATGACTTGCGCATGCAAAATTGGTAATACGTGTCATCGGAGAAATAAAATTGAATGTTACCACAAATTTTTTAATTTCATGCAGGCAACTGTCATCACAATCGATAATTGAGGGTGTTAATTAGGGATCTTTCATCACATCCCCCTATTCTGGCATTTAAAGGGGAAGGAAACCCTCAACAAAGCAGGCTGTTATAAATATACTAGTATTTAGTATATCAAACGTGGTGCGCTAAAACACCTTTCATTTCTCAGTTACGTTCAACACAACGACATCACATCGCGTAATACAAAACTCCTGCTAATTATAGCATGTCCATATTTATAAGATCATGATGTCACGGCCTCACTTTGTGTTACCCATCCTTAGTACAGCCTATGGTAAAGCTAAATATAAAGGCTATCACACTAAAATCATTAGCCAAAATGATTTAGGTTATAATTTTGAACAATTAAATTACGGCCAGTTAATGGTCGCATAACATTTGAATGTGTCAAGCTTGGCCAAACTCACATGACATCTATATGTGCAAATATGACATTAAACAATCTTTCACGAATTAAACTATAATTTATTCACAACAGATAATCATTATTGTGCACAAAATATTAAACATTCAATCTGCTGTTTTATTTATTTTCATATCTAAAAACAGACTATCGTACGCGATACAGTTTAGCCTTAAACAACCAAGTGAGGCTGTGACATCACAAACTATAAAGGGAGATAATATTTCTTCCAAATGCGATTGTTTCCTGCCCCTTTAAACACCTATATTTCAAATATTGCATCACTTCAGACTTCCAAGTTCTATATCACAACGGATAATTTCTCCTTTCTCTTTCCGACAACTAATTCCAGATGCACAATTATCAAAATAGTTGTTTGTTGGCACATTTTTATGGCTCAAGCGACATATCATAGATCGTTTGGAACCTGCACTGTGCCCGACCTGAATGCCTATTTGTGAAAGAACGAGAGAAATACAGAATGTTTTCTTGTACTCCAATTAAGGGCTTTGCCAACCCATTTCCCCCCAAATTTGATGGAGTCAAAATAAATAATTCTGTTCACTTTTATTAGCAATCACAGCAACCAAACCCAATGATGCAACATTTTATGAGCATAATTAAGTCATGGTGGATTATTTTAGAAATATAAAAATGTTAACTTTTCGAACCCAAATTCAACAAACACATAATTAGGCCTAAATCCATATCTAACTTCTGAGAAAAAAATATGGCAATGTGTATACTGAACACTGAAGAATGATGAACAATAAAACAATAATATTCATATATATTAAGAGTTCTTTGATAAAATTGCTAAGAACCAATTGTTTACATTAAAGGGTATTTACTTGCTCAACATTGCTGGCCGGGATGTGACAGTTTAGTGTTAATATATGTGGACAGTGAATGTGAAAAAATTGTGAATCTCTTGACAAAAGAATTATAATAATCCTTAATGGGGCATACCCTGTACCCCAGAAAATGGGTCACCAATCAGAAGATATTCTCATGGGGACAGCGCAGTCATACCTGCTGATCATATTCCCAGCTTGAATTCTACCATTTGTAAACAAGCAACTGCTTCCAAGCCAAAAACCCAAAGAACACTTGAGAAATGTGAGTATTTTTTATTATTCATCATTCTTCAGTGTTCAGTATACATACCCATATTTTTTTTCTTAGATATACGGACTTATTGGATTTGTGTTCGAAAAATTAGATTTTAAAAACTTCTATAAATTTCACGTTTTGTATATCTAACATAATTAATCCACCATGAATTATGCTCTTAAAATGGAGCATCCATGGGTTTGGTTGCTGTGATTACTAATAAAAGCAAACATATATAAGTATCCTTTATTTAGACTCCATAAAATTTTGGTTTATAATTGGTTAGCAAAGTCCTTCATTGAAATACAATCCATAATATGTAAAAACTAATTGTGCCACCTAACAGATCTAACAGAGCACAGCAAGGATTCTCAATTTCAGCATCAAATATATTAGCACTGAAGGAATAAGTGACATACCACAGTGGGTTTTTCCAAGTAATGAAATAACCCACATACTATTTCCCACTTCCCTATTCAAACAAGTTATCAATAAGCCTACTGCGTGGTAACATGTGCTATGTGAATGTCACTTGAATAATTAGGTTGTTGAAATTGTATATATTGGCCATGTCAAAACACTTCAGAGTTATTATTGTTTGTGTACTCAGATATAATAAATTAACTGATATAGGCCATATCACTCGTTTTAAAATACCAGAGCATGGTTACTGAGCAAACACTTAGAACCTGCAATCATGGACACATGAAGAGTTCAAGGCCAGCCTATGTTAAAATCATGTGTTTATAGTATACTATAGTCCCTGAGTCCATCCAATGAATTTATTATTGCCCCCGAACTAATCACTAATCACGACAATCTTCTTTTTTTTTGCAATGAATCAGAATGAATATTTTTATTTTTTTTTACAAGAATAAGTAGGTATACATAAACCCTTCATAAACAACATACAAATGTACTAAAAATAAAAAAAGGGAAATTGGTAAATATTCTTCGATAAATTTGGGGAAATTTTGTCAAATCGGCATGCAATTTACTGGTATGGATTTTCAGGGAGTATACAGCTGGAGTGTATAAAAAAAAATCTAATTTATAAGTCTTTCCGATTTCATGTGCATTTTGTAAATCTTAATTTCTGATTACAAAAGAGAAAACCTTTCCAGAATTTTTCGAGTTATATGCCTTCAAAATTGTGTTCTTAATTGTTAGTAATTTTCTCACTGAACTATACACAAAAATGATATTAAAGGCCTACTTTATGCATCTATGATTAAAGGGGTACTGTACGCCAAATGTTGTTGTTGGTTTCTATAGTCTCAGAGTCTGAGAATAAGGTAACAATTTTTCCATTATTTGAAAGTCTGTTGAGTACGAAGTCATGTTACGGATGACAAATTTACCGGAATGCAAAAATACAAATTGTCGTTGTCGAGTAATTTTTGTAAAGTTTTCAACCAAATGAATAAAATAAAAGTTATATTATATGCATACTAGTCCCATATAATCATTTAAGTTATTGTATCGTCGCTAGTCAGTGAGTGGCTTGAGTGTTCTCCCAGTATCATCATAATATTTTAAGCGATCGTGTGTGCGATCGGTTTAACAATCCAGTATCCCTCAATTACTGTTTTTGATTACGGTAATTTGTAATTTAATTGACGCCATTTTATGGCTCCAGTCATAAATTCAATTTATATCAAATTATTAACTTTTAAATTATTAAATTTCAAGATAGCCTATTAACCTGAGCGTTTACAGAATACATCTTCGACTCAAATTACTTATGTTTCTATATATTATCGATATTAGATCGTTGTTGTCACCGGAAATTTTATGAAAATGGCGTACAGTACCCCTTTAAGACAAAAATATTCTCAAACAAAATGTGTTTTCCATTGTATGGACTTAGTCTAATTTGCCTCTGACACAGAACTCGCATGATGAAATGCCATATTTGAGGTCATGTAACTCAATAAATTGATATCCATATGACCTGCTTTTCTTAATTATGGCCCTATGAATCATTAGTCTAGATTCTTTTGCGAAAATGCTATTGTGGGGCATTTTTGTCCATTTTTAAAGGTTTTTGTGAATAATTAGAAAAAAGAATAAAAGTTTAATGTGTAAAATTATTTTATCTTTCCTCTTAAAACCAATTATACCAATGAATATGATACTGGATTTCACTCATCTTTCGGGAAACTTACTCCAAATTTGAAAGGCGGAAAAATGGGGTAGGGGAAAGCATATCAACAAAAACTTCGAAAACATGCATCGTGAAGCATAAAACTACAGTAATGCCCTAAATAATCGATTCCTTAACCAAAAAGTTACCAATAATTATGCTGTGGTTAAGGAGTCGATTATTTAGGGCATTACTGTATTCTATCAACAGTTTCAGCATACATTTTTCTTTCGTATAGAATTTACCTCTTCCTTTTTTATGTTCATTAATTGTTTAATAGAGCTATGATCTTTTTTGTCGTAATTTGCAGTGAAATGTAAAATTGGTAATTTGGGATTTGTTTTATATGTATTAAGCTGTTTTATAACGCAACAGGAATATACACAAACTGGAATAAAACAACCTTGTGTCTCAAGTGGCTGTAATATGGCGACACGATTGCTTTTTGTGATTTCCCCTACCCCTATACCAATGTTCAAATTTGGAGTCAGTTTCCTGAACAATGAGCGAATTCAAGTAACATACGATGGCATAACCAATGTAATGCTATTTTTCAATACTAAAGTGTTGCAGGAGAAATGTTCAAATAATTTTACACATTACACACCCATTGTACTTTTTTTATATTTATGCCCAAAAATGGCATTTTTGGAAACAAGTCAAAAATAAGGATTCATAGACCCTTAAGTATATATTTTTTAACAGTTTTTTTTAATTCCTTCACAATTGTTGATATACTTAAAAGGTTATGAAAAAGGCAGGGCATATGGATATCAATTTATTGATCGAGTTACATGACCTCAAATATTCCATTTAATCAAACAGAGTTCTGTGTCAGAGGCCAATTTGGCTAAGTCCATACAATGGAACAAACATTTTGTTTAAGAATATTTTTGTCTTCTTAATCATGCAAAGATGCATAAAGTAATCATGTAATGTGTATAATCTAGTAAGGAAATTACTAAAACAGTGAAACACACTTTCCTTTTTCTCTAGTTCTTATTAAAAATACTCGACCATAAAATACGGTATTTGACTCATTCCAAGAAATTGAGGCTCCGAAATCAGATAGACTCCCGTTTTTAAGGCACACAACTCAAAAATCTTAATGAATCAGGGAATGATTTTCTGTTCTGGAATCACGAATATAAGGTCGGGAATTGGAAGGACTTAAGAATTTAAATTATTTATATACATGCCTAAAACTGCATAAATTGATGATTTGACCAAATTTATTTACCATCTTTCAATTTGTTCATGTTATGCCTCTCAAACAGAAAATCTCTGGCATCTTCCAAATGAACTACAATGCAAATAGTATTTGATCAATTTATTTAAAAACATAACAATATAATTAACTGACAACACGACTAAACAAATTATCCTGGATTGCTTTGAATTTCTCTCAGTCTTTCTTCGATAGAGAAATGTAGTTCTTTTGGAATCAGAGAACTATGTTTCTGTGAGATCTGCAAGATAAAAATTAAAGTGATGTGAAACAGGGGTGACGAAAGCGACGAAAAAGTGTGAGTCACAATTATTTTGGGAGGGTGTGGGTGATAACTTAGTTTTTCTTGTGTTGGGGAGGTGGGGGCATTGGGTAATCAGGGGGTGATATCGTGGGACACGTACTGCATCTGTAGTTCGGTACTGGTACATATTTATCTGGTTTGCAATTATACTAAACAGAAATGTCTGTTGTTTCAACATATACTAATGTGATCCAGACACTTGGCGATAATTTGAAGATTAGTGCAACATACTATCAATAGGAAGGGGGTGGGTGTTCCGGGTGGAAATTTTGCAAAATGGGTTAAATTTTAGGTAATTGTTTTTTTAATTAGTTCAATTTGGTGAACTTTGGCAAGTTGGAGGTGAACTAGATTCAAAAGTTGAAAATATTATAATACTATTATATACAACTTATAAGGTATCCATAATTGGCGAAAACAGGGTGGTGCAGGTGCCACCTGTGGATTATCCAATTCAGTTATAAAAGTATACATTGGAACAGACTTTTGTTCACTTGGATGGGCGTTATGATAATAAAAGTTCAGAAGACACATCATTCCTAATGTTATTCCCACCACCATTATTGTTCAATGTTCCAGTGGCCCTTACAGCATGGTCTGTCAGTTAATTCTGTGCAACTGACTATATGTTAATTAGAACAAAGTCAAAACTAATAGATCGAGCTTTCATTGGTTCATGGTTATTAAAATGTAGAATTAGCTTGATGTTCTAATTTGGTGTTACACATACTTAGCTTACTTATTATTTGATAACACATTGTGAGGTACTATTACCTGAGACAGTAAATCTCCAACAATTTCTTCACTTTCCTTCACTGTAGATTTCAGTAGGAGATCAGCGATTGCCGTCACATGATATGGCTTTAGAAGATCATTTCCCGTGTCATGTCTAATCAACTGAAGAATAAACACATTGTAAAATTAATCTTATTCATCGGGATCTATTACTAGCAATTTGGCCAGACTATGACAATATTAACATCCATCTATAAATATCCCAGAGGTAAATTTCAGAATCACAAAATTCATCATTTGCCTGTATTTCCACCATATAGTTATCTTGATGTTTGGAAATATGAACATGTTTAGGGAATGACAAGGATTTAATTTACATTAGAATAACTGTAAACACTGAAAATTGTCAAAATATACATGTATACAAAGCTTAATGAGGCGTACACTCAATATTCGGGGCAATGATTTCATATGCAGGAGTTCCCTTCTTTTAGTTTTGAAATAGGAATATACTGGTGTTAGGGGAGGGGTATAAATGTTCATTAAATTATTTTATTTCCCATCTTCATATTAATGTATTTGTGTTGTCTTATTCATAAAGTATCTGAATTTACAAAGGACCCAAATAAATTCTGAAGAGATAAATTTCAACAACATAATTTACACATTCTAGTTCAAGAAGATTCCTGATATGTGAAATATTTTGCTTCCTATCTGGATCATAATACAGGGATTTTCTACCCATTTTGGGAAAAGGTCCCGGACCCTTTTGATTGGGACAATTTGTGCCACAGAGGCTAGCTTATAATTGCCAATATACATTAATGCCCTAAATAATCGACTCCTTAACCACAGCAGAATTATGGGTAATTTTTCAGGATTTAGTTGGAAATATGGCTTGTGGCCATTCATCGGAAAGCTCTCAGTGAGAGCTTTCCAATGAATGGCAACAAGCCATATTTCCAACTAAATCCGGAAAAATTACCCATAATTCTGCTGTAGTTAAAGAGTCGATTACTTAGGGCATTACTGTATATGGAATGTAGAAACAATCATTTTCATTGTGAAACTCAGTATAATCAAACAATTCTATATATTCCTTAAATTGTTTCTTCCTATTTTAATGTGTATGGAGCAAGAGGACTTGAAAACATTCGTAAAAAGAAGCAGGAAGTCCTGTCTTTCTGTGAATTGCAAATTTTGGGGTCATAAATTGGGAAAAACTTTGACTATTTCCCATTGGGAACGGGTCCCACTTTCAGCCCCTGTTGTTGCCTAAATAATCTGTGCAATATCAAAATAATATCATAAACATGACTGCCACATCGTGTTAAGCATATGCACTCATTAACATTCACACCTCAATGGATTCTCCCATTCCATTCTAAAATTGTACATGGAAAGGGTCCATTCTTTAACCCTTTACCCAACAAAAGGGCCCTGTGCCAATGCATTCTCATATATATGTGAGTCGACCATTAGGCCAATGCATTCTCTTATATATGCGAGGCGACCTATGGTCGACTCGCATATATAAGAGAATGCATTGGCACAGGGAATAACTGTAACCATCACAATGTGGTCAAGGAGCCGGTTCCAATGATATCCATATTTGTATGGTTTTATTGAGACAGACCCAAGATAATTTAGGCTGTTGAAGCTTTATTTGGCCGGTTTTGGCCGGTTTGTTGGGTAAAGGGTTAAATTATGGAATATTCAAGTAACAAGTTCTACGAATATCCTAAGTTCCACTTGTCTTAGTAATTTCTTGATATTCTCACCAGTTTGAAGAATGGGAGGTAACTCTCCACTGTGTCGCTGCTCTGACATAACCTCAGGATCACCTCGAGAAGAAGAAGATTACACGGCTGTGTCATCAGATGATCTACAACTGAGAGATAAATGAGTGGATGAAATGCAGTGTGACATGCAAACTTATTTCTATTACGTCTCAGGAGAACTCGCAGAATAGAACCTGACCAGATTAACCCTTTACCCAACAAACCGGCCAAAACCGGCCAAATGAAGCTTCAACAGCCTAAAATATCTTCGGTCTGTCTCAATAGAACCATACAAATATGGATATCATTGGAACCGGCTCCTTGACCACATTGTGATAGTTACAGTTATGCCCGGTGCCAATGCATTCTCTTATATATGCGAGTCGACCATAGGTCGCCTCGCATATATAAGAGAATGCATTGGCCTAAACAAAATCTTTTTTTACCATTTTTTCTTACATTCTTTAACAATTTTATAATTTTTAATGTACGTGTTAAGCCAATGCATTCTCTTATATATGCGAGGCGACCTATGGTCGACTCGCATATATAAGAGAATGCATTGGCACAGGGCCCTTCTGTTGGGTAAAGGGTTAATAACAAATTTAAACGATATTCTCAATTTCAATGACTGAAATTATTGCTATTATTAAATATAAACCATAAAATTTAATATTATTGTCACTGAAATGAAGGATACACTTCAAATTTTTGTTAATTAATATAAATAAATAATTATATTTAGCACTTTTTAAAATTTAAACCTTAATTTATATGACATATGGAAAGTATTGTAGGTCATCATTCACATTGATGTGCCAGCAATATATTATATAACGTGGCATAAAACACTTAATAGACTTCCCTTGCTGAACTTTTTCTTGCCAACTATAGTGAATTTGACAGAAAAATGTTGTATAATTTTAGTATTATTTGTTGAAACACTGACTTTTAATAAACAGATACATGTTGTATAAATTTAGTAGTTAAACACTGACTTTTCTCTGAGCTTGAGTCCTTTAGATATGTCAGCATTCTATCCAAGCACTCCACTGAATGAATCAACAATGTTTGTTGGTCCTACAATAAATAATGGCAAGTCTCCTGAATATATTACTAGAATGCAGAGTATATGTGGGTGTCACTATCCTATGTACAGTAATGCTCCAAATAATCGACTCCTTAACCACAGCAGAATTATGGGTAATTTTTCAGGATTTAGTCGGAAATATGGCTTGTTGCCATTCTTCGGAAAGCTCACGGGGAGAGATTTCCAATGAATGGCAACAAGCCATATTTCCGACTAAATCCTGAAAAATTACCCATAAGCCATATTTCCGACTAAATCCTGAAAAATTACCCATAATTCTGCTGTGGTTAAGGAGTTGATTATTTAGGGCATTACTGTTACTTTTGAGGCTGAGATTGTCTTTACAAAAATTGAAATCACAAAGAACACTGTTTAATTCAGAAAAAATACTGATTTTTTCAGTCAATGAGTGGGGGTTACACACAAATTTTAAAGTATTATTTACCTAATAATGCAATCGTGAAATTAAAAGACTTAAATTATAAGACTGAAAATAGTCATATCACAAATATCTAAATAAATTTGCAGTCTACCTACCAATCATAAATCTTTCTGGCATTAACCCCTAACAAAGCATTTAGTTTTCTTTGGCTGTAGCCATAGTGTAAGTTGACAATATGAAATACCGTTTCAATACCTGTAGTAAATTGTGCTGCATTGATATGAATATTCTCCGATAGGTGTCTGTTTTTATAACCATGGACCTTCCATTCTCTCCTATAATGGAGCAGGGGAGATTCAGTGGACATCGGGACTGGGCAGAGAACAGGGAGCTGAGGAACCTGGTGATGGACACAGTAACATCGGGATCCTCCGACACCAGCTCATTGATCAGTGTGTCAATCGTTATCACAAGTTTGTTCTGCGACTTGATGAAATAAATAAGAACATGTGATCAGGTTAACCCTTTACCCAACAAACCGGCCAAAAACGGCCAAATAAAGCTGCAATAGCCTAAATTATCTTGGGTCTGTCTCAATAAAACCATACAAATATGGATATCATTGGAACCGGCTCATTGACCACATTGTGATGGTTACAGTTATGCCATGTGCCAATGCATTCTCTTATATATGCGAGTCGACCATAGGTCGCCTCGCATATATAAGAGAATGCATTGGCCTAAAAAAATCTTTTTTTAACACTTTTTACCATTTTTTCTTCCATTCTTTATCAATTTTATAATTTTTAATGTGTTAAACCAATGCATTCTCTTATATATGCGAGGCGACCTATGGTCGACTCGCATATATAAGAGAATGCATTGGCACAGGGCCATTCTGTTGGGTAAAGGGTTAAACCTTTCTAAACTAAATGGTTTCTCTCTCTCAGTTATAAAAGTATACATTGGAATGGTCTATTGATCATCTGGAAGGGTTTCAGAAAAAATAAGCACATGACAGATAATGAAAGTGCAGAAGGAGTCCTATTTATTGGAGGGAAATATACAGTGGTAGTTTGTTGTAATTATCTGAACACGAAGGAATTACACGCTAATGAGCATACTCTTGGGCTCCAAATAAAAGTGCAGGCCCAAATAATAGTGCAGGGGGTAAATTCCATTGAAAGTTAATAAACGTGCAGACCCAAATAATAGTGCAGGGGGGACTCTGAGCAAAATATCAACACATTAACTGTGGTTAAACCAAGTATTTGTATTGTACTAAGTATAGGAATCAAGACAGTATGTGTCATGTGGTGTTTTATTCAATATTTAAATGTTCACACGTATGCCATATACATGTACATGCATAAAGTAATACCGGTAAGCTCAACATTTTGATATCTGAATCATAGAAATCTTGAGTTTGTGTTGATTTCAATTTTCATAGCATCAAAATTAATAAACATGCAGACGCAAATAAGCACTGTGCAGGGGGGAAATTACCCAATAAAATAATAAACGTGCATGCATGTTTATTTGGAGCCCAAGAGTATAGTATAGAAAGGGTTAATTGTATAATTCTTATAGATGACACTGAATCAAATTGCAATCTTCACAATAAATTATGATTATGTCTACCTATTTTTTTAGGAAGCTTGATTTATTTGTTGTCAAGGAATATGTAAGGTATATCTCAAATTATAAATGAGTCAATGGTTGATTATAATTAAAAAGGATTAAATTCTGATGTTTTGTGAATGCAAGAGGAATATTTAACTCTGCGATTGACAGAGTGTTTTAAACAAACCAACGTACAGACTAATCATTGCGTTAAATGTCTCCACCTAATTATGTGGCCAGCAATTGTGCCTCTATCCTTATTATGACATATCTTTGGTTTTAAAAATATGTTTAATACTACTGAACCCTCTCCAGCATTGTCCAATGAAAAGCAACTCAATCCTTCAGTTTTATCTGTATTTTATTCACAAAATAACTATTTGTAGTCTTGAAATCAGGATTTATAAAAATTGATGTTGTTGTAATTGTGGCCCAGAAGAGACAGACCATCTTTAAGATTTTTTTTTTTAACTTTCTGAGCCTCACAATCAGTATTTTACCTTTGTGGATACGTTGAAATTTTCCAGTAAATTAACAATGAGATCCAGAGCAGCTATTAAGGCTGGAGAGTCCGGCTCACTGACAATCTTGTTGAGAGTTGTGATGACTGGTCCATTCTGAAGAATCAGGGTGCTTATCTGAACTGAAGCGATTTGAAAAATTGTTGACACTGTTATACTACAGTAATGCCCTAAATAATCGACTCCTTAACCACAGCAGAATGATGGGTAATTTTTCAGGATTTAGTCGAAAATATGGCTTGTTGCCATTCATCGGAAAGCTCTCACTGAGAGCTTTCTGATGAATGGTAACAAGCCATATTTTCGACTAAATCATGAAAAATTACCCATAATTATATTGTGGTTAAGGAGTCGATTATTTAGGGCATTACTGTATATCAACTTCTCACAAATTATTGCCAATAATGACACTAGGAGTGGTTCAATGCATCTAATTTCATTAATTTCTTAAAACAATTGAAGGCTTGAGTTAATGTTTGAACCAAAAGAATATTAACTAACTTATGTAGAGAAGGTTCTTTACCCTATGCAAGCCAAAAAACAATAATCATTTAAAGTATGTATATAATCCGATTCGATGGTCCCTGCATCATCCAGTTACAACAACGGAATTTCACCAAAAGCTTATTTAATTATCTAAATTAGTTTATTACCAATAATTACTCACCACAATACCAATCATGATACCATATTTGCCAAAAAAGTCCTAAAATATAGGGTTTTCTTGGCAGTTTGGAGAATGAGTGGGTATGGTTTACAATTTCCAAAAATGGTGACTCTTAGTTCTAATTGGAATTCCCAATTGTGTGTTATCACAAATTTGAACACAGTATTCTCATCTATAACCCTCAGGGCGCCATATAACATATCTATTTGCATGAATAAAAGATGGGTACCAATTAGTAAATAAGTATTATGTATGTATCCGCAAGTCATCTACCACAACAAACAGTATTGTTGTTGATGGTGATACTTTTCATTCTGAATTAATTTGCAATCTCCCCCAACACGCTGATTGTATATCGAGCAGTGACCTCTAGTAATGGCGTCCACTCATGTCTGTACTAGAAGTCAGCTGAATTTTTGCCAGGCTGCCAAATACTCCAGGTGGTGAAAAATAACAGAATTAAACAATTGAAATCTAATAATCAATTATCATACCATATATCTGATTCTCATGTCACTCTGGTTACAAAATCAATTTGTGTTTTTGAATTAGATTTCTGATTTTGGGGGTAAAAAAAACTTGGGAAAAAAATGGCCATTCACCAATATGGCCTATGACAGCGTGAACCCTGACTAAAAGCATTGTTCTTTTACCTTTACTCTGATGTGGCTGTCCAACATAAATACTATTTAAGTAATTTAAAGAACCAGTAACAACATCCGCTTCCAAATCTGTTTCAGCTGACATGAGTTTCATCACTGAAAAATAGAAATGGATGGTGTCAATGAAATAACAATAATTGCATTTTACTATCTGAGAATTTGTTTGTTTGAAATATTTAGTAGAAACTTGTGGGAGTGGAAATTAGCTCTGAGTATGTTTTCAAAAACTATTCAACATTGAGACTAATTGTTTAAATGTGTCTCCATTATAAATCTTAGGTTTCTACTTTAGCTATCATTTTGTGAGTTTGTATCAAATAAACAGACATGGCTCATTCAAACCCCAAAATCTCATATATATTTTGAAGACCTCTGTTTGTTTGTCTGTCTGTATGTCTGTCTGTATGTCATTTATACAAATCTACGATTCTCGACCGATTGGAACGAAACTTGGTACGTGTGTGTAGTTTGACCAGGCGGTGGACGTTGTCGTATTGGCGAGCCTGTGCGGCGCCCGCTTCGCGCATGCGCAGACGAGATCTCGGAAACGGGTGGAGCTATCGACTTGAAATTTGGTATTTGGTCGGGCTCATCGGCTAGTTATGTATATATAATTTGGTAAGAGGTATCTCAAAACATATCTACGCGAAAGATTTCTGAAGAAATTTGTTGATATAGATCTGAAAATATGTGTTTTAAAATTGTTTCTTACAATTTTCCGATAATTTTAGATCATTTCGTTAGTGTGGGTTTAAATTTTTTAATCAGCTTTCGAGTAAAAATAGCTCATATAGATCATGGGAAGATCATCTACAGCTGTCTCGGCTCTGAAATATTTATGATACCACATAATGTTGGTGACTAAAACAAAGAGAAAGCGGTGCGTGATGTTTTTTAATTGTTTCATGTTAAGATAATGCAATATACCTTTACCAGAAGTCATGTGTTACTCCGTTTCTGATTCCGGAATTGAAATGAATACAAATGTCTCAATATTTGATCTGAACTCAAACATCGTGTCCGAAGTTGCATTTTTTATGACTTCAATGCATCTTTTTGGGAAATATATAATACTCATAGAAAGCTATTTCGATATCGGGAAAAATTCAAAAGCGAATATTATAAGGTGTATTTTGGAGCGCAAATTAACAGTGACAATTAACCATGCAGTAAGCTTTATACGACATGTCCTCTGCTGGAACATACCCCCATGCCTGATGGGTTCATTTATCAATCATAATACTGACCATGGTATGATACTTGGATATCTTTGGTTGATAGTGCTGATGGTGATAATGTATTAATGGATGTACAAGCTCCTAGGAGATTTGATACCTGAAAACCTGTAATAATGTATACATGTACAAATAAATGCATAGGACTCTCACTCAAAAGTGAATAATTTTGATTTTAGTTGGAGATCCACTTTGAAGATTCACATACTTATCAAAAGCTATAATTTCAGTGATCTTGTTCAACATTTTATGTTACCCTATTATAGTTGCATGGCAGGGGTGGAACCAGGGGAGGGCTACAGCCCCCCTCCCCATCGGGGAAGGTTAGACCCCCCATCATGGAGATCTGCTATAACCCGGTAATGAAATCCTGGCACCACCCCTGTTGTATGGTAAATTTTCAATGTACACATATGAAATAATTACACATAATTAAAATAAACCATCTTCCCACTATGAATTTGCATAAACTGATCTTAAACAAAATACTTCGATTTTATATAGACATTTTGGTCTAATAGATATGAAAATATTGGGACAAGGCAAAAGTGTAATCAGTCACAAATTTACTCAGAATAATATGCTACACAGTATACAGATAGCAACAAGGTACCTTGTGGAGGAGTGTCATTTAGAAACAGCCTTTGCAGATTGTCGGTAATCAAATCCTTATAAAAACCAAGGTAATTTTCCTGACCATCAAGAGAAACTAGCTGCAATAATGAAAGATATATATCGGTACATAATTTCTTTATGATAATGTCGGTTGCCATTGAAATGAAAAAGTGAAAATAATGATGGTTATATGATAAAATGTAAAAGCAACTTCAGACCTAAGGACTTTTCAGACAATTCCATTGAGTTGGTCCATACGTTGCGTAATACGATCCGTTGTCTGCATTAAGCCGTTCACACAAGTGTGTACGTTGCGTTATAACGGAGAGCTTCCAATTGGAAGCTAATAAGTTTGAAATTGGAATGAATGCAATACTGCAAATCTATCTATCTGTAATGAATTAATAGTACGATAATATCCAACCTATCAAATAACTTTCATAAATACAAGTCTATTTTCCTTCGCTTGGAAGACAGCTGCTGTCTTTTATCATTTGAAAAGACGAAATGTCATGACGCATGCCCAGGCCCGAAGCCAGACGACTCATTTTGAAGTGATACGAGGGGGCGAAGATGTAAAATTTCCGACAACATCCGAGCCTGCGCGGATATCTCGGCGCTCTGCGCCGAGCAGGGGGGATGGTATGGAAGGGGGGTGTCCCCCCTCCCAAAGTTGAAAATTTTTGAATTTTCATAATTGAAATTGTACATTCTGGTGCAGTTTGGCATTCAAAAATATTATGTTACACATACTGGGAAAAAAGAATGAAACATGCATTAATACTCCCCGGTTTAACACCGATGAATGGATGTATAGCATCTAAATAATATCCAATTAGTTAATTTAATTAAGTTAATTTTAGCTCACCTTTGGTCTTTATCATTTTGTCCAGTTGCAAGGCACGTGTCACATATAAAGAACAGTTTGTATCACACACAATACGGTAAATCCGATTATAACCCTCACAGAGAATGAAGGAAATGTTATGTTAATCCAATATATTCCCATAAGGGAAGTAATCTGGCAGTATGGTGTTTATTGTCTGATCTCTTATGCGTAATAACATCAATTGGAATATACATGTAAGCTGTCACATTAACTGATTTGAATGTACAGATTATTATATAGGGAGTCAAGGCATATCACACCAAGAATCAAAAACATTTGGATGTGGAAACAATCCTGGCACTTTGTAGCTATTTAATGGGCACCACGCTGCTAAGTTGTCAAACAATAAAGATCTATATTGTGGTTTATCAGATAAAGCAAAAGTCCACAGAGCCAACAGGTCATAAAGTTAACTGGTTTTTAGAATGAATAGCAGCCTCAACGTTGGGAGACTCCCTGCTGTCCGCATTGATTAATGGGTTCTTTGATAATAAGAAACTTAATGTTAAGTCCAAGAACAAGGTGATAAATGGTCGGAAATTTGATATGGCGTGTCGGAATTAAGCTCTCTCTCTCTACCATTAAATCTAGTCATCATGGGTTAGCATTTATTTTCCGACGGCATGAGAACATTTCCGACAGAAACGTTCACAGGGGGGCGGTTCGCCCCCCGCTGCACCCCCACCAGCTTCGGGCCTGCGCATGCCATATAAGGTTTATGCGTTATGTTGCGTTGAAAATAGAATCTTTCCGTTGTGTGGATTAATGCATAGAAAATAATGGATGCAAGGCAGCCGTCTGAAGGCATATGGTGTTATTGTCTGTAATTCAATTTCAATGCAATGTATGCAACATACTTGTGTGAATGCTACACTACTTAAATACTCAGATTGTCATAAAATAATAATTTCAGGTTAAAGTCAGTTCAATAAAGTATTTCAACAATTATGATAGTAAGCTGTCTGAAGGGACATAGTTGAGAAACGTTTGGCCCATTGCTATCAATAGGGTATCATTCCTTATTAAACCACTTTATACCTTATGAATACAAATCAGATATGTCATACCTTATGAATACACTCCCCCAAAATTAATCTTGAGCTTTCTCTAACCTTGTCAAATTGATGGCTCTGGAAATTCTGGAAATAATAATAAATGCAGGACTACTTGTGCATGTAGGTTTTTTTCTGCTGAATATTGCCAATAATGGCGCAGAGTTCCAAGAAAAAAAATGTGTTGTTACCATAAGGACCATTAGTGAGCAAATAACCGAACTGAAATCCAGGGGATTTGGATAACCCGCCCCAGTGACAACCGGACCCAAATAATGAATAAAATATAACTTTCTCATTATAAAAATAATTGTTTGTATAGGTCCGGTTGTATCTGGTTTCCACCAGTCACCGATGCCTTAAACTGCAACAAATCAAAGGGTTATACCGTTAAATTTCGTCCGAAACAAATTCATCTGTTAATCCATCCAAATATTTCTGTCGGAAAATTATGAATTTAAATGGGAATGTACAATCATGTGTCATGAATATTAACTTTTATATATAGTCCCATTGACAATTTCATAAATAGTAATTCCGCGTTCAGGATCAGATTGATCTGATATTATCATGACATCTATATTGGTGACCAGCGATGTCTTTTGTTCATAGATGGTAAAGTCAGTGAAAATTCTTATTATTTATGAAAATAACAAATATAATTGGGTGTGATTTTCAAATTACGGTGGTATTTTTATAGCCCAATACAACCACCCAGAATTATTCTCTGGTGCAAGGAAACAGGGTTTTTGAGCATGGAATTTCAAAATTTGCATACGAGGGCCAGACCATGGTCGGATCCTACATTTTAACCCCTACGGGAGAAACCCTGGTTAATTGTGCACACACAACCATTGAAGCTTTAATTGTATCCTTCTTAGAGAATTGATGATAGCGCTGTAATCATGACCACAAGGTAAATATATAAATGATGTATAGACACTAAGACTATTAATATTATAACTCACTGTAACACATTCCATGAATGGAAGATTGTTCAGGAACTCATCATAAACATCCAGCTTTGAATCATCGTCATCTGTTTGCTCTTCTTTGTTTCTGCTAAGCCATTCCTCAAACTGAAAGTAAGAGGCCAAGATATTTTTTTGAAAGGGTATGTATGTTGACCAGTACTTTCCTATATTAAAACAACATGCTAGACCCAAAACTATCACAAAATCTGACGTAAAACAAATGCTAAACATGCACATTGTTTATTTTGTCATTGGCGTCATTTATTCAATATCATTTTAATATGGCAGACTTAGACAACAGACACAGAACAGTGTGGTGTTATTAATTTAAATACGGCAAAAAGTATGCTTCAATTTTCTTCAAAAGCAACACAAATTTTCATGCAGAAAGATTATAGGATGAGAATTGTGGCTTCTCGAACTTACCTTTAGATCAGGAGTGTACTTTCTGCTTCAAATTTTACCCTCACTTCCAAATATAAATCTCAGTCATATGCTAACTTACTATTGCCATTCCAACAGTGTTAAGTAGAGCTTTGGAGAAGAAGGCTAGCCTTAGTAGACATGGGTGGTGTGTGTACCAATTGACCACAGGTTCATTCTGTATAGCATTACAAATCATTCCAATAGCTGAAAGTACATGAAATAGAACTAACATGATTATTAAAATTTTGAGAATAGAAATAATTTTAGTTATGAAATACACAAGCATTTCTTAAATTCATAAAACAGCATTACATTAATTTTAATTTTATTTAATAAATTAACCTACCTCATATGGCTCAGATTATATCACTTTAACGCTTCGCCTCAACTCGCATCGTTCCGTTTCCGGTGTGGGTTTTTTTAATTACCCACTTATGTGGCGTCACACCGGAATACCCCTGCCTACATCAGTTTATTGACTTTGCATCCTCGAAGCAACATCGTTTCTAATCGTTCGTCTATATTATGACGGACTCTGTTCACATTATAAGCCTCTGGCTTAGTGAACGACACTTTATATGAGGATTATGCAGTATGTGTATGCCTCGTATTTTGGCCAGAATATGGCCTAATTTGACAAGAGTTTTTTGTCTTTGTCCGCGGGAAAAATGGTGGAAAATTCGCGGTGCAGTATAGCCTAATTTGGCTCAAGCACCTCGTAGATCAAGATTCAAGATGAAGATAAAGGAACAGAAAGTCCTGAGTGCTAGTGCCAGTACTGTATAGACTAGACACGGACTCTTTATCGGGCTGTCAGCTCAGCAGAATCATTCCCTTGAAATCTCTTAACAGAGAAATGGGACAGTCCACTTTGTTATATAGTGCCTCTGGGCCAAGACATATAGGACTTCGTCGAGTTTACACTCTGACGGTAATTGTGTCTGATGTAGAATCAGAACGCTCAAATCGTGGCGAAAAGCCGGCATTAGAGCGAGTCTCAGCGAGAATGATGCAATAGTATCCCTGAAAACTCTGACAGAGAGATTTTGATACGTGTACTGACGAAAAGGCCGGAGAAGAACGAAACAATACAATGACTATTCGTATTCAAACTCCAACAAAATCTGTATCAGCTGCTGATTTCGTATCAGAACGCTCTATCACAGCGAAAAGAAGAGCGATACTATACAATCAATCTATATATTCCTCATAAATATAATATGAGAGAATTTGATATTGAAATTACGTGTGCTTCTATGTAGATATATAGAAATATTCAACACAGAAAAGCATCAGGCGCGCAGCTCTCAGCGCATGACGTCACTTGTTTATATTTGGTTCGGAACTGAACTGAATTACGAACATATATGCCTATAGAGATATATAGCTAATCTTGGCTTATCATTACTGAGGACAGTCAGTCGCTACTTACATGTACGTTTTGAGCGAACTGGTCCCACAGTTTTATATTTTTACCAGCTGTCTTTTCCTGTGTCAAAGGACGCAGAAGAGTTCTTAAATATTCCTTTATTAGCTGAGATAATGTTCTTCAAAGTGAATTGCCAATAACATGATTCGAAGCAATTACACTTACCGAGAGAAACATAAGAAAATATACACTCAGTGTATCTTCGCTGATGAAGGCCAGTTTTGATTATTGGGCAACTATATTATAGTATAAAAAAATGACGTTTTTCAACTTCAAGGTTCAAATATACATTCACAGCCGTATAAAAGTCTGCGATATTTGTTGCTAGACAGCAGTATATGACCAGTATCTATGAGCTAGCTACGGAGCATGTACCTATACGCTGCTTACTTAGATCTATGACGAAAACTCTTAATCGTGATCGCTCGAGGCAGGGTTATTTGTAGTAGACCAAGATACACGGAAAACTCACATTAGAGATATACCTTCTCTATCGACACAATATCATGACTAATTCGGGGGGGGGGGGGCTGCATTTCGCCATAGTTTTAGTGAGATGTTAGTAATTATTGACCTTAACAGACACTTGCATGTCTGCATTATCCGAATATCAATGTTACCATTGGGGGGGGGGGCTGCATTTCGCCATAGTTTTAGTGAGATGTTAGTAATTATTGACCTTAACAGACACTTGCATGTCTGCATTATCCGAATATCAATGTTACCATTGGCCGTAACCAATCCTCGGTGACGTCTTCGGACCTGACTTAGTGCCGGCAATTCAGATTCCTGTTAGTGCAAAAGCAATAGGGGTATCATTAGCAAGACCGGGCATCACCCTAAGGACAATGAAATATATTGGTACCGGTACATCGTTATCAGAACGTGTGTACTTACAAGACACAATCCCAGTGAGCTGTAACTGTTTACAAGGCGCAATATAAATGCGCGGACATTGTCAATGACCGACTCTAAATCGTATCCAAGAGCAGGAACGAAACATATCGCTGCCGCTTTGTCTCCCATTTCAACTTTTTAACACATCGTTTTAAAAAGCAAATATGAAATATGAGAGTCATTCGTCTAATGAGCTATATGTTGACAACAGCCAATCATCGATAGGCCAACTGCGGAACAATAATAGACGTTCCCCGACGGAAATGAAACTTTCGTTTCGTCTCCCATTCCAATTTTGGGAAAACGAAAACAGCTATTTTTTCGGTTTCGTTTTGCTATAAGAACTTGACATATATGCAGATAACGAATATTTTCGTTCGTATTGAATTATGTACATTATATATAGTTCAGGGAGTTAATTATTGTGTCCATGACATCGAATATTTAACAGTTGCCATTTTTGGAATGGCAGACATGTGTTAAGAGATAAATTCCAGTTTATCTGTACAGTATCAGCTGTACCATTTTCCCCAAAACACATGAGGTGATGTCTAGGACTATGCGTTTACGTGGGTGATGGCTTATAAGTTATAGTGAACCAGTCTTGCACACAATTGTTATCATGTGATATAAATATTTTGATTCAAACATTAAACAAATCTATGTTTTCATCATGGATTGGAAATTTAAAATCTCCCGATGACTTGCATGGAGCAATAGCTTATATTGACAACCCAATTTCGGCCAGTAATAGGCATGCATAGCAGTTCCAACTGATGAATTAATGAAATGCCTTTTACAATAACATCAAGGTGAATCTGAACTCTAACTATAGTAGGCCTACGGCATTGCAGGATATTCCAACAATAGACAGTTTGGTGCCTTACACGAAGACAATTCTCTATAAAGGCTAATGATTATTTTCCCTTTACTAGAACAATGGTAGTAAATAATGAGTCTCAATTGTTCATACATAAGACATTTCATGCCAGTTCTATAAAGCATGGTAGGAATTGTGTCTACATTCAGCGAGACAAGACCGAGAAATGCCGCATATTTTGTCCTCTGTTCCCTAAGATGATTTATAAGGTGTTATTGATATGCAAGCCAGTCAGATTATGGTGCACATTTCAACAATCTACATTCTCTGGGTCTATGGTTCATGGAGAAAACCAAAAAATTGCATACATGTAAACAATTTGAAAATAAGACAAAAACATAAACAAATATATATATTGGCTCAGTACTAACGGGTCACAAGATATTAATACGGTCTGACTGTGGTCTACCTAGTGGTCCAGTAGATCAACATGACACTTCACATGAAAACTCCAGTTGGGATCACCAACAAGATAGTCCCCCAGCAGAGGCTCTGACCTTGGACTGGGAGAACATGATTGCATATTTATGCATTTCCTCCCATAGCATTACAAGTTCTGACACAGATGCAAACTAATAATAATTACATGTCAACTTATCCGAATAGCCACGGTTTTGGGCCGAAGCTGGAACTCTTGAATATGTTTTATTTCTCATATGAAATACATTTACAGGATATTGACAAGAATAGATATGTATATACAAACACATGCATATGTAAAATAAATATGTAGTGACATATAGACATAGACTAGTATACATTTGAATTACATGACTTTTTCACTAAAAATGGCAAGAAAGAAGCGTACCAAATAAATTTAGAATATTATTGGCAGCATCTGACGAGAGGACATGGTACTAGTACACAACATGGCTATGGTGTGCACATAAGTCTTAATTCAGCCATTGTAGTGGCATGAAAATTTATCCTCTCAAGACACTAGCACTCATGTTCTCTCTTTAATATATTTATACTAAACAATTCCTTCTGACAGCTTTTCTCATTTTTGCATTGATGTGAAGATTTTCAATCTTCATCCATAGATTAGATACATGTATCTTGGCTAAAATACAAAGTGGTATAAGACATATCAGACATGGCTTGTCAAAAAAAAAAAAAAAAAAAACAGGAAATATTGTCCCATGTAATCCCAGCTATAACTGATCGAGCCATATATATACGTGTATACTATTTTCCTAGATAGTTTAGATGATCAATTACTTGAACATTTTACAGACGTATTGTCATTTATTTACAGAAAATCTGTAATGGTCATCAGGAGAATAATAATATTTTTCTGACAATAACGTGAACTTCACAGAGCTCGACAGACAATTTCAAGCTGGATTGTAACTGATTAAGAATGATTATTCTTTCTTGAGGCCCTTTCGTGGTCTTTGTTCAAAGGTGTTTCGTTAACAAATATTTTGCTGCTGATTTGTCGCATCCAAATACATTCAGAAAGTTATAATTACGTGAGGTTGAATCTGCTACAACTGAAGTGTTGTAGACATTATGAGTGTGTAAATGTTTATAAACCTTGCGAGTTCGCATTATGGATAGATTTCTTTTTTCTGCAGTTAGAGGCATCAGACATTGAACATGTTTCAAACAATTTTGATGCATTCTAACAAATGTGAGCCAATAATGCTGTGTACATAATTATATATCTATTATATATTTTGGAAGATCTGTCTGTATGTGTGTCTGTCTGTGTGTTCGTGATGGACCCGAAAACGGCCGAGCCGATTTCGATGAAACTTGGTATGTGGTGGTATTTTCGGCCGGGGACTGGCATAGGCCTATTAATTTTCCCGTGCGACGTGACCTTGACATCGGGTAATGTCAAGGTCAAACGCCCGAATATCAAGGGATTTCGATGAAACTTGGTATGTGGTGGAACTTTCGGCCGGGGAGTGGCATAGGCCTATTAATTTGCCCGTGCAACGTGACCTTGACCTTGGGTCATTTCAAGTTCAAACGCCCGAATATCACGGGATTTCGATGAAACTTGGTATGTGGGGGTACTTTCCTATGGGGAGTCTCAAAAGCATATTCATTTGCCCGTGTGACGTGACCTTGACCTTGAAATCGGGTCAATTCAAGGTCAAATCGCCAATTTTGATGGGATTTCGACGAAATTTTATACATAGGGTTACTTTTGTCCACTGAGTGTTTTGGATGGGTCAAATCGTGACCCCGACCTGACCTTGACCTTCAAAATGATCAATTCAATGTCAAATCGGGTAAAACCGGATGGATTTCGACGAGCACGTTTGTCGGGTACTTTTGTCCGGGCAGTGTTTTGGACTGGTCAAATCGTGACCCCACTTGACCTTCAAAATGGACAATTCAAGGTCAAAGCCCGGACGAAGTCGGGTCACCTTCTAGTAGTATATATAACTATGGGTTGTATATAATATATATACACTAGCTGGTGGACCCGACTTCGTCCGGGCTGTTTCCCCTCTGCTTTTCGGCGAATTGACATTGAATTGACCATTTTGAAGGTCTAGGTCATGTCGGAGTCACGATTTGACCCGTCCAAAACACTACGCGGACCAAAATAACCCTAGGTATAAAATTTCGTCGAAATCCCGTCAAAAATCGCGATTTGACCTTGAATTGACCAATTTGAAGGTCAAGGTCTGGTCGGGGTCACGATTTGACCCGTCCAAATCACCCCCCGGACAAAAGTAACCCTAGGTATCAAATTTTGTCAAAATCCGTCCGTTTTACCCGATTTGACCTTGAATTGACCTTTTTGAAGGTCAAGGTAAGGTCGGGGTAACAATTTGACCCGTCCAAAAGACTCCCCGGACAAAAGTACCTCTAGTTACCAAATTTCGTCGATATCCGTCCCGTTTTACCCGATTTGACCTTGAATTGACCTTTATGAAGGTCAAGGTCAGGTCGGGGGGGGGGGGGGTCACGATTTGACCCGTCCAAAACCATCCCTGGAAAAAATAACCCCTAGGGATCAAATTTCGTCAAAATCCGTCGGGCAGTTTTCCCGGCCATAGCTAACAGACAAACAGACAGACAGACAAACAGAAGTCCCAAAATATATAGTAGACTAGACAGACAGACAGACAAACAGAAGTCCCAAAATATATAGAAGACTAGCCGATGAGCCCGACGTTGTCCGGGCTATTCAAAAACCAAATTTCAAGTCGATAGCTCCACCCGTTTCCGAGATCTGGTCTGCGCATGCGCGAAGCTGGCGTCGCACGGGCTCGGCGACCCAATAAAATTCGTATCCGGGGCAAGATACATTCACATACCAAATTTCAAGTCGATAGCTCCACCCGTTTCCGAGATCTCGTCTGCGCATGCGCGAAGCTGGCGTCGCACGGGCTCGGCGACCCGATAAAATTCGTATCCGGGGCAAGATACATTCACATACCAAATTTCAAGTCGATAGCTCCACCCGTTTCCGAGATCTCGTCTGCACATGCGCGAAGCTGGCGTCGCACGGGCTCGGCGACCCGATAAAATTCGTATCCGGGGCAAGATACATTCACATACCAAATTTCAAGTCGATAGCTCCACCCGTTTCCGAGATCTCGTCTGCGCATGCGCGAAGCGGGCGCCGCACGGGCTCGCCAATACGACAACGACGACCGCCTGGTCAAACTACACACACGTACCAAGTTTCGTCCCGATCGGTAGAGAATCATAGATTTGTATAAATGACAAACAAACAGACAAACAGACAGACGGAGGTCTTCAAAATATATATGAGATATGAACTCAAAACCCATCCAGAGGATAACCACCAGATTGGAAAACCTCATCATACCACAGCACGACAAAGCTCTGGAATCAGGAAATATTCTGAGCCATATGAGGTAGGTTAATTTATGAAATAAAATTTAACAATTTGATTTATCAAGTTATGATTTTATGAATAAATTATACCTACCTCATATGGCGAACCCACCCTCCTCCCCTACGATGAGTTTTTCTTGGCTTCTCGGACGCCAAGTTTTAAACTGATGTAGGCAGGGGTATTCCGGTGTGACGTCACATAAGTGGGTAATTAAAAAAAGCCACACCGGAAACGGAACGATGCGAGTTGAGGTGAAGCGTTAAAGTGATATAATCTGAGCCATATGAGGTAGGTATAATTTATTCATAAAATCATAACTTGATAAATCAAATTGTTAAATTTTTAATCGAGATTGCTGTGTCTGGAGTCAATTCAATGATATACCAAGTTTGCTGTTAAAAAAAACATCCACAACAAAATAGTTAGACCAACCAGCCAGTAGTTTTTTACTATAAATTAAGTTGGTAATCACAAATTTAATGATAAATATCAGATATATCATCCAGAATAAAGTGTATCAATGAAAAATGATGGATAGATACCAAATGAACAACCTACATAATACAACCATACTTCAGTATGTATACTGGTAATTACTGACCTGAGATATCAACTGACTGTGTGGGAGTCATTGTCCACTGTAAGATAGAACACAGTGTGTCTTAATTCAAAAGATAAACGATAGTTGCTGAGATTCTAACTTTAAATTTATAATTGATGGTATAAATAGAGGATCTACGAGTCCCCATTTTATAGCAGAATTTATTAAACAAGCCCTGTAAATTAGGTCTGAACCGAGCCTTTGGCAAGGTCCACGCCTTAATTTACTGAACGAGTTTGTAAATTCTGCTAAAACCTAGGGATGAGTTGTAGATTATATTTATCACATGATCCTAAACCTCGATAGAACAAACTTAAATAAAAAATGGGACGTGAAACTAACATCAGCTTCTAAAGAGCTGCGATGATGTTTCATGTAACTATGCGCTGTTTGCCTGTGTAAAGAAATAGTCCCAGATAAATAAAGACTCTTTGACGTATTTAATGGCATAAATTTAATGAAATCACTTTTCTAACTCTTCAGTCATTAAAGTTTGTTGGAAAGATATTCTAAGCCATAGTATTTTGAGATGTAGCGTACGGAACGTAAACAGATGACAAACTGGAAGTCAAAGGTCATGTTTGCACAACAATAAAACATTTTGGTACTCCTGGCACTATTTCCTGTTATGCAATGTATGTTGCATATCACAATTTATAGAATGGGTTTATTGAATGGAATAAGGGTAGGATCATGGAATAAATAGAGGATCTCACATGAGTTTCTATTTTATACGGAATTTATCAACCGAGTTCACTAAATTCGATTTGAGCCGAGGCTCAAATAGAATTTAGTGGACGAGGTTGATAAATTACGTATAAAATAGGACGAGTGTGAGATACTTTTTATCACATGATCAAATAAACGCGAAGCAATGCGAAATATCCATCGAAAACAACGATAAAAACCGCAGCGATCGCAAGTCATTTGAAGAACGATGTGACGTCATCGCACGCGCTGATATTAAACGTGTCTCTTATCGATAATTATGAAACTGCTTTTATGGGCAAATTATGTGATAAAATGTATTACTGAATGCCTTTCATGCGGGCAGATTTTAGAAGTATTTAGCATCAATTCAGTAAAATCATAATGGTATAAAGATGTATCTATAAGGGAACGCTTTTTAACTTTAAAGTGATGTGAAACACTCCGGTAGGGTGATCAAATAGAAATGGAGGATAATCTTGCTCAAAGTAATTATTTGTACAAATCTTAAATCCAAACTGACAACACACACCGCCATTATTATATATTAATTAAATTCAGTGACTCTCGATGGCGAAATAGCTTTCGTTACTTTATCGATAGTTGCGTCCCGATTCGAGAAGTAAATATTTACAATTGAGCGTAATTCAGATGATATTTTCTATGGAGTGGTACGGTTGATTTGCTTGAGGTTTTCGGCGATGTAGTAGAATGATGCATTCCTCCAGTTGGAAATTCCAACTTGGAATACTGCCTGAATACTAACTTAACAGTTTAACTCACCCGAACAAGTCCATAATATGTCTTTAATATTGTAACTCACAGATATGAAGAAGACGACTGGTTTAACCATAAAGGGACATGTGGTATCGGGCTGGTATTCAAACAGCCATGTGAGGGCCATGTGTAGGGTGTCTTCTGCTACCAATCTGAAATATTGGAGGTCAACATAAACAAATATCATCATGGCAGCGAAGAATAACAGTACATGTACCAACAAGTAACAGCATTTCAAAATTCTGATTTATTTTTCAGCTCAAGAATGTGTCTTCAAGTCATTTTAGTCTCAAGTTCCATTGCTTCACTGCACGGTCATTGTTTCACTGCATAGTCTGAGATGTTGTTTGCCAAATGCTCATGAAATTTGCCACAATTAAGTGGTTTAATGGAAATTTATTCTTGTGAGTTGACAGCGGCCATTTCAAAGACTTCCGTGGTTGTTTTTAGATAACCGAGATTATATTTTTTCTTTCCCTGTTGCAGGTTGTACATAATTGACAAGAAATGAATCCTGACAGCAACTACCGTCATTTTAAATAATTATTGTTCCTCCGATTGAACCGATATAATTATTGAAGAGCTACATCAACTTGTGGCACCTAAACACATTTATGGGCAGGCGTTGGGTCGGAAAATACATAAAATAAAAATTATAGTGGAATGTTTAACTAATTGCATGCACCAAGCATTCAATATATGTATATTCCATTTGAATAGAAATCTTTTCTAAATCAATATATTAATTCACAACCAATGGTGTTCATTTACAAACCAATATATAGTCTTTCTTATATTCAATATGAGACAATTTCATTCTAATATATACTGTTTTCTGATCAATGTTGATCGACACACAATTAATGTTCTCTTTCAATTCAATAGTATTCATATTCCAACCAATATGTAACATCACACCTAAAAAAAAAAAAATCATCTTAAATCAATTTTTAAACAGAAAGTGTTTTCCTTTTTAAGGATTTGCCAACTGGTAGGCCTATTACAATGACATTCAACGAGTATATTGATATTGAGACTTACTCAGCATGTTTGAGAGCAGAGAAGTAACAGCGCAGAAGTATATTGATATTGAGACTTACTCAGCCTGTTTGAGTGCAGAGAAGTAACAGCACAGAAGTATATTGATATTAAGACTTACTCAGCCTGTTTGAGAGCAGAGAAGTAACAGCACAGAAGTATATTGATATTAAGACTTACTCAGCCTGTTTGAGAGCAGAGAAGTAACAGCACAGAAGTATATTCATATTGAGACTTACTCAGCCTGTTTGAGTGCAGAGAAGTAACAGCACAGAAGTATATTGATATTAAGACTTACTCAGCATGTTTGAGAGCAGAGAAGTAACAGCGCAGAAGTATATTGATATTGAGACTTACTCAGCCTGTTTGAGTGCAGAGAAGTAACAGCACAGAAGTATATTGATATTGAGACTTACTCAGCCTGTTTGAGAGCAGAGAAGTAATAGCACAGAAGTATATTGATATTGAGACTTACTCAGCCTGTTTGAGAGCAGAGAAGTAACAGCACAGAAGTATATTCATATTGAGACTTACTCAGCCTGTTTGAGAGCAGAGAAGTAACAGCACAGAAGTATATTGATATTGAGACTTACTCAGCCTGTTTGAGAGCAGAGAAGTAACAGCACAGAAGTATATTGATATTAAGACTTACTCAGCCTGTTTGAGAGCAGAGAAGTAACAGCACATAAGTATATTGATATTGAGACTTACTCAGCCTGTTTGAGAGCAGAGAAGTAACAGCACAGAAGTATATTCATATTGAGACTTACTCAGGCTGTTTGAGAGCAGAGAAGTAACAGCACAGAAGTATATTGATATTGAGACTAACTCAGCCTGTTTGAGAGCAGAGAAGTAACAGCACAGAAGTATATTGATATTGAGACTCACTCAGCCTGTTTGAGAGCAGAGAAGTAACAGCACAGAAGTATATTGATATTGAGACTTACTCAGCCTGTTTGAGAGCAGAGAAGTAACAGCACAGAAGTATATTCATATTGAGACTTACTCAGCCTGTTTGAGAGCAGAGAAGTAACAGCACAGAAGTATATTGATATTGAGACTTACTCAGCCTGATTGAGAGCAGAGAAGTAACAGCACAGAAGTATAATGACATTGAGACTCACTCAGCCTGTTTGAGAGCAGAGAAGTAACAGCACAGAAGTATATTCATATTGAGACTTACTCAGCCTATTTGAGAGCAGAGAAGTAACAGCACAGAAGTATATTCATATTGAGACTTACTCAGCCTGTTTGAGAGCAGAGAAGTAACAGCACAGAAGTATATTCATATTGAGACTTACTCAGCCTGTTTTTGAGCAGAGAAGTAACAGCACAGAAGTATATTGATATTGAGACTTAATCAGCCTGTTTGAGAGCAGAGAAGTAACAGCACAGAAGTATATTGATATTGAGACTTTACTCAGCCTGTTTTTGAGCAGAGAAGTAACAGCACAGAAGTATATTGATATTGAGACTTACTCAGCCTGTTTGAGAGCAAAGAAGTAACAGCACAGAAGTATATTGATATTGAGACTCACTCAGCCTGTTTGAGAGCAGAGAAGTAACAGCACAGAAGTATATTGATATTGAGACTTACTCAGCCTGTTTGAGTGCAGAGAAGTAACAGCACAGAAGTATATTCATATTGAGACTTACTCAGCCTGTTAGAGAGCAGAGAAGTAACAGCACAGAAGTATATTGATATTGAGACTCACTCAGCCTGTTTGAGTGCAGAGAAGTAACAGCACAGAAGTATATTCATATTGAGACTTACTCAGCCTGTTTGAGAGCAGAGAAGTAACAGCACAGAAGTATATTGATATTGAGACTTAATCAGCCTGTTTGAGAGCAGAGAAGTAACAGCACAGAAGTATATTGATATTAAGACTTACTCAGCCTGTTTGAGAGCAGAGAAGTAACAGCACATAAGTATATTGATATTGAGACTTACTCAGCCTGTTTGAGAGCAGAGAAGTAACAGCACAGAAGTATATTGATATTGAGACTTACTCAGGCTGTTTGAGAGCAGAGAAGTAACAGCACATAAGTATATTGATATTGAGACTTACTCAGCCTGTTTGAGAGCAGAGAAGTAACAGCACAGAAGTATATTCATATTGAGACTTACTCAGCCTGTTTGAGAGCAGAGAAGTAACAGCACATAAGTATATTGATATTGAGACTTACTCAGCCTGTTTGAGAGCAGAGAAGTAACAGCACAGAAGTATATTGATATTGAGACTTACTCAGCCTGTTTGAGAGCAGAGAAGTAACAGCACAGAAGTATATTCATATTGAGACTTACTCAGCCTGTTTCAGGGCAGAGAAGTAACAGCACAGAAGTATATTGATATTGAGACTTACTCAGCCTGTTTGAGAGCAGAGAAGTAACAGCACAGAAGTATATTGATATTAAGACTTACTCAGCCTGTTTGAGAGCAGAGAAGTAACAGCACAGAAGTATATTCATATTGAGACTTACTCAGCCTGTTTGAGAGCAGAGAAGTAACAGCACAGAAGTATATTCATATTGAGACTTTACTCAGCCTGTTTTTGAGCAGAGAAGTAACAGCACAGAAGTATATTCATATTGAGACTTACTCAGCCTGTTTTTGAGAGCAGAGAAGTAACAGCACAGAAGTATATTCATATTGAGACTTTACTCAGCCTGTTTTTGAGCAGAGAAGTAACAGCACAGAAGTATATTGATATTGAGACTTACTCAGCCTGTTTGAGAGAAGAGAAGTAACAGCACAGAAGTATATTGAGACTTTACTCAGCCTGTTTTTGAGCAGAGAAGTAACAGCACAGAAGTATATTGATATTGAGACTTACTCAGCCTGTTTGAGAGCAGAGAAGTAACAGCACAGAAGTATATTCATATTGAGACTTACTCAGCCTGTTTGAGAATATTGAGACTTACTCAGCCTGTTTGAGAATATTGAGACTTACTCAGCCTGTTTGAGAGCAGAGAAGTAACGGCACAGAAGTATATTGATATTGAGACTTACTCAGCCTGTTTGAGAGCAGAGAAGTAACAGCACAGAAGTATATTCATATTGAGACTTACTCAGCCTGTTTGAGAGCAGAGAAGTAACAGCACAGAAGTATATTCATATTGAGACTTACTCAGCCTGTTTGAGAGCAGAGAAGTAACAGCACAGAAGTATATTCATATTGAGACTTACTCAGCCTGTTTGAGAGCAGAGAAGTAACAGCACAGAAGTATATTGATATTGAGACTTACTCAGCCTGATTGAGAGCAGAGAAGTAACAGCACAGAAGTATAATGACATTGAGACTCACTCAGCCTGTTTGAGAGCAGAGAAGTAACAGCACAGAAGTATATTGATATTGAGACTTACTCAGCCTGTTTGAGAGCAGAGAAGTAACAGCACAGAAGTATATTGATATTGAGACTTACTCAGCCTGTTTGAGAGCAGAGAAGTAACAGCACAGAAGTATATTGATATTGAGACTTACTCAGCCTGTTTGAGAGCAGAGAAGTAACAGCACAGAAGTATATTCATATTGAAACTTACTCAGCCTGTTTGAGAGCAGAGAAGTAACAGCACAGAAGTATATTGATATTGAGACTTACTCAGCCTGTTTGAGAGCAGAGAAGTAACAGCACAGAAGTATATTGATATTGAGACTTACTCAGCCTGTTTGAGAGCAGAGAAGTAACAGCACAGAAGTATATTGATATTGAGACTTACTCAGCCTGTTTGAGAGCAGAGAAGTAACAGCACAGAAGTATATTCATATTGAGACTTACTCAGCCTGTTTGAGAGCAGAGAAGTAACAGCACAGAAGTATATTGATATTGAGACTTAATCAGCCTGTTTGAGAGCAGAGAAGTAACAGCACAGAAGTATATTGATATTGAGACTTACTCAGCCTGTTTGAGAGCAGAGAAGTAACAGCACAGAAGTATATTGATATTGAGACTTACTCAGCCTGTTTGAGTGCAGAGAAGTAACAGCACAGAAGTATATTGATATTGAGACTTACTCAGCCTGTTTGAGTGCAGAGAAGTAACAGAACAGAAGTATATTCATATTGAGACTTACTCAGCCTGTTTGAGAGCAGAGAAGTAACAGCACAGAAGTATATTCATATTGAGACTTACTCAGCCTGTTTGAGAGCAGAGAAGTAACAGCACAGAAGTATATTGATATTGAGACTTACTCAGCCTGTTTGAGAGCAGAGAAGTAACAGCACAGAAGTATATTCATATTGAGACTTACTCAGCCTGTTTGAGAGCAGAGAAGTAACAGCACAGAAGTATATTGATATTGAGACTTACTCAGCCTGTTTGAGAGCAGAGAAGTAACAGCACAGAAGTATATTGATATTGAGACTTACTCAGCCTGTTTGAGAGCAGAGAAGTAACAGCACAGAAGTATATTCATATTGAGACTTACTCAGCCTGTTTGAGAGCAGAGAAGTAACAGCACAGAAGTATATTCATATTGAGACTTTACTCAGCCTGTTTTTGAGCAGAGAAGTAACAGCACAGAAGTATATTCATATTGAGACTTACTCAGCCTGTTTTTGAGAGCAGAGAAGTAACAGCACAGAAGTATATTCATATTGAGACTTTACTCAGCCTGTTTTTGAGCAGAGAAGTAACAGCACAGAAGTATATTGATATTGAGACTTACTCAGCCTGTTTGAGAGAAGAGAAGTAACAGCACAGAAGTATATTGAGACTTTACTCAGCCTGTTTTTGAGCAGAGAAGTAACAGCACAGAAGTATATTGATATTGAGACTTACTCAGCCTGTTTGAGAGCAGAGAAGTAACAGCACAGAAGTATATTCATATTGAGACTTACTCAGCCTGTTTGAGAATATTGAGACTTACTCAGCCTGTTTGAGAATATTGAGACTTACTCAGCCTGTTTGAGAGCAGAGAAGTAACGGCACAGAAGTATATTGATATTGAGACTTACTCAGCCTGTTTGAGAGCAGAGAAGTAACAGCACAGAAGTATATTCATATTGAGACTTACTCAGCCTGTTTGAGAGCAGAGAAGTAACAGCACAGAAGTATATTCATATTGCGACTTACTCAGCCTGTTTGAGAGCAGAGAAGTAACAGCACAGAAGTATATTCATATTGAGACTTACTCAGCCTGTTTGAGAGCAGAGAAGTAACAGCACAGAAGTATATTGATATTGAGACTTACTCAGCCTGTTTGAGAGCAGAGAAGTAACAGCACAGAAGTATATTGATATTGAGACTTACTCAGCCTGTTTGAGAGCAGAGAAGTAACAGCACAGAAGTATATTCATATTGAGACTTACTCAGCCTATTTGAGAGCAGAGAAGTAACAGCACAGAAGTATATTCATATTGAGACTTACTCAGCCTGTTTTTGAGAGCAGAGAAGTAACAGCACAGAAGTATATTCATATTGAGACTTTACTCAGCCTGTTTTTGAGCAGAGAAGTAACAGCACAGAAGTATATTGATATTGAGACTTAATCAGCCTGTTTGAGAGCAGAGAAGTAACAGCACAGAAGTATATTGATATTGAGACTTTACTCAGCCTGTTTTTGAGCAGAGAAGTAACAGCACAGAAGTATATTGATATTGAGACTTACTCAGCCTGTTTGAGAGCAAAGAAGTAACAGCACAGAAGTATATTGATATTGAGACTCACTCAGCCTGTTTGAGAGCAGAGAAGTAACAGCACAGAAGTATATTGATATTGAGACTTACTCAGCCTGTTTGAGTGCAGAGAAGTAACAGCACAGAAGTATATTCATATTGAGACTTACTCAGCCTGTTAGAGAGCAGAGAAGTAACAGCACAGAAGTATATTGATATTGAGACTCACTCAGCCTGTTTGAGTGCAGAGAAGTAACAGCACAGAAGTATATTCATATTGAGACTTACTCAGCCTGTTTGAGAGCAGAGAAGTAACAGCACAGAAGTATATTGATATTGAGACTTAATCAGCCTGTTTGAGAGCAGAGAAGTAACAGCACAGAAGTATATTGATATTAAGACTTACTCAGCCTGTTTGAGAGCAGAGAAGTAACAGCACATAAGTATATTGATATTGAGACTTACTCAGCCTGTTTGAGAGCAGAGAAGTAACAGCACAGAAGTATATTGATATTGAGACTTACTCAGGCTGTTTGAGAGCAGAGAAGTAACAGCACATAAGTATATTGATATTGAGACTAACTCAGCCTGTTTGAGAGCAGAGAAGTAACAGCACAGAAGTATATTGATATTGAGACTCACTCAGCCTGTTTGAGAGCAGAGAAGTAACAGCACAGAAGTATATTGATATTGAGACTTACTCAGCCTGTTTGAGAGCAGAGAAGTAACAGCACAGAAGTATATTGATATTGAGACTTACTCAGCCTGTTTGAGAGCAGAGAAGTAACAGCACAGAAGTATATTGATATTGAGACTTACTCAGCCTGTTTGAGAGCAGAGAAGTAACAGCACAGAAGTATATTCATATTGAGACTTACTCAGCCTGTTTGAGAGCAGAGAAGTAACAGCACAGAAGTATATTCATATTGAGACTTACTCAGCCTGTTTGAGAGCAGAGAAGTAACAGCACAGAAGTATATTCATATTGAGACTTACTCAGCCTGTTTGAGAGCAGAGAAGTAACAGCACAGAAGTATATTCATATTGAGACTTACTCAGCCTGTTTGAGAGCAGAGAAGTAACAGCACAGAAGTATATTGATATTGAGACTTACTCAGCCTGTTTGAGTGCAGAGAAGTAACAGCACAGAAGTATATTGATATTGAGACTTACTCAGCCTGTTTGAGTGCAGAGAAGTAACAGCACAGAAGTATATTCATATTGAGACTTACTCAGCCTGTTTGAGAGCAGAGAAGTAACAGCACAGAAGTATATTCATATTGAGACTTACTCAGCCTGTTTGAGAGCAGAGAAGTAACAGCACAGAAGTATATTGATATTGAGACTTACTCAGCCTGTTTGAGAGCAGAGAAGTAACAGCACAGAAGTATATTGATATTGAGACTTACTCAGCCTGTTTGAGAGCAGAGAAGTAACAGCACAGAAGTATATTCATATTGAGACTTACTCAGCCTGTTTGAGAGCAGAGAAGTAACAGCACAGAAGTATATTCATATTGAGACTTACTCAGCCTGTTTGAGAGCAGAGAAGTAACAGCACAGAAGTATATTGATATTGAGACTTACTCAGCCTGTTTGAGAGCAGAGAAGTAACAGCACAGAAGTATATTGATATTGAGACTTACTCAGCCTGTTTGAGTGCAGAGAAGTAACAGCACAGAAGTATATTGATATTGAGACTTACTCAGCCTGTTTGAGTGCAGAGAAGTAACAGCACAGAAGTATATTCATATTGAGACTTACTCAGCCTGTTTGAGAGCAGAGAAGTAACAGCACAGAAGTATATTGATATTGAGACTTACTCAGCCTGTTTGAGAGCAGAGAAGTAACAGCACAGAAGTATATTGATATTGAGACTTACTCAGCCTGTTTGAGAGCAGAGAAGTAACAGCACAGAAGTATATTGATATTGAGACTTACTCAGCCTGTTTGAGAGCAGAGAAGTAACAGCACAGAACTATATTGATATTGAGACTTACTCAGCCTGTTTGAGAGCAGAGAAGTAACAGCACAGAAGTATATTGATATTGAGACTTACTCAGCCTGTTTGAGAGCAGAGAAGTAACAGCACAGAAGTATATTGATATTGAGACTTACTCAGCCTGTTTGAGAGCAGAGAAGTAACAGCACAGAAGTATATTGATATTGAGACTTACTCAGCCTGTTTGAGAGCAGAGAAGTAACAGCACAGAAGTATATTCATATTGAGACTTACTCAGCCTGTTTGAGAGCAGAGAAGTAACAGCACATAAGTATATTCATATTGAGACTTACTCAGCCTGTTTGAGAGCAGAGAAGTAACAGCACAGAAGTATATTGATATTGAGACTTACTCAGCCTGTTTGAGAGCAGAGAAGTAACAGCACATAAGTATATTCATATTGAGACTCACTCAGCCTGTTTGAGAGCAGAGAAGTAACAGCACAGAAGTATATTGATATTGAGACTTACTCAGCCTGTTTGAGAGCAGCGAAGTAACGACACAGAAGTATATTGATATTGAGACTTACTCAGCCTGTTTGAGAGCAGAGAAGTAACAGCACAGAAGTATATTGATATTGCGACTCACTCAGCCTGTTTGAGAGCAGAGAAGTAACAGCACAGAAGTATATTGATATTGAGACTCACTCAGCCTGTTTGAGAGCAGAGAAGTAACAGCACAGAAGTATATTGATATTGAGACTTACTCAGCCTGTTTGAGAGCAGAGAAGTAACAGCACAGAAGTATATTCATATTGAGACTTACTCAGCCTGTTTGAGAGCAGAGAAGTAACAACACAGAAGTATATTGATATTGCAACTCACTCAGCCTGTTTGAGAGCAGAGAAGTAACAGCACAGAAGTATATTGATATTGAGACTTACTCAGCCTGTTTGAGAGCAGAGAAGTAACAGCACAGAAGTATATTGATATTGAGACTTACTCAGCCCGTTTGAGAGCAGAGAAGTAACAGCACAGAAGTATATTCATATTGAGACTTACTCAGCCTGTTTGAGAGCAGAGAAGTAACAGCACAGAAGTATATTGATATTGAGACTTACTCAGCCTGTTTGAGAGCAGAGAAGTAACAGCACAGAAGTATATTGATATTGAGACTTACTCAGCCTGTTTGAGAGCGGAGAAGTAAAAGCACAGAAGTATATTGATATTGAGACTTACTCAGCCTGTTTGAGAGCGGAGAAGTAACAGCACAGAAGTATATTGATATTGAGACTTACTCAGCCTGTTTGAGAGCAGAGAAGTAACAGCACATAAGTATATTGATATTGAGACTTACTCAGCCTGTTTGAGAGCAGAGAAGTAACAGCACAGAAGTATATTGATATTGAGACTTACTCAGCCTGTTTGAGAGCAGATAAGTAACAGCACAGAAGTATATTCATATTGAGACTCACTCAGCCTGTTTGAGAGCAGATAAGTAACAGCACAGAAGTATATTCATATTGAGACTTACTCAGCCTGTTTGAAAGCAGAGAAGTAACAGCACAGAAGTATATTGATATTGAGACTTACTCAGCCTGTTTGAGAGCAGAGAAGTAACAGCACAGAAGTATATTGATATTGAGACTTACTCAGCCTGTTTGAGAGCAGAGAAGAAACAACACAGAAGTATATTCATATTGAGACTTACTCAGCCTGTTTGAGAGCAGAGAAGAAACAACACAGAAGTATATTCATATTGAGACTTACTCAGCCTGTTTGAGAGCAGAGAAGTAACAGCACAGAAGTATATTCATATTGAGACTTACTCAGCCTGTTTGAGAGCAGAGAAGTAACAGCACAGAAGTATATTCATATTGAGACTTACTCAGCCTGTTTGAGAGCAGAGAAGTAACAGCACAGAAGTATATTCATATTGAGACTTACTCAGCCTGTTTGAGAGCAGAGAAGTAACAGCACAGAAGTATATTGATATTGAGACTTACTCAGCCTGTTTGAGAGCAGAGAAGTAACAACACAGAAGTATATTGATATTGCGACTCACTCAGCCTGTTTGAGAGCAGAGAAGTAACAGCACAGAAGTATATTCATATTGAGACTTACTCAGCCTGTTTGAGAGCAGATAAGTAACAGCACAGAAGTATATTGATATTGAGACTTACTCAGCCTGTTTGAGAGCGGAGAAGTAACAGCACAGAAGTATATTGATATTGAGACTTATTCAGCCTGTTTGAGAGCAGAGAAGTAACAGCACAGAAGTATATTGATATTGAGACTTACTCAGCCTGTTTGAAAGCAGAGAAGTAACAGCACAGAAGTATATTCATATTGAGACTCACTCAGCCTGTTTGAGAGCAGAGAAGTAACAGCACAGAAGTATATTCATATTGAGACTCACTCAGCCTGTTTGAGAGCAGATAAGTAACAGCACAGAAGTATATTCATATTGAGACTCACTCAGCCTGTTTGAGAGCAGAGAAGTAACAGCACAGAAGTATATTGATATTGAGACTCACTCAGCCTGTTTGAGAGCAGAGAAGTAACAGCACAGAAGTATATTCATATTGAGACTCACTCAGCCTGTTTGAGAGCAGAGAAGTAACAGCACAGAAGTATATTCATATTGAGACTCACTCAGCCTGTTTGAGAGCAGATAAGTAACAGCACAGAAGTATATTCATATTGAGACTCACTCAGCCTGTTTGAGAGCAGAGAAGTAACAGCACAGAAGTATATTGATATTGAGACTCACTCAGCCTGTTTGAGAGCAGAGAAGTAACAGCACAGAAGTATATTCATATTGAGACTCACTCAGCCTGTTTGAGAGCAGATAAGTAACAGCACAGAAGTATATTCATATTGAGACTCACTCAGCCTGTTTGAGAGCAGAGAAGTAACAGCACAGAAGTATATTGATATTGAGACTTACTCAGCCTGTTTGAGAGCAGAGAAGAAACAACACAGAAGTATATTGATATTGAGACTTACTCAGCCTGTTTGAGAGCAGAGAAGAAACAACACAGAAGTATATTCATATTGAGACTTACTCAGCCTGTTTGAGAGCAGAGAAGTAACAGCACAGAAGTATATTCATATTGAGACTTACTCAGCCTGTTTGAGAGCAGAGAAGTAACAGCACAGAAGTATATTCATATTGAGACTTACTCAGCCTGTTTGAGAGCAGAGAAGTAACAGCACAGAAGTATATTCATATTGAGACTTACTCAGCCTGTTTGAGAGCAGAGAAGTAACAGCACAGAAGTATATTGATATTGAGACTTACTCAGCCTGTTTGAGAGCAGAGAAGTAACAACACAGAAGTATATTGATATTGCGACTCACTCAGCCTGTTTGAGAGCAGAGAAGTAACAGCACAGAAGTATATTCATATTGAGACTTACTCAGCCTGTTTGAGAGCGGAGAAGTAACAGCACAGAAGTATATTGATATTGAGACTTATTCAGCCTGTTTGAGAGCAGAGAAGTAACAGCACAGAAGTATATTGATATTGAGACTTACTCAGCCTGTTTGAGAGCAGAGAAGTAACAGCACAGAAGTATATTGATATTGAGACTTACTCAGCCTGTTTGAGAGCAGAGAAGTAACAGCACAGAAGTATATTGATATTGAGACTTACTCAGCCTGTTTGAGAGCAGAGAAGTAACAGCACAGAAGTATATTCATATTGAGACTTACTCAGCTTGTTTGAGAGCAGAGAAGTAACAGCACAGAAGTATATTGATATTGAGACTTACTCAGCCTGTTTGAGAGCAGAGAAGTAACAGCACAGAAGTATATTCATATTGAGACTTACTCAGCTTGTTTGAGAGCAGAGAAGTAACAGCACAGAAGTATATTCATATTGAGACTTACTCAGCCTGTTTGAAAGCAGAGAAGAAACAACACAGAAGTATATTGATATTGAGACTTACTCAGCCCGTTTGAGAGCGGAGAAGTAACAGCACAGAAGTATATTGATATTGAGACTTACTCAGCCCGTTTGAGAGCAGAGAAGTAACAGCACAGAAGTATATTGATATTGAGACTTACTCAGCCTGTTTGAGAGCAGAGAAGTAACAGCACAGAAGTATATTGATATTGAGACTTACTCAGCCCGTTTGAGAGCGGAGAAGTAACAGCACAGAAGTATATTGATATTGAGACTTACTCAGCCTGTTTGAAAGCAGAGAAGTAACAGCACAGAAGTATATTGATATTGAGACTTACTCAGCCCGTTTGAGAGCAGAGAAGTAACAGCACAGAAGTATATTGATATTGAGACTTACTCAGCCCGTTTGAGAGCAGAGAAGTAACAGCACAGAAGTATATTGATATTGAGACTTACTCAGCCTGTTTGAGAGCAGAGAAGTAACAGCACAGAAGTATATTGATATTGAGACTCACACAGCCTGTTTGAGAGCAGATAAGTAACAGCACAGAAGTATATTGATATTGAGACTTACTCAGCCTGTTTGAGAGCGGAGAAGTAACAGCACAGAAGTATATTGATATTGAGACTTATTCAGCCTGTTTGAGAGCAGAGAAGTAACAGCACAGAAGTATATTGATATTGAGACTTACTCAGCCTGTTTGAAAGCAGAGAAGTAACAGCACAGAAGTATATTCATATTGAGACTCACTCAGCCTGTTTGAGAGCAGAGAAGTAACAGCACAGAAGTATATTCATATTGAGACTCACTCAGCCTGTTTGAGAGCAGATAAGTAACAGCACAGAAGTATATTCATATTGAGACTCACTCAGCCTGTTTGAGAGCAGAGAAGTAACAGCACAGAAGTATATTGATATTGAGACTCACTCAGCCTGTTTGAGAGCAGAGAAGTAACAGCACAGAAGTATATTCATATTGAGACTCACTCAGCCTGTTTGAGAGCAGAGAAGAAACAACACAGAAGTATATTGATATTGAGACTTACTCAGCCTGTTTGAGAGCAGAGAAGAAACAACACAGAAGTATATTCATATTGAGACTTACTCAGCCTGTTTGAGAGCAGAGAAGTAACAGCACAGAAGTATATTCATATTGAGACTTACTCAGCCTGTTTGAGAGCAGAGAAGTAACAGCACAGAAGTATATTCATATTGAGACTTACTCAGCCTGTTTGAGAGCAGAGAAGTAACAGCACAGAAGTATATTCATATTGAGACTTACTCAGCCTGTTTGAGAGCAGAGAAGTAACAGCACAGAAGTATATTGATATTGAGACTTACTCAGCCTGTTTGAGAGCAGAGAAGTAACAACACAGAAGTATATTGATATTGCGACTCACTCAGCCTGTTTGAGAGCAGAGAAGTAACAGCACAGAAGTATATTCATATTGAGACTTACTCAGCCTGTTTGAGAGCGGAGAAGTAACAGCACAGAAGTATATTGATATTGAGACTTATTCAGCCTGTTTGAGAGCAGAGAAGTAACAGCACAGAAGTATATTGATATTGAGACTTACTCAGCCTGTTTGAGAGCAGAGAAGTAACAGCACAGAAGTATATTGATATTGAGACTTACTCAGCCTGTTTGAGAGCAGAGAAGTAACAGCACAGAAGTATATTGATATTGAGACTTACTCAGCCTGTTTGAGAGCAGAGAAGTAACAGCACAGAAGTATATTCATATTGAGACTTACTCAGCTTGTTTGAGAGCAGAGAAGTAACAGCACAGAAGTATATTGATATTGAGACTTACTCAGCCTGTTTGAGAGCAGAGAAGTAACAGCACAGAAGTATATTCATATTGAGACTTACTCAGCTTGTTTGAGAGCAGAGAAGTAACAGCACAGAAGTATATTCATATTGAGACTTACTCAGCCTGTTTGAAAGCAGAGAAGAAACAACACAGAAGTATATTGATATTGAGACTTACTCAGCCCGTTTGAGAGCGGAGAAGTAACAGCACAGAAGTATATTGATATTGAGACTTACTCAGCCCGTTTGAGAGCAGAGAAGTAACAGCACAGAAGTATATTGATATTGAGACTTACTCAGCCTGTTTGAGAGCAGAGAAGTAACAGCACAGAAGTATATTGATATTGAGACTTACTCAGCCCGTTTGAGAGCGGAGAAGTAACAGCACAGAAGTATATTGATATTGAGACTTACTCAGCCTGTTTGAAAGCAGAGAAGTAACAGCACAGAAGTATATTGATATTGAGACTTACTCAGCCCGTTTGAGAGCAGAGAAGTAACAGCACAGAAGTATATTGATATTGAGACTTACTCAGCCCGTTTGAGAGCAGAGAAGTAACAGCACAGAAGTATATTGATATTGAGACTTACTCAGCCTGTTTGAGAGCAGAGAAGTAACAGCACAGAAGTATATTGATATTGAGACTCACACAGCCTGTTTGAGAGCAGATAAGTAACAGCACAGAAGTATATTGATATTGAGACTCACTCAGCCTGTTTGAGAGCAGAGAAGTAACAGCACAGAAGTATATTTATATTGAGACTTACTCAGCCTGTTTGAGAGCAGAGAAGTAACAGCACAGAAGTATATTCATATTGCGACTTACTCAGCCTGTTTGAGAGCAGAGAAGTAACAGCACAGAAGTATATTGATATTGAGACTTACTCAGCCTGTTTGAGAGCAGAGAAGTAACAGCACAGAAGTATATTGATATTGAGACTTACTCAGCCTGTTTGAGAGCAGCGAAGTAACAGCACAGAAGTATATTCATATTGAGACTTACTCATCCTGTTTGAGAGCAGAGAAGTAACAGCACAGAAGTATATTGATATTGAGACTTACTCAGCCTGTTTGAGAGCAGAGAAGTAACAGCACAGAAGTATATTCATATTGAGACTTACTCAGCCTGTTAGAGAGCAGAGAAGTAACAACACAGAAGTATATTCATATTGAGACTTACTCAGCCTGTTTGAGAGCAGAGAAGTAACAGCACAGAAGTATATTCATATTGAGACTTACTCAGCCTGTTTGAGAGCAGAGAATTAACAGCACAGAAGTATATTGATATTGAGACTTACTCAGCCTGTTTGAGAGCAGAGAATTAACAGCACAGAAGTATATTGATATTGAGACTTACTCAGCCTGTTTGAGAGCGGAGAAGTAACAGCACAGAAGTATATTGATATTGAGACTTACTCAGCCTGTTTGAGAGCAGAGAAGTAACAGCACAGAAGTATATTGATATTGAGACTTACTCAGCCTGTTTGAGAGCAGAGAAGTAACAGCACAGAAGTATATTGATATTGAGACTTACTCAGCCCGTTTGAGAGCGGAGAAGTAACAGCACAGAAGTATATTGATATTGAGACTTACTCAGCCCGTTTGAGAGCGGAGAAGTAACAGCACAGAAGTATATTGATATTGAGACTTACTCAGCCTGTTTGAGAGCGGAGAAGTAACAGCGCAGAAGTATATTGATATTGAGACTTACTCAGCCCGTTTGAGAGCGGAGAAGTAACAGCACAGAAGTATATTGATATTGAGACTTTACTCAGCCTGTTTGAGAGCAGAGAAGTAACAGCACAGAAGTATATTGATATTGAGACTTACTCAGCCTGTTTGAGAGCAGAGAAGTAACAGCGCAGAAGTATATTGATATTGAGACTTACTCAGCCCGTTTGAGAGCGGAGAAGTAACAGCGCAGAAGTATATTGATATTGAGACTTACTCAGCCCGTTTGAGAGCGGAGAAGTAACAGCACAGAAGTATATTGATATTGAGACTTTACTCAGCCTGTTTGAGAGCAGAGAAGTAACAGCGCAGAAGTATATTGATATTGAGACTTACTCAGCCCGTTTGAGAGCGGAGAAGTAACAGCACAGAAGTATATTGATATTGAGACTTTACTCAGCCTGTTTGAGAGCAGAGAAGTAACAGCACAGAAGTATATTGATATTGAGACTTACTCAGCCTGTTTGAGAGCAGAGAAGTAACAGCACAGAAGTATATTGATATTGAGACTTACTCAGCCTGTTTTAGAGCAGAGAAGTAACAGCACAGAAGTATATTGATATTGAGACTTACTCAGCCTGTTTGAGAGCAGAGAAGTAACAGCACAGAAGTATATTGATATTGAGACTTACTCAGCCTGTTTGAGAGCAGAGAAGTAACAGCACAGAAGTATATTGATATTGAGACTCACTCAGCCTGTTTGAGAGCAGAGAAGTAACAGCACAGAAGTATATTCATATTGCGACTTACTCAGCCTGTTTGAGAGCAGAGAAGTAACAGCACAGAAGTATATTGATATTGAGACTTATTCAGCCTGTTTGATAGCAGAGAAGTAACAGCACAGAAGTATATTGATATTGAGACTTACTCAGCCTGTTTGAGAGCAGAGAAGTAACAGCACAGAAGTATATTGATATTGAGACTTACTCAGCCTGTTTGAGAGCAGAGAAGTAACAGCACAGAAGTATATTGATATTGAGACTTACTCAGCCTGTTTTAGAGAAGAGAAGTAACAGCACAGAAGTATATTGATATTGAGACTTACTCAGCCTGTTTGAGAGAAGTAACAGCACAGAAGTATATTGATATTGAGACTTACTCAGCCTGTTTGAGAGAAGAGAAGTAACAGCACAGAAGTATATTGATATTGAGACTTACTCAGCCTGTTTGAGAGCAGAGAAGTAACAGCACAGAAGTATGTTGATATTGAGACTTACTCAGCCTGTTTGAGAGCAGAGAAGTAACAGCACAGAAGTATATTGATATTGAGACTTACTCAGCCTGTTTGAGAGCAGCGAAGTAACAGCACAGAAGTATATTCATATTGAGACTTACTCATCCTGTTTGAGAGCAGAGAAGTAACAGCACAGAAGTATATTGATATTGAGACTTACTCAGCCTGTTTGAGAGCGGAGAAGTAACAGCACAGAAGTATATTGATATTGAGACTTTACTCAGCCTGTTTGAGAGCAGAGAAGTAACAGCACAGAAGTATATTGATATTGAGACTTACTCAGCCTGTTTGAGAGCAGCGAAGTAACAGCACAGAAGTATATTGATATTGAGACTTACTCATCCTGTTTGAGAGCAGAGAAGTAACAGCACAGAAGTATATTGATATTGAGACTTACTCAGCCTGTTTGAGAGCAGAGAAGTAACAGCACAGAAGTATATTGATATTGAGACTTACTCAGCCTGTTTGAAAGCAGAGAAGTAACAGCACAGAAGTATATTCATATTGAGACTCACTCAGCCTGTTTGAGAGCAGAGAAGTAACAGCACAGAAGTATATTCATATTGAGACTCACTCAGCCTGTTTGAGAGCAGATAAGTAACAGCACAGAAGTATATTCATATTGAGACTCACTCAGCCTGTTTGAGAGCAGAGAAGTAACAGCACAGAAGTATATTGATATTGAGACTCACTCAGCCTGTTTGAGAGCAGAGAAGTAACAGCACAGAAGTATATTCATATTGAGACTCACTCAGCCTGTTTGAGAGCAGAGAAGTAACAGCACAGAAGTATATTCATATTGAGACTCACTCAGCCTGTTTGAGAGCAGATAAGTAACAGCACAGAAGTATATTCATATTGAGACTCACTCAGCCTGTTTGAGAGCAGAGAAGTAACAGCACAGAAGTATATTGATATTGAGACTCACTCAGCCTGTTTGAGAGCAGAGAAGTAACAGCACAGAAGTATATTCATATTGAGACTCACTCAGCCTGTTTGAGAGCAGATAAGTAACAGCACAGAAGTATATTCATATTGAGACTCACTCAGCCTGTTTGAGAGCAGAGAAGTAACAGCACAGAAGTATATTGATATTGAGACTTACTCAGCCTGTTTGAGAGCAGAGAAGTAACAGCACAGAAGTATATTGATATTGAGACTTACTCAGCCTGTTTGAGAGCAGAGAAGAAACAACACAGAAGTATATTCATATTGAGACTTACTCAGCCTGTTTGAGAGCAGAGAAGAAACAACACAGAAGTATATTCATATTGAGACTTACTCAGCCTGTTTGAGAGCAGAGAAGTAACAGCACAGAAGTATATTCATATTGAGACTTACTCAGCCTGTTTGAGAGCAGAGAAGTAACAGCACAGAAGTATATTCATATTGAGACTTACTCAGCCTGTTTGAGAGCAGAGAAGTAACAGCACAGAAGTATATTCATATTGAGACTTACTCAGCCTGTTTGAGAGCAGAGAAGTAACAGCACAGAAGTATATTGATATTGAGACTTACTCAGCCTGTTTGAGAGCAGAGAAGTAACAACACAGAAGTATATTGATATTGCGACTCACTCAGCCTGTTTGAGAGCAGAGAAGTAACAGCACAGAAGTATATTCATATTGAGACTTACTCAGCCTGTTTGAGAGCGGAGAAGTAACAGCACAGAAGTATATTGATATTGAGACTTATTCAGCCTGTTTGAGAGCAGAGAAGTAACAGCACAGAAGTATATTGATATTGAGACTTACTCAGCCTGTTTGAGAGCAGAGAAGTAACAGCACAGAAGTATATTGATATTGAGACTTACTCAGCCTGTTTGATAGCAGAGAAGTAACAGCACAGAAGTATATTGATATTGAGACTTACTCAGCCTGTTTGAGAGCAGAGAAGTAACAGCACAGAAGTATATTGATATTGAGACTTACTCAGCTTGTTTGAGAGCAGAGAAGTAACAGCACAGAAGTATATTGATATTGAGACTTACTCAGCCTGTTTGAGAGCAGAGAAGTAACAGCACAGAAGTATATTCATATTGAGACTTACTCAGCTTGTTTGAGAGCAGAGAAGTAACAGCACAGAAGTATATTCATATTGAGACTTACTCAGCCTGTTTGAAAGCAGAGAAGAAACAACACAGAAGTATATTGATATTGAGACTTACTCAGCCCGTTTGAGAGCGGAGAAGTAACAGCACAGAAGTATATTGATATTGAGACTTACTCAGCCCGTTTGAGAGCAGAGAAGTAACAGCACAGAAGTATATTGATATTGAGACTTACTCAGCCTGTTTGAGAGCAGAGAAGTAACAGCACAGAAGTATATTGATATTGAGACTTACTCAGCCCGTTTGAGAGCGGAGAAGTAACAGCACAGAAGTATATTGATATTGAGACTTACTCAGCCTGTTTGAAAGCAGAGAAGTAACAGCACAGAAGTATATTGATATTGAGACTTACTCAGCCCGTTTGAGAGCAGAGAAGTAACAGCACAGAAGTATATTGATATTGAGACTTACTCAGCCCGTTTGAGAGCAGAGAAGTAACAGCACAGAAGTATATTGATATTGAGACTTACTCAGCCTGTTTGAGAGCAGAGAAGTAACAGCACAGAAGTATATTGATATTGAGACTCACTCAGCCTGTTTGAGAGCAGATAAGTAACAGCACAGAAGTATATTGATATTGAGACTCACTCAGCCTGTTTGAGAGCAGAGAAGTAACAGCACAGAAGTATATTTATATTGAGACTTACTCAGCCTGTTTGAGAGCAGAGAAGTAACAGCACAGAAGTATATTCATATTGCGACTTACTCAGCCTGTTTGAGAGCAGAGAAGTAACAGCACAGAAGTATATTGATATTGAGACTTACTCAGCCTGTTTGAGAGCAGAGAAGTAACAGCACAGAAGTATATTGATATTGAGACTTACTCAGCCTGTTTGAGAGCAGCGAAGTAACAGCACAGAAGTATATTCATATTGAGACTTACTCATCCTGTTTGAGAGCAGAGAAGTAACAGCACAGAAGTATATTGATATTGAGACTTACTCAGCCTGTTTGAGAGCAGAGAAGTAACAGCACAGAAGTATATTCATATTGAGACTTACTCAGCCTGTTAGAGAGCAGAGAAGTAACAACACAGAAGTATATTCATATTGAGACTTACTCAGCCTGTTTGAGAGCAGAGAAGTAACAGCACAGAAGTATATTCATATTGAGACTTACTCAGCCTGTTTGAGAGCAGAGAATTAACAGCACAGAAGTATATTGATATTGAGACTTACTCAGCCTGTTTGAGAGCAGAGAATTAACAGCACAGAAGTATATTGATATTGAGACTTACTCAGCCTGTTTGAGAGCGGAGAAGTAACAGCACAGAAGTATATTGATATTGAGACTTACTCAGCCTGTTTGAGAGCAGAGAAGTAACAGCACAGAAGTATATTGATATTGAGACTTACTCAGCCTGTTTGAGAGCGGAGAAGTAACAGCACAGAAGTATATTGATATTGAGACTTTACTCAGCCTGTTTGAGAGCAGAGAAGTAACAGCACAGAAGTATATTGATATTGAGACTTACTCAGCCTGTTTGAGAGCAGAGAAGTAACAGCACAGAAGTATATTGATATTGAGACTTACTCAGCCTGTTTTAGAGCAGAGAAGTAACAGCACAGAAGTATATTGATATTGAGACTTACTCAGCCTGTTTGAGAGCAGAGAAGTAACAGCACAGAATTATATTGATATTGAGACTTACTCAGCCTGTTTGAGAGCAGAGAAGTAACAGCACAGAAGTATATTGATATTGAGACTCACTCAGCCTGTTTGAGAGCAGAGAAGTAACAGCACAGAAGTATATTCATATTGCGACTTACTCAGCCTGTTTGAGAGAAGAGAAGTAACAGCACAGAAGTATATTGATATTGAGACTTATTCAGCCTGTTTGATAGCAGAGAAGTAACAGCACAGAAGTATATTGATATTGAGACTTACTCAGCCTGTTTGAGAGCAGAGAAGTAACAGCACAGAAGTATATTGATATTGAGACTTACTCAGCCTGTTTGAGAGCAGAGAAGTAACAGCACAGAAGTATATTGATATTGAGACTTACTCAGCCTGTTTTAGAGAAGAGAAGTAACAGCACAGAAGTATATTGATATTGAGACTTACTCAGCCTGTTTGAGAGAAGTAACAGCACAGAAGTATATTGATATTGAGACTTACTCAGCCTGTTTGAGAGAAGAGAAGTAACAGCACAGAAGTATATTGATATTGAGACTTACTCAGCCTGTTTGAGAGCAGAGAAGTAACAGCACAGAAGTATGTTGATATTGAGACTTACTCAGCCTGTTTGAGAGCAGAGAAGTAACAGCACAGAAGTATATTGATATTGAGACTTACTCAGCCTGTTTGAGAGCAGCGAAGTAACAGCACAGAAGTATATTCATATTGAGACTTACTCATCCTGTTTGAGAGCAGAGAAGTAACAGCACAGAAGTATATTGATATTGAGACTTACTCAGCCTGTTTGAGAGCAGCGAAGTAACAGCACAGAAGTATATTGATATTGAGACTTACTCAGCCTGTTTGAGAGCGGAGAAGTAACAGCACAGAAGTATATTGATATTGAGACTTTACTCAGCCTGTTTGAGAGCAGAGAAGTAACAGCACAGAAGTATATTGATATTGAGACTTACTCAGCCTGTTTGAGAGCAGCGAAGTAACAGCACAGAAGTATATTGATATTGAGACTTACTCATCCTGTTTGAGAGCAGAGAAGTAACAGCACAGAAGTATATTGATATTGAGACTTACTCAGCCTGTTTGAGAGCAGAGAAGTAACAGCACAGAAGTATATTGATATTGAGACTTACTCAGCCTGTTTGAGAGCAGAGAAGTAACAGCACAGAAGTATATTGATATTGAGACTTACTCAGCCTGTTTGAGAGCAGAGAAGTAACAGCACAGAAGTATATTCATATTGCGACTTACTCAGCCTGTTTGAGAGCAGAGAAGTAACAGCACAGAAGTATATTGATATTGAGACTTACTCAGCCTGATTGAGAGCAGAGAAGTAACATCACAGAAGTATATTGATATTGAGACTTACTCAGCCTGTTTGAGAGCAGAGAAGTAACAGCACAGAAGTATATTGATATTGAGACTTACTCAGCCTGTTTGAGAGCAGAGAAGTAACAGCACAGAAGTATATTCATATTGCGACTTACTCAGCCTGTTTGAGAGCAGAGAAGTAACAGTACAGAAGTATATTGATATTGAGACTTACTCAGCCTGTTTGAGAGCAGAGAAGTAACAGCACAGAAGTATATTGATATTGAGACTTACTCAGCCTGTTTGAGAGCAGAGAAGTAACAGCACAGAAGTATATTCATATTGCGACTCACTCAGCCTGTTTGAGAGCAGAGAAGTAACAGCACAGAAGTATATTGATATTGAGACTTACTCAGCCTGTTTGAGAGCAGAGAAGTAACAGCACAGAAGTATATTCATATTGCGACTCACTCAGCCTGTTTGAGAGCAGAGAAGTAACAGCACAGAAGTATATTGATATTGAGACTTACTCAGCCTGTTTGAGAGCAGAGAAGTAACAACACAGAAGTATATTCATATTGAGACTTACTCAGCCTGTTTGAGAGCAGAGAAGTAACAGCACAGAAGTATATTGATATTGAGACTTACTCAGCCTGTTTGAGAGCAGAGAAGTAACAGCACAGAAGTATATTGATATTGAGACTTACTCAGCCTGTTTGAGAGCAGAGAAGTAACAACACAGAAGTATATTCATATTGAGACTTACTCAGCCTGTTTGAGAGCAGAGAAGTAACAGCACAGAAGTATATTGATATTGAGACTTACTCAGCCTGTTTGAGAGCAGAGAAGTAACAGCACAGAAGTATATTGATATTGAGACTTACTCAGCCTGTTTGAGAGCAGAGAAGTAACAGCACATAAGTATATTGATATTGAGACATACTCAGCCTGTTTGAGAGCAGAGAAGTAACAGCACAGAAGTATATTGATATTGAGACTTACTCAGCCTGTTTGAGAGCAGAGAAGTAACAGCACAGAAGTATATTGATATTGAGACTTACTCAGCCTGTTTGAGAGCAGAGAAGTAACAGCACAGAAGTATATTGATATTGAGACTTACTCATCCTGTTTGAGAGCAGAGAAGTAACAGCACAGAAGTATATTGATATTGAGACTTACTCAGCCTGTTTGAGAGCAGAGAAGTAACAACACAGAAGTATATTGATATTGAGACTTACTCAGCCTGTTTGAGAGCAGAGAATTAACGGCACAGAAGTATATTGATATTGAGACTTACTCAGCATGTTTGAGAGCAGAGAAGTAACAGCACAGAAGTATATTGATATTGAGACTTACTCAGCCTGTTTGAGAGCGGAGAAGTAACAGCACAGAAGTATATTGATATTGATACTTACTCAGCCTGTTTGAGAGCAGAGAAGTAACAGCACAGAAGTATATTGATATTGAGACTTACTCAGCCTGTTTGAGAGCAGAGAAGTAACAGCACAGAAGTATATTGATATTGAGACTTACTCAGCCTGTTTGAGAGCAGAGAAGTAACAGCACAGAAGTATATTGATATTGAGACTTACTCAGCCTGTTTGAGAGCAGAGAAGTAACAACACAGAAGTATATTGATATTGAGACTTACTCAGCCTGTTTGAGAGCAGAGAAGTAACAGCACAGAAGCAGAGTGGACAGGGTCTCTTGAGGATTCACTGACGATTGTACTCTGTTCAGTATCTCGGCAGATAGACCTGTAATGTACAGTAATGCCCTAAATAATCGACTCCTTAACCTCAGTAGAATTATGGGTACTTTTTCAGGATTTAGTCGGAAATATAGCTTTCCAATGAATGGCAACAAGCAGTGTTCGCGCTGTCTGTAGTCAAATTAGCCAATGGCTAATATTTTTCGAATTTGGCTAATAAAAATTTCATTTGGCTAAACTTTTGGCTAAACTTTTTTTGACCCCAAATGGAGACTGTGAAAGCATGGAGTCAGAAAGCTAATTAATAAAAGCGCTCAATAGATCGACATTCAAGACGAAGTTAGGTGACAAATTATTTCATTATTTTCGTACTTATGAAATATCGTTCCTTAACAGCAAAAGGTAAGCTCTAACATTTAGTGTAAACATATTTGTATTTCTAAATCTAACATAATATACAGACAGGGTTCTCATTTGGCAATTTTTTTTGGCAAGTGTGGGTTTTCAATTCTGTGATGTGAACGATCTAGTCCGAAAACATCGAAAGTGGGAATATATCGCCGACTGTACAAAGGGAAACCCGATCGCGGACAGTACAAAGGGAAACCCGATCGACAACTCTATCAACCAAGCAATCACAAAGTTATATGCAATCATCTTTAGGTTTCACAAGACGGACATTCAAAGACGCATGGACATTAAACCGACCGTGGTTGAATTATGACAATGTGAAGAAAACAATATTTTGTAAAGACGCCGGTATATAAGCAATTTGTTCGTACCAGGCTGTTTTAATCTGGAGAAAGATTACGTCACTCTGCACGAAACAGCAAAAGCTCATTATTTTACATTTAATCCACTAATCCCCCATTGTCTGTCTGGTCACTTACGGGGCTCATGCACAATGCATGTTTATGATGACATTGTATTTATGACGGTCGAAGTTTATGAGCACCAAGTGTAAGACAATAGCTTAATCAGCCATTTGTCGTCAATACCGATACAGTCAAAATAATATGCATGCTTTTATGGCAGATTGTAATTTGATAATGGCGTAACAATATTAAGTTATTAGTTTCCAGATGTCACTTAGATATTTTCGCAATGATAAATATTTAATGATTTAAAAAAAGATATTGATATAAAACAAACAAAAATAATGACATTAAGAAGGACAATCCCGGGTTACCCCCCCCCCCCCCCCCCCCCCCCCCAAATCACTCTTTCACATAAAGATTAATACATTTTTAATAAATGATATATATTAAAATTCTTCTAGTTCATTAAAATTATTTAAATTATTGTGTATTTTACCTGTGCCTGTTAGATTTTACGTTTTAGTCATTAATTGTGAACATACCAGAAAAGGATGATTTAATTTGGCCAAAGTTTTTTTTAATTTGGCCAAAACACATTTGGCTAAAGTTTTTTTCATTTGGCTAATGAAATTTTCATTTGGCTAAACTTTTGGCTAAAGTTTTTTTCGGTCCAGCGCGAACACTGGCAACAAGCCATATTTCCGACTAAATCCTGAAAAATTACCCATAATTCTGCTCAGGCCTCAGCTTGCAGGTTGAGAATAGGGAGAAGTGACTTCTCCCTCTGGCAGAAATAGGGAGAAGTGAGAGAAAAATAGGGAGAAGTGAGAGACTGGAGAATAATTTCATCTGATTATTTATTATGTATAGGTTATAAACATTATCATGGAAAAAATTCAAATTTTTCATTTAAATGTAATATAGATTGTTTGTTGCATTTGGTTTGCATATATATGCCACAATTAACGGCCTTGAGTCTTGACATCGACTACCGAGTGTCTTTAAATCACTGAATCATTGGGAATAAAATTACGATTTTCCGGTTATGGATCACGTTTTATTTCGAACAAGACAATACAACGATTAAAACTTTATTTGCACACTATAAAATGGTGCTCTCGGATAATTTTTTCGCCAAATATATTCAGTAACATCAGGTAACATCGGATAATTTAAAGGGTGTACACATTCAATATAATTGTTTGAGGTCCGTTCGATTGGCGTTCTGTTATTGCGTAAAAACACGGAATACCACAAAGACGGAAACGGAACTAAAACAAACAAAACGTTTAAATCGGCAATATAATAATAATTTGAGTCGGCGGTTTTAAAGAAGTCGGTCGGGACGAGCAGAAACGGAAGGCTTCTTTGTTTGATATATTATAATCCTTGTCTGGACATTGAAGACCGCATTTACTTACTCAACGCTGTTAAACAAAAGGAGTCGACCTTGTGTCAACATTTTGTCACTGTTTGACTCGCAGGCGATATATTCATAATTGATTTGTAACACTATAGCATGCATGGCTTATCGCTTGCTACAGCCATAGATAATTTTGGGGAAATCGGAGGGCGACTTCACTTCTCCCTGGCGCGACACTAAGGCGACTTCGAGGGCGACTATTTCGCCCTACTCGCCTGGTAAGCTGAGGCCTGATTCTGCTGTGGATAAGGAGTCGATTATTTAGGGCATTACTGTATTTAAGGCACATGTGTTAAATTATTATTATTATTATTTACATTTAAGAAACGCATTCTACATAATGTTCCAATGCGCTTTACAAGTAAATACAATAAAAACACATAAAACTATAAAAATACAAACAATAGGCCTACTACTATTAAATACAATTTAGTAAAGATGTAACGAAAATTACTGTAAAATTAAAGCTAAAGAAAATTGAAATTTCAGTAAAAAATTTAAAGTTTGATTTATAAAAAAAATTAAGATAAAAGAATAAATTATAACTTTAACAACGGTGTGTATTGAAATAACAACTGCAATAAGATTTCCAAAAATAACGATCTATAAATTGAAACATTTTTTGAAAAGATGGGTTTTCAGTTTTTTCTTAAATTCGGAGGTTGTTTTTGAACGTCTAATCTTTAACGGTAGTCCATTCCAAATCTGGATAGATGTCTCTTGGAAGCATTTTTCACCATAACGTCCGTCTGGTTTCCTGATGTTGGTTAGGTCTAGACCACACGCACTTAACGGGTAACTCTGTCACACGATTTCAGGATAAACATGTCTGTTATGTATGACGGTACTTGTTTTCTGAGGGATTTAATCAGTATCTCGGCAGATAGATCTGTCAATGAATTTAAGGTACATGTGTTAACTCAGTATCTCGGCAGATAGACCTGTCAATGTATTTAAGGTGCATGTGTTTACCATTTCTTTACTATAATAATGACTTCAGTTAGATAGTGTATACATTTCAATTGTTTGGTATTTATAAACAAAATTAGGGGAACAAAGTTTAATGAGTGTCAGTTCAATTATGACATCGGATGGAATTAATGTCCATCACTGAAAAGATCAAGTTATAATATCCATGGGAACCCAGTTTCAGTTGAATCTGTTAAGAAATCACAAAGGTACAGCCGAAAAAATTGGTGAAAGAGGTGTGATGACATTAACGGCAGAATGGTGTGGCAAGTGAAATCAAGACCCATCATAAATTACTTTCATGGCAAACAAAAACCCAGCTATAAGAGAATTATCATCCCGATAGGCCAAGAATTGAGGAATTGAAACATAGCTTTTCATGTATTAAGATATTCTGGTTTTCAGATCGGGGTTCATTTTAGTTAAATGTAATTCCGGAATTTTCTGCGCTCGTGAACCGAGGATAACTAGAGGTGTGACTGTCCCAATGGGACTACGGATACCCCCCTGTTTTAAAAATACTAAGATGTTTCACATGTCAGTAAACATTTAGTTAAATAATAAAATAACAGTTCCCATTGCAGGTGTACAACCATTAACCCTAATCTTAAACCTATTGACCGAAAAATGTAGGAATAAAAGCTTGGACAAAATTATGTATGTTGCGAAAAAGGGGAATTACTCCACACAAAAAATGTCGGACAGACATCATAATCGCAGGTGCACAGGTTCCCATGGTACTAAATATCAGTGCCAAGATTAAAAAACATTGACCGAAAAATGTAGGAATAAAAGCTCGGACAAAATTATGCATGTTGCAAAAAAAGTTTCTAAGTCGAAAAAGGGGGATAACTCCACCAAAAAATGTCGGACAGACGTCATAATCGCAGGTGCACAAGTTCCCATGGTACTAAATATCTGTGCCACCTTTTAAAAAAATTGACCGAAAAATGTAGGAATAAAAGCTCGGACAAAAGTTACATGTTGCGAAAATTTTCTAAGTCGAAAAAGGGGGGATAACTCCACCAAAAAAAGTCCGACAGACGTCATAATCTCAGGTGCACAGGTTCCCATGGTGGTTGATGTCTGTACCAAGTTTCACGGAAATTGATAAAAAAAACGACTGAGAAAAACTCCGGACAAATTTGTGTCCACGGACGGACGACGGACGGACGACGGACGGACAAGCTGACTCCAGTATACCCCCCCTAACTTCCTTGCGGGGGGTATAAAAATCAAAGCTAGGTCGAGTGCATTGCAAATTAAGCTGCTTACATTGTCTCAGTTTATAGGAGATGTTTATGATACTATCATTGAATTCTGTCCAAAAAAAATTTGAATAGTCTGATGGGCGACATTGTTTCATTGTAGTATATTATGCAACATTTCTGCAGAATATCTGTTGAAAACATCACCTTCAATGTGTAGTCATGGAAATACATGAAATAACCATGGAAAATAAAGCAAAATGCAAACCAACCTTCCATGTTTTAAATATTAGGTAGGGAATGGGAAAATATACTGTTTTACTTTAGTTTTTACTAAGACAATCTCACCTTGCATTGTTTGTAGGTTATCTAAGAACCAGGATGGTAGCTCTGCTGACGGAAATAAAGTCAAGCAAAGACACTGACTCATCTTCACAACCAACTGCTTGACATGCTCCTGGGTATTTTGCTCCCTGTAATGATAATGTAGATTTCAGATTCTTGCTATGTTGATAACAAATTGCAAAAATCAAACAGAAATAAACAAAGTCAGAACAATAACTCATACTGAAAGAATGAATTGGACTGATTTTTATATTAAATTTATAATTTTTAAATGCAGGAAAAATTTGAACTGGTTTTTGAACACATCACATTTTTTAGGAGGTCACAAACAAAATTGTGTCAAAAAGGATTATGATCATTGTTGGCATTACTGCAGTATCAGCATGAAAGCGACAAAAATTACGAACCACTGGGCTGGTTTTTAAACCTTTCTATATTGAGTATATATTCATTGAGAAGTAGTTATTGCTTAGAAAATGTTCAGATATATAAACAAACATTTGTTGAACTTATTACGTGAACATTTCCCTCTAATAAAAGGACTCTTCTGTACTTGTATTATCTCTTGTCCACTTAATTTTCTAAAAATCCCTCCAGATGAATAATAAATAGACCATTCCAATGTATTCTTTTATAACTGAGTGGGAGAATCCATTTAGTATAAAAAGGGTTAACTCAACAATATTTGTGAGCAGAAGTCACAAAGCAGACACAAAAGTCACGAAATAGGCACAACTCAACCAAAAGCTAAGATAAATAACTCCTGATATGGATTGGATCTGAATAACTTATCCAAGCCTTGAAATAGCGTGTCTGACATTTGCAGAATGAGGTCCCCAGATGGTGAATTTAGTGACACTATCCTGCACATCGGGATTGCATCACTAAACTGACCATTCTGGAACCTAATTCTGCTTAGGCCTAATCTTCTAGGAAGTATCTGCAGTTTCAAATTAACATTGTTTTAGTTACTTTTTCCCTTCTGTTCAGTTTCTATATATCCCCTAATTGGCAGAAGATAAAATGTATAATCGAGGTGACTAATGGGTGAACATCACCAACTTCTAAGACATGGCAGGAATTGAATGATAACACCTTTATAGACACATTAGTGGATAATGAAAAATTTCAACAAGAGAACTTCAATCTGATCCAGTAGTTGAGATCTAAGCAATTTGAGGTTTCCAGAGGGTGAATTTGTTGATGCTAGCCCGATGTGCAGGATAGTATCACTAAGTTCACCTTCTGGGGACCTCATTCTGCAAATTACACACACTATTTCAAGGCTTGAATTTATCTATCACGAATTAGACAACTTACCCAGGTTGTAGTTCCAGTAGAGTTCTCAGGAATCCAGACGACACTAACTTTCCTGTCAAACCCTCCATTAAATCAGCGTTCAACTTGTAGTGATATAACAGTATCCGGAACATCAAATGGTGAACCTCTCTGCCTTCTAGATGATTCCAATGAATCTGAAAGTCAAGTTTGTACAGGATATTGATTTTTGATATTTGTTATTTCTCGAGATGTGTACTTATTTGTGGCCTGGAAAAAATTTGTCAAGGTGACGGTCTCGGACAAAATTGCAGACGAAGATGGATAACTATAAAAATGAAGTGGTAATATGGCCAAATTTTGTGAGAATCAAGTGATAATACAGCCATATTTCCTTGAACAAAATGTTGATAAATAACACATTTTCGGAAATTTTATACCATATTTGACAGTGGTTAGCATTATTTTGTTGTAATTAATTAATTCTAATAACTAAAGCGTATCATGAAGAAATGTTGTTGTTGTTGTAACTTGATGATATGGGGACCATCTGATTGGATTGAGTACTTTTAATATGAGACAGTTGAGAAGAGGAAAACTGATCAATTGTTTTTTTACAAGGACTGGAAAATTACTAAAATAAATCAAGCAATATTGTTCTGTGATTTCTGTATAAATTTTTTTTTAAACTTTGAATTAACGAGATTATTTTTCATAATGAGGCCGATTTATTTGGAATTTTTTTCTCGGTTACCAAAATATTTGTCAGGCATTTTTTAAAATGTCAAATGTCAGACAGGTTACTTTTAGGGTCTTGACTTGTGTCAGGTGAATCAACGTGATCCAAATAAAATTAATTCCAGGCCACTTGCTAATGGTAGTTACTTCATTCATACTGACATTCATTCATATGTAGGGTGTTATAAACAATCGCTACAATATATGCATTGTGCATTATATGCTCTCATGACCACTGCCATGTCATATTAGTATTGGCACGAAGCTGGATAAATGCTAATACTAATGGTGGAATAGTTATGTAATACATTCCTTTACCCCCAACTATATTAATGTACTAATTTGCTGTTTAATCGGCGATAATTTTTCGCTGAAAGTTGGCGTCTTGGGTTACCAAGAAACGGAAGTTATTTCTTGCGATTTGATTGGTGGACTAAATAAAATTCCGGGTAAATTCGCCCCATGGATATTCACTAAAGTATCACTACACCCAGTGATGCGGGAAACGACACTTCCCTCGGCTGATAGAGATTGTCGCTACCAAGTGTATCTAGGGGCCTTGACCAATCAAATGCACGCATTTAAGTGAAAGCAAAAGTAGTTGTAATTATAAGGTACAAAAGACCGCGGGGACAGCTGCCTCCCTTGCCATCAGATGCTTCTGTCACCACTAGGGCTGCAACGATATATGCCCACCTCACGATTTTTTGCAACGATACAATATGTATCGCGAACATTCCAGTCTGAAAATTGGACTGGTTTACAACTTTTACCTACTTTGCAAATTTTGCATATTTTTGGTGTTGTCGGTTTTCCACACACCATCTTTCTCAAAAGGGCGAAAACCGCAACATATGAAATGTGGTGAAGATCGGATGAGGGATGTGGCATGTTGGGCATGCCGAAGGAAATTGGTGACACATGCATGCATGGACGACGGATGCCAACCCATGGCAATAGCTCAAAGTTTACATTGTAAAGTTGAGCTAACTGTAACTCACCAGAGCAAGAGGTACACACACATCCTCCGTAATCTTGAGCAAATATGCAGAGAATTCGGGGATTGATGTAGTGGGCGTGGCCTGGCTGCCAGGAGCAGTAAAAGTCGTCTCGCAAGCTGCTGGACTAGATCTGCATTCATCAACTAAACTGATGAGAAATTATCAATTATATATTTTGGAACTTCTGTCTGTGTGTGTGTTATAGACTCGAAAAATTATTCGACTGATCCGACTCAAATTTGGTATGTAGGCCTACTTTGATCACGGGAACAATATGGGCGGGTCCAATTTTACTTGCAACCGTGTCCTTGACCTCGCTCATATAGGCATGTTTCTGGACCTCGACCAATCTGACTCAAATTTGGTATGTAGGCCTATGGGAGGGTCCAGTTTCACGTGCGACCATGTCCTTGACCTTGACATCGCTCACATAGGCTCAAATAGACATGTTTCTGGACAGATCGACCAATAGCTTTTTTCTTTCTCCTAATACTTTTCAACGTTGTTCCCTATATAGGCCGGACGAAGTCGGGCATATCAGCTAGTTGAAAATAAATTCACCCCATATGAAACCTGGCAAAATAGGTCATGCATAGAAAAGGGAATCATTTGTTGATTAATGAGATTTGTAGATTAATGAAAAGGTCATTGGAACCGATTTTCAAGTCTGATTTGAGTTCATTGACATCTCAATTGGCCATTTAGTTTAAAGCATGAATATTTCAATAAGAAATGAGAATTAGTTCATGCACATTAGAACACCTCCTACTGAGCCAGTATGTATGCTTATCGTTATGAAATTCCATTAACAACGATAATTACACACACTGGCTCAGTAGAAGGTGTTCTAATGTGCATTAATTCTCATTAAATACTCATTGAAGAGTAGTTACCTTAGGAAATGTTCACCTAATAAAACCAACAAACGTTTGTTGAAATTATTATCTGAACAGTTCCCATCCATTAATAGTAATCCTTCTGCACTTTTATCGTTTGTTGAATTTATAATCTGAACATTTCCCACCCATTAATAGTAATCCTTCTGTACTTTTATTGTGTTTTCATATGTTTGTCAACTGCTCAATTTTCCTGGACACCCCTCCAAATGAATGATAAACAATTTCAATATATACTTTGATAGCCGAGTGGAAGAATCCATTTAGTAGAAAAAGGGTTAAAGAGTGATATAGGAGAGGCATGAGAATGAACCTAATCTTCGACAACATCTCATCGAACATCACTGGCGCTAATGGGGTCATTGTTGTAACATTTTATACATAGATGCACACCGTGTGCCTTCCTGTATACATAAATACACATCAGTTTCGTGTAATATCACGTGACAGGGGTCATTGTCGTAGCGTTTTCTACATAAATGTACATGTGTTGATCATATATTTGTAAGTTTGTGTTCTTCTGTTCATCGATCAAACAAACATGCAGTTCCTTCGGCCCCTGTTTAATACTAAGATCAATATTGAGCAATGATCAATTTTATCCTTGTGCTGAAAGAAATTTATGCCTTTATCAGACCTTCTGAAGAAATATAGTTTTGAATTGAAGCAGATGACAATTATTTACAGCAACATTTCAAACTCGCGCCGACTGAGACTGGTGCGCATTTATGTATACAACATATTACGACAATGACCCCATCAGCATCACTGGCTGGCAAAAACGAAGAAATCTTGGTCTAAAGTATTACCTGCAGCATGCCTTGACGATTTCAAACAGGACCTTGATTTTCTCCTGAGTATAATCTGATGTCTTGCTCCGCCTCTTTGGTAGTCTCCTGTTCTCCTTTGGAGACACGTCTTGGCACGTTTCCCAGCATTTCTTTGTGAACTCTTGAAGGATTTCCATGAGAAGTGAGAATGGGACTGGTAGATGTAAATGTTCCTTCCTGGAATTTCAACAAAATTTGCAGGACATTTCAAATGTTTCCATGCCTGCACATAATGTGCCTGTCATTGGCAGAATGAGGTCCCCAGAGGCTGAATTTAGTTACACTATCCCGCACGGTGGGCTAGCATCACCAAATTCACCCTCTGGGAGCCTAATTCTGCTTAGGCCTCAACTGCTATGGGAGACCTAGGATCAGATTGAAGTTCCCCAGTTGAAGTTGGTTCACTCATTTGTCACCTCGATTATGCATTTTATCTTCTCAGAAGGGAAAAATTAACAAAAGCAATGTTAATTTGAGACTACTTCCCAGAAGATAAGGTCTAAGCAGAATGAGGTCCCCAGAGGGTAAATTCAAACTCTAGGGACCTCATTCTGCAAATGACAGACACACTATTTGCAAGCTTGAATGTTTTATGTGTTATGTCATTATGACAAAGGGCATGTCGCATCTGTTAACTAAACACAGGGTACACAGACGACATACCAGCTCCTTTGACTGGCAGAAAACAACCAGTATAAAGTGTTGACTCCCAACAGAAACAGGGATATTTCGGCTATCTTTGGTCAACAAAATATTTTAGGACAGTAGAACGGATGAATATTCTTACATGATACCAATGTTTAAAACGTGCGATAAAAGTATAAATCATGTATATAGATATAAATATTAAATAAATAAACAAGAGGTACGCTGTCGCGTGGCATTTGCCCCCGACCGTAGCAATTCAGATTAAGCATGGACGAAACTGCGGATATCCGAGGAGGTCTATATGACCATTCCAAAAGAAGTTCGTACAGAAATGTTGACTAAAAACCCCAAATCAAGCGATCCGGAAACCCAAAAAGAAGCGAAAATTCAAATTTTCTAAGTTGAAAAAAGGGCCATAACTCTGGCAAAACATTTCATATAACTGATCCACAAAAATATGGGTGAAAATGGGTGGACGAAACCCGCGCTATGCATGTAGCTGTTCCCCCATGCTGCTCTATCACCATACCAAATATCAGCTAAATCTGCCCAGCGGTTGCTGAACAATAATGCAAAATGTTTGTACAGACGGACGTACGGAAGGACGTACGGAAGGACGTACGGACGGAGACGTCGACTATATACCCGCCGACTTCAAGTCGGGGGCATAATAATAGGTTGAGTGCATCTATTATATAAGTTACCAATGACATATGTCATATTGACCAAATAGTTTTAAAAATATATATTTTGGAGGACATTAGAAATTTTGCACTAAAATTTGTTTTGGTCTTGAAAAATATCAATATGCCATTTTTTAGTGAATTTCATGAATTTCGCTACAACTGTATTTGTGTAATTTATTTGTTAACCTGAAACATATTTTTCAATACACTGTCTTTAATTCCTACCAATATGATACTAACAACATCACGTTTGAATCGCTGAATTACAAAACAATGACAGTACAAAGTATGTGACTGTTTATTGAATGTATTACATTACAATTTAAATACTTCTTATTTACCTTACTCATATTTAAATTCGCGCAGTACTATTTTTTGGGCACCTATTGGTGCACAAATTTAAAACTGAGCGAAAAATAGTATGACTCATAAGTTTATATCAAACAATAGGCAAAATAAGAGGGGTATTTTAGACATACATGTATATAATACACACTTATTATATATTTACATATCGGCATCCAACCAATCTCAATGCCATTAATCATTCGTAAATGTAAAGCAATAAATCATGGTTAGATCTTTGATGTTGAAATGCTTCTAAGAAATGCACATGTTCCAGAATGAAGGTGCATGAAAGCACGTCTGTGCACAACCCTGGGTTGACACCGTGGTTAAGTAGTATGTGTTAGTTATACATTTACAAACACGCAACCATTCAAGAGTTGATTTGTTTTCTAAAGTCAGCAACCTATATAGACACATGTTTGTAGTTTTCTTATTTCCAGTTCAATTCCATGATGTCCATAAATATTTAATAAATATAAGATTGCTTATTTGGACCATATGCATAAGCACGAACCCGTTCATTTTCTTCGAGACGGTCATTGATATACACATGTATATTGAGGGATAATTATGAACTGAACCAAGACTTTTACGAAAACTATTTTTGTCAGTTTTGAATTCGCGCAACAGGGTGTGCAAATTCAAAGTGCACGAAATCAAAACTGAGCGAAAAATATGTACTGCGAGAATTTAAATATGAGTAAGGTATAGGGTCTCAACTGTTAACCCTTTACCCAACAAACCGGCCAAAAACGGCCAAATAAAGCTTCAACAGCCTAAAAAATCTTCGGTCTATGTCTCAATAACACCATACAAATATGGATATCATTGGAACCGGTTCATTGACCACATTGTGATGGTTACGGTTATGCCCTGTGCCAATGCATTCTCTTATATATGCGAGTCGACCATAGGTCGCCTCGCATATATAAGAGAATGCATTGGCCTAAAAAAAAATATTTGTTTAACACTTTTTACCATTTTTTCTTATAATATTTTCTACATTCTTTGACAATTTGATCATTTTTAATGTGTTAAGCCAATGCATTCTCTTATATATGCGAGGCGACCTATGGTCGACTCGCATATATAAGAGAATGCATTGGCACAGGGCCGTTCTGTTGGGTAAAGGGTTAAAAGATGTTCAGTTCTTAGATATGATTTCTGCCATGTGGTCCATCAGGCAAAGTACCATACATCTATTTAACTGTTTTCAATTATACATGACTCTCTTCCCCAAAAATTTTTTCCTGGGGACATCATTGTTTATGTCCAGGCACCCATTTTATGACCTGTTTGTGTGTGTATATTGCTTCATTTGACCACAACAAATCAACTTTCTAACTTTTTTCAGGTTCACATATAGTTAGATTAAATTAAATTTTAATTGGAAATACCCATGATCAGTGTATTGGTGGACTGCTTGGTGAACTTTCAAGCACCATATATCTATAAAATGGATTTGTTAATGTCAAATGATCCAATATTCCCAATTGGTCAATAAATGTCAGATTGTGACCTACAAAACTTGAAAATATAAGGGTAACATAACTTGCTGAATGCTGATATAAGCCCATTTGCCAGGAAATGATATGGGGGGCATTGGTTCATTTCTTTCACATGCTTCGGAACTAACCAGACAGCACCCATTTAGGCTTACTTTTGAAAAAAATTCTCCCGGGGGGAAACCCCTCGGTCCCCCAAAATGTCCCCAAATTAGCCTAATCTAAAGGCCTGTTATGTCATCAAATATGAGTCTTACTTTAGCATGGATGTGAACCCAGAGGCAGCAGACAGGAACACGTCTCTGTGACCTTCCCCCATGCCTCGCCATATCGAGGTGATACAGCGCCTCACTACACTACTGCTGATGAACAATGGAATGTCCTCTGGCTGTCTGCAAATAGAAGCAATATCGTTTGTTCTTTCCCCTTTGGGGAGAATGATTGGGTGATATCTCAACACTTTGTTGCCATATGCCCTACAATTTAGGAGACAAATGTACTCTGTTGAGTGGATATTTGGATATTTGAGCATGAAAACAGTTAGTGAACGAGCCGGTGGGTTCACAAACTGTTTTCATGCTCGAATCCCTGAATATCCGATGAAACAGAGTATGTAATTTACTCGTAACAGCATCAAAACAACTTCCTGTTAACTGCGTCTATAGAAAACAACTTTCTGGTTGACTCAATTACGTGACTCCTGGCAGCGAGATGATGTATTGTACACGCGTTGTCAATGACACTGTGCTCCATTCAAAATTTGTGCAATCTTCAGCGACAGATGCAATCAAAAACTACAGTTATCAGCTCTCGGCCAATCAGAATACCTGTTTCAGCGACAAATATTTTACTTGACTTACAATGCTGATAATTTGTCGTGTGATCACATGATCCATATAAAACGACTTGAGTTGGGGACCAAAAATAGGGTTTGGCGGGGATGAGATTCTAGCTATGTTTTTTTATATTGGCCTAATGAAAGGAACAATAAAGATTTTTCTCATGACTGCTTTGGCTCCTGGGAGACAACATGGGAGACTTCACTTAACCCTTTCATGATGGGAGCTGCGCTGGTGCAGCATTAAAACCCTGTGCCAGTGCATTCTCTTATATATATGAGTCGCCTCACATATATAAGAGAATGTACTGGCTTACAAGATCAGGGTAAATGCATTCTCTTATATATGTGAGGTGCCCTATGGGCGTCTAGCATATATAAGAGAATGCATTGGCACAGGGTTTTCGCAAAATTTCAGAAAGCTCCAGTCATGGAAGGGTTAATTCTCTCTGGCCAGGAAATAGATAGTAGTTTGCTTTAAAAAAAAAAGACTACATGTTACAAGTCACCAGTTAAATTGAGGTGTGAGTGATGTGAATAGAACCTAAATGATATGTTCTAAGGCATCATACCTTAGGAGAAGGTTTGACAATAGAGTGTAGACGTCTGCTAAAAGCTGGTTATTTCTCAGATCGAAGCATATATCAATGCAACCAAGAACAGCATCTATACCTGATAAAATTAGGAGAAAAATACTGTAAAATATATTTAAATTCAATATTTGTTCATTTGCCACCTTTTTGGCTACATATTAAATCACTTTTAGTTTTCGATCCAACCATAACGGGCCTAAACTAAATGGAACTAATGATACCCCCCGCAGTGCAATTGTGCCACTCTAAGTGTAGCAATATTAACATATTATTTTTTTTTGAAAAAAAAACCCACTAAGAATACAAGCTCAGACAAATTATGCATGTCGAAAAAGGTGGATAACTCCACTAGAAAAAGTCAGACAGATCTCATAATTGCAGGTTTCAATGGTACTAAATATCTGTGCCAAGTTTTTAAAAAATTGACCGAAATGTGTAGAAATACAAGCTTGGACAAAATTATGCATGTTAAAAAGTGGAAAAAGTGGGATAATACTAAAAACTAAAAAAAAAAAAATGGATGGAGCTCATAATCACAGGTGCACTGGTTCCTATGATACTCTATATCTATGCCAAGTTTCCAAAAAATTGACATACATAGGAATACAAGTTCAGACAAAATTGTATCCACGGATGGAACGACGGAGAAGCTGATTCCAATATACCCCCATAAATGCAAGCAGTATGAATTTCAGCACAGCCATACTATTGCAAGTCTATTTCTATTAATCTGTTTTAAACATATAGAAGTAAACCTGTGATGAACAAGAAACTCTAACCATGGCTTTCTATTAGGAAAATGTTAGGACCAGAATGGGCTTCTATAGCACTAAATGCATTAGAATAACTAATATTTTATAAATAAGATAGGCATGGTTTTATCAGGTTAGTAAAATGACATGTCCATGTATAACTGTTGTGTTTATTATATTTTCTACACAATTTTACTTTGACCAAAACTACAATGAAACACATCGTTCGGTTGACCACTCTCCCAAAGATACAACTTGAACAACTCAAGGAAATGACGTCATGATGCAGTGCTGAATGGAATATCATTATGACAGGTAATATTATAAATAAGTTTGGTAATCTGGGAGTATGGATACGATTTATAATTTGATGGAAAAAGTTGGTGAAAACATTAACTGTACATGCTACACTGGTAGCTATAAAATGGTATGAATAGACAGAACACAATGAGCATCTTAATCGAGAATCTTTTATCGAATGAGTTGCGTATGGCACATGGATATATTTCGCGAGAGCTATGCGCCGTCTGCAACAAGTTCAATAAAAGATTTGAGATTATGATACAAGTTGTGTTCTGTATTTATTCTAGTTATGTCAGATAAGTTAAATCCATGACTGTCACCTTCAATGATACTATAGCCACCTTTATTGAGATTTATGTCTGATGAATAACCAGTAATGATCGGGGCATCACCCGAAGCAGATCATTGACGTAATGTACATCATATTTCTTGGCGCCAATGTCAACAAAAATAGTTCCGTCTTCAACTAGAGGTATACAATAATATGTATTCAATGACTGGGATTAAGTAGTACATGTGTCTCACCAAGCCTTGAAATAGTGTGTCTGTCATTTGCAGAATGAGGTCCCCAGAGGGTGAATTTAGTGATGCTACCCCCGCATAGTGGGCTAGCATCACCAAATTCACCCTCTGGGAACCTCATTCTGCTGAGGTGTAAGCAGAATGAGGTCCCCAGAGGGTGAATTTGGTGATGCTAGCCCGCTATGTGGGGTAGCATCACTAAATTCACCCTCTGGGGACCTCATTCTGAAAATGACAGACACACTATTTCAAGGCTTGTGCCTCACGTCAATGGGTGTGGAATAATAAAGGTTTGAACATTATGTCTGATTTTGAATAAAAAGAGCATATACTAGGGTGTGGTAAAATGCACCCTTTAGCCATTTTGAATTGTACTACCACAAAGTAAAATAATAATTTGAGCTTACAAAGAATATCTGATATACATCTAATTTCCATGCCAAAATGCGGTGAAGTTGAAAAATGGCCATAACTCATTCATGGCTCATGTAAAAATAATTGGATTGAACCCATATTCAAACTTAGCTTGTATCTTTAGCTGGGAAATACACATACCAACTTTGGTTCAGATCAAATAAACCAAACTGGAGTTATCTGTCAGAAACCAAAAATGTTGACGGACAGACAGACAAACGGACGGACAGACTGATTACATAATACAACCTTTTTTCAAAAGGGCGAATAAAAAATATTATCATTAAATCGTGCTTCAATTCTTACCATAAACAGAATGACACCTCAAGAAGAATAATTTGTGGCGTGACAAAACTTGAAGACATCGTATGATTGTCCTGAAATAATAAAAAAAATCACTCTAACTTTGTGAATGAATGAATGCTATATTGCATAAGGTAACATTTAAAGGTAGAACTGTGCAGAACATATAAACACAATATTTACAATTTGTGTGGATAGCCAGTTTCTATTTTGCACTACATGTAACGTTGTCTTAATGGAAAATATCTTTTGGTTTTTGGTTTCTTGAATTGTTCTGTGGTCGATCCTTCACTTTAACTATTCCAGCTATGAGCACCTTGTGGTGCATTTGTTTTTGACACCTTAAGCTTTGGATGCAATTATTTTGTTAACTTGACATGAGCATACGGGAACCTCCTAATAATATACAAAAATTGTGTAAGATACTAAAATAGTATAAGTTTATTCCTGCATAAAGTGCATGAAATCTTCTCACCTCTAACTGAGAGCTATGTTTCAAGGACAATTACAGCTCGAGTAATTTGCAGTTACAATAGCACGCACGAATAATCGTTGAATTTTGCCTTTCACGATTTACGCATGAGATTTCTTCAGGCCTTATTGCTTTGGCCAAATCACTTTTTGGTATTCGATCGTATGATCAACTTGGTAATAATTTTCAACCCATATTCCCACCCACCCTTTTATATAATTATGATATTCATATGAATACAGTTGCAGTTTTATTTCAAAGAGCTCACTCAGGATGACGTGAGCCTATGGCGGAGATTTTGGTGAGATATGATTCACGTATATATTCAAGTAAGTTTTATGTATATCATCCTTATATAATAATAATTATGTTGTTTTACACAAACAATTTAAGTGGGTACATATATATACATGTAAGGTTTATTAGATATATTCAGGACTGATTTTGTTATACAATTTGGAATTTCATTGTAAATACATCATAATTCGGCCAAAGCAATAAACGCTGTTGTCTTATTTGCGACTCCTTATATTACGACCCAATGCCAATACGATTGCATTTGCATTCATGCTGGAGGACAGTCTGAGGGGCAGCTGGCTATTCTGCTTCTGATTCTAGAAAGAATATTTTCCATGTCACCCCCCCCCCCCCCCCCCCTGCATAAAGTGCATGAAATATTTTCACCTCTAACTGAGAGATATGTTTTAAGGACGATTACAGCTCCCTGTGCATTGCATGTTGGAGGAGAGTCTGAGGGGCAGCTGGCTATTCTGCCTCTGATTCTACAAAGAATATTTTCCATGTCACCCCCCCCCCCCAATGTTCAGTGCCCAGTTAGGGAGTGGTAGTGGACCTGTATACGGTGAAGTATTATGTGCCACTTACTGCAGAAATCATGTCTTGTGGAAATAGAGTTGCTCCCCACTGACAGTTTCAGAATAGTGGCGAAAACTTAATGGCTGTGTAATAGTAGAATGATATAATACGACACAATTAAACAATGAACCTAACATTATCTACTCATCAAACTATTTAAAAGTCATTCTTGATTAGCTATTGGTTTAGAGAAAGTCTATGAGTCTACGATGCAGAATTTTGAAAATATTGAGAAAACTATAGCTAGGAGACCAAATGCACTAAATTAAGGTGGAGAATTCAAGCAAAGTGAGTGAATGAATTTATACCTTTAAGCTTTTTCAATAAGAAATGAAAATATTGGCTAAATTATAATTGTCATGGATTCAAGGTATGTGACTATACACAGATAATGTCCCCCAAAGGTGAAATAATAGATATGCACTAAATTACCCAGCCCCATTAAGAAAAAAATATCCTTCAAGTAGAACAGATGGAATTTAACCCTTTACCCAACAAACCGGCCAAAACTGGCCAAATAAAGCTTCAACAGCCTAAAATATCTTCGGTCTGTCTCAATAGAACCATACAAATATGGATATCATTGGAACCGGCTCCTTGACCACATTGTGATAGTTACAGTTATGCCCTGTGCCAATGCATTCTCTTATATATGCGAGTCGACCATAGGTCGCCTCGCATATATAAGAGAATGCATTGGCCTAAAAAAAATCTTTTTTTAACACTTTTTACAATTTTTTCTTACATTCTTTAACAATTTTATAATTTTTAATGTGTTAAGCCAATGCATTCTCTTATATATGCGAGGCGACCTATGGTCGACTCGCATATATAAGAGAATGCATTGGCACAGGGCCCTTCTGTTGGGTAAAGGGTTAAAGGCATTTCTCTGTTTGTCCTCTGCTTATATGATCTGAACATCCCAGGAATGAAGGATATACCTTTCCAATGTATAGTTTTAGGGACTGAATGGGTAAAATTCATGAGTGAATGGGTTAAACTGTGAAATTAAGAGATTAGAATACCAAAACTAATTGAGCGATTTTTGTGCCAAAAGGAAAAGGAACCTACTCACGTTTCAATTAAAATTTGGAACTGAAAATAGGAATTCTCAGTATTCAAAATATTAGCGGTTATAGCAAAAACATACATGGGGAGACAGGTATGGTTGGAATGCATACTTAACTATACTAGAAGGTGACCCGACTTCGTCCGGGCTTTGACCTTGAATTGACCATTTTGAAGGCCAAGGTCAGGTGGGGTCACATTTTGACCCGTCCAAAACACTGCCCGGACAAAAGTACCCGACAAAAGTACCTGTCGAAATCCATCCGGTTTTACCCGATTTGACCTCGAATTGATCATTTTGAAGGTCAAGGTCAGGTCGGGGTCACGACTCGACCCGCCCAAAACACTGACTGGACAAAAGTAACCCCACGTATCAAATTTCGTCAAAATCCCATCAAAATTGGCAATTTGACCTTGAATTGACCCGATTTCAAGGTCAAGGTCACGTCGCACGGGCAAATTAATAGGTTTATGCCACTCCCCCGGCCGAAGGTACCCCCACATACCAAGCTTCATCAAAATCCCGTGATATTCGGGCGTTTGACCTTGAAATTACCCGATTTCAAGGTCAAGGTGACGACGCACGGGGAAATTAATATGCCTATGCCAGTTCCCGGCCGAAATTACCCCCACATACCAAGTTTCATCGAAATCGGGTCGGCCGTTTTCGAGTTCATCGCAATCACACACACAGATCTTCCAAAATATATAATAGACTAGCCGATGAGCCCGACGTTGTCCGGGCTATTCAAAAACCAAATTTCAAGTCGATAGCTCCACCTGTTTCCAAGATCTGGTCTGCGCATGCGCGAATCTGGCGTCGCACGGGCTCGGCGACCCGATAAAATTCGTATCCGGGGCAAGATACATTCACATACCAAATTTCAAGTCGATAGCTCCACCCGTTTCCGAGATCTGGTCTGCGCATGCACGAAGCTTGCGTCGCACGGGCTCGGCGACCCGATAAAATTCGTATCCGGGGCAAGATACATTCACATACCAAATTTCAAGTCGATAGCTCCACCCGTTTCCGAGATCTCGTCTGCGCATGCGCTGCACGGGCGTCGCACGGACTCGCCAATACGACAAGGACGACCGCCTGGTCAAACTACACACACGTACCAAGTTTCGTCCCGATCGGTCGAGAATCGTAGATTTGTATAAATGACAGACAGACAAACAAACAAACAAACAGAGGTCTTCAAAATATATATGAGACTAGCCGATGAGCCCGACGTTGTCCGGGCTATTCAAAAACCAAATTTCAAGTCGATAACTCCACCCGTTTCCGAGATCTGGTCTGCGCATGCGCGAAGCTGGCGTCGCACGGGCTCGGCGACCTGATAAAATTCGTATCCGGGGCAAGATACATTCACATAGCAAATTTCGAGTCGATAGCTCCACCCGTTTCCGAGATCTCGACTGCACATGCGCTGCACGGGCGTCGCACGTGCTTGCCAATACGACAAGGACGACCGCCTGGTCAAACTAAACACACGTACCAAGTTTCGTCCCGATCGGTCGAGAATCGTAGATTTGTATAAATGACATACAAACAGAGGTCTTCAAAATATATATGAGATATATATATATATATATATAATTATTAATATTTTAGACCTGAGATTAATTAATTAATATTAACCCTTTCTTCCCTTTGGAAATGTTCAGATAATATGTTCATCAAATGACAAAAGGTCATATATCCTTAACCCTTTGATGACTGGAGCATATATAAGAGAATGCATTGGCTTAACAATATTTACCTTGATCTTGTAAGCCAGTGCATTCTCTTATATATGCGAGGCTCCCTATGGGAGACTCGCATATATAAGAGAATGCACTGGCGGAGGGTCTTCAAATGCTGCACCAGCGCAGCTGCCGTCATTAAAGGGTTAACTAATTAACATCCTTTTAACCTTTGGAAATGTTCAGATAAGTTCAACAATTGACCATAGGTCATATATCCTTAACCTTTCCAAAGAGAAAAAAGATATTAACTAGAGGTGTGACTGTCCCAATGGGACTACGGATACCCCCCTGTTTTTAAAATACTAAGATGTTTCACATGTCAGTAAACATTTAGTTAAAATAATAAAATAACAGTTCCCATTGCAGGTGTACAACCATAACCCTAATCTTAAACCTATTGACAGAAAAATGTAGGAATAAAAACTTTCTAAGTCGAAAAAGGGGAATAACTCCACCAAAAAAAGTCCCACAGACGTCATAATAGCAGGTGCACAGGTTCCCATGGTGGTTAATGTCTGTGCCAAGTTTCACGACAATTGATAAAAAAAACGACTGAGAAAAACTCCGGACAAATTTGTGTCCACGGACGGACGACGGACGGACGACGGACAGACAAGCTGACTCCAGTATACCCCCCCTAACTTCGTTGCGGGGGGGGGGGGGGTATAATTAGTTAAGGATATATGAGCAGACGACAGCCAGATAAAAAATATTAATCTGATCGGCCCTAATTTACGGTCTGTAAAATCGGCCCTAAATTTTTTTTTAAATGTTTTTTTGTTTAGATTTTTTTTGGGTATGCTTAAGCATGCTATAGCGAATTTAAAAACAAACTGGTTAAAACCTTAGAGGCATGTTATAACTCAAAACTATCACCAAGTATTCATAGTAATAATTTTGATGCCCATGAAAAAGATTCCATGGCACTAAACCTACAAAATAAGTCTGGCACTGAAAGAGAGTGGAATATAAGAAAAAATTATTAAAATTGTAAAAAATAATAACAAATGATGAAAATTTGTTAGGCCAATGCATTCTCTTATATATGCGAGGTGACCTATGGTCGACTTGCATATATAAGAGAATGCATTGGCACAGGGTATATGGGTTGATACAAAAATCGGACTTGGCACTGAAAGGGTTAAAGATCTGATGGGTTTATAACTGATGTTATCTAATTGATGAGAACTTCCTATTAAACCAGACCAATAGGGCTAAAGAGATCAACACTACAGTAATGCTCTAAATAATCGACTCCTTAACCACAGCAGAATTTTGGGTAATTTTTTGGGATTTAGTCGGAAATATGGCTTGTTGCTCAGTGAGAGCTTTCCGATGAATGGCAACAAGCCATATTTCTGACTAAATCCTGAAAAATTACCCATAATTCTGCTGTGATTAAGGAGTCGAATATTTAGAGCATTACTGTATATATGAAGGGTTGAGGTGCTGGTGGGGAAAGCTATACATAATAAAACACATAGAATGCATGTTAAAACAGCACAAAAAAAGACTGGAATGCTGAAGTACACTCCTCCAAATGAGACAAACTAACTGAAGTAAGTTGAACAGGTTACAATAAAATGAATTTATAGAATAACATGCAGGAGTTTATCCATTAAATTAGGCTCACTATGTTTATATATACTGCCATATGCATCTTCCCAGAGGTGATAGTTTATACAACTCAATAAACCAATGGTAAATTAATGAGTGATTCTCTCCACATGGGGTACCTCCACCAGTAAGAGAAGTTTAACCCTCTCACGGCTCATTTTATTCTCTTCATCTTGTTGATATATAATTATATGGTATATAATTCAGCCATGTTAATAAGCAGGAATTTGCCGGGCTAAAAAAGTTCCCAGGCCAGAAATTTTACCTCGGCTAAAAAGCATGAGATCTGCATGCTGTGCATATACATTGTATAAAATTCAGTTTATAGTTTTGGGTCTTGGTCCTTTATCATTGAAGACCAAAAACATGTAGAGGTAGTTGATATTTCCAATATATGATAGTGTTTGTTAGGCCAAAAAAAAAATAACTGATTTTTGAAAGCTCAGAATCGCATCAGGTTCGCATAGTGAAAAATATCTGAGCCAAGCTTTAAACAATTGACCAGAAAATGTAGAAATACAAGCTCGGACAAAGTCAAAAAAGGGGGATAACCCCATTAAAAAAAAGTGGGACTGACCTCATAATCGCAGATGCAGTTTCCCATGGTACTAAATATTTGTACCCAATTTTTTTTAAATTGACTGAAAAATGTAGGAATACAAGATTGGACAAAGTTAGAGATAACCCCCCCCCCCCCCCCCCCCCCCGTGTTTTTAAAACACTAAGATGTTTTACATGTCAGTAAACATTTAGTTAAAATAATAAATAACAGATTTCCATTTCCTTTGCAGGTGCACAAACCCTAACCCCTAACCTTAATCCTGAACCTATTAACTGAAAAATGTAGGAATAAAAGCTCGGACAAAATTATGCATGTTGCGAAAAAAAAATTCTAAGTCGAAAAAGGGGGATAACTCCACGCAAAAACGTTGGACAGACGTCATAATCGCAGGTGCAATAGGTTCCCTAGGTACTTAGTATCTGTGCCAAGTTTTTAAAAAATTGACCTAAAAATGTAGGAATATCAGCTCAGACAAATTTATACATGTTGAGAAAATTTTCTAATTGAAAAAGGGGGATAAATCCATCAAAAAAAAGTCTAACAGACGTCATTATCGCAGGTACACAGGTACACAGGTACACAGGTTCCCATGGTGGTTGATGTCTGTGCCAAGTTTCATGGAAAATTATCAAAAAAACGACTGAGAAAAACTCCGGATGGACGGACGACAGACTGACAAGCTGATTCCCACATACGTTCACTTGAGACTCCAATCTACCACAATTTACACATTTAGAAAAACCAACAGTATAAGAGGGTTAAAAGGCCGGGGAAAGTTGTTAATTAGTGTGTCTGCAGATATTTAGGGATTATTTTTATTTAAATTCCATAAACTAGCAAGAATTGGCAAAATAAATATCAAAAACAGTGCTAAGACAGAGCCAGAGTTATTCCAATCACTGGAAAGTAATTAAAATTGGCGGGAGTTGGCTTCTCTGGTTCTGCTATCTACCATGAGAATACACAGAGCTGTCTGTTTCCCTTAAATCTAGATACAGACAAGGAAGGGGAAGTGAGTTGCAATAACTTCCAGAATGTTATTTCCTAACATTTAAAGTGCCATAAAATCTTCTATGACTCAAATTAATACCCTGTAGTAACTGCTTGCATTCACCACATTCTTGGAATCGAAATATGTTAATTATACATGAAATACTAATATACAGACTATATATGGAGTTGAATTTAAGTAATAGAAATTATGATAGAGAAAAAATGATCCCATTTTGTTATACCAAGTTAAAAATAAACAGTGTTCATACTGTGTTTTTCTTGAGACCACATGTTTATACCTTCTATATGGAAAGCTGATAGCAGCTTTCAAATTTCAACCAATTTCTATGTGCAATGGCATGACTTCCCGCTGAAATTCAACGCTTTCTATACTAAATTGTATACATTGGAATGGTCTATTATTCATTTGCAGAGTTGTTCAGGTAATAAAAGCAGAAGACAGACTGAAAACAGATATTACAAAAGCAGAGTGATTCATACTCATTGGTGGGAAATGTTCAGGGTGAGCTTGTACCCCCATAAACTTTGTATGTGCCACCCCAATCCCCCAAGATAAGTGCAGTAACTATCAACTCCTTGTCAGAACATATTAAACCAGAAGCGGGAACCAGAGTTATTAACCCTTTGAGTGCCAGGTCGATTTTTGTATCAACCCATATACCCTGTGCCAATGCATTCTCTTATATATGCGAGTCGACCATAGGTCGCCTCGCATATATAAGATAATGCATTGGCTTAACAATTTTTTTTTTTTTATACAATTTTAATATATTTTATTATAATCTTTAACAGACTTATTGTGTAGGTTTAGGGCCGATTAGATCGGCCCCTGGCACTCAAAGGGTTAATTTTACTCACATTAATCACTTTTTTCAGCCCTCAAAATTAGGAAAAATGTCCCATATGGCAAATTTAATGCTGTGGCATTAGAGTTTTCACATGTCGCCACGGCATTTCCCACAGCATTGCTGATTGCCGTGGTCAATTTGAGGACTGTTGTTTTTGTCTTTTATGTAGGGACCAGGCAAATAAACTCATGTTATATTGACACAGGTCATTGATATGTAGGTCTGTATTGGAAAGTCTAAGACAGCTGGCTTGATGAAATATTTTGTTGAAACATTGCCTGAAATTTCATCATAGGAAAGTGTCAAGTAATCCATGGCCCGAGATTCAATCTCAGACCATTAAACATGCTAAATATATTCCCAACATGTGGAAACCCCCACCCCCCCCCAACCTTCAAAATTCGAAACACACTCCCCACTCGGGCATATGGCCCTTGTGATATGATTCCAGCATATTATGACAGGACTCCTCAATATAAGGCCAGGCCCCCCCTACTTGAGGATCCTGGCTACGCCCCTGCAATAAACCCCAACATATCAAAAAGAACCTAACTCAGTCACAAATGTAAATGATATAAAAAGAAAATAACAAGTAAATAATATGGCACCTGGATTTAATCACCACAGGAAGTTTCATATGAGCTGCAGTTATAGAAATGTAGCCTTCAAAAAATAGTTCTTACCTACCTGACTGAGACTCTTTGTCAGCAAGCCTGCAAATAGTGTGTCTGTCATTTGCAGAATGAGGTCCCCAGAGGGTGAATTTAGTGACAGTATCCCACATAGTTGGCTAGCATCACTAAATTCACCCTCTGGAAAGCTCATTCTGCTGAGGCATAAGCAGAATGAGGTCCCAGAAGATGAATTTGGTGATGCTAGCCCGCTATGCGGGATAGCATCACTAAATTCACCCTCTGGGGACCTCATTCTGCAAATGACAGACACACTATTTGCAGGCTTGTTTGACAGGAAGAAATCTCTTCAAAGAGTTAAGTGAGAACATTTTAATATGAATCATTTCTGAAGTTGCAATTTGTACCCATCATGGATATTTAATGGAGAAATACAAAGAACTTCTGTTTTCTATGTCAGGTTCAAGGTAACCTCCCATTTACAGTAATTCCCTAAATAATCAACTCCTTAACCACTGCAGAATTATGGGTAATTTTTCAGGAATTAGTCGGAAATATAGCTTGTTGCCATTCATCGGAAAGCTCTCGATTAATGGCAACAAGCCATATTTCCGACTAAATCCTGAAAAGTTACCCATAATTCTGCTGTGGTTAAGGAGTCGATTATTTAGGGCATTACTGTAGTCATATTCAAAGTTCCAAAAGATCTTCAATTTGAGATTGAGAAGCCATCCAAAATAATTAATTATCCATCAACTTTCTGGAAATAGAATTCTTAAGAAAGAAATATTTCACCTGTTGTAATCAATTTCTTTTGACACAGGCTGGTATTTTTATAACTGCAGATATCAATAACAAAGTTATCAATTCTATATCTCTGCATCTTATCAAGAATACTCAACCAAACACATAAATATTCTCAACAAGGTTGGAGCATTTTTATACATAACTGATGTTATAAATTTCACTTAGGTAACAGCAATAGCACATTATTAAGAGGTTTCCACACAGGAAGTCACAACAATTACTGAAATTAGGGTGTGAGGTACAACAACACTACATCACTGAAATGAGGGTGTGAGGTACAACAATACTACATCACAGAAATCGGGGTGTGAGGCAGCATTTTATATTAGGTGCCAAAGTACAAGATGGAAAATATAAAATGCTCTAAAAATAGCATATCTTCTATAAAATATCAATCGAAAACAGGAATATTAATGAAACGTTTTGCAACTCAATGATAGAGTTAAGACTATGTTTAGCTCTTCGTAGTCATAAAATTCATGAAGGGCAAAAAATTATTTGAAAAAATAACGACGATTAGGATTACTCAATACGACAATGCATGGATAATCATGCGCAATGGGATTATATCTTTGCAAGATTAAAAAGATTAAGCACGTCGACTCATACGATAATCTTCTATTCAATCGGCAATTGAGGATAGTTGTCCGAGGCTTAATAAGTCATGGCTGTAATCGACTCCTTAACCACATTAGAATTATGGGTAACTTTTCAGGATTTAGTCGGAAATATGGCTTGTTGCCATTCATTGGAAAGCTCTCACTGAGAGCTTTCCGATGAATGGCAACAAGCCATATTTCCGACTAAATCCTGAAAAGTTACCCATAATTCTGATGTGGTTAAGGAGTCGATTATTTAGGGCATTACTGTAATTAACTGAGAGTTTGTGTCTTTAAATGGAGTTTTTGATACAAGCTAAAGAAATTGATAACCTATCCATTGAGATGATTAAGACGTCACGGCTACATTTAAAATGTGCGGATAATTTGATGATGTATATAGCTCCCTAATTTAATGACATAGTCGTAACTCTAATCGTGCGTTTTGCGAAACTTCTCTAAACAGAAGAAATTTCTTGAAATATCTCACAACCAAGCCTTGAAATAGCATGTCTGTCATTTGCAGAATGAGGTCCCCAGAGGGTGAATTTAGTGATGCTACCCCGCATAGTGGGCTAGCATCACCAAATTCACCCTCTGGGGACCTCATTCTGCTTACACCTCAGCAGAATGAGGTTCCCAGAGGGTGAATTTGGTGATGCTAGCCCGCTATGCGGGGTAGCATCACTAAATTCACCCTCTGTGGACCTCATTCTGCAAATGACAGACACCATTTCAAGGCTTGAGTAGATGTCTCAATAGAGTCTCATTCTAGACTGCAGGGACAGTAGAGAGAGGCATACAGGGGCTCCAGCCTCACTCCTTGCACCATCCATTGAAGCTTGTGCAAACATTACCTTAAATTGGGAAAATCACCCTTTTGGATGTTATGCAGTGTTCCCCCTGGCGGTAGCCATTTTAGCCATTGGCGAAAATAAATTGTAAATGGCGAAAAAAAATATGACCAAATGGCGAAAAAATTGGCTAAACTAATTTCCTCCCAAATGTGTCCACCTGGAAATAGTGGCGATTATAAACACACCAACAGTCATCGTCTAATTACATCATTCGCAGCTGGAGTCGGCACCCCGTATGTTACACGACCAGATGTGCTTGGAGCAATTAGTAATAGGTGTACATTGGTGTTGATTTCATGCAGTGTCAATGGCAGAAGCTTTGTGTTGTAATAAACGCAACTTTTGAGAGGGGATCAGGGAAGGATGCTTAATCACTTTAAATGACGGAGGTTTTTATTGCAAGTCAACTTTCTAAAAATGAATTTCTTTCATTTGCAATTTGATCTGTATTAATTAATTCCAACTTTTTACAAAACCGATCGATCTTTCCAACTAGCCGCGATCAAAATTCTCCTAATTGCGTAGTCACCAGGGTATACTTACTATTTCCCCGCAGATTTAACAAATATGCACCAGATATGCATACGCATAGATAAAACAATGCACGCACTCACAAATAAATAAAACTTCAGGTCACGTTCAGCTATCGTATTGCATATTTTCGCTATTAATACACCGCAATTTGTTTTATTTGCAATGGTCAATAAAAGCTTTCATTGTATATGGAATCGTTTGGCAGGTTGTTATTGTTATTTACATGTACTCGTGTTGCTCATATTACATTGTTTTCTTTTGTCAATAAAATGTAATATACGTTCAATTTATCTCAAAATATGTTTCCAAACAAGTGGCTAAAGTAAATTCAAAGTGGCTAAAAAAAAATTGGCATTTGGCAAAATTAATGGCTAAAGGAATTTCTGGGCCAGCGGGAACACTTATGTCCCCACTGCACTTATTAATTTGCCAATTATTATTATTATATGATCATAAGTTTCTTTCCCCAATTCCTATGTTAAAATGTAAGGAAAAAAATCGAGATATCTAACAATGTTCACCTCATTAATGAAACAACAGGATAATAACAGTTCTGAATGAGGTCAGATACTTCAGGGGTTAACATAACTTATTATTAGACCTGAAAAGGTTTTCCCAGCAACGTTCAACATCACAGCGTCTTGTCCAGTCAAAACGCGTTTCATATAATAAAATAGCTATTGCATTGTTTCTTGGTTGACATGAGGAATTGTCAGCCATTGGAGGTCAATATCACCTCGGCCTACAGCCTTGGTGAATATTGACTTCTTCGGGTTGGTAATTCCTCGGGTCAACCTCGAAAATATGTGATAATTGTATATTTACATCCTAAGTGTTGTCATCACTAAATCCAGCATTCCTATTGGTCGGCGCCCACGTGGCTAGTTGCAATTATTTCTCGGTGAATGCGCAACTGCTCATAACTGCAAGCTCATAACAACATCGATACGTCATTTGGGTTTGGAAAGACGAACGTGTAATGTTTTGGGCGCATTTGGATTCGCGCAGGATTGACTTAATAAATCATCGGGTTTCAATTGTTACTGTTAACTTTTGCCAAGGGTGCTATGGGATATTTTAGGCTGGTTTTGTCACGATACACTTTTCGATTTAAATACATTTACAAAAGTGGCTTTTTCGCTAAATGTATATAAATATAAGGATTAACTGTCATGTGGACTGTTTTTATGAAGATTTAACCGTGAGGTAAGTGGTCATAACTTGTATGTAAAACCCTTCAGGTTTTACACAAGTTATGACCACTTACCTCACGGTTACATCTCCATAAAAACAGTCCACATGACAGTTAATCCTTATATAATGTCATTGTCACAGCTAAATCATAGTGATATTTTAATGTTTTGTTTCCATAACCTGTCTGGTCTGGGTAAATTCCCCTACCCTACCCTTGACCAGACTCCACAATCAAGAAACTTCAATTTAACGACCTGTTGATATAGCAACATATTCTAACATAGTTTATGTGTGTCGTGTGATACTTACTCTAGTTGAGTTGGATTTCTGGTGTGTAGTGCTTCAAACAGAAACTCTGAAATGAAACAACTGAGTTGTAACTCGAGGTGTCAAGGTCAGGCAGAGAAATATATTCAGGTATAACATGTCCCCCCCCCCCCAAAGCTGATACCCCCACCCAGGGATCAGTCTTGAGGAATAAATGGTTTCCCACAGATGACAGTGTTTCAGCCAGATTCACTGAATTGAAGCCTGCAGGCCACTCCAGTGATGTTTACCCCAGTTAGATTGACACCAGCCGATCACGCAAATGCATAATTTGTTTTAATAAATCCCCAAGTGTACGACAGGGCTATCCCGCAGCCAAATTTTACCTGGAAAAAACCATGAACTACAGCAGCTAGTTAAATTTTCCCACTCACAAAAATACACATTCCCCCAGTTAAATTATTTAGATATGATGTACAAATCAAATAAACAAGATTTCATCCTTTAATAATGTGTCACATGTATCAGGTGAAAGCCATTCTTCAGTTACCTCCACCTGTAGCATTCCACGGTGCACTCGCTTCCCGACTCTGGAACACATTTATCTCCATGATTCCTAGGTTTCAAATAGGGGGGGGGGGGGGGGGGGGGGGGGGGAGTCACTTCTCCCTGTTTGTTTATTAGTGAGAAGTGGACTGTTATCAGCAACAAATAAGAATGGCTAAAGTTCAATTTCCACCCCACATCACCCTTCTGTGATACAAGTATTATGCAACACAAGAGCCTATTTATAAAACCATTATAGTGAGTAAGGACACCATTATATTCAGTAAAAATACTGGTATATGAGAGGGAAGTCACTTCTTCCTGGGGAAAAATAGGGACAAGTGGCACAATTTAGGGAGAAGATGTCACCCTCTAGACTAGTCCCTGGCCCCACCCCTTTCGATGTTTGTAATTGGATGATATCTGATTATTAGTACTGAGGATTATCATTAATCAATATAAAAAAATCTGAGATTAACCCTTTCATGATGGGAGCTTCCTGAAATTTTGCGAAAACCCTGTGCCAAAGCATTCTCGTATATATGCGAGTCTTCCATAGGAAGCCTCGCATATATAAGAGAATACATTGGCCTAACAATATTTGCCTTATACTTATAAGCCAGTGCATTCTGTTATATATGCAAGGCTCCCTATGGGGACCTCGCATATATAAGAGAATGCACTGGCTCAAGATATGTAATGCTACACCAGCAGCTCCCATCATGAAAGGGTTAACTCTTTCTGTGCCAGGGGCCCGATCTCATCAGCCCTAATTTACAGTCTGTAAAATCGGCCCTAAAAAAATAAAAAATAAATTTTAGAATTTTTTTTTTTTTGGTTGAATTTGTTTTTGGGTATGCTTAAGCATGCTATAGCGAATTTAAAAACAAACTGGTTAAAACCTTAGGGGCATGTTATAACTCAAAACTATCACCAAGTATTCATAGTAATAATTTTGATGCCCATGAAAAACGTAAGATTCCCTGGCACTAAACCTACAAAATAAGTCTGGCACTGAAAGAGAGTAGAATATAAGAAAAAATTATTAAAATTGTAAAAAATTGTAAAAAATAATAAAAAATGATGAAAATTTGTTAGGCCAATGCATTCTCTTATATATGCAAGTCGACCTATGGTCGACTCGCATATATAAGAGAATGCATTGGCACAGGGTATATGGGTTGATACCAAAAATCTGACCTGGCTCTGAAAGGGTTAATAAGGTCATTGGGATAAGTTCATTGATTAACTTTATTGGGGAAATATTTAATCTCGATAATTAGGCATGTTCCTGTGGGACTCAAGTATTTCAAGAACTGTCAGATGATTCTGAGTAATACAGTCCTGATAGTAAATTACTAAATCATCCTGAAATAAAATTATTGTTAAAAATTGAGATGGGAAGTGGGCAGACTCTTTGAAAAGCCGACGAATATCCTAACGGATGCATCCTAACGGATGTATGTCTCTAAAAGTGTCCATTATATTACAATTCTATGACGACGTGGCATTCCCAACATGGCGTAATAAACCATTTCCAAATATGGAGTGCATTCCTGGGGTAGTAAATGTTTGTGAGAATCGTTGTATTTAGAAATAGATATAAATACAACAAGATGCGAAATAATAAGAAGTCATGAATAGCGTTGACTGATAAAACCTTGAAGATGATGTCTCCTATATTGTGATGAGTAAAATGAATTATGGATATATCACCTGTATTCAGTTATCCAACAATAGTTGAGTTTGACAATGCATGGGGAAATTGTAAATGCGTCATTGACTTCAGATCTGTGAAGTGATCTGTTATGCCATAAACCAATGAAATCGTTCGTAGTCAGCAGCACTCTCCAATGAAATGCTGGAAATCCCTTCAAAATAGAACCTAATTTTAATAGAGTTCTATAGATAGAGACGTACATCTGATATAGGATTTTCAAAGAGACTGGGAAATGGGTTGTCAATTCAACACGTTAAACATTAAATTTAATACCTGTTATATCCGACTGTAATATGATCTGTGCATACTGGTCCCCGTCTTGTTGAGATATCACGCTCAGCACACACTGACTTGTACCGATTTGGAGGACTTCCTTCTTCCCGACTAACAGTTTTTTCAGTGTACTCTGCAGTGTTATTCCCTCTATATTTAGCTTCATTAACGCACTGGTTGTTTCCTCATCTGACAGTAACTTCTTCAAAAGACCTATCAAGAACGAAGGATTTAAACACACATGGGTTGTTTCCAGTTTTATGTATTATATATTTTGGAACTTCTGTCTGTCGGTCTGTCTGTCTCTATGTATGTATGTGTGTTATAGACTAAAAAACTGCTCTACCGATCCGACTCAAATTTGGTACATAGGCCTACTTTGATCCTGGGAACAATATGGGTGGATCCTTGACCTCGCTTATATAGGGTTGTTTCTGGACCGATCGAACAATACTGTCCACAAACAAGACGGTGTATATTCTCCCCAGACGGAGGCGATCACAAAGAAATCTCTAAATAGCCCGGACGAAGTCGGGCACATCAGCTAGTTTATTATAATTATATGAAAGTTATATGTAATTAAGCATGGAACATGTCATCACATATCAATCACAAAGATTTCCAACTGATGTCATTAATATTTTGCTAAAAAAAAAAAAATTCAATTTATAATTTACCATACTTTTGAGATATGCTTCTTTCCCCATCGTCAAGTCATCTTTTCATAATAAATTGACATATTGGAGACCTAGGATCAGATTGAAGTTCCCCAGTTGAAGTTTGTCACCTTGATTACGGAATTGATCTTCTGCAAATTAGGGGATATAGAAAGAAGAGAAAAAGATACTAAAAACAATGTTACTTTGAGACTATAGATACTTCCAAGAAGATGAGGCCTAAGCAGAATGAGGTCCCCAGATAGTGAATTTGGTGATGCTAGCCCACTGTGTGTGGTAGCATCAGGGGCCAGCCTAGAAGGTGATTTTGGAGACATCATCTCCCTAAAATGTGTCACTTCTCCCTATTTTTGTCCTTGGGAGAAGTAACTGCTCTCTCATATGTCAGTATGCATATTTCAAAACAACATATTTGAAGTGTATTAACCCTTTACCCAACAAACCGGCCAAAACCGGCCAAATAAAGCTTCAACAGCCAAAAATATCTTCGGTCTGTCTCAATAGAACCATACAAATATGGATATCATTGGAACCGGCTCCTTGACCACATTGTGATAGTTACAGTTATGCCCTGTGCCAATGCATTCTCTTATATATGCGAATCGACCATAGGTCACCTCGCATATATAAGAGAATGCATTGGCCTAAAAAAAAATCTTTTATTAACACTTTTTACCATTTTTTCTTACATTCTTTAACAATTTTATAATTTTTAATGTGTTAAGCCAATGCATAATTCTCTTATATATGCGAGGCGACCTATGGTCGACTCGCATATATAAGAGAATGCATTGGCACAGGGCCGTTCTGTTGGGTAAAGGGTTAACTGATTATAATGGTATACATGTACTTAATCATTATGACATTATAAATATGCTCTTGTATTGCATAATACTTATTGGATCACACAAAGGTGATGTTAGATAGTAAATAGAAACTTCAGAATTTATGACTTCTCCCTGATAACATCCCATTTCTCCCTAATAATCTAACAGAGAGAGATTACTTCTCCCAATTTGAATACTCTAGGCTGGTCCCTGGGTAGCATGACTAAATTCACCCTCTGGGTACCTCATTCTACAAATGACAGACACTAAATCCAATCTTGAGAGAAAGAAGCAACTCATTTCAGAGAGATTAATTTTCCCCATCACCATGTAAAGTAATGCCCTTAGTAATCGACTCCTTATCCACAGCAGAATTATGGGTAACTTTTCAGGATTTAGTCGGAAATATGGCTTGTTGCCATCCATCTGAAAGCTCTCCGACTAAATCCTGAAAAGTTAACCATAATTATGCTGTGGTTAACCCTTTACCCAACAGAAGGGCCCTGTGCCAATGCATTCTCTTATATATGCGAGTCGACCATAGGTCGCCTCGCATATATAAGAGAATGCATTGGCTTAACACATTAAAAATTTAAAAATTGTTAAAGAATGTAAGAAAAAATGGTAAAAAGTGTTAAAAAAAGATTTTTTTAGGCCAATGCATTCTCTTATATATGCGAGGCGACCTATGGTCGACTCGCATATATAAGAGAATGCATTGGCACAGGGCATAACTGTAACTATCACATTGTGGTCAAGGAGCCGGTTCCAATGATATCCATATTTGTATGGTTCTATTGAGACAGACCGAAGATATTTTAGGCTGTTGAAGCTTTATTTGGGCGTTTTTGGCCGGTTTGTTGGGTAAAGGGTTAAGGAGTCGATTACTTAGGGCATTACTGTATGCCTCTGGGATGGGTGAGTCAAGCTATTATACCTAGCACGTTGACTTGTAGACCTTCATTGCTTGTACTGAATAGAATAGTGAGAACGTCATGCATCACACGATGTAGGTGGCTCTGAGATAGATGTCGGTGGACAGCTTCGTCGGGTAGGTAGATCAGAATGTAGCTCACAGAAGTCTTAATCTCGTCATCACCACTCCTCAAAGCATCAATTATACTCGGGATGATGTTATCTGGGGAAAAATAAAGATAAACTCTTAATCTCCTCCTCATGCACCACTCCTCAAAGCATCAATTATACTCGGGATGATGTTACCTGGAGAAAAATAAAGATAAACTCTTAATCTCCTAGTAACCGCTCCTCAAAGCATCAATTATACTCGGGATGATGTTACCTGGAGAAAAATAAAGATAAACTCTTAATCTCCTAGTAACCGCTCCTCAAAGCATCAATTATACTCGGGATGATGTTACCTAGAGAAAAATAAAGATAAACTCTTAATCTCTTAGTCACCGCTTCTCAGAGCGTCAACTATACTCGGGATGATGTCACCTAGGATAAATAAAGTTATAGTCTTAATTTCCTCATCACTGCTCCTCAAAGCATCAACTATACTCGGGATAACATTACCTTGGCAAAAAGATATAATGATATAAATTATATCTATATATATAAAAGAGTAGGATTTGTCTGTTGAATTAGTCCAAACCCTGACTCCAAAAAAAAAACTTTTACTTGGAAGAAGTTAATTTCTCGCTGTTTCATGTATATATAAAGCAAAATAAGCAATAAAATCATAGGAGGATTTTTTGTCATGTCGCTGGTGGATGGGGGAGATGTCCAGGTCTGTCATGTCAACATTTACTACTGTACACATGATCCAAATGCCTAGCGACAATTTAAAGATTAGGGCAACACACCCAATGCTGGGGTTTAATTTGGTGCACTTTGGGTGGTTTTGGCAGTCAAAATTTCTAAAATAGTTTGAAAGTATTATAATACTATTATATACAGCTTATAAGATATCCATAATTGTTGGAGGAGCACATGTCCCATGTGCCCTAAATCCCCCCAGCTCTGCCTGGAGCCCTGAATACATCCTATGTTAAATGGGAACTATTTAGATCTGGTGCATTAAAACATAACTTTGAGAAAACTTTAATGTGGTGGGGTGAAAATTCAGTCAGCAGCGAAAAAGCTATATCCTCTTTCTAAACAAAGTGAAGGCAACATTTTGCACAGATGTATCTATTTGACTGCGAGATATGAAAAAAAAACATCTAATTGACTCACAGAGTACCCATATTCAAGAAATTATTTATAAACTTCCATTTGTAAATACATTAGGCTTTTGGAACAGAGGGCCATTGAAAGTGGATGTTATTAATCGTAGACTGAGTGATGTCTCACGACTGTCTACTAAAAGCATCCAATAATAACAAGAGAGAATGTTCCTATCAATAGCGCATATGTGACCCGCCATATCAAATCCAGTCGGAAGTCCGGATTTTTTTTACCCTGTGCCAATGCATTCTCTTATATATGCGAGTCGACCATAGGTCGCCTCGCATATATAAGAGAATGCATTGGCTTAACAATTTTTTATCATGTTTTTTAAATAAATGTTTCTTACAAATTAAAGGACATAAAATAAAAAAACATCCATTACCCTGCAGGGAGCCCCACACATATATAGAAGCACATAGAAGAGTGTCGTCTGCTCATGTTTGTCTGGGGCTCTGTATGGGTGAAATTATAAAATTGTTAAAGAATACAAGAACAAATTATTAAAATTGTAAAAAATTGTTAGGCCAATGTATTCTCTTATATATGCAAGGCGACCTATGGTCGACTCGCATATATAAGAGAATGCATTGGCACAGGGTAAAAAAATCCCGACTTCCGACTGGATTTGATATGGCGGGTCACAAATTAACTTGAGTCTCAGAATTTAAAAATCTTCAGAAGAAAATATAAATTGAGGATGAGATTTCTAGATTTCTTTAGCTTATAAAGAGATGTTAAGAGGTGATATGTTAAGCCCAGTACATGTGTACTTATAAAAGGAGTGAAAGGATTGGACTTTATTTAATAACAGAAGCTGGTCCAAATTATTATTACACCCCTATTACTATATTTTGGTTGATTATGTTACTTCAGCCTGCATGGTGGTATAGTGTCACCCAAATGCACTAGAGTGATACCGATAGCTTGCATGACGACGTAAATGATGTCATAAGCAAAAATTCTACCAGCACTAAAACAATAATTCAACTTTGAATTGTGTTGATCAAATGACAATTATTATCTAGCATATAAACCAAACAGAAACAATAATATGATGCTGAAGAGTATTGAATTGGTGCGTAATAAACACAGAACCACACATGCATGTGAAGGAGGTGAACTTTATCGCACTCGTTTGTTATGCAGCAAGTTACAACTCGAGTCTGCATGACAGCTCTCATTGTAATATTTCGCCACAATAAACTTGTGTGATAAAGTTCCCCACATTCGCATGCCTGTATGGTTCCGAAATTAGGAAAAATGTCCAACAGCAAATTCAACACAAATTTAATGCCATGGCATAATAGATTCCACAAGCTGCCATGGCATTATCCATGGCATTGCGTATTGCCTTGGCCAATTTATTGGACTGTATGAATCATACATACCTCATTGGAAGCTAATTGAAACTGAATAACTTATGGCCAACTATCTGGATTGATGGGGCCCCAGATCACTTATTTGGTACGATGCATAGTGCCTTATATGGTCTAGTGATGGCGAAGCTGGTCGGATGAATGACAGATTCAATGTGATCGTGGGTTTTTACCACGACAAAAATTCAACAAACACTGCATGAACCTGGTTGCTGAATTTTTCTCACAGTAAAAATCCCGCGATAACATTGAAACCGTCATTCATTTCTTATCAGTTCAATCCAATTTTTGCAGGGAATCCCCATTTCCGTGTCCACTGTGAATCTCAAATCCCAGTTTAAGTCCCATGTTCACAGGAACAGTTTAATAGTGTAAGATTGTATTTAGTGATCAAGCCTTGAAATAGTGTGTCTGTCATTTGCAGAATGAGGTCCCCAGAGGGTGAATTTAGTGATGCTACCCCACATAGCGGGCTAGCGTCACCAAATTTACCCTCTGGGAACCTCATTCTGCTGAGGTGTAAGCAGAATGAGGTCCCCAGAGGGTGAATTTGGTGATGCTAGCCCGCTATGCAGGGTAGCACACTAAATCACCCTCTGGGGACCTCATTCTGCAAATGACAGACACACTATTTCAAGGCTTGTTAGTGATTCTTGGTGTGAAACATTTGAAGCTGAAATTGATGAATTTAGCTGAAGTTAGGCTAATTTTCTCTTGATTAGCACTAATGTAAGAGTGAGACAGTGAGTTAGTAGAAGGGTTGGAACTTGGTTAGGTGCCAATTGCTTCCTTTTGAATGGGTACAAATGTTCTCAATCTTAACATTGTTGAAATAATCACCCAGTTGGCAACAGTAGTTGATTCATGAAATATGAACCTTGGATCCATAATTTTCCAAACATTAATTTCTCATTATCTTTTCGGAGAGTCAGATCCAGAAATATGAACCTTGATTTCTATACGTTAAATTCTCATTATTTGAAATCGAGTCGATTGGAGATATATGATTCCTTATTCTATAACTTCCTATGCATTAAATTTGCATTATTTGATTGGAATTATTCCGAGACAGAAATATAGAATTTAACTTTTTTTTGTGGAGGCCTGTTCTTATTTCTTGAGACCATTTGGAATTTGCTTCTTAACTCTTCCATGACTGGAGCTTTCTGAAATTTTGTCAAAACCCCTGTGCCAATGCATTCTCTTATATATGCCTCTCACAGGGAGTCTCGCATATATAAGAGAATACATTCGCCTAATAATAATTACCTTGACCTTGTAAGCCAGTGCATTCTCTTATATATTGCGAGGCTCCCTATGGAAGACTCGCATATATAAGAGAATGCACTGGCACAGGAACTTTAATGCTGCACCAGTGCAGCTCCCGACATGAAAGAGTTAAGCACATTAATGTATGTTATTTGAAAGTTATGTGCAAAACTAATCATGACATATGATGTGTTGTACAGGGGCTAAAAAGAAAACTGAACTTGTTAAATCCAAGTACAAGATAAAGATATTCATATTATCTATATATAAACTTTGGGAAAAATTCACAAAATATCAGCAAATTATATGCTATAACCCGCCAAGAAAAGTATGACCATGCTGATTGTTTATTACAATCAGCATATATACCAATCAATTTAGTTAAAAAATGTTTCAATTATCATATTAGCATGTTCAAAATTAATGAAAATCAACAATTTAATTAAAGGCTGATTGAATGAGACTGCGTTAGAGGCCAATTATTTATTTTTATCCATTTTTGACCAAGTTTGGCCTTTTCTAGATATCATGCCATCCAGGACTGCATGAGAATAAGTGTCTGTCATTTGAAGAATGAGGTCCCCAGAGGGTGAATTTAGTGATGCTATCCTGAATAGCATCACCAAATTCACCCTCTGGGGACCTCATTCTGCATGGCCTTATCTACTATGGGAGACATAGACTCAGCATGGGGTTTCCAAATGGTGAATATCGTGATGTACACCCATTGGGAACCTCAATTATGCAATGTGTCGTCCGCCAATTTGGGGGTATAGAAACTAAACTAAAAAAGAAATAGAATCTATGTGAAGATGTTTCTATAGAAATTTGATAATAAATAAATTTTCCAGAAACGATGAGGCCTAAACAGAATGAGGTTTCCACAGGGTGAATTTAGTGATGCTAGTCCACTATGCGGGATAACGGCACTAAATTCACCCTCTGGGGGACCTCATTCTGCAAATGACAGACACACTAAAAAAACTCAGACTTGAATGCCTCTATCACCCTTAAATCTCACTCCTTATAGTTTTGGTTGAATTTAAGTAAGAGTCTTGTCGAAATGTCAAGTACTGAAAAAGTGCAGGGTTCCCCCCAAATTACGTCACATCGTATCCGGTTACATTAATCACTTCGATTGTACACTTCTACTAATAGTGAGTATATTCTGCAACCCTGGGATTTGAGGAAAAGATGCGAAGGCGATGTTTTTGCCCAGGTGGGTGAATTAACTGATTTTGCCTAGGAAGTTTTGCAACAACATTTTAAATCCATACTAGTAATAACCTTACAACCCAGGTATGCTATTTTATTAAGATTAGTTATCAAAGAAATGATAGATAATACAGTAAATACTGTATGCCTAAATCTGATTCTCTCAAATTCTTACTTATTCTTACTCAACATATATGAACAATTCCTCAGACAATGATCTTCCATACAGTGTCCTTATAGTTAATGCCCCAGTGCCTTGGATCCAAGTTCTTATAGGACAATATCATATACATGTATGTTAAAAAGAGCGAAAGAAAGTTATTTTGGCTAAAGAGGTTGTATTTCTGATTGACGCATATGAAATTTTAGTAAACCAATGAACTTATTTTACCAAGGCAAACTGATTTTTCCTGTGCTTTTACCTAGGAATTGCCTATTGCCTAGGCTAATTCCCAGGGCTGATTCGGATTTGTGCCATTGACATGCCAGACATGGAATCACATGGTTCGGGAAATAGAAAGTCTACGACAAGTGATCAGACCCACTATTTATGTGTGGGTCTGTAGTTAACATAGACTGACTCAGCCCCCCCCCCCCCCCTTCAGTGCTTCAAGTTCCTCAAGGTAGAAAATGTTATCTTTTAGTCTTCCAAATTTTTCACTGTGTTTACAGAGGAATAATGCTATCTCATTTGAAATTCCACAATACACACTAAAGTTGTTTCACAAAGCTTCCCTTGTTATCTCTCAGACTAGTAGATAATACCATGTAATCTCCTTCTTTCTGTGTGCCACCTCATGCACAATCACTTACCACCTGTAGTGCAGTCTGAGGCATACCAGGTCAAAAGTTCTCTAAAATATGGAATTTTTCGAGATATTCCAAGCTTTGTAAAGTCAATATATTATTGCAGGAGGCAATTAGCGCTAAGTGTATTCACATGTGTAGATTCCTCTAACTTTAATAAAACTAGATCTACCTCCTACAATTATGGTATTTGAACCCTCATTAAGATAAGTGATGGAGTTAACACTTCACACCCATTGCAGGAGTCAGGATCTAGCCTCTTTAACATTTCCCAGCATATACAGTAATGCCCTAAATAATCAACTCCTTAACCAAAGCAGAATTATGGGTAACTTTTCAGGATTTAGTCGGAAATATGGCTTGTTGCCATTCATTGGAAAGCTCTCAGTGAGAACTTTCCGATGAATGGCAACAAGCCAAATTTCCAACTAAATCCTGAAAAGTTACCCATAATTATGTGGTTAAGGAGTCGATTATTTATGGCATTACTGTACACCCCTGGTTAAGTAGTACTCTAATTTGTTATGATGCTGGTGGGTCCTGCTGAATTGCTATGATGCTGGTGGGTCCTGCTGAATTGCTATGATGCTGGTGGGTCCTGCTGAATTGCTATGATGCTGGTGGGGCAAAATTTGGTTAAGATAAAGTATCTTTTTATTTTATGAAGTTGTCATTTTCACAGCCTTTACGTAATCTTAATGAATCCAAGAAATGCCATTACGTGTAAAGGACATTAAAATATATATATTTTGATAGGGTGTATTGGTTATTGCAAATCGGCTATAATCAATATGGCTATTTCTGTCATTTTGCAAAAAGCACAGTGCTAGTAACAAAATTTAAATATGTATGTTCATAAATGTTTCATACAGACACTGGCTTTGCCCCACCATAATTTACATACCATTTCAGAAGAATTAACCCACCAGCTTCATAGCAAATGAGATTAACATAGATGAATAACTCTAGAATGGAAAACCCAAAAAAAATTATTGAACACTCCTCTGAGTGAACTCATAGTGAAAAAACATACATGTACCAAATTCCATTGAGATCAGATAACATTCGGTGGAGATATTTGCTTGGGTGGATAAAAAACAAACATTTCCAGATAAACAAAGATGAATAACTCTAGAACGGAAAACAAAAACAAAACGATTGAACACTCCATTGAAGGTCCTCATAGGTATTGAACATCCATACCAAATTTCATTGTGATCTTAGCCCTTCTGTTCAAGTTATGACCTGAACAGACATCGGACGGACGTACGCCCCTTCTTCTATTTCAGCCTTACGTGGTATTTTTTCTTGAGTGGTTAGGATCAAGTGGTTGCTTCTTGTGATGAAAAACAGTGGATATATATAATAAATGTGCTTGATTCGTGCATGCGCATTATTAAAAACATCTTTCCATTCATGGTATGAAAATGAACAATGTTAGAAGAATGGTCCATATGATGCAAGGCCACTAACTCAGAAATGACTGTCCATTGTCCACAACAATGCACTTTGGACTAGCTGTCCAGACTTAAGTGGTATTTTACGAGATATGTTACAAAATGTCACCGTCTTTCCGAACAGACAGTGTCCACTGATTTACACCTGTTACAGGACTGATTTAAACTAGAGGTGAGCTGTCCCAATGGGATTAAGGATACCACCCGTGGCAGATGATAAAAACTGCCAAAAATATGTTTGGCCAATTGGCCTCTGTATGCAGATATATATGCTCGGACAAAGTACTGCATGTCGCGAAAATTTTCCAAGTCGAAAAAGGGGGATAAATAAAAAAAAAAATGTTTGACAGACCTCATAATCGCAGGTGGACAGGTTCCCATGGTGCTAAAAATTTGTGCCAAGTTAAAAAAAATTGACCGAAAAATGTATGCATAAAAGCTTTGACAAAATTGTGTCCACGGACGGATGGACGGACGGAAATATGGACAGACGGATGACTACACAGACAAGCTGATTCCAATATACACCAATACACCCCCCCCCCCTCCCCGCAACGAGTTGTGGTGGGGGGTATTAACCCTTTGAGTGCCAGGTCGATTTTTGTATCAACCCATATACCCTGTGCCAATGCATTCTCTTATATATGCGAGTCGACCATAGGTCGCCTCGCATATATAAGAGAATGCATTGGCCTAAAATTTTTTTTTTTTTTTTTTTTTTTTTTTTACAATTTTTTACAATTTTAATAATTTATTCTTATATTCTTTAACAGACTTATTTTGTATGTTTAGGGCCGATAATATCGGCCCCTGGCACTCAAAGGGTTAAAAGGTGCTGTCTCTGCAGTCTCTTTGAAATGCCTACCGAAATCCTAAAATATTTAATCTGATAGGATTTCCATTGGCTTTACAAAGAGACTGCTGTCTCTTCTAAATTAATCTAAAATTATCACTCAACTAATGCCTGTTTAGTGTTTACAGTTAATGATGCTGCACCGGTTACTGCATGCACCAAGCCTTGAAATAGTGTGTCTGTTATTTGCAGAATGAGGTCCCCAGAGGGTGAATTTAGTGATGCTACCCCGCATAGTGGGCTAGCATCACCAAATTCACCCTCTGGGAACCTCATTCTGCTGAGTTGTAAGCAGAATGAGGTCCCCAGAGGGTGAATTTGGTGATGCTAGCCCGCTATGCGGGGTAGCATCACTAAATTCACCCTCTGGGGACCTCATTCTGCAAATGACAGACACCCTATTTCAAGGCTTGCTGTTTACAGTTAACGATGCTGCACCGGTTATTGCATGAACGTCTTCTCTACAGGTAGAGTCATTCATATAATGGAATTTTTACACACATAAACACACATCGAGCATTTATTTGGGATACTTACGGAATGTTATAAACAGGATTATATTACTACCAAGATAGTTTAATTTTGATGAGGTCAAAAATCGTATGGCAAGCGAGTTTTCTGAATTTACAAGATATTCTTGTAATACTTGGTGCTTTAACTCGTTTAGGACGGGAAACGGATATATCCGTTTCCCAAAACATTACCTACAGGACGTATATCCGTTTCCCACTTCATGCACTTGTTATCAACGAATGATTCTTTTATAAATAAATGTTTTGCGCACAGTAACATATATTCAATATAGGCCGATCACTCAGTGAGGGGTCCAGGAAGATGTAACCTATTTTTGGCGTCACGTGGGGGTCGCGTGCCATGATTCGTGACGTCATTGTTCCAAAATGGCGTCGCCCAGTAGCCTAAGTCATAGACGCGTAGACAAGTTTTCGGTTGGTAATCACCATGACAGGTGAATCTTGACCTCTTCAGTGGAATGAACAAGAAGCAGGGGCAATTTAAGTGTATTCCTGGATCCCATTTCTTTGGAAATTAATTACATTTGATTCAAAATGTCGCATGCAGACATCTCGTATACCGAAATTACAGCCCCAAACACATAATATTCCGAAAATTGTTTGCCATTTCAACTGGTCGCAATTTTTGTTTGTTTGAATATTTATAGACTACGGATGATCACCAATATATATATATATATTATGAGTTGTCACATGGAGAATGTCTGATTTATTAATTAACGCATACATTGCTATAAAATGATATAAAAGTAAGCATTTTATCGTTAGAAAACGGGGGTTTGGCGGTCATTTTGAATGGCGCCCTCTGTCGGTGTTGGGTGATTTTCGAGCAAGACTAGTTTCAGATGTTGGCAAATACTCCTGGATCATTTAACTTCGGAAATTATTTATATTTGATTCAAAATGTCGCAAACATATCGTCATATAGCGAAATTACAGCCCCAAACACATACATTTCCGAAAATAGGTTGCTATGGCAACCGGTCGCAATTTGGTGGTATCTACCCAAAATTTCTAGAACATTTATAGACTACGGGTGTTCACCCATATAGTATGAGTTGTCACGTGGAGTAATCTGCCATGGCAAATCGTCTGAACCAACATTGAATAAACGCATAAATTGCTATAAAATTTATATAAAAGTAAAGCATTTCTGCAAACAATCTCGTCTGTGAGTAATGTTTTCTCAAAAGAATCACGTCCCAAACGAGTTAAGAGCTTGGAAATCCATGAGAGGATAGTAAAGAGGACCAGCCTAGATGACGACTTAGGAGACAACTTCTCCCTAAATTGTGTCACTTCTCCCTAATTTTGTCTTAGGGAGAATTCTCTCTCATATATCACCAAGCCATATTCCCCCATTCAAACTATTTCTTGTTTACTTTACTTCATATTCATTTCTTCTCAAATCTGTTCATTACTTTCAATCAATCATGCCTCAATTGTTCTTTATCTTTATCATCTTAACTAGGGCTTGCCATGTTAGTTGCTAATTCTCCAATTAAAGCTTCATATAATTCTTATCAATTGACATAAATCTTTACACCTATTATTCTAAATGTCCAGATGGCAAGTCCTGCTGTTAATTAGTATGCTTCAGGCATTCACACTTCTTTGGCTAATCAAATCCTTTGTTTCACTAAGTTCTATATATATATCAAAACCTCTAAAATGTAAGTTAAGAAATTCATCTTTTGACTTCACTCTTCACGGCACCCGGTTCTTATTCTCTCTTCACGGCACCCGGATTATATTGCATTTCATCGGCACCCGATAGACTGTTCAATACTTGTGTACATGATATAATATATGTTTGGAATTCAACAATAAATACTGTTATTACTACATGTCTGGAGTCCATTGATCATCTTCATATCAAAACCTACATGAGCTAATTGACCCCGTGTTACATATACCAGTATATGTCCCAACACCATATTTAAACTGTATTTTCTTATTATAATGATGTCCCTACTCCAGGGCTCAAGCTTGGGGTTGAAAACAGTGCAAATTGACATCTTCCTCTGGAGATTTTACGGAGACTTCAGCCCAAAATAGGGAGAAGATCGGAAACTTAAGGAAAACATAAGAACACTTATTAATTTTCAAATATCGCTTTACAGTAGATTTCTGATGATCATTTCATTTCATTAGATATATAATAACTGTTACTTGATATTTTTGAGACTTCAAATAGATCGGGCTGGGATTGGAGAGATAGACGAGATAGAACAACAACATTATGACATAATTATTTTAATATATTTTTTTGCATAACAATTTTAAGTCAAATTTCCACTGGTAAAATTCGCCTTGTAGACATCCGAGGGCGAAGTCGCCGATTTAAAGTCGATAGAAGGTTGATCTTGGGATATAAATTGACCTAGTAACAGTCCACTACTCCCTAATAATCAATAGGGAGAAGTGCAGGGTCCGCGCTGGACCAAATTTACTTTTGTCAAATAATTTGCCAAATGAAAATATTTTTTGCCAAATTATTTTAGAATTTGCCAAATGCTATCCCTGATATAGTATCATTTTCTGCAACCTTAACTCTTATCTTTCGACACTCGCGGTTTGAATGACTTTCGATGTCGATAGAAAAGCAGTTAGTTAATAATTAATTATACTCCCATCTCTGTTGTGGTTTATCATACAACAATAAGCCAATCACCGAACAATACAATGGTAGAGGGGTTGCTTCATCAGAAGGGCACATCAAAGGAGGAATTGCTATGTAAACACTACCTGCACACTAAATAATATTAATCCCTCCAACCATCGGTGCTAATGCTATGAGATTAACTGCATCTTAATAGAGGTGTTAACTTTTCCCAAACCTTATAAAACACTAATATAATTATGTTGTAAGAGTTTCCTGAAATGAATGGTATTGATTGACCAATATTTTTCAACTTTCTTGAGGAAATAAAAAATGACTTGCCAAAACTTTTGCCAAATGAAAATATTTTTTGCCAAATGTGAATTATTTTTGCCATTGGCAAATTTGGCAAGTGGCAGCGCGAACACTGGAGAAGTGACTTCCAATTTGAAGCTTCTAGGCTGGCCCCTGGATAGCAACTCTGATTGAGCTTGCCTGGGGACATGATAAAATTAATCAAACTGGGCATGTTCTTTTAATATAGGGCCACACACTGAGGTAATAAAAAGACTTTATATGTTTTTGAGTGCATGGAGAAGTACAGTGGGTGCATTCTCTAAGATTATCAGATCTATGTGGGAGGAATATTACCAGTGTATTAGTGAATCATGTCAGATAAGGCAGGACTTCCAAACACAGTGGGACCCCCATATGAATAGCTTCATTAATTCCAACAGCAAATTAACTCTATCAATGCACTGAGTGTTATATCTCGAGAATGTGGGGTCAGTTTACACAGGAGTGCCAGATGAAATCAATTGCAAGGCGCAGAACTTCGTGAAAATCATATACATGTACTTTTGATTCAAAAGTTAAGCAAAATGTGGAACATAAAAACATGCACCCCTCGGACAGCATTTTAAAACATTTTCAAGGATCAAGCTAATATTAGCAAAGAAAAATGTATTTAACTTTTCTATATTAAATACTCATTAGGAAATCTCCAGATAATAAGTTCAACAAACAACCATCATTTCCCACCAATGAATAGGAATCCTTCTGCACTTCTGCTAACTTAGTCTGTCTGTCTGTCTGTCTTCTAGTCATTTTTTCTGAAAACCCCTCCAAATTAATAATAGACCATTCCAATTTACACCCTTATAACTGGGTGGAAGAATCCATTTAAAAACATAACACATTTAAGAAATAACGTGTGTTTCAATTAAGGTTATGAAGATATAACTGCTGTAAAGTTAGATCACAAATTCTATATTAAACGGAGAGTAAATATTAAATTTGTCTTCTAACTTTACGGTTATACCTTCATAACCTTAATCGAAACACGTGTTATTCTTATAATTTAATCCGTAATTTCGCAACAGAACTACCATAAGTAGAAGATAGAAGTAAAACTTCGCGATTATTTCCGACGAAAAAGATAACTAAAGTTGATTCGGACACCATGGACAGCTGTCACTCAAAATATAATTATTGATTGATCAAGTGGCGTTATCATTTCCCCGCTTTTGATTGGCTAGTGGACGTTGGTCTCCGCACAACTCAAGTGCACTCCATTGTAGTAGCACTTGTTCTTGTATATTTCGGCTGTAACATGAGTTGACAGTTTCTGAATCTCAATTTCTTTGCAAATGTTAGCAGTTTAGCACGATTTCTCTAGGTACTTGTGCACTGAAGTACTGATGGCTAATTATCATTGATGTTATTGGCAGAGCAGTCCTACCTGAAGGAATATTGATGGTACATTGGAGTTCCTTTTTATATCATATAGAACATATCGTATATATAGTTTTCATGTACATTTTAGGCACGCGATATAAGCATCATGGGTCATATCACACGATGCTGCTGGCATTTCTATAGCAGAATGTATCAAGAAATTGTCAGGTTATGGAGAAACAACATTAATGGTTAAATGTTTGACAACCAATGGTTTTATAATATTCTGTGGATTGACAGCTTATGATTAAATTATATAAACATAACATATCATAACAGATATGTATTGCTCTTAGGACAATATAATTACTTTTTCAAATGGTACTTCTGTTATCCTATAAAGCATATAAGGACATGTGAACTTGCTGTCAATGCTGCCTCCCCCGTCTGCTCCCCTGTTCCGATGCAAATGAGTTCATGAATAATAATTATGTTTGGCAATGGAAGCTAACTGCAGTGGAATAACTTCAGTCTGATCAAGAGGTTGCACAACTGGTGCTGGCATACCCCCATGGTGCAAATTCAAATATTGCCAGGTAGGACAGGGTAGGAACCTCAAAAGGTCAAAAAATCGGGATAAACCTGATTTTTGCACTAATTTGAGACAGTGTGGCAAGAAACTTGTATACCATAAATTATTGAAATTGGTTCATATTTGTTGGAGTTGTCAAGCCGGAAGGAAATAAACCAGAGAAAATTGACAAACTCGGGCAAAAAATCGGAACAAACCTGGTTTACTTAATGATTTGAGATACTGAGCAAGCAACTTGTTGACCAAAAATTATTGAAATTGGTTCACATTTGTTTGAGTTATCAAGCCAGATGGATGGACGGACACAGTCAATCAAGTATACCCACCCCTTCATTCTCTTTGAGAGCTGGGGGGGGGGGGGGGGGGGGGGGGGTAATCATTCTTGCAATAAATCACAAAGCAATACTTTAAGGTGATCTCATATGACTTGATGTGAATCTCTTTCACAAAGATTAGATTGTGTAGGTAAATTGGTAAGGGTTCTATTTTCGATTAACTCACAATCAGAGATTATGGATATTTCCACTGAAAAGGAGACAAAGTCTTATGATCTCTCAATTATATGGAATTCAACAAACAGCCCAAGTTGAAATTTATTTTATGAACACCAACAAATGAATGAATGGGAATCCCTGGGGTGTTACTTTGACTGTCATCTCTAGTTTCAGAACATCCCATTAATGAAGAATAGACCATTCTAATGTATCCATATATATAAAAAGAGTGGGATCTGCCATTTAGTTTGCGATTTTTTCTCCCAGACCGCTAGACCGGGTTCAACCAAATTTGGTGTGGTGACTCAGGGTACCCTGGCAGATGTTATAACGCTGTTAGTTTTTCAACTTTGATCTAAAAAAAAATAAGCAACTGTTGCTAAATTAAGCAAGGGTTCAATTTAAAAAAAATCACAAATATAATATTTTTTAAATCAAAATGTTTAAACAATCAAAATGAGGGGCCCTGGAATGTCCAAGATCTAAATGTGCATGAAGAGCACAAAGAGGCGTCAGGCCCCTAGCACCAAGCGGCCCCTCTGACATAGAATAAAGGCTCCCTTTGGGAGCCTGTTTTGGCTAGTACTTTTATAAATGAATGGGACAATACAATCAGCCCCAAAACTTTAGCCTGCAAAGTGTTAAGAAATGGAGCTCCTATGTTATCAATACCAAACTTTGAAAGAGTTACTCAAAGCTCAAATATCACAAGGGTAAAAAGAAGACATTATGGCATGCACAAGTTATCTGATGTCTGCTGTAAACATGTGTCAGACGCATTTGGTTCTGGAATACACAAGCTCTCCAATTACATGTACATGTTGTGAACTGACCGCATTTTAACTTTTAAAAGTAGCCTGCACACATGTATACCTCAGCTTATAGATCTTCGAGGGCAATTTGTGAATCGACATCACCATAAAACCTTGCTTGAAAATAATTAAATTTTGAAGGTGTGCCAAGGTAGTTAAATGCTAGCATATGATGCAAATAATTCCTTTACAGTTTAGTGATCTGTTGCCATTGAGGAAAAAAAGGTATGTCTGGTTTGAAGTAGTGAAGTGGGCTGAAATTAGTACTACATCATTGGAATTTGGAAGCTGTTTCATAACAGAAACCCAATCTCCATAGACTTCAGATCAATAGATTTGAATAATCTGATTGTTTGACAAACAATATTTTAGTTTATCTATACTGTATATAGAAAAGAGTAGGATCTGTCTGTTTGCAATTTTTCTCCCAGACACAAGCCTTGAAATAGGGTGTCTGTCTTTGGCTAGCATCACCAAATTCACCCTCTGGGGACCTCATTCTGCTTACACCTCAGCAGAATGAGGTTCCCAGAGGGTGAATTTGGTGATGCTAGCCCGCTATGCGGGGTAGCATCACTAAATTCACCCTCTGGGGCCTCATTCTGCAAATGACAGACACCCTATTTCAAGGCTTGCCCGGACACCTGGACCGATTTCAACCAAATTTGATGTGGTGACTCAGGGTACCCCGGCAGATGTTATAACTGAGTTAGTATCTCATATTTTGATTTTGATTTTTTTTTATTTGAGCAAGGAGTTCGATCTAAAAAAAATATTTCATATTTCAATTAAAGGTACTCAATCCGAATTAATGCTCGCAAATTACTGTTTCCTTGGCTTTGGGGTAAAAAATATTTAATTCGAGTCGAGGAACCCACCCATCAAAGCTAGGAGTGATCATATATCGATATTTGAAATCTATTATTTTAATTATAAGTGGCCCAGTAAACTGTCGACGAGAAGAACTTATCTGACAAGATAGCGGATGAAGATTGATAACTCTAAAATCCAATGGCTTTTTTGTGTCAGATATTTGACAACCGACAAAATTTTGTTTAACAAAACGTTGATAAATAACAGGTTTTGGGCAATTTTATACTATAGTTGACTGGTTAGCATTATTTTTGGGCAATTAATCGATTCTGATAACTGAAGCGGCATTTCAAAAAATGTTGTTGTTGTTGGAATCTGATGATATGGGGACCTCGAATCGGATTGAGTACCTTTATATTCTTTTTAAAAAAATCAAAGTGATAAAAATGTGCGCATTCCACGCACACAGTTTTCCTATGCGCTCAATAAAGGCCCCTTCGCCTGTTTCAGCAAGAAGATCTATATTCTGATAATAAATATCAGTATAAATATTAGTCTTCTAAGGAATGGAGGCTACTAGTTTGTTTCCTTGTAAAACTGATTACTGTATCTCAAAGAAACATCCCCAAAATTTCCAGCATAAGGTATGGATATCATCAATCACAAATTTTACATGTAAATTTGACAGAATTTCTCTAATTATAAAAATTTTAATCTCTAAATTAATCTCTAAATTAAATTAAATTGATTCATATCCAAGTACAAATGTAGTCTTATACAATGTTTCAAACCCCATGTCAGTGTGGAACCTCAAAGTTTACCTAGAGGTGCTGGCTTGTGTAATATTCCAGCCCAGTTTCTGTGATCGAAATAGGTCGGTAAATACATGAAATATACTTATATGAACTATATGTCACAGAAATAATAATTCAAGTCACAGAATTTACAGAATTTTCTGCAGCATTAAAACAATAGAAAGTGTTCGTTGTTAGTCTGTTTCTGATATGATATGAATAAAGGGCATTTCAATTGTCTCACTTCAGTGCAAAAATAGCTGGAAAATTACTATCACTTTGGTTAGTTCTTTCAAAGTAAGTAAGGTCTATATACCGGCATTTTGTGTATTTATTGACCTATATTATATTTTCACTACTACCAAATAACGCATATATAATTTTATAGGTTAAAATGACCATGTCCATTTATTAGATAAATATTCCAAACTAAGCAGAAAAAAGTTCTATTTTCACGAGGAAGGTTTAAAAGGATAACCTAACCATTTGCCACCAAAAATGAAAGGGGTGCATTCCATTTGTGTAGCTTGAATCACCTGTATATACCTGTAATTTAGCTTGTTTCACCACCCCTGATATACCTTTAATTTAGCTTGTTTCACCACCCCTGATATACATGTAATTTAACTTGTTCCACCACCCCTGATATACCTTTAATTTAGCTTGTTTCACCACCCCTGATATACATGTAATTTAGCTTGTTTCACCACCCCTGATATACATGTAATTTAACTTGTTTCACCACCCCTGATATACATGTAATTTAACTTGTTTCACCACCCCTGATATACATGTAATTTAACTTGTTTCACCACCCCTGATATACATGTAATTTTAACTTGTTTCACCACCCCTGATATACATGTAATTTAACTTGTTTCACCACCCCTGATATACATGTAATTTAGCTTGTTTCACCACCCCTGCTCTACCTGTAATTTAACTTGTTTCACCACCCCTGATATACCTGTAATTTAACTTGTTTCACCACCCCTGATATACATGTAATTTAGCTTGTTTCACCACCCCTGATATACCATTAATTTAACTTGTTTCACCACCCCTGATATACCTGTAATTTAACTTGTTTCACCACCCCTGATATACATGTAATTTAGCTTGTTTCACCACCCCTGATATACCATTAATTTAACTTGTTTCACCACCCCTGATATACATGTAATTTAGCTTGTTTCACCACCCCTGATATACCTGTAATTTAACTTGTTTCATCACCCCTGATATACATGTAATTTAGCTTGATTCACCACCTCTGATATACATGTAATTTAACTTGTTTCACCACCCCTGATATACATGTAATTTAGCTTGTTTCACCACCTCTGATATACATGTAATTTAACTTGTTTCACCACCCCTGATATACCATTAATTTAACTTGTTTCACCACCCCTGATATACATGTAATTTAACTTGTTTCACCACCCCTGGTATACATGTAATTTAGCTTGTTTCACCACCCCTGATATACATGTAATTTAGCTTGTTTCACCACCCCTTATATACCTTTAATTTAGCTTGTTTCACCACCCCTGGTATACATGTAATTTAACTTGTTTCACCACCCCTGATATACCTTTAATTTAGCTTGTTTCACCACCCCTGATATACCTGTAATTTAACTTGTTTCACCACCCCTGATATACCTTTAATTTAGCTTGTTTCACCACCCCTGATATACATGTAATTTAACTTGTTTCACCACCCCTGGTATACATGTAATTTAGCTTGTTTCACCACCCCTGATATACATGTAATTTAGCTTGTTTCACCACCCCTTATATACCTTTAATTTAGCTTGTTTCACCACCCCTGGTATACATGTAATTTAACTTGTTTCACCACCCCTGATATACCTTTAATTTAGCTTGTTTCACCACCCCTGATATACCTGTAATTTAACTAAGTTTCACCACCCCTGATATACCTTTAATTTAGCTTGTTTCACCACCCCTGATATACATGTAATTTAACTTGTTTCACCACCCCTGATATACATGTAATTTAGCTTGTTTCACCACCCCTGATATACATGTAATTTAACTTGTTTCAGCACCCCTGATATACATGTAATTTAACTTGTTTCACCACCTCTAATATACCTATAATTTAGCATTGAACTATTGGCTCCACAGGTGGACCTTGATTGGAACCACACAGGTTGTTTAGTATAAGTTTATGACTTGGTTTTAGGGGAAACACTTTAGTACACATAGTTAAAGTAGCTCTAATTGCTGAGATAATGAGGCATGGCAGTTTATAAGAAAGCTCACAAATAGCAGGATCCCACTAATAAAACAGCCACATGAAACCCCGGAAAATTAACCCTCTTAATATGTGGATCCCATTAATAATAATAAAACAGCAACAGGAATCCGAGAAAATTAACCATCTTTATACGAAGGGTGCTGATTAATATGAGAGCATAGTTGATTACTTATGAAGATGATTTCAGGTTAAACTCTTATAAATATGTTTTCAGGTAAACTTTACTTATAAATATGATTTCTTGCAGGTTAATGTTTTACTTATGAAGATAAAGACAATTTCATGTTAAAATTTACTTATAAAGATGATTTCAGGTTAAAATGATGTGAAGCGCTCCACTGGGGTGATCTAATAAAGAATAAAGTAGTTATTTTTTATCAAAATTGGTAGCATGCAATTTTATTCTTATACATAACTTATATGTAGCGACTACGTTGGAGGAATCATTTCTGTTTGTTTATCATTAAAAATTTGTCTCGAATTGATTTGTAAATGTTTACATTTATGAGTATTTTATAGACATAATGTTTTCTGAAATCGGCATGTCTGTGGTATAGTTGAGTGCTACATTATTTTGATTCACCGCAATGAGCACATAATGTCTAAGTTTTACTAAACCTGTTTTGCTATCAATTTACGTTTTAGCATTATAGCTTGTTTGAGCCAAGATGTGCCTCATGGTATAGGTTATATTATCATATATAGACTTTTATACCAATTTATTATATACAATTTTTCAAGTCGACATATGATTTATTTTTTATGATTTAGTTTATATTTACAAGTGCACCGCTGGGCGGAGGTAACGCCCCCGACTGTAAAATCAGAGAAACTTTCAGGTTAAGCGCTATAAAAATGCCACATGTTGTTCTATATTAGCTTCAAATTTGGTCTGGTGCCACAAAAATAGAAGAAAAACTGAATTTTCAAAAAAAAAAAACTGAATTTTTTAAGTCGAAAAAGGGTCATAACTCTAACAAAAATTATCCGATTGAACTGAAATTTTACCTTGACCTGTATTGCGATATTGGTAATACACAAAAAAACGGATTTTGCAAATAAACAATCCAAAATCAAAGTTATCATCTGGAAACCAAAAAAACCTGAATTTTCTAAGTCCAAAAAGGGGCGTAACTCTGGAAAAAATGGGCGGACGAAACCACGGCTATCAGGAAATCTTGTCCCCCCGGCTGGTCTATTGGCATACCAAAGATCAACTGAATTGAATTAGCGAAACCAAAGTTATGAGTTGAAACGTTCGTATGCCACAGAAAACTGAATTTTCTAAGTCCAAAAAGGGGCATAACTCTGGAAAAAATGGGTGGACGAAACCGCAGTTATGGGGAAATCTTGTCCCCCCGGCTGGTCTATTAGCATACCAAAGATCAACTGAATTGAGTTATCGAAACCAAAGTTATGAGTTGAAATGTTCGTACGGACGGAAGGACGGACGGCTCGCCAGACGGAAGGACGGACGGACGGAGGGCTCCACTATATACCCCCAAATCTCCATCGGAGATCGGGGGCATAATAAGCCTACTTTATTTGCCACATGTGATGCCTGTTGGCGTCATCGAGGCGGCTGAACCGTCTATTGCAGTGTGGGAAATTGTGAACGCTGGTTCCACCGTGTTGGATTCTGAAATTTAAAGCATGTTCGACGGCATACCATACAGCCAAATGCTACACATACGATACATTTGCAGTGAAATCCCCGACTTTTGGGATACAGCCTTAAGGTTCAAGGAGTACTTCCTCAACAGAGACTACTCACCTTTCAAAATCGACCTACATGTACTTCCTCAACAGAGGCTAGTCACCTTTCAAAATCGACCTAGCTATTAAACGTGCAGCCAAATGCAACGGAGATAACCTCCCAAGGAGAAAGACACCTTACCCCTCGTCACATCCCACCACCTTTAATCCTACCACATCTTCGGCAAAATCAGAGATCATTGGCCCCTACTTATGACGTCCGCTAGATACTGCTTGATTTTTCCCAAGCCACCCATCACGGCTTGTGGACGCAACAAAAACCTATCAAACATCATAAGGGCAAAACTGCCACAACCATGAGGTGTAACAGGATGCTTCATACCAAACCCATTCACAAAATGCACCTGCAAACATATGCACAGCCTTTGAGAAACCAAAGCTCTGTCACACACAAGAGATACAAAGGGCCCTATAAATACAACTGTATGACAAGCAACAGTATATATCTGATCACTTGTCCTGTTGATCTAAATAATATGTTGGAGAAACCAAGAGGAATGTCTGCAAAAGTCTATTAGAACACTATGCAGACATCAAACACTACACACCCAAAACAGGTAGCCCTGAATTTCACACAAATGCCTGCCTGTTGTCTGCTTATATTTTCGTGAACATCCCTCCAGATGGCAGGAAGACAACTTGCCAGACTATGCCATCCCCCACAATATACAACATAATTATCCATAATTTTCACCATTATTATGTAATAGATATGTGTATTGTAAATAAAATTTCCTATCCTATCCAGATGAATAATAGATCAATTCAATGTATAATGTTTTATCCATTGCTCACTACCTCTATTGCCAACATCAAGCCTGCCTAATCAGTCCTTCCCAGGAGACGGGAGTGATTGCTCTCGCACCCGTATGCACTCGTAATTTTCAATTCACGGGTGCTGAAATTCGCACCCGTCCCTCTTTGCAAAATACTAATGGAGACTATAATTATTTTAAGGTTTATTTAGATCCTTTACCATCTCAGTTCAACAGTGGCATATTAAGGTGTAACTCTACATACCGGTAGGTCTATTCCACAATGACTTTTTGTTTGAGCAAAAACCCAACTTTCAATTATAGTATGGGTGCCATATTACACCCGTCTTCTGCATTACGGGAGCAAATAAATGCTCTCGCTGTGTTTTCCTCATGGGAAGGACTGTGCCTAATAAACGTTACGTTTATTACGCCAATGTAGCTTTATTAGGTCAATGTATCTTTATTAGGTTAGTACTACTTTCATGATTTATAATTGCATATGTAAATTGCGCAAGTAACTAGGGACGTCAACCGACCTAAATGACGTCATTGTAATTCTGGGACGTTTTATCGTCCATAATTCACCGCAATTGATACCAAAATTTGTAAACGGATATGTGTTTTCGCTCTAAAACATCTATAAACCATTGGAACGAGACCAACTATTAAAAAAAACCAATGAACTATTTCGCCCTAAGCTGCACTCCGGTTTTTCCATGTTATGAATGCTAATTAGTTTGCTTGACATAATAAATGTAAGGGCGTCATCGAAGTAATGAATGTAAAACTGAGGAGAATGAGAGATTTAACTCACAAATGGCAAGTTTTGTGTGATGGATAAATAAAAATATGTAGCTAATGTTGTCCCTTAAACTGTTTATGTCAGCTCAGGAGATTTAGCATCTATTGTACTCGGCAGAGCCTCACCCAATAGATGCTCAAATCCCCCTCACGGACATAAACAGTTTAAGCGATGATATTAACTACAAATTCTATATATAACTGAGTGGGAGAATCCAATTAGAAGAAAAAGGGTTAATAGAGTTAAGTTCAGGAAAGACATACACCATCTTCAAGCCTGAGATTAGTGTGCCTGTCATTTGCAGAATGAGGTCCTCAGAGGGTGAATTTAGTGACGCTATCCCACATAGCGGGCTAGCATCACCAAGTTAACCCTCTGGGGACATCATTCTGCTCAGGCCTCATCTGCTATGGGAAACAGACTCAGATTGAAGTTCCCATATGGTGAATATTGTGATGTAAATCCCATTGGGAACCTCGAATATGCAATGTGTCGTCTGCCAATTTGCGGATAGAGAGAAACTAAACTAATAAAGAAATAAAATCTATGTGAAGAAGTTTCTATAGAAATTTGATAATAAAGAACCTTTCCAGAGCACAATGAGGTCCCCAGAGGGTGAATTTACTGATGCTAGCCCGCTATGCAGGATAGCATCACTAAATTCACCCTCTGGGGACCCCATTCTGCAAATGACAGACACACTAAACTCAGACTCCACCATCATTAATGTAACAGAAATCCAAATTGTTGAATTCTGCCCACAGTAACATAAGACAGATTAGGATGCAGTTACACTCATATGTTATAACACCTAACCTGACTGAACTGATAAGAGAATACCATAAATAACTGGAATTAATGGGAGGGGCACAAATCTGCTGCAGATTCCTTTGATCATTTCATTTCGCATGAATTCACAGCTTGAGTCTGTAAAAAACATGTTTGTTAATTTAAATTAGTGCATAGGAAACCAAATGTTGAGCTAGGACTAAAATTTAACCCTTTCAGTGCCAAGTCCGATTTTTGTATCAACCTATATTTCCTTGATCATTTTTCAAATTTATTGATTATAATAATGTGATACATTGATGCAAAGAGTTCTTAGAGCTCTTTCCATCAATGTATCACATTATTATAATCAATAAATTTGAAAAATTATCAAGGAAATATGGGTTGATACAAAAATTGGACTTGGCACTGAAAGGGTTATTAAGTGAACCAATTTATAGATATACTAGCTGAAACAGGCACCCTTTGGGAGCTTTTATTCAGCATCGGAGGAGCCTGCAGTCCGGGGATCTGGGAGAAAAATCATGAACAGACAGAAAGATCCTACTCTTTTATATATATAGATTTCCAGGTCCGAACTTAGTTGATGGTCCGAAGATGGTAAAATCAAATATTATATCGCCCTCCCATTTATAGATTACTGTGTCAAAAAATGTTTACTAGTTTTTACTGGACTTTTTCACAGTAAAACTTGGTCCATTAACTGACCAACTGGTGTACAAAATCAACAACAAGAGCTGACCAAATACAATCTTTAACGAGAGGCCGATCATGATCGGCAGATGTTTAACCCATACCTTGGCGATAGTGATTAGTTATAACTGATAATTTGTCAAAGATATGATCACAGGAATCCATGTCAGTACCCAACTTGAAATCAAAAGCTCAAATAACTTGTCTTAAGAAGGGATTAAAGTATTTGGGGCGGGGAGGATTAGTTTTAAATCTCATAACTCCCTATCTCACTGTGAGATCCAACGGTTTAATGATTTCGGAGGATGTGTTTATGAGTTTAAGTTAACTCATTGGAAGCAAAAGTGATAAACCCCAATCTCTGCCACTTTTGACCTGCCAGATATTCAAAATTCATTCCCTTCTAAAGGGGAATTATAATTTGTTGACAAGCCAGACTGCTTAGAACAACATACATGCATGGGATTCGATCTCATATTTAAATTGTACTTTAATTAACGCCCCATTCTCCCCAGTTGTTATTTGTTTATCAAACATGATAGACAGATATATGATCAGATCAGACCTGTCTAATAAGGAATGCTTATATTGTTAGGTACATGCAAGATTAAGTGTTTCATAACAGTGGTGTATGGTTTTCAAAATATATGTAGTTTATACAATACAAAATTGTTATCTATATAATGTTATACACACATAATATGATGAGGACGCTGGCCTCTATGACCCCTAAATCGAAACAGATTACCATAGTTCATATAAAAGAAAGTAATTAGCCCTCAGTCAATGGTTTCACACATTACAATGTTTTACAACAAGCTTGGACACTAAAATCCATAGCCTTCAATGTTAATCTTTTAAGCACTGTGGCCCCTAAAATTCAATCAACCATGACAATATGAACAAATGGGTAAATAAGGTTCCTGGAAATATTAACAACATCTACCATCTTGATTTTCAAAACAAAGCATCACTTACAATAATCATGTAGATTTATCTGCCTGTTACCTATTGCATAGATAACTCATATTGGCTATCAGCCATTATTTTATTTTCACATTGAAGCATGTGCCTGAAGGATTAATATATTTTTCAAAAGTTAATTAATCAGTCAATACCAAAATCAATAGAAGTGAATAGTGTACAAAGATAACCATAGATAAGAGATCTAAGAGTCATTGTACATTATAGCATATGTCTAGGGGAACATTGGAAAGGATTAATTATTTTCTAAGCAGATCAATTGGATATAGAAGAAACTTTATATATAGGTGAGGGACTCCTTATTACACCATGTAATGAAATTTCAAGAATAGGAGAAACAATTTTAGAGTTTCATACTGCCATTAATCAAATTTGACAGATGCCAGCAGTGTTGTTTATCTTTGACTTCATCTAACCAAAGGCCAGAGCTCTGTACAATATGTCATCACTCAATTAATAACAAGATTTCACTTGGAATGCAACATCTATAAAATATACTCTCATATACTCTGGATATTGGATGTTCATAATGGTAATTTATTTATATCATTATATTGCATGCAACTATTGCAATAAAATCTTCATATTTTCAAAACAGGACATCACACCTAATTAATTTTACAAAACTGAAACAAATGAAAATGTCAATAACATTTTTGTTTTTTAATCAAATTTTTTTTATTATCATTATCAAAGTTAAAAAAAAAAATTAATAATTTTTTTGTTGTTAAATTGAGCAAGGAGTTCAGTGAGAGCTTTCCGATGAATGGCAACAAGCCATATTTCCGACTAAATCCTGAAAAATTACCCATAATTCTGCTGTGGTTAAGGAGTCAATTACTTAGGGCATTACTGTATTTAATTTACCAGTTGCCTGTAGCAGGTGGTGGCCCAATGATGGCATCAGGTTGAGGAGCCTTCCGACCATAACGAAGCAAGCTCTCTGCTCCTTGCTAATAATAGTTCCCTGTAACTGGAAGAGATAGATATATGAAAAGGATTAATATCTCACATGACGTCAATAATAATAATAATAATAATAATCTTACAAGAGTTTGTACAAAAAACGTGATTATTTCCAGACAAATCTAAGCAGCCCTTAGGAAATATAGCTTTATGCTCTCTACAACTCATTCGTAAAATACACAGAAAGACAGGAGTGTGTTAATGGGTTTGTCGATACAGCACAAGCACCAGTACGGAAGGATAGAACAAGAGGTGTGGCCTCGAATTCTATTCTTCTGTAATGACACAAGTGCCGTATCTACAAACCCATTAACACACATGTCGTTCTGTGTTTGTTACACGCCACCTGTTCTACAATCCATTAATTGAAAAATAAAGACTGATAAAGTTTCATGGTCAACAGGGACGCTGGAAGCACCAAAGGGCAAGGGGGCAAACCAAACAGGTGGGCACTTTTTGGGTGCCCACTGGTCTCCCATGGGCCAGGGCAAGGGGGGGCAAGTGCCCCTGCATGCCTCCCTTCTCTGGTGTCCCTGATGGTCGAGACAAGCATCATTTACGTTGTGTGACATCAACGGGATGCATGCTGTGCGGGTTAGCATCACTATATTCCCCCTCTGGGGAACTCATTCTGTAAGTGAAAGACACAATATTTGCAGGCTTTTCCATGTCATTTCTCGGAACATAGGTAGGAACAGGATTCATATCCCCCTCTCAAATGGTAATCGGGTTTTCAATAAAAGGCAGATCACGACTTTATGGAATACATTGGACTAACAATATTTACCTTGACTATGTAAGCCAGTACATTCTCTTATATATGCGAGACTCGCAAATATAAGAGAATGCACTGGCACATAGTATTTAATGCTGCATCAGTGCAGTGCCCGTCATGAAAGGGTTAACTGACATTGGGTATTCAAACTTAAACCATTGTTTTATCAACCAAAATTTGCTACTTTACCACCTTAAAGTCAAATTGAAACACTTCAACTCGACTGATAATTTACTCCATTTCGTCTCTTCATGATTAAGTTTATCAAAGCAAAGGACCTCTTAGATACTGGCAGCACTGCAGATTTTTAATTTGGAGTTTTTTTTTTAAGGATTGTCAGTAACATCTGAGGAGGCCAGGTGGTCCATACAATATGAAAATACTTCATCATAATTGCAGGTCATCAACTTAACCCTTTACCCAACAGAACGGCCCTGTGCCAATGCATTCTCTTATATATGCGAGTCAACCATAGGTCGCCTCGCATATATAAGAGAATGCATTGGCTTAACACATTAAAAATTATAAAATTGTTAAAAGAATGTAAGAAAAAATGGTAAAAAAATAATTTGTTTTAGGCCAATGCATTCTCTTATATATGCGAGGCGACCTATGGTCGACTCGCATATATAAGAGAATGCATTGGCACAGGGCATAACTGTAACTATCACAATGTGGTCAAGGAGCCGGTTCCAATGATATCCATATTTGTATGGTTCTATTGAGACAGACCGAAGATATTTTAGGCTGTTGAAGCTTTATTTGGCCGATTTGTTGGGTAAAGGGTTAACATGCAGTATGATTACTCTGAAGTCATGTAACCTCTACCCCCCCCCCCTTTACCCTTGTTTGCTTCCGCCGACCCCCCCCCCCCCCCCCCCCCCCCCCCCCCCCCCCCCCCCGACTGACTGGGAAGAAGGCCTGTGCCCTGGTATTGGGAAATATAATGCATAAGTGTCCAATTTGGAATTTTAAATTCATTTAAGTGCTGAAAAAGTGAAGAAGTTTGAATCTATTTGCATTGCCATAACACCAGCTATCAGCAAAATAGGATATCATTTTATCACATTTTAGTCATACTACTTTGATATACCCAAATTTGAAACAAAGACCTGAACATTATATAAATATTTAACCCTTCCATACCTGGAGCCTCATAAAATTTTGAGTAAACCCTGTGCCAATGCATTCTCTTATATATGCGAGTCTCCCATAGGGATCCTCGCAGATGTAAGAGAATGCTGGGGCCTAACAATATTTACCTTGACCTTGTAAGCCAGTGCATTCTCTTTTATATGCAAGGCTCCCTGTGGGAGACTTGCATATATGAGAGAATGCACTGACACAGGGTCTTTAATGCTGCACCAGTGCAGCTACCAACATGAAAGGGTTATGGCTGTGTCCTAAAAGTCGGGAGTACACTGCAAATGCATCGTATGCGTAGCATTTGGCTGTATGGTATTCCATCAAACATGCTTTAAATTTCAGAATCCAAGACCATGGAACCGGCTTTCACAATTTCCCACACTGCAATAGACGTTTAAGCCGTCTCGATAACATGCAGAGATAGATCAAGATCTCCAGTCATGAAAGGGTTAATCAAATTGTCTTAAATTTAACTGAGAATGGGTTAAGATGCTCTCACACAATTGAATCCATTGTCAATATAAAAGATTTTCTTATAGAATTTGATTGTTGAATAAAATAAAGAATCTAATTCTGGTGCAATTTGTCTAAATTCTGACATGGGATTTCTTTGCTTTCTTGGGTTATCAAGACAAAAACAAAATCACAAAAGTTATCCTGCCCAAACTATTCTTAACCCTTTGAGTGCCAGGTCGATTTTTGTACCAACCCATATACCCTGTGCCAATGCATTCTCTTATATATGCGAGTCGACATTATCATACTTTATCAAAGCTGTTTTTGTGAGGAGTTTGTTGAAGATGTCTAAATGTCTATACGCAGATATGATCCACAAGACATATATCAAGCAAGTCGATGCGAAGATATGGGAACAGAATAACAGATGGAAGTGATACTGACAGCCGAGTGACAGTAGTTGCAAGATATTGAACGCTATTTCAGACTAAGCTCAGAATTTATTGCCAAGATCTCCTAGATTTATATAATCAAAAGAAAGGGAAAAAATGAAGGAGTGGGTGTTTCCTTTCACTTGATATTAATAGAACACCAAAGTAAAAAGTGAAAAAATGCAACATTTTCTGCCAATTTTGTTTTGGAGCTGATTTAATTCCTTTGAAATTTTATACCCCGACTTATCATACCTGAGATGATATCTCACGACAAAAATTAGACAAATATAGAATCATGCACTGTTGCTTGTTTGTATAAGATTGAAATAGTTCCTATACGAACAACGCAACGCCAAGCATGGAACATGATGGAATATGCTTCCACCACCCCTGCTTAGTTTAGAGAGTGGGCAATACTAAACATTTGTATTGTTGGAAAAAAAAAACATTTTCTAAACCCAAAAAGGTCCATTACACTCAGGAAACATGTCTGACTTCAGTGTGTATGTCACTTGCAGAATGAGGTCCCCAGAGGATGAATTTAGTGACGCTATCCTGTATAGTGGGCTAGCATAACCAAATTCACCCTCTTCGGACCTCATTCTGCATGGCCTCATCTTCTATGGGAAACATAGACTCAGATTGAAGTTCCCAAATGGTGAATATTGTGATATAAACCCATTGGGAACCTCGATTATGCATTTTTGTGTCGTCTACCAATTTGGGGATATAGAGAAACTAAACTAAAAAAGAAATAGAATCTATGTGAAGAAGTTTTTACAGAAATTTGGTAATAAAGACACTTTCCAGAGAAGATGAGGCCTAAGCAGAATGAGGTCCCCAGAGGGTGAATTTAGTGATGGTAGCCCGCTCATACAGCACATGAGTGTATTTTGCACTATTCCATGGCTCAAATTTATTCATTTGTTACATATATTCTGTTGAGTATAAAAGGAAATGGTCCCATAAATGGCTGGATTTAGTGTACAATTCCCCTTTAACCGAATTTGAGAGGGAATCTTCCAGTGATTGTAACAGCGTGCGTAAGGTACTAGTATGCGAAACCTATGGGTTATCTGAATATATTCCCGGGGAATGAACTACAGATTACCTAATCACAAACTGGGCAAAATAAAAATAGGTTACGCAAAATGTTGAAATGTGTGGAAGTTAATAAAAAATTACAATGAACAGTTGTTTGGAATAGAATCACCGAAGTTGCAATGAATTTCCAAGGTATTTTGAGATTGAATAGCAATGACACTCTAAACCCATAGTCATAAATATTCTTAAATCAGACTAATCAATCCCAAGTTATAGCAATGGGTCCAAATTTATGCTATTTATCATTGGAAAACTTATTTGAATCCATGAGTATTATTTACCTGTGCATCAATACAGTCGACTGTGAAGCAAAACAATTCATGAGACTTCATCTGTATAAGAAGCTTAATGCAAGCTGCAAAAGGTAATAGAAAATAGAAAATCTTTGCCAAGCATGGGATACTACAGTCTGTGTTAACCCTTTACCCAACAGAAGGGCCCTGTGCCAATGCATTCTCTTATATATGCGAGTCGACCATAGGTCGCCTCGCATATATAAGAGAATGCATTGGCTTAACACATTAAAAAATTGTTAAAGAATGTAAGAAAAAATGGTAAAAAGTGTTAAAAAAAGATTTTTTTTAGGCCAATGCATTCTCTTATATATGCGAGGCGACCTATGGTCGACTCGCATATATAAGAGAATGCATTGGCACATGGCATAACTGTAACTATCACAATGTGGTCAAGGAGCCGGTTCCAATGATGTCCATATTTGTATGGTTCTATTGAGACAGACCGAAGATATTTTACGCTGTTGAAGCTTTATTTGGCCGGTTTTGGCCGGTTTGTTGGGTAAAGGGTTAACATACACTCAGATTCATACTGATACTGAGACTATCGTATTTCAGCCATAATTTCATTTCTTGAAATGCTTGCAGTCTTTCCCCAAATTACGTCACATCACACTCTTCTAAATAGAAAGTCTGTTGTTAGGTCTGTTGTTAACATAGATGTGAACAATACTCCAGAAACGAAAATTGAATGAACAGACGGACAGCTGGACTCACCAAAAACTTATTACACCCATTTTAAATAATGCATGTTTAACCCTGTCTTTACTAAATACTCATTGACGAGTAGTTCCCATACATCGTTTTTTGAACTTACCAATGAATATGAATCATTCTGCTCTAGAAAGGGTTAAAACTACTGTGTCGTGATTTAAGTTACAGTCATATAGACACCCTGCATGCATAGCGGAAACACAGAATACAGTAATGCTCTAAATAATCAACTCCTTAACCACAGCAGAATTATGGGTAACTTTTCAGGATTTAGTCGGCTCTCAGTGAGAGCTTTCCGATGAATGGCAACAAGCCATATTTCCGACTAAATCCTGAAAAGTTACCCATAATTCTGCTGTGGTTAAGGAATCGATTATTTAGAGGATTACTGTATGCCTTAAAAACAAGCCATGAGAGCATATTGTACAGATATTTCTACATCAAACAATAATCTTGATAAAGTTAAATGACTTTTAAGACACTGAACATCTGTTCAAAATGATGAAAATTATATACATATGATATGTCTGTGGCACTCCCCACCTGGTGAGTAGAGGCTACATCTGATAAAATATTCTGTTAAATCATTGTAATCAAATTGCTATGGCCTGACAGATTGGAATGGTTTGGTTTATTGGAGTTTATGTTGGTTTCAGCCTCCTGGTTAGGGCTGCAATGATACACTTCGTCACGATACGATACAAATCATATACATGATCAACGATACAATATATATCACGATTCACTAAATTATTGTTTCCAAATAACACCGTCTGAATTATCAGAATCAATAAGTTTATAAAATGAGGTAGAGTTCATGTTAAACTAAATCGGAGTTTAATTGTTGGCTAAATGAGTCAAATATACATAGTATACATGTAATCGATTATCGGCTTTATCAACAGTTCATCGATTATACGATTAATCGTGGCACCCCTAATTTTACTTCTCCAACTTGTGATTTAATTACAAACAGCTTTTATGGAGGTTCAATCTGAAATATTCTTGTTTTCAACTAAAGCCTGGGAAAATATTTTTTTGAAGGTCCTCTGGGGTAATATACACTTATTGGCCAGGCATTTGTAAGATTTTGTAGCCATATCAGCCCATATATTTATTATTATCAAATGGCTAATTAACCCGGCTTGAAGCTGATACTCACCATCTATGGTAGATAGGATGTAGCCATCATCTGAAGAAGAAAATTGATCTGAAAATAAAATTAAATAAAATCGATTAAATAATCATTTAATATCATATTTATGTTTTATGTAATTGCAAAACGTTTTTCCTCAATCAAAATATTGCTCAATTGGAAAGTTTGAAAAATATGAGTCTGATTGATCTCAATACCCGGTACCAATATTGACCCCCCCCCCCAACAACTCACCCTGGTGCCATATCGAAACATGGGCAGGACGGAACCCAAATTAAAAATAATCAAAGAAAGATAAATATATAAAATGCAAACAATTCCATTGCACACTCCTTTCAAAGATATGATGAACCATGCCTGAGATATCTGCACGGATGAAAAAACAAAAACTAAGATTTTGGCATCGGGCAGGAAATATATTCCCTTGAGTCAGCGGTGTACACAATGATCACAGGAAGGAACCTTTTGTTGAAGTAAACCAACAAGGAACATTTTATTTGAAGATTTATTTTGTTAAAATAGCACAAAGAAATGTTATTTGAGTGTATTAAACAACTACTAGTATATACATGTTTACATGCACATGCATCGGTTTTAACTTATAATTCCCCTTTAGGTGCACGAAGCAAAATTGTGCGCTTGGATCCAAAATCAGGTGCACAATAAACTGCGCACCAGCAATTTTCAAAAACGAAGGACTGTTTATAATAACAATGCTAAATATTATAATATATTGCAGTTGGAAAGTAGACACTATTTTCCAGAGTCCAATAAATGTGGCAAAAAATTATGGACCAAATCTGCTGCATATTAGTATCCTTCCATCGATGCTGATCTATTAGTAATCCAACTAGCATTTAAATCTGACCCTTGATACTGGACTTGCAATGCAAAATGAATGTATAAGGTGAAAAATTTGAAGTTCAACAAGGATTGTAACTCTTTTGTGGACACAAATTTTGAAGTCTAAAAAGGTACGTAACTCTAGTATTAACCCTTTACCCAACAAAACGGCCAAATAAAGCTTCAACAGCCTAAAATATCTTCGGTCTGTCTCAATAGAACCATACAAATATGGATATCATTGGAACCGGCTCCTTGACCACATTGTGATAGTTACAGTTATGCCCTGTGCCAATGCATTCTCTTATATATGCGAGTCGACCATAGGTCGCCTCGCATATATAAGAGAATGCATTGGCCTAAAAAAAATCTTATTTTAACACTTTTTACCATTTTTTCTTACATTCTTTAACAATTTTATAATTTTTAATGTGTTAAGCCAATGCATTCTCTTATATATGCGAGGTAAAGGGTTAAAGAATGAATGGACTAAAACCATATTAAGTTGGTATCATTTCATCCAAGTTGGACTATCACCATACCAAAGCACAACCAACTCCGATGAACCATGCCCAAGTTACAAAATGTTTGTACCGACACAATTTCCAAGTTGAACAAGGGCCATAACTCTGGTCAAAGTAAATGGATGATCAGGATCCCATGCTGTTTAATACACAGGCCCCTGGGGAAAAATACCAGATTTTCCAATATATACTGTACGGTAATCGGGTATACCAGTGACAAGGTTCACAAGTCCAATTTTTGAAAAACACACCATCTATAATATTCCTCATAGATTCTAAAAATCATTCATCTCAGACATACTATATTTCAATGTGTCTTATTGGCCATGAAATTTCCTTTATTTTGATGCATAATTCAATAGTATCAAATGAAGAGAAGTCGAGATATCATACAGAAAACTTTCATAATCAATTTGGGAGTAAAATGGGTCAAGAGTCCCTGTCTGCCTAATATCCTCAATAATTCAAAAAAATTGTCAACTCAGCCAAATTATGTCCCAGTGTATGTTATAGGGTATAAAATTTCCTTTCGTTTGATATATAACTTGATGGAGTCAATTGACGCAAAGTCGACAAATCGTATGGGGAATTCGCAAGTTCGGAAATTGTGATCGTAATCATCAATGAATTGATATCCGTGTATAATCACTACTTACCAGACAGAAAACTTCGATAGTTTTCGATACGATATCTCAACATACCTTCATTTGATCTATCGAGTTTTACACCAAAGAAAGTAAATGTCATGGCCAATAAGACACATTGAAATATACTGTGACTGAGATGAACGATATACGAATCTGTGAGGTACATGATAGATGGTGTGTTTTTCCCAAAATCAGACTTGTGAACCTTGTAACTGGTATGGTAATAGTATATAATGGTATATCTGGTATTTTTCCCCAGGGGCCTGTGGTTTAACCCTTTACCCAACAAACCGGCCAAAACCGGCCAAATAAAGCTTCAACAGCCTAAAATATCTTCGGTCTGTCTCAATAGAACCATACAAATATGGATATCATTGGAACCGGCTCCTTGATCACATTGTGATAGTTACAGTTAGCCCTGTGCCAATGCATTCTCTTATATATGCGAGTCGACCATAGGTCGCCTCGCATATATAAGAGAATGCATTGGCCTAAAAAAAAATCTTTTTTTAACACTTTTTACCATTTTTTCTTACATTCTTTAACAATTTTATAATTTTTAATGTGTTAAGCCAATGCATTCTCTTATATATGCGAGGCGACCTATGGTCGACTCGCATATATAAGAGAATGCATTGGCACAGGCCCTTCTGCTGGGTAAAGGGTTAATATGAAAACTAAATTCTTACCAATTAGAACAGAGAGTAAGTGTTGCACAACTTGGAAGTTTCGCCCAAGAATAGAAACTAGTGCATCTGGCTGGGCAGTTGCTAAAGAAAGCAACTGGGATACAGCGAGCTTCTTCTCTACAATCAGCTTGGAACCATCTTCCAACAACTGGGTCAGGCAGGCAAAGCATGCTTCACTGTTAGTCTGAGATATGTAAATTATCCACACAGGGTCATGGTCTTCATGTCCAGGAACTCTTAGTAAATGTTCCATGGTCACAACTGCAATACCAAATTGCTATTGATTAAGCCTGAGTTTAGTGTGCCTGTCATTTTCAGAATGATCGAGGTCCCCAGAGAGTAAATTTAGTGAAGCTATCCCGCATAGCGGGCTATCTTGGGACCTCATCTGCTATGGGAGACATAGACTAAGATTGGAGTTTCCAAATGGTGAACATTGTGATGTACGCCCAATGGGAACCTCGATTATGCAATGTGTTGTCTGCCAATTTGGGGATATAGAGAAACTAAACTCAAAAAGAAATAGAATCTAAGTTTCTATAGAAATTTTATAATAAAGAAACTTTCCAGAGAAGATGAGGCCTAAGCAGAATGAGGTCCCCAGAGGGTGAATTTAGTGATGCTTGCCTGCTATGCGGGATAGCGTCACTAAATTCACCCTCTGGGGACCTCATTCTGCAAATGACAGGAACACTAAACTCAGGCTTGCTATTGATTAATATTTTCACCTCTCAACTAGTGAATACAAAAATGTCATTTGAACTTCGGTTGTCGCAAATCACAAATTTGTTCTAGTGCTGCATGGTATTTGCATATAAAAATACCGCAGCAATTCTAAAATCACTCCGCAGTATACCTAATTACTGATTTTCCACATGTATTATATTACTAAAAAGGAAGCAGATCAAATCTCACACTAACAAGATAGGCCTACTTGAAATTAATTTTATAAAAATGTCTGTCATATTCCATGTCAAATCGATATTGTACACAACATTATTTATTATATATATCTCATATATATTTTGAAGACCTCTGTCTGTTTGTCTGTATGTTTGTCTGTATGTTTGTCATTTATACAAATCTACGATTCTCGACCGATCGGGACCAAACTTGGTACGTGTGTGTAGTTTGACCAGGCGGTGGACGTTGTCGTATTGGAGAGCCGGTGCGGCGCCCGCTTCGCGCATGCGCAGACGAGATCTCGGAAACGGGTGGAGCTATCGACTTTATATTTGGTATGTGAATGTATCTTGCCCCGGATACGAATTTTATCGGGTCGCCGAGCCCGTGCGACGCCAGCTTCGCGCATGCGCAGACGAGATCTCGGAAACGGGTGGAGCTATCGACTTGAAATTTGGTATGTGAATGTATCTTGCCCCAGATACGAATTTTATCGGGTCGCCGAGCCCGTGCGACGCCAGCTTCGCGCATGCGCAGACGAGATCTCGGAAACGGGTGGAGCTATCGACTTGAAATTTGGTATGTGAATGTATCTTGCCCCGGATACAAATTTTATCGGGTCGCCGAGCCCGTGCGACGCCAGCTTCGCGCATGCGCAGACCAGATCTCGGAAACGGGTAGAGCTATCGACTTGAATAGCCCGGACAACGTCGGGCTGGGTAGAGCTATGGACTTGAAATTTGGTTTTTGAATAGCCCGGACAACGTCGGGCTCATCGGCTAGTCTCATATATATTTTGAAGACCTCTGTCTGTATGTCTGTCTGTCTGTATGTCATTTATACAAATCTACGATTCTCGACCGATCGGGACAAAACTTGGTACGTGTGTGTAGTTTGAACAGGCGGTCGACGTTGTCGTATTGGCGAGCCCGTGCGGCGCCCGCTTCGCGCATGCGCAGACGAGATCTCGGAAACGGGTGGAGCTATCGACTTGAAATTTGCTATGTGAATGTATCTTGCCCCGGATACGAATTTTATCGAGTCGCCGAGCCCGTGCGACGCCAGCTTCGCGCATGCGCAGACGAGATCTCGGAAACGGGTGGAGCTATCGACTTGAAATTTGGTATGTGAATGTATCTTGCCCCGGATACGAATTTTATCGGGTCGCCGAGCCCGTGCGACGCAAGCGAGATCTCGGAAACGGGTGGAGCTATCGACTTGAAATTTGGTATGTGAATGTATCTTGCCCCGGATACGAATTTTATCGGGTCGCCGAGCCCGTGCGACGTCAGCTTCGCGCATGCGCAGACCAGATCTCGGAAACGGGTAGAGCTATCGACTTGAAATTTGGTTTTTGAATAGCCCGGACAACTTCGGGCTCATCGGCTAGTCTAATATATATTTTGGGACTTCTGTGTGTGTTTGCTATGGCCGGGAAAACTGCCAGACAGATTTTGACGGAATTTGATACCTAGGGATAACTTTGTCCAGGGAGTGTTTTGGATGGGTCAAATCGTGACCTCGACTGACCTTGACCTTCAAAAAGGTCAATTCAAGGTCAAATTGGGTAAAACAGGACGGGAGGTACTTTTGTCCGGGGAGTCGTTTGGACGGGTCAAATCTTGACCCTGACCTTACCTTGACCTTCAAAAAGGTCAATTCAAGGTCAAATCGGGTAAAACAAACGGATTTCGACGAAATTTGATACCTAGGGAAACTTTTGTCCGGGGAGTGTTTTGGACGGGTCAAATCATGACTCCGACTTGACCTTCAAAATGGTCAATTCAAGGTAAAATCGCGAATTTTGACGGGATTTTGACGAAATTTGATACCTAGGGTTACTTTTGTCCGAGGAGTGTTTTGGACGGGTCGAATCGTTACCCCCAACCTGACCTTGACCTTCAAAATGGTCAAATCAAGGTCAAATCGGGTAAAACCGGACGCATTTCGACGGGTACTTTTGTCGGATACTTTTGTCCAGGGAGTGTTTTGGACGGGTCAAATCGCGCAATTCGCCGAAAAGCAGAGAGGAAACAGCCCGGACGAAGTCAGGTCCACCAGCTAGTTTATTATATATTGAGAATCACAAAACTTGTGAATGTGGTGAACGTTGTTGCACAAATTTGTGGTGGCACATGGAAGACCTTTTTCACATTTATTAGCTACTTGCGCTTTTAAAGCGTAAGTGAATTACGCTTAAATGTAAGTGATTACACTTACTCATAAGCGTAATCCACTTAAGCATAATGTAGATATCGATTATGCTTAAGCGTTATAGAATTATGACTCTATTAAAGACTATTATGCTTAAGCATAATTCATTTACGCTTAAGCATAATTCATTTATGCTTAAACGTAATTCATTATCATATAGGAAGATTAAGTACACTAAATGAGTTACGGTACACTTACTCTCCCCTGCCTAATAATAGTGATGGCCAAATAATAGTGATGGTGCACATTTTCGGGTGTTATTAATAATAGTGATGGTGCCAAATAATAGTGATGGCGCACAATGATGGCATTTTACCATATTTCTACTATAAATGAAGCAGAATGTAGGCCTTAATTAATTTGGCATTGTTGGGCAAGTTCCCATGCATGCAAGTTGTTCTCATTGGCTCCTTTAATAATGACAGTAAGTAATTTGGTAACAGTACCAGTCTGAGTAAGGTAAAGTACTGTCGCACATCGGCTATTTAAAATCCGACATAAAACTTAAATCCGACATAAAACGTAAGTTGTGGTTAATAATGTGGAACTGTTGCCAAGTCATCGCATTCATAATTAAACTGTGCTTTGAATACACGGACATGTTATTGTATTGCTTTATTGCATAGATTTAAATACATGTTCCTGTGTACACACAGAAGCTACTGCGGTGTCGTAACTTTCCATTTATAGCCAAAACCAGTCACGCATGTGTGCACACGACTCACAGCTTCTGTGTCTTCATGATAGCGCATAATTGGGTCACGATAACAGTATTGTTTGGAGAAGTCGGCCACGTCAAGTTAAATTAGTTCATCAGTTGTCACTCAGATTAGTTTCACTGATTATTTTATAATATAAGCCTGGGTGATGTGATTTTAGCATTAAGTCCCGTTTTGATAGTAGAAGTCGGTTCCGTCCCAACGATAATTAGTTGTCACTGTGTGATTATAAGCTTTGATGAGTTGTAATTAACTGCGATAATCCGTCTGTTTATACACGGACATCATGATCTAGAGGCCTAAATCCTGTTAGGAATGAGATTCTCCCACATTCCTGTCAACTTGTCAAGTGCACTTCTATTTTTTTTAGTGAGCTGCACGTTTTTTCTAACTTTTTGACTGAAAATTCCGCGACTTTGCAAGAACTTTAAATAATCGTGATGGCGCCTAATAATCGTGATGCTGTCGTATTTTTCTTTAAATAAATAAACGTGACGTCACGTTTATTTGGCAGGAGAGAGTAAGTGTAAATTAAGATGATTAAGTGTAAATGAAATATGCTTATGTGCAAGTGAATCACACTTAAGCATAAATGTTTTTTACTCTAAAGAGTAATTAGCTAATAAATGTGAAATCGGCTTCCCATAGTGGCACACTTTTACAAATAGAGCAGTCAGAAATAAAATTAGAATAAATTTTTTTTTTTAGGTCAACATGACAACTTTCACAAGATTGCTGTACGTACTATGTTTATGAACTAAAATTGATTCTACAAATAAACAGAACAAAACAATCAAATTAGCCTCACTTACAATCATTGTTGAGCAGTAATATGGTTTTTACCTTCAAAATATTCATGCAAACAGCAACTATACCATGACTTCGGTGTACCAAAATCAACTTGAACGGTAACAGTGGCGTGTAGTATTAAAATTCATACCGATAATTTGTTTACCAAAATACCAACAAGCACTAAATTGTGCTTTATTAAATGCAAATAAATGGTTTGCGCTGAAGGTAAAATATACTGATAATATTTTATTTGTACTTCAGCGTCATTGGCGGTCAATGAGGGGGGTAGTTCAGTCATGAACGTAGTGCGTATCCTTCTGAAAGCAGCAATCTGCGAAAGCGGTCATGTTGACCTATGAGTATGAGGGGGGTACAGTGGGCGGCTGCCCCGAGAAGCATCCCATGTGGGCGGCAAGCATCTATGATACATAAAGCTGACACAACTTGAATTGAATCCATGTCTACATGAAACCAGCCACTAACAAAAGTTACATGTGATATACAGTTCAAAGAAGCCCAGAAATTTTTAACAACGTCAATGAACACTCATAATTTGAAACTAATGAAAGCCCTCCTGATGAGTGATGGCATTGAAAGACAGATGGACAGACAGACGCAAGTAATCCAGTATACCCCTCATCTTTTGGGATGTGGGTATATATACTAAACCTGCCTTGTTTGATCAATTTTATAAAGTTCCCTGTCAGAACATCACTGGTGTTGTACTGGTGAAATATGATTTCTACGGGCGTTAGCCAGAGTAGAGATTCATGGCATGATTTAACTCTTGACTGGAGTCTCACAGTCACACTCAGTCACACACAATTTAATTGTCACTCACACTCAGCCACAAGCTAACCAGTGTGCTAACGAATTATATATAAAGAGTTATTTTTTTCTTCAAGTGATGGAGTCCTCCCATATTAGGAATGATTCGCTAACGATACGAGCAATATTCTAAAATGGTTATAAAATAAAGCAACACAAAACAGGAAGTTAATATGGCGGGAAATTTCAAACCCAAAAAATCGTACCTTTCGTTATTCGTACCGCATCGTTGCCAATGCACATGTCTAAGTCCTGTAGTATTATCGAGATAATATCCCATTTATTGTTATCAAGTTACGCATATTTTGTATCAGATTGACTATATTCCAAATATACTCTGATAATATAAAAAAGTTACTGTTGAAACAATGAAAAATAACAGATTTATACTAGTGTTTTTTTAATACACAAAATACTATATATAATACAAATTTGAAGGGACAAAGTTGAAGGATATTACTATTTATAAGCGGAAATCTTATCAAATTTATACTTTAAGTTTGTAAATTGAGAAGTTTATATGCATTCCCAGCTTGAACTCTCTTCAATAAATCTATTTTAGTATGTCTATTTTAAATCTATAACACAGTAGTATAGGACCATTATAGGACCATTACTGAAGTTTTATCTCTTGAAAAGATTCTTTTGGCAACAGATTTATCGGAGCCAATAAGGCGGGAGCGTGCCATTGCAATAGGATAGTTTATCTATTTTAATGTACTGTGAGTTTAAATTGATGTGCATGACTTCGTTCTTCACAGACCGGCTTTAACTCCGTAAGTAGGGTCTATATATCTGTCTCTATATACTTAAGTGAGGAGTCTCTGGTGGTGATTAATCTCTATCGCTTGTATTGTTCATTCCTTTAACGGCTTATACTTTGGATTTCTGTGTTTATAGTATTCGAAAGTTTCCATTTACCGGTATATAGTGATTAGTTTTCGTGACGTGGTAACGTATTTTCTAACATATGAAGTGATAATAGCTTTGTAAATTTAATTTGTTATTATCAACGTAGATCGTATTTGAAAACAATCAACTATTATCATCATTATACATAATCATATTTGAATTTTTATTGACATATTATTATTATTAGATTGTTTAACTCTTAGGGTGTAATTGAACTTTCAATAGCAACCAGTAAAATTATACAATGTAGTATGTACATATAATTGATTCAACCAATGAATGTTAAATACTAAAATCAGACGGAACTGATAAAGTTCACATGCATGTTGCCATTGATTGCAGTACGATCAATAGATATTTATTATATATATATTCTCTTCTAGCTTTTCTTACTTTTATTTTCAATGGTACATGTACAGGCCTATGTCTTTAATTCACTGACCAGATGCACACGTTCCGTTGATTAGAGTACCCAGGGATTCCGAAATGTTCAGTGAGTTGGTATACCAATGATTTCCAAAACGTTGGCCATGGTATCCAGCTATAGATCTGTGTTATAATTGATCTCTTCTCACTAGTATATATACTGTATATGTAATAAATTGACAAGTTCATATACATGATTACAATCGTTAGCATCGTATGTAATCGGTTTCATCGTGGGACTTTAATTTATATTTTTATTCTGCTAGTGAATTCGATATTATATTCGAACTGAATCAAATAACAAATATATATTATGAGTCCGCGTAAACTTGTCGACACATTTTGAGACCCTGCATGGGTACCCTATAATCAATATTTTGAGACCCAGCATCGATACATATACATCAATGTTTCGATATCCTGCATGAGTACCATATAATCAATGGATTTGGAACAAAGTTTCAACTCATTTAGCCTACTCATATATTAAATTCCGAACCCAAAAAAAAATTTGCGGTATCACCCTTGATTGTTGTAATTTTTGGCCCCACCAGGCCCCACACGTATATATATAGGCTATATATATATGCCCGCCTCATGTATCTGCATGCCACCGTGCATGACTATATATAATACTAACTTTCCCTGTCATGGAATGTGTGGTGCTCAGTCACGGGTTTCAGAAACAGAGACCCCAATATATGTATAGTTTAGGTGCAAATTTTAAGATCCGTTGTTCGGCAGGCATGATATTTCTAAATGTTCAAACTTGATTTTCGTGGTGCAGGATTGCATGGGCTGTGATCGGATAATTCTCCCGCGATGACGTAAATTTAATCTGCAATCTGCATGATAATCCTACCGTCTGTCCTGTCGACTTTCCTAATCCCATGAAAGTCAAAGCAAAAATCACTGATCATGCGGTAGTGCTATATTAGTATAGTGTGTGTATTAGAGGAATGAGGATATGTATTTATAAGCTTAGAAAGGATTAAAGCGCCTTTCCCTCGGGATAGAAATTCTACACATATTTCTAGAGGAACTTGGAGGAACCGGGATATATTAGTCTAAGTCTAATGTTAGTACACAATTGTAACACCGAATTGTTATAGGTTTACGTAATTGTTCGCAAATACGATCACGTAATTCTGAATTTGTCCACAGAAAGACGATGAGACATGCAGCGCGCATACATACAGTGTGTAATCAGGGATGTGGCTATAGGGGGGGGGGGGTGTGGGGGGGGGGTTAATCACCCCCCAGCAGAGAGCTATATTTTCAATAGTTGGAAATTTCATACCTGCCACAACGAAATTTCACACCAACAATAGGTTGAAAATGTTCTTGTAGTTTGATTATAAAACTACTTGGAAAGCTTGTGTCCTGCATGGTCCCTCCCCCGTGGTCAGTCAAAAACTTCTAGTTAATTTAAGAAAACAATATTGTCATACAATTGGTCAACATTGTCATTGGAATTGTCATCAGTTGGAAATTTTCCAACCTAAGTGGGGGTGTAGGGTTTGAAATTTCCAACAGTAGGAAGGCTTGAGGCTAGTCTAGATGTTAGGATTTTGCGATTTTCTTGTTCAGATTTCAAAATTTTCGCACACCGGGCCGAACCATGGTCGGCCCGGTGTGTCATTGTCCCATCCACATGGCCAATACAAAACTGCTAATTAGTTTAGCAAAACAATATTTTACTACATTTGGTCAAACTTGTAGACATAAATGGTCATCAGTTGAAGAATTTTCTCACACCGGGCCGAACAACCATGATCGGCCCGGTGTTTCCTGGTCTGTTGTCGGTAGCTGTGTGCATTTGTCTGGAATTAGATCACTAGTTGTTTTTTTTGGGGCAATTTTCAGGTTAAAATATCTTAATGTTCTCATACTGGGAAAATAGAAGCATGGCTTATGAATATATAGGAAATTAGGCCTGAGCATGAGGTACAAGGGGGGGGGGGGGGTGCATATGGACTTATGCAAAAAGTTGTGTTGGTGAGATTCCGACTGAAGGGGGGGGGGTACAAATGGAATTATGCAAAATGTTGTGTTGGTGTGATTCCGACTCAAGGGGGGGGGGGTGCAAATGGAATTATGCAAAAAGTTGTGTTGGTGTGATTCCGACTCAAGGGGGGGGGGGGGGTGCAGTTGGAAATTCCCAAGGTTGACACCCCCCAGCGGAGACCCTCTAGCCACATCCCTGTGTGTAATTCATATAGTCCGACCAGATATTTCTAATATAATCATGTATATACATGATAAACAAAAAGTAAAATAAGCCATTACCCAGTTAGTTCAGATTCAGAAGGTGTTTATCTGCGTTGAAAAAAAGAACGGTGAATTCGATCGTAGGTATGGCGTTTTCACACACTGAAGGCCCGATAGTTTGATCAGTGTGCAGATCTGCTAAAAATATGTTCCCGCCAACAATGGTGACGTCATTTTCGCGGGAAAATATGTTGGCAGTCCACAGCTTCACAAAAAATCCAGTAAACGATAGATCAAGAGAAAGTTGTGTATCATGGATATGGTGGTCTTGTGATTGGTGTATGTACCGTGTATGCTTATGATTGCAGACATTCCATTAATTTTGCAATGGGCACTGTTTATCAGGGACGTGGCTAGAGGGTTTCCCACTAGAGGAGGTGTCACCTATTCAGTTGACACGCGGGATTCAGGCCATTTTCAGTCGATACCAGGGCCCTGGGTTGCATGGTCAGCATGACACGCGGGATTCAGAGGCCATTTCCATGCAGGAATTCAGGGACGTAACGACAGGGTGTGTGTGGGTGTCTCACCCCCCCCCCCCAAATGACGACCATAATTTTCAATAGTGTTCATGACTCAAATTCCAATAGTTGTACTTATACTTATACATAGTTCCTCTCATAGCAGTTTTATTTAAATTTGTCCTGCAAGGTAGCAATGTAATGTCAATATTACAAGTTAATACACAGTCATTTGAGTAAATACATTCCAGTAATGCTCATTAATTTACCTGAACACATATATGAAATTTAAAGCGAAGCATTTCCTTTAAGTTCAGACTGGTATATTTTACCAACCATAGATTCATGGTCACTAGTGTATTAGTAATGTCAAACCTCCATATCTTTCTGAGGACAGCTTTAACAATATAACGATTCACCATGCATACTTGTTACCTTTGTGTGAGTTATAACTTGTGAATCCTTGGAATTTGAATACATGTATTTAAATGTTCTTGTAGTTTGATTATAAAACAATTTATTGGGGGGAATTTATTGTTTTTCGACCAATATTTGCATATGTTCCTATTTTTTGTCAAAATTTTTGACAGAAATGGTCATCAGTTGGAAATTTTCCAACCTTAGGGGGGTGACAGGTTGGAAATTTCCAACACTTGGAAAGCTTGTGTCCTGCATGGTCCCTCCCCCGTGGTCAGTCAAAAACTTCTAGTTAATTTAAGAAAACAATATTGTCATACAATTGGTCAACATTGTCATTGGAATTGTCATCAGTTGGAAATTTTCCAACCTAAGTGGGGGGGTGTAGGGTTTGAAATTTCCAACAGTAGGAAGGCTTGAGGCTAGTCTAGATGTTAGGATTTTGCGATTTTCTTGTTCAGATTTCAAAATTTTCGCACACCGGGCCGAACCATGGTCGGCCCGGTGTGTCATTGTCCCATCCACATGGCCAATACAAAACTGCTAATTAGTTTAGCAAAACAATATTTTACTACATTTGGTCAAACTTGTAGACATAAATGGTCATCAGTTGAAGAATTTTCTCACACCGGGCCGAACAACCATGATCGGCCCGGTGTTTCCTGGTCTGTTGTCGGTAGCTGTGTGCATTTGTCTGGAATTAGATCACTAGTTGTTTTTTTTTGGGGCAATTTTCAGGTTAAAATATCTTAATGTTCTCATACTGGGAAAATAGAAGCATGGCTTATGAATATATAGGAAATTAGGCCTGAGCATGAGGTACAAGGGGGGGGGGGGGGTGCATATGGACTTATGCAAAAAGTTGTGTTGGTGAGATTCCGACTGAAGGGGGGGGGGGGTACAAATGGAATTATGCAAAATGTTGTGTTGGTGTGATTCCGACCTCAAGGGGGGGGGGGTGCAAATGGAATTATGCAAAAAGTTGTGTTGGTGTGATTCCGACTCAAGGGGGGGGGGGGGGTGCAGTTGGAAATTCCCAAGGTTGACACCCCCCCAGCGGAGACCCTCTAGCCACATCCCTGTGTGTAATTCATATAGTCCGACCAGATATTTCTAATATAATCATGTATATACATGATAAACAAAAAGTAAAATAAGCCATTACCCAGTTAGTTCAGATTCAGAAGGTGTTTATCTGCGTTGAAAAAAAGAACGGTGAATTCGATCGTAGGTATGGCGTTTTCACACACTGAAGGCCCGATAGTTTGATCAGTGTGCAGATCTGCTAAAAATATGTTCCCGCCAACAACGGTGACGTCATTTTTCGCGGGAAAATATGTTGGCAGTCCACAGCTTCACAAAAAATCCAGTAAACGATAGATCAAGAGAAAGTTGTGTATCATGGATATGGTGGTCTTGTGATTGGTGTATGTACCGTGTATGCTTATGATTGCAGACATTCTATTAATTTTGCAATGGGCACTGTTTATCAGGGACGTGGCTAGAGGGTTTCCACTAGAGGAGGGTGTCACCTATTCAGTTGACACGCGGGATTCAGGCCATTTTCAGTCGATACCAGGGCCCTGGGTTGCATGAGTCAGCATGACACGCGGGATTCAGAGGCCATTTCCATGCAGGAATTCAGGGACGTAACGACAGGGTGGTGTGTGGGTGTCTCACCCCCCCCAAATGACGACCATAATTTTCAATAGTGTTCATGACTCAAATTCCAATAGTTGTACTTATACTTATACATAGTTCCTCTCATAGCAGTTTTATTTAAATTTGTCCTGCAAGGGTAGCAATGTAATGTCAATATTACAAGTTAATACACAGTCATTTGAGTAAATACATTCCAGTAATGCTCATTAATTTACCTGAACACATATATGAAATTTAAAGCGAAGCATTTCCTTTAAGTTCAGACTGGTATATTTTACCAACCATAGATTCATGGTCACTAGTGTATTAGTAATGTCAAACTCCATATCTTTCTGAGGACAGCTTTAACAATATAACGATTCACCATGCATACTTGTTACCTTTGTGTGAGTTATAACTTGTGAATCCTTGGAATTTGAATACATGTATTTAAACTTGTATTCGTTCCTCAACCATATTCTGAATACTATCATGTATAATGTACTGCATGCACAGTGTACTCAATACATAAAACATGGATCAATACTATGTCATTCTTATTACTAGTGTCAGTATCTTTATTTACAGAGTTCGTACTCAAAAAGAAAATATAGAAACCCAAATCATTAAGCCAATATTGGAATTTGCATTACTCAAAACCAAATCCTATATAATCAGGGGGGGGGGGGGGGGGGTCGGAAAAAAAATTCAGGCATGTATGGCATTTTTTCCCTTTCGATAATTTTTTGTACCCACCCACCCCCACCGCCAATTTTTTTTCCGTTTTCGGCAGTTTTTTCCGACCATTTTTTGACACCCACCCCCCCTTTTAACACTAAAACAGAGATTTGCGGGGGGAAATTCACTGTAAACAGCTGTATATGAATTTCTGGGCATACTATTTATCATGGATGTTAACATGGACATGTAAATAGGAATGAGTCATTTTGAGGTCATTCGGCCAAAAAAACATGGCTGCCAGCGGCCATCTTGGATTTCAAAATTTGCAACAAAATACAACACGATAACTGCCTGCAGTCAGTTTACCAGTTAGAATTACATTATTTCTCTCATTCAAACTGATTCAAAGTGGGTTTGAAGCCCAACTCATTGCCAAAACACTAAAAAACAAGCAGGAAATTTTTGTTTTAGTTGCGGAAAAAATTGCTTGTTGGTGGTTTTGACCACCCACCCACCCCGGCATACGTGCCGGAAGAAATGTTTTCACCCCCCCCCCCCCCCCTGATATAATTGGAAATATTATTAGACCAAATCCTATATAGTTGGAAATTTGATGGTCTCACCCCAGTTGAAACCCCCCTAGAATCGTCTCTGTGCGGGATTCATACCACTCTGTTAATTGGAAATGTCCAGGTTCGAGATGTTCCATTTCACAGTACCTTATACTTTCAAACTGTTCTTGATGTTATACAATGTGAGGGTGATGGGTTCGTCATTCCATGGTAATAATGATGTCAAGTACATTGGAGCTAATCCACCACATAATCTAATATATATAGTCTCTCTCTGAATCTCTATAGCCATCCAATATCCGTTTCGGCATCACAGTTCTCAGAATCTACTGGGCAGATCTCACTGAAATTTGGTGTGGTCATGTATTTCGGCTATTTTCAGTATTTCTCGACTGTGTGACATCACCTTTATTTTCTACCTTATCAGAGTAATGTACGGTAACAATAAACGCTCCCATGCAATGCTGGGCACATCTGCTAGTGTTTTATAGAAATGTATCCATTAGGCCACATGTTTACGGACATTTGGGTAGTGGATACAAGAGGGGAAAAAAATACATCACCAGCCCATATCAACTATTATTAGTGAAATAGTATATGAATTGAAAAATATTTTATTTCTTCCAATAAAACAATTTAAAGGGGTACTGTACACTAAATCCAGCAATTTATGGGACCATCTCCTTTTATACTCCAGTCATAAATTAATTTTCATCATAATTACCATGTTGTTTGTATCGTTCACGGAGCACACAAATGTATTTTGCACTAATCCATGGTTCAAATTCTTTCATTTGCATATATTCTGTTGAGTATAAAAGGATATGGTCCCACATTTAGTGTACAGTACCCATTTAAATAATAGAAACGAAGGAGAAAAAACAAAAGAACAGACTGCCTTCAACTATTTTCTACGCTACATACTTTATTAGCTCAACTTTACTTTGTAAAGTTTGAGCTATTGTCATGGGTTGGCATCCATCGTCCGTCCTCCGTCCATGATGACGGTCCATCAACAATTTTCTTTGGCTCGCAATACAGGCTGCATCCCTCATCCGATCATCACCAAACTTTGTATGGATATTCAGGTTGACCTCTAGGTGGGAGCCATCAAATTTTTTCGAAACCCTGCATCCCACATTTATTGGAGAAATGTTTCTTATATTTACAGGCAATTTTAGGATCACCTCTTGACAGGAGCTATCAAATTTTAGCGATTTTCGATGAAAAACATGGCCACCGGCAGCCATCTGGAATTTTACTCTTTGCATGAATAAATCCTTTGGCACACTCTACAGACCACATCCCTCCTCTAATCACCACCAACAATCATATGGATCTTCGGGGTGACCTCTAGTTGGGAGTCATAAATTGTTTCAGAAATTTGTCAAAAACATGAATGCAAGCAGCCATATTAGATTTCATAATTGAATCCATCGGCACAGCCTGCAGCCCGCATTTATTGGAGAATTGTTTTTGAAAATTTCAGGCATGTTTAGGATCACCTCTAGATTGGAGCCATCGATTTTTTAAATTTTCGATAAAAAACTATTCCGCTGGCAGCCATCATGGATTTTACTCTTTGCATGACTAAATCCTTTGGCACAACCTACAGGCCAGATCCCTCATCCGATCGTCACCAAACTTCATAAGGATCTTCGGGGTGACCTCTAGAAAAGTGCCAATGATGTTTTCCGAAATTTGTTAAAAAAAACAATTCCACTGGCAGCCATCATAGATTGCATGACTAAATCCCTCATCCCATCCTCTCAAAACTTCATTTCTGAATTTCGTTGAAAAACATGGCCGCAGCAGCCATCTTGGATTTTACTCAGACTAAATTCTTTGGCACACACTGCAGGTCACAAATCTCATCTGATCATCACCAAGCTTTATGTGGATCTTCGGGGTGACCTCTAGATGGGAGCCATTCCGAATTTTTTTTTTAAACATGGCCGCCAGTAGCCATCTTGGATTTCAAATTTTAATCCATCGCATGCAGCTTGCATTTATTGTGGAATTGTTTTGAAAATTGACAGGCATGTTTAGGATCACCTCTAGATGGGAGCCATCAAATTTGAAATTTTGTTTATGAAAAACATGGATGCCAGCAGCCATCTTGGATTTTACTCTTGCGTGACTAAATCTTTTAGCACACCCTACAGGTCACAAATCTCATTCGATCATCACCAAACTTCATGTGGATCTTCGGAGTGACCTCTGGATGGGAGCCATCGATTATTTCCTAAATTTGTAAAAACAAAAATGGCCACCAGCAGCCATCTTGGATTTCAAATTTTAATCCAATGCATGCAGCCCGTATTTATTGGAGAATTGTTTTGAAAATTGACAGGCATGTTTAGGATCACCTCTAGATGGGAGCCATTGAAATTGAAACTTCTTGTATTATACTCTTTGCATGACTAAATCCTTTAGCACACCCTACAGACTACATCCCTCATCCGACCATCACCAAACTTTAAATGGATATTCATGGTGACTTCTAGATGGGAGCCATCATTTTTTCCCAAAATTCGTAGATCAACAATGCTGCCAGTGGCCATCATGGATTTTACTCTTTGCATGACACCTCCCTCATTCGATCGTCGCCAAACTCCATATGGATATTCGGGGTGACCTCTAGATGGGAGCCATCAATTATTTCCGAAATGTGTTAAAAACATGGCTGCCAGTGGCCATCTTGGATTTAACTCTTTGCCTGACTAAATCTTTTGGAACACCCTACAGGCCACCTCTAGATGGGAGCTATCCAATTTTTCCAAAATTTGTTAAAAAATACATGGCTGCCAGCAGTCATCTTGGATTTAAATTTTGAATCCATCTGCACACCCTGCAGCCCACAGTTATTGTTGAAATGTTTGAAATGAAAATAATTCCATCTACACAATACAAGACCTTTACCGTAACTTTTTGGCTTTCCTTCTTCTTTATCATTCTATTCATTGCTCAGCAAAAAATAAACCACTTCCCAAGTTGAGGTACAGTGTCATTGATGATTGACACTTATTCAACATGATCATAAACCAAGCAATGAGAACATTTTTGTTTGCAATATGGGAGAATGTATGATGGGTTTGTAAACGAGTCTGTTAAATTTCTGTTGCCTTTATATTAGTCACGTTATTATTACATTAGTGTTGCAATTGCTGAATATGTCCCTGTTTTAGATGTCAGTTACTACAGTAATGCCCTAAATAATTGACTCCTTAACCACAGCAGAATTATGGGTAATTTTTCAGGATTTAGTCGGAAATGTGGCTTGTTGACATTCATCGGAAAGCTCTCAGTGAGAGCTTTCCAATGAATGGTAACAAGCCATATTTCCGACTAAATCCTGAAAAATTACCCATAATTCTGCTGTGGTTAAGGAGTTGATTATTTAGGGCATTATTGTAACTTCTTTTATTACACACTTTTTCCTATACCTAGTGTTCCTGCTGTTCCATATTTACATATACCTTGTAAGTCTGTTTTTTTATTTCATGGATTCTAGGACGGGTGGCATGTAATAAACACAGAATGACACATGTGTTAACCCTTTACCCAACAGAAGGGCCCTGTGCCAATGCATTCTCTTATATATGCGAGTCGACCATAGGTCGCCTCACATATATAAGAGAATGCATTGGCTTAACACATTAGGCCAATGCATTCTCTTATATATGCGAGGCGACCTATGGTCGACTCGCATATATAAGAGAATGCATTGGCACAGGGCATAACTGTAACTATCACAATGTGGTCAAGGAGCCGGTTCCAATGATATCCATATTTGTATGGTTCTATTGAGACAGACCGAAGATATTTTAGGCTGTTGAAGCTTTATTTGGCCGTTTTGTTGGGTAAAGGGTTAACGGGTTTGTCGGTCGGCACTTGTTTCTTTGCGGAAGGATAGAACTTGAGGCTGCACCACTCATTCTATCCTTCCGTACTAGCAATCGTGCCATATCAACAAATCCATTAACAAACATGTCGTTTTGTGCATGTATTTTATTTGTGTAGCATATTGCAAAACTTACAGTACTCTTTCAATGTCTGATTTTGCGTCACTGTCATTATTAACTTCCTTATAAGTTGGTTGTTTATTGTTTGGTTTAATACAAGTAATTTCCTTTTATTTTTCAGACTTGTAATGTGATTTATTGAGATTTTGGTCCAGAGTTCTGTTTCGAGGATTTATACTTCTTGTAGTTTAATCGGTTTGTGCGTGATTGAAAGCGGCAACCATGTCGTTCGACATAAGTGATCCAGATTTTCAATATCTGGCTGTGGATCGTAAGAAAATGATCAAGGAGATGGTTGGATCGTTTGATGGAAAGAAATCATGTTGGATACCGGATGAGAAAGAGGGCTTTCTTGCTGCAGAAATAGAGAGCACCAAAGGAGAGCAAATCACCGTGAAACTCAAGAAGAACAACAATGTAAGTACAACAGACACAGCTTCTTGGGAGGATTTTGCCTTGAATAAAATCTCAACATTGAATTGTTGTTACAATATCGAACCAAATCTCAAATCAAATAATGTTGTGTTTTGCATTTTCTCTCTAGATGTTCACATTTTGACTCCTACATATAATATGGAGTATTTGTTGCCAACTTGCCATATGACCCTAGTTCGGCTAGTTATTGTAGTTTGTTGGTTTGTGAGACAAGAAATTTTGCATGCTTCTTTCCTGAAAGCAATACACATAAGATTACCTTTATTGGCACCTTTGTGCATATGTGATAGTGGATATTTTGTGTGCTTTTTAAATGCAAAACGAGGCCACGGTGCCAAATATTATCAATTTCCAAAATATTGCAATCAGCGGACGATACGGTGTCGATCTTGAATTGATTGACACATATCGTGATTGAATCGAATCTCAAATATTTGCAGGACCCTTTTGTGTTGGTTAGGTGCTCTTATACTTATATTGCTGACTTTTGATCCTGTGACAGATCAATGGATCATCATTAACCCTGCCAATTCTATATTCTTTGTCAAGTATTATGTCAACTCAACCAAGATTTGGGAGGTGTACACCCTGCTTCTTAATTCCAGGCACGCGAAGGTGTGCAAGCTCTGTTGTGCGCCTTTTATTGAGACTGCTGCTAAATTATACCAAATTTGTATGTGATTATGTTACAACCCGAAAAGATATATCCTTTATTCGTGTATATAGATTTTTGAGAGTTATATGAGGCTCACAAATTAAACACTTTCAGTAATGCCCTAAATAATCGACTCCTTAATCACAGCAGAGTTATGGGTAATTTTTCAGGATTCAGTCGGAAATATGGCTTGTTGCCATTCATCGGAAACCTCTCACTGAGAGGACAATTAGGAGAGCGGCAAAGACCCCAAATGTTTTTTATTTAATGCATATACGTCCAGAAAAGGTTTCTATATTTCACTTTGAAGGATGTGGTATAATGGATCTGATTGTGTGCAATGCTCTTTTAGCTGAAATGGCATATCTTGGCTTCTATGGACAATGTAAAGGTAATTTGTCTCCCCTCCCAACTCTGGCCGATTACTAGTCTGCAGTGACACATTCAAGCTGATGAGATCAGACTACTATGAATCGTAGGACTTTTGATAAAGACCAGTCGATCATGTGGTTTTCATCAATAACTGTCTTGGATTGTACAGTAATGCCCTAAATAATCGACTTCTTAACCACAGCATAATTATGGGTAACTTTTCACGATTTAGTCGGAAATATAGCTTGTTGCCATTCATTGGAAAGCTCTTACTGAGAGCTTTCCAATGAATGGCAACAAGCCATATTTGTGATTAAATCCTGAAAAATTACCCATAATTCTGCTGTGGTTAAGTAGTCGATTATTTAGGGCATTTCTGTAGCTGTACAGGAGTTTCGTTCAGTATTTGTTGCATTCAAGCTTGAATGTTCTTTCATATATGTTTGAGATCAAGTTGATTTTAGGGTTTGAAGTCAAATGTTAATTTTGAATATTGTTTGGAGTTTAAATGAATCAATGGTTTAATAATTATTTCTCCAGATTTTTTGTTCTAGTTGAGCTACAGTGTCATTAACAATCTTATTTTCAGACCAAAACTGTCAAAAAAGACGATGTCCAACAAATGAATCCCCCAAAATTTGAGAAAATGGAGGATATGGCAAATCTCACATACCTGAACGAGGCAGCGGTGCTGCACAATCTTAAACAGCGATATGTGGTAGGAATTATCTATGTAAGTACCAATGAACAGTCCTTACCATTTGAAAAATGCAGGCGCACTTCCAATAATGTGTCATGTTTGGAGTTTAGGTGCGTGATTATAGCCTAGTATAATTATATAGGTCGAATCGGAAATTCGAATGAGAATCACTTGGATTTTGATCAGTTATCAAATGTTCAAAAGTTATCTATGTTAGTGATGACACAACAGTATTTGAAAGAAAATACATGATTTAATCATTTCAAACATTTACAAAGAACATAACTATAAAGCCACTGGTTCTATAGAAATAAATGTCAAAATTGGTGTGCCGCATGCTAATCCGAGTCATATTTCTATAATTTGTTATATACACGTAGTTCCGGGTTGCGCCATCGGAAGTGTCCGCAGAATCGGAGACGGAATCACACTCTGACTCACTATCACTGTTAATGGAGGAACGCCGTGGCAGATCACTAGATGCCGACAACACAAATTACATGTCATACACTCATGTACATTTCTCTGTGATGTTGCCAGTGCTGCATACTTACACCCATGCAATTGGACAACAAACCATGCCATATGGGGTCAGATCGGGCACTCTTTTATAACGGTGAAACGTACACTTTGTAAAATGTACTTTTTGTTGGACAACTTTAACAACACAAATGCCACAGCATGCATTTTACGCAGGTGCAGTCAATAACGCGCCAAAACACGGCTGCTTTAGATTCCGCGTCCGTCATGGTGCGCAAGCACGATCGCACACCTCAAAAAAGAAGGACATTATCAACAAAATGTTCAATGTTTCTCCATGTAAAGCACACATGGCTTGGAATATTCGTTGAGCTAGTACTTTCTTTCGAGATCATTATCACAAGCTGGCTTTTGACTGGGGAAACTTTGTCTGCTGCAATTGGTAATGTTTAAAACAGTCTGGTTTCAATTATAACCAGCTTCAGTTGCCAATTTACAGAATAAATTTATAATAAAAAATAAAATGAAGGGTTAATTTATCATATAAAGTTATAACTATTTTCAGTGTTGACCTTGTTCAAGGAAAATCAGGACAATTGTCGCCAATTAGTAAAATCTATAATCTGGGCATACATGTGTTGAAGTCCTGTCTTGTTGTTCACCGCTGTGAAGTGCATTCTTTATTTATTAAACCCCACTCTAAGGTTAGGGGTGGTATACTGGTTCACATGCGTCTGTCGTTACGTCTGTCCATCCATCCATGCATCTGTCCATCTGAGTATATATCTCAATCATGGGGAGGTTAGCAATCAGGAGGCCTTTCAAAAGAGGAGCCAATGACATTGTTCGCATTTCTGTTCTAGACTTATCCTTCTTAATGTATATGGAAATAATGGTTTTCTGTCCGCCTATGCAGATATCTCAGCCATGGGTTATAGGATCTTGATGAACTTTGGAATGAATGTACACAAGCCTTGAAATAGGGTGTCTGTCGTTTGCAGAATGAGGTCCCCAGAGGGTGAATTTAGTGATGCTACCCTGCATAGCGGGCTAGCATCACCAAATTCACCCTCTGGGAACCTCATTCTGCTGAGGTGTAAGCAGAATGAGGTCCCCAGAGGGTGAATTTGGTGATGCTAGCCCGCTATGCGGGGTAGCATCACTAAATTCACCCTCTGGGGACCTCATTCTGCAAATGACAGACACCCTATTTCAAGGCTTGAATGTACATCTTACAATAAAATGTTAAATGGTAATGTTCGCATTCCCCCTTTTACTTGCTTTAAAATTTGAGTTCCCATGTTTCCATTTGACCCCGTGGGGGTATTAACCTCTTGTTTAACTTAGCTTATGTCATAATGCTGACGTAGACATCGAATGGAAATATGTTCAAGATTCGTCGAAATTTAAACATGGGTACATTAATACATCCATCAGTAATTGAATTTGCTAATTGGGGTCTTTAATAATTGGGTATCAGTTTTTATACCCCCTGCAACGAAGTTGTGAGGGGGGTATACTGGAATCAGCTTGTCCGTCCATGGGAACCTGTGCACCTGCGGTTATGTAGTCTGTCGGACTTTTTTGGTGGAGTTATTCCCCTTTTTCGACTGCACCTGTGATTATGACATCTGTCTGACTTTTTTTTGTGGAGTTATTCCCCTTTTTCGACTTAGAACACTTTCGCAACATGAATTATTTTGTCCGGGCTTTTATTCCTACATTTTTCAGTAATAGGTTTAGGTTAGGGTTAACCCTTTACCCAACAGAAGGGCCCTGTGCCAATGCATTCTCTTATATATGCAAGTCGACCATAGGTCGCCTCGCATATATAAGAGAATGCATTGGCTTAACACATTAAAAATTGTTAAAGAAGGTAAGAAAAAATGGTAAAAAGTGTTAAAAAAAGATTTGTTTTAGGCCAATGCATTCTCTTATATATGCGAGGCGACCTATGGTCGACTCGCATATATAAGAGAATGCATTGGCACAGGGAATAACTGTAACCATCACAATGTGGTCAAGGAACCGGTTCCAATGATATCCATATATGTATGGTTTTATTGAGACAGACCGAAGATATTTTAGGCTGTTGAAGCTTTATTTGGCCGGTTTTGGCCGTTTTGTTGGGTAAAGGGTTAAGGCTTAGGGTTGTGCACCTGCAATGGGAATCTGTTATTTTATTATTTTAACTAAATGTTTACTGACATGTTAAACATCTTAGTGTTTTAAAAACACAGGGGGTATCCTTAGTCCCATTGGGACAGTCACATCTCTAGTTGTGGCTGTTTTTGCCATTGGTTTTCAATAAATTTTGGCTACTGTTAAATTGAATCACAATAATTTTGTAATAAATATTCCTGTTTTTCAGACATATTCTGGATTATTCTGTGTGGCTATTAATCCATATCGTCGACTTCCGATCTACTCCGCCAGTATAATAAGCAAGTATAGAGGAAGAAGACGAGCTGAAATGCCTCCTCATCTCTTCTCTATTTCCGACAACGCTTACCAGAACATGCTTCAAGGTAATAACGAACACATTTATATTATCTGTATACGGTTTCCATGACCCTGTTCAGTGCGACTGAGAATCTGGTAACTAAATGTTGGTCAGTATTGGACCAGAACCCACCTGTGTTACTCTTATCTTGACATTTTGTAAACCGCCGCAAGGTAGACTACTCTGGACATCACTAGTGAAGTATCCACTATCGAAGTTCAAGACAGGGGTGCCTCTATATGTGGGACCGGGGTGCGTGCATCCACCTGCTCATATATTATGGGTATCACAAAAAAAAATAATAATAATATTCAGCTTTTGAAAGCGCTACCTGAGTTCAAGTGTGCATTAATAAACAGACAGGAAAACAACAATGACAGAAGGGTTAATATCAATGGCAATATTCATTCTATAAGCATTTGTATTCACTTTTAGATGAAAATCTATTGTTCAAAAGTACTATTATCATATTATGTCTGTGGTATACAAACCAAGACAGTTATTGATGAAAACCACATGATCGACTGGTCTTTACCAAAATTAAACCAGAGTCCTATGGTTAGTAGTAACCTGATCTCATCAGCTTGAATGTGTCCCTCTGATTAGCATTGGGGCCAGAGCTGGGGGACACAAAGTACCTTTTCATTGTCCATAGAAGGCAAGAAATATGCCATATCAGCTAAAAGAGCATTGTTACATTGTCCTATAGGAGAATACTAGGTCCATTCTAGTAGCTTACTAGTAATATAAGTTTGGTTCTTGAAAGCGCGTTAAAATGTTGAATGATTTACTGAATGATTACCATAATTGTACATCCTCGTCATTCAGTTTGTGCCAATAACTAGAAACCCAAAAAGTGCCTTTTTCTTGAAGTTGTATCCCCTTGCCTTTGGTTGCTTTCGGAGCCTTTGGTCATACTTCCACTTATAATTCTGAAGCCGCAGTGCAGATGAACTGTGAAAGTACATCAAGCAAAGAAATATCTCTAGGAAATAGAATATTCTGAACAATGGTAACTTTGAGGAAATATTTCGGGAGAGATTTATTAGTTGGAACTAACTCTAGGATGCAGCCTGGATGCTCATCTAAAAGCGCACATGCAGCTTATTTTAATTAGCAGGTCTGAGTGTGTTGGCAGGTAGTAGAATTTAATTTCTATAGGGATGCTTCAGCTTTCACACTGTTCACAGTACATACTAATAATGCCAACCATAATTTAACTTCCGATGAAACCTTCCAGAGATCTCTAAAATCACATCAACAGTCACTGATCATTAGTATGAAATAAACTACTGTCAGAGCTGTTATTGTCTAAGAAGTTAGTTATGGGAGTTAAATGAAGCATTTGCTGGCCCTTCCTCTAGTCAAGCCTGCAAATAGTGTGTCTGTCATTTGCAGAATGAGGTCCCCAGATTGTAAATTTAGTGATGCTATCCACACAGCAGGCTAGCATCACCAAATTCACCCTCTGTGGACCTCATTCTGGGTTAGGCCTCATCTTCTTGGAAGTATCTATTATAGTCTCACCAAATTCATCCTCTGGGGACCTCATTCTGATTAGGCCTCATCTTCTTGGAAGTATCTATAGTCTCAAATTAACAATGTTTTCAATTACTTTTTCCCATCTGGGAAGTTTCTATATCCCCTTATTTGCAGAAGATAAAATGCATAATCGAGGTGACTAATGGGTTAACATCAGCAACTTCAACTGAGGAACTTCAATCTGATTCTAGATCTCACATAGCAGTTGAGGTCTAAGCATAATGAGGTTCCCAGAGGGTGAATTTGGTCAGGGGCGCCGGAAGAGGGGGGGCAGAGGGGTCAGCTGACCCCCCTGCCCTTGACCAAGGGGGGCGAGCGGGGGCAGGACTTGCCCTTTTTCTGGAGACAGAAAATGCTTTTTGTGTGTTTAATCTCGTGTTTTTATAGCAAAATGTGACTTTTTTTGGTCTAAATACCACCAATTTCACAAGGAATATCAATTTTATCACAAAACGGCCATAAAAACCGACAAATACCTTTAAAATGGGGATTTTTGCCACAATGAATTTATGGTTATTTTCCCGAGTTTGCGGAGAAAATGCCCTTTTTTGCGGAAAAGTGCCCTTTTTGTAGGCTCTGCCCCCCTGCCCTTGGATGCTTCCGGCGCCCCTGAATTTGGTAATGCTAACCTGCCCGGCTTGCTTCCTCATGTGTTTCGAGCCTAGTTGCTTGTCAATCCCTTCATTTATTAATTAAATTGTATGATATACCTCCACTCTCAGAAGGGAATGGTGGTAAAATGGATTGACTGTATCTATCTTTCCATTTGTCAGTCTGCCTCACCATCTGTCCGTCCATCTGACTTGATAACTCAAACAAATAAGAATTTCAATAATTTATGGTGTACAAGTTGCTTGCCGCAGTATCTCAAATCAGGGAGCGATAACCTGAGTTATGGACCTTATGGTTTACCAATTTTTTGTGATTTTTGTCTGCCCGGCTTGATAACTTAAACAAATATGAACTATTTCAATGTTTGGTATAGAAGTTAATTGCTTGCCAAAATATCTTAAATCAGTTAACAAAGCAGGTTTGTCTCGATTTTTTGCCTGACCTTAGTTTGTAAAAAAAAAATTCGCGATATTTATCTGTCCGGCTCTTTTTATGATGGTTTTTAACCATTAATTGAATGACTGATCTTACAGAGGAGAGAATTGCAGAGGTCCCTCTTGGCGGTGGCATTGGAAATTTACAACTGGGAGTTGGTATACTAGTTGTCTGCTCTGGAGATTCCTCATACATACCGCTTTCATTGATTTGTCACAGCTTAACCCTTTGAGTGCCACGGGCCGATCTCATCGGCCCTAAACCTACAAAATAAGTCTGTTAAAGAATATAAGAATAAATTATTAAAATTGTAAAAAATTGTAAAAAAAAAAAAAAAAAAAAAAAAAAATGGTAGGCTAATGCATTCTCTTATATATGCGAGGCGACCTATGGTCGACTCGCATATATAAGAGAATGCATTGGCACAGGGTATATAGGTTGATACAAAAATCAACCTGGCACTCAAAGGGTTAAACGATCTGAGTTCAACTTATTAGACATAGAATTTCACTTATTTTGGAGTTTCCGGATGCTCGCTTGGGTTCCTACCTGGCCATTTTTGAATTTTCACGGTGGGGGTGTGCCAGCACCATGGGGGTATGCCAGCACCGTGGGGGTATGCCAGCACTGTGGGTTATGCCACCACTATGGGTTTTGCCAGCACTATGGAGGTATGCCAGGATGGTGGAGGTGTACTAATACCTTTGTGGTATGCCAACACCAGCAGTGCAAACCTATTGTTTTCATTTATTTAATTCCTTCATTTTTTCATTTGGAAATGGTTTCGTTTATTCATTCATATATCCATCTGTCTGAGAGGCATCTATACGTCTATCAATCCATCTGTCTATACATCTATCCATCCATCTGTCTATACATCTATCCATCCATCTGTCTGATAGGCATCTATACATCTACCAATCCATCTGTTTATACATCTATGTCTATACATCTACCAATCCATCTGTCTATACATCTATCCATCCATCTGTCTATATGTATATCCATCCATCTGTCTGATAGGCATCTATACATCTATCCATCCATCTGTCTGATAGGCATCTATACATCTATCAATCCATCTGTCTATACATCTATACATCTATCTGTCTATACATTGATCCATCCATCTGTCTATACATCTATACATTCATTTGTCTATACATCTATCCATCCATCTGTCTATATGTATATCCATCCATCTGTCTGATAGGCATCTATACATCTATCCATCCATCTGTCTGATAGGCATCTATACATCTATATATCCATCTGTCTATACATCGATCCATCCATCTGTCTATACATCTATCCATCCATCTGTCTGATAGGCATCTATCCATCTATACATCGATCCATCTGCCGGTTGAGATTTTGTTCACTCACATTAAAGCAAAGAACCCTCCAGCCCTCTTAATTCAGATTGTTTGGCTTTGGCAATATGCTATGGCAACCCTTTGCCGTGGAACAGTTTGCTTCAGTAAATTGCTTCTGCATTGCTGATTGCCCTAGTCAATTATGAGGGCTGACACTCATACTGGGTCAGTGGCAGAGAAGGATCCAGGGCTGTTTTGATACCTGTTACAGGTTTGGGCGCCCAAACTCGGGGGACCCAAATGTCCCCAAATTCCAAGTGGATAGTATTTATTCAAGTTGGATTTTCCATATTTTCAAGGAATTCAACAACATGTAATGCAAATCATCAACTTGCAGATGATATAGTCTATTATATAGAGCCTTTATTTGCACAATCAAGTGTCCAGTACTGAATATTTTAACATCCCAAATTCCCAATTAATATGGGGAGTCGGGGACATGCTCAAATACAGAACAGGTGTCCCCAAAAAATCTCTGGATTCTTCCCTGGTCAGTGGCTCAATAAATCTGATACATTCATGTATTCAAGCCTGCATATAGTTTGTCTGTCATCTGCAGAATGAGGTCACCAGAGGGTTCATTTAGTGATGCTTTCCTGCACAGTGGGCTAGCATAACCAAATTCACCCTCTGGGGACATCATTTTGCTTTGGTATTTTCTTCTTGGAAGTAGTCTCAAATAAACATTGTTTATAGTTACTTTTTCCCTTAATTTGCAGAAGATAAATGCATATTGAGGTAACTAATGGGCGATCATCACTAACATCAACTGGGTAACTTCAATCTGATGCTAGGTATCTCAGAGAAGTTGAGGCCTAAGCAGAATAAGGTTCCTGCCGTGCAGGACAGCGTTACTAAATTCACCCTCTGGGGACCTCATTCTGCAAATGACAGACACACTATTTGCAGACTTGCATATATTCATCCATTTTCCCATTCATACAGTGGCATATACCATCCATCCATACATCAATCTATCTATTCATCCATTGGCAATCCCGTCCATGTAATGTAACCATTAGTGTATCCATCCATCCATTATTGACCCACCTTCAACAGTGCTGGAAGCAACCAATTTGTTCATTTGATAGTTTGTTCATGGGCCAAAAAAAAAAAGACCTCTTTGTTTCCGATACCCTGCCTGGCTGAGATTTTCTTGGCTGCCTCAATTTCTTATTTCAATATTCTCCAGAAGGCTAGTCTATGCTTACCTAATAGAGTGTCAATGTGAATATTTATAATTTTTACCAATCCCAAAAGCAGAAATAAGTAGGTCATTAAGCTCAACATTGGTAAGATCATCCTGCAGACTGAATGAATTCAAGGGACAGCATCGCTTGGCTCATTTTCAATACACATTGATCTACCATATTCCATGGGAACGTGACTACACTATTATATCGCATACGACTAAAAGGCTTTAAAAAAAAAACTGTAAAAATAAAAATCTGTCTGGAAAATTATCCCAATGTTATCGGAAACAGAGAAGTCTTTTGTGTTGGCCTTACGCTAGAGCCCTCATCAGTTCATATTGTCCATTCCCATCAACTATTTATAGTCATTAGTAGTCATCAAAAAATTATAAAATAAGCAAAGATAAATGTTGAAATATTACCCTCTCAGTTTGTGAGTTACCTTTGAGACATGGTGCCATTAAATTTAATGATATACCCTTTGTGATCCGCATACTTCCTGCCATTTGCTTCATTCAGACTCCCTGATATCCCTCCATTCTTTTATCCACCCATATATCCAGACACCCATCAATCCATTCATCCATGGTTTGTTCAGTCCTTCATTCATTTGATAGCCTGTTCTTATGCTAGAGCCCTTGTCAGTTCATAATGTCAGTATTGTCCAGTAACATCTCATCCAACTACTAGTAGTCATCAAAGAATAAAAAAAAAACATAGATAAATGTTGAAATATTAGCCTCCCAGTTTGTGAGTAACCTTTGAGACATGGTGCTATTAACCCTTTACCCAACAGAAGGGCCCTGTGCCAATGCATTCTCTTATATATGCGAGTCGACCATAGGTCGCCTCGCATATATAAGAGAATGCATTGGCTTAACACATTAAAAATTATAAAATTGTTAAAGAATGTAAGAAAAAATGGTAAAAAAAGATTTTTTTAGGCCAATGCATTCTCTTATATATGCGAGGCGACCTATGGTCGACTCGCATATATAAGAGAATGCATTGGCACAGGGCATAACTGTAACTATCACAATGTGATCAAGGAGCCGGTTCCAATGATATCCATATTTGTATGGTTCTATTGAGACAGACCGAAGATATTTTAGGCTGTTGAAGCTTTATTTGGCCGGTTTTGGCCGGTTTGTTGGGTAAAGGGTTATATTGAATGAGACACCCTAGTGATTCACATACTTCCTGCCAATTGCTTCAATCAGATGCCCTGATGGGTTTACGAGCAAAGCAGGCAGATGTTCCGATTACTCAGTTTAAAATATGGAAGTAGACACAAACATCCATACATTTATCCATCCGTCCATTCACCAACCCATACATCCATCTACCCATCCATCCAGACAAAAACCCACCCACCCATCTGTCCACCCTTCTATCCATTCGTTCATCCATCCATCCATCCAGACACAAACCCACCTTCCCATCTGTCCACCCTTCCATCTATCCACCCATTCATCCATCCAGACAAAAACCCACCCACCCATCTGTCCACCCTTCCATCTATCCACCCATTCATCCATCCAGACAAAAACCCACCCACCCATCTGTCCACCCTTCCTTCTATCCACTAGGGTCCTGCGAATTGGATATTTTGATCGAATCGAATATCGAATCGAATTCACGAAATCGAATCGAATATCGAATCGAATATCGAATCGAATCATATCTGTGTGTTGCATTCTCAATTAGGTATGTTTTGTCAACGATTAGATTATTTGTGAAACGTTCTATGAACTACATGCATGAAGTTCCATCAGAACTTATGTGGCGATAAACCGTCGTTTGATATACTATTAACTTCAATTTATAATTGTCAAGAAAACAAAGCAGATTAAAACGTCCATGCGGCCATCACAACGATTAATATATTACCACTAAACGGATTATCAAACTAAAATCACACGAAATTTCTACAGTTTACATGTACATGCAAAATTGCAAATCGGCATTCGGAAACACCCGTTGTTATAAACTTGAAGACGCAACAACAGTCGCAGTGTAGCTTCTTCATGTATTGGTTGATGCTTCTTGAACAGATGTTTCCATAGATGGGTCATTGTCCCAGATGCTTGCGATTTATACACCATGTATGTTGCATTCATCACACGTGCCTGCAGCTTTATCATGTTTAAAATAAACATGAATGATGGACGACATTTTGTCCATTGTAAAAGAAAACTCTGAAACTGAAAGTCAACTTCAAAAGAGAACAGTGCCAAAATGCACTTTTCGACACCAGGAACATGTGTTGTTTACATTCTCACCCATATTACATAACGCGGAATCGAATAGACGATGGATAACGCTATCGGTAGGCCAGTCTCATAGCTATTATAATTTACCGCGTCGTCGATCCATTGGCTATCTGCTAGCTTTTGCTACCATTTTAAAGCTATATAATTCAGACGTATTTAGTCGTCCTATCGTGGCTAATTGTTGGCTATGTACAATAAGAATTATAATGTGCATATATACATAATTTTCTGGAATTAAATGCCACAAACAGCTAAGATCGACATGTGTACTTGTCCTGAAACAGCCTACTTTTAGTATACTTTAGCCTACTTTTACTCATAGTATATTCGAAATTTCGAGTTGGCAATTTCGACTCGAATTCGAATCGAATTTGACTTTCGAATCGAATCTCGAATCGAATATCGAATATTCGCAGGAGCCTACTATCCACCCATTCATCCACACACAAACCCACCGACCCATCTATCCACCCTTCCATCCATCCATCCAGAAACCCACTCGCCCATCTGTCGACTCTTCCGTCTATCCATCAATTCATCCACCTATCCATCCATACAGACACAAAGCAACCCACCCATCTGTCCACCCTTCTATCCATCCACCCATCCATCTGTCCACCCTTCCTTCTATACATCCATTCATCCACCCATCCATCTCGACACAAACCCACCCACCCATCTCCTTCTATCCATCCATCCATCCAGACACAAAGAAACCCACCCATCTGTCCACCCTTCCTTCTATACATCCATTCATCCACCCATCCATCTCGACACAAACCCACCCACCCATCTCCTTCTATCCATCCATTCACCCATCCATCCAGACACAAACCAACCTACCCATCTGTCCACCCTCCCTTCTATCCACCCATTCATCCACCTATCCATCCATTCATCCACCTATCCATCCAGACACAATCCCACCCACCCATCTATCCATCCAATCATCCATGTTTTGTTCAGTCCTTGATTCATTTGGCAGTTCTTACACAAGATCACTCATCAGTTCATAAAGTCAGTGTGATCCAGTAACATTCGCACCATCTACTTGTAGTCATTAGTAGTCATCAAAGAATTATAAAACAAACATAGATTAATGTTGAAATATTACCCTCCCAGTTTGTGAGTTACACGTTGCCATTAAATTGAATGAGACACCCAAGTGAGCGGCACACTTCCTGCTATTTGCTTCAATCAGACGCCCTGATGGGTTTATGAGCAAAGCAGGCAGATGTTTCGATTACTCAGTTTAAAACACTGAAGACTGAGAGACACAATCTGTTGATTACTTAAAGATGCCAGCTGTCGCTCACTTGGTGGTCAAACATAAGCCTGGCGTGTTCACAATGTACTTATACCAATCTCTCACCATCCTGATCGTCACCCAGCACCTCATATGTTCTCCTTAACTGTAAACTCATAAAGGCTGTTAGCACACCTGCAGCAACATTGTTAAAGACATATTATGGACTTGCTCGGGTGCGTGAAACTGATAAGTTAGTATTCAGACTCTATGCCAACTGGAGGAATGTAGCATTTTAGTAACATCGCCGAAAATCTCAAACTAATTGACCATACCACTTCATAGAAAACATTGTCTGAACTACTCTTAATTGTAAATATTTACTTCTCGATTCGGGACGCAACTATCTGCGATAAACTAACGAAAACGATTTCACCCATGAGAGTCACTACATTGAATGAATATATAAGAATGACTGTGTGTGGAAATATATTTGTAAAAATCACTACTTTGAGCAAAATTATGCTCCATTTATATTTAATCATCCTACTGGAGTGTTTCACATCACTTTAATTGTAAGAATCCTGTAGATTCCTGAAAATACATGATACATGCAATGTATCTACAACGTTACTAGCAAATAACAGCTGTACTTTAATTTTCTGTAGATCAGCCTTTAAAGGAAAACTAAACTCTGAAAGGAGTTGTTGTCCAATAATAGCAATCCCTTACAATTTAAGTTTTGCTAAATCACTTTCTTTGATCAGTACCTCGATGATGCCAGTGCCACTAACCCAGAGCATGGCGAGCTCATTCAAAATGTCGAAGGTTTTGATGTAGTCGACACCACAGCAACCACCACAACAACAACAAAAACAGCAACAACATCTTTTTCTCAATGCCCTACCACAGTCATGACTTTGCCAAACCCCTCTACCAAACATGTGCCTGTCTAAATGAAGGTGCTTCAATATCAATTGATTAGCAATGACTGCATCGTGAACTCAAGTATTCTTCTTCCTCAGCAGGCATTCTATCCTGGGCTAGCTGTTGTCATATAAACACCTCACACGCTCAGCTTGGTTAACCAGGCTGACGCAGTTGGCTGGGCTAGCCCGGTCTCATATAAACACACCCCTTAATGCAATAATCCTGCAGATTCAAGGAAACACATGAAAACATAAATCTACCCACAGTACCAGCAAATAATATCAGTACTTGATCTTTATGTAGACCAGCCATTTTAGGGAAACTGAAGTCGAAAAGGAGTTGTGGCCCAGCAATAACAATCACATACAACTTAACCCTCTCTATACTAAAGCATCATTTATGAGTAGTTATCCCATAGGAAATGTTCAGATAATAAGTTTAACCCTTTCTATACTAAATACATTTTGATGAGTAGTTATCCCTTATGAAATGTTCAGATAATAAGTTCAACAAAGTCGTTTGTTGAAATAATTATCTGAACATTTCCCGCCAATAAAAAGGACTCCTTCCAGCTGATCCTTCTGCACTTATATTATCTGTCGTCTGCTCATATCACCTGTATATCCATCCAAATCAATAGTAGACCATTCCGATGTACACCTTTATTTTTTGTCGTCTGCTCATATCACCTGTTTATCCATCCAAATCAATAGTAGACCATTCCGATGTACACTTAACTTGGTGTGAGAATCCATAGTATAGAAAGGGTTAATCTCATCAGGTTAACAAAGCTTTAATCCCATTGTCATTTCTCAGTGTTGTTGTAAATCAATATCGGCATTTGGCTGTCCAACCATTCCTTAGCTGTCATGAATTTGGTGACAGTTCATGTGATGGTGACAGCACTGCAACCATTTTCTTGGGATTTGAAGCCAATGCCGCTTTTTGTATTAAGGTATTCATTCATGCTCGCTGGTAAGACTCAGCCACTTTTCACCATTTGTGAACACTCTTGGCTACATGTATACTAGTGCTGGGACGGTTGTCCGGATAACCGGTTACGGTTCAGTTACGCGTGTCAACCGGTTGGAGGACTCCGGCCACAACCGGATAACCGTAATATTGATAATGATCGTACTATCATCGTAGTACTCCGTGTAAATGCTGCCGAAATCATTTACGGAAGTTTAAGTAACGAGAGTAAGTAATAAGAAGCCACTTATAGAAGCGATTTGGACAGTTGATTGTGTATTTATATACCCCACAACACATGCCTGTTTGATCTCCGGCGGCTTTTCTAGACATGAAACCAACAACTACACTCTTATCTGTGTCAGTCTGTGAATCACTTGCTACACATTCAATGCCAATTTCCTTTGGCGGCATTACATGACGTTCCGGCTGCACGCGCACTGCGGCATACATCAAAGCAATCAAGTCTAGACTTTTACTACGACATCAATATTATGTCTGTTTTCTTGAAACTGCCCCCCTTTGGCATTACCACCAGTTCGTATCAAAGCGATGACAGAAGACCTACAAACACGGAAATCCAACATTTGGGGACAATTAGTTGAAGATGACGAAAAAAAAAAGGAAGAAGAAATGGGTGGTATGCAAGGCCTGCCGAATGCGATTCGTTTCTTATGGATCAACATCCAATATGAAGTCGCACATTCAGATAAAACACAGGCCTACTGGGAGTGGGAAATAAAAGTATATCTAGTGATGCGTTCGATAACGTGCCCGGGATATACACAAGGGAGGAACTATATTTCATCGCTGAAGGTTTTGCAAGCAAACGTTGTTTATACGGTGCGGAACTCCCGTAAACATCGATATACTAGCGCACCACTAATATATATTATATTTTAGTTTGTATGGGCTCTAAATTTAATTAATTTAATCACATTTACAACTATTTGATCACCCCAACGGGAACGCATTGTACGACCAAGACATCGTTTGTGATCGCATGTATATCAATGTTTCCGGGACGCGTATAAACATTTGTTTTGCCGATATAGTGACCAGTGTATTCAATCTCGTACGTAGGGTAATACTGGTCACGGTTAACTGGTTATGGTTAGGTTAATGCCTGTGGTTAACCGGTTAGGAAAAAACCCCAACCGTCCCAGCACTAATGTATACGGAGTTAAAAGTTTCGGATGGAATGACTGGGCATTCAATTGCTGATAACTTGATACATTTATAAACGCTGGATGTAGATGGGACTATTTTCATCTTTATTGGTTCCCATTATGATTTATGCTCTTGACAGAAGCATGCCCGGACAACAAATGTACCAATATTCTAACGGCGAGTTGCATGAAGCTCGTGTATTATACACATGATTGTATCCAGGTCATATGCACAAACAAAGCATGTTCGTTCTTTTGTAATGAAAAGACATTTCCAGTGTATCCTCTTGTCATGTTTTTGGGTTATCGATCAGCCGTAACAGTTGGTAACACAATTATTGTCTTATAGACCAGCTCGCAGTGACCATGTGATTAATACAGAGGCATTTTCATTGACTATAAGGTCTATATAACTATCCGAGATGAAAATGCCAAAAGCGAAAAATACGACACGCAATTCATTTATAACTGAGGTTTTGGTCTGAGATACCCGGTGCTCCACAATTTATTCACGTTCTGAGATAACCGGTACCCCACAATTTTTTCACATTCTTGTAACCCAACAGCAACATTGACTCAAGAATACAAACTGCTAACTCCCTCGCCAATCTAACAGCTGAAGTTAGAAGTTGATGTCCCAATCAAACAATGACGTCCCAGCAGATCAATCTCATCCCAGCAGATCAATCACGCCCCAGATCATGACCAACTGAGGATACATTCACTGTGGAAGAATGTACAAGCTTGAGTATATGTGACCCGCCATATCAAATCCAGTCGTAAGTCGGGATTTTTTTACCCTGTGCCAATGCATTCTCTTATATATGCGAGTCGACCATAGGTCGCCTCGCATATATAAGAGAATGCATTGGCCTAACAATTTTTTACAATTTTTTCTTGTATTCTTTAACAATTTTATAATTTCACCCATACATAGCCCCAGACAAACATTAGCAGACGACACTCTTCTATATGCTTCTATATATGTGTGGGGCTCCCTGCAGGGTAATGGATGTTTTTTATGTCCTAAAAATTGTAACAAATATTTATTTAAAAAAAATGATAAAAAATTGTTAGGCCAATGCTTTCTCTTATATATGCGAGGCGACCTATGGTCGACTCGCATATATAAGAGAATGCATTGGCACAGGGTAAACAAAGCCCGACTTCCGACTGGATTTTGATATGGCGGGTCACATATGTTATTTGATTCAGGTAGAAGTAGCCCTGTTAATTTGCAGATATCTGCCAAGGCTAACAAAAAATTGCTTAGGCCAGAAAATTTCCTTGGCTAAAAAGTCAAGGATCTGCTTAAAATAATTGCATGCTCTACACATAACTTCAGTTTACAATTGAAACTGTATCATTATCAAGGCAGACTTTAGTTGGTTCTGGCATAAAATTGCTAAATATCAAGATAGTCCTTGTTATCTCAGTAGTCCTTGGCATTCAACAATGAATTTTGGCTGTCTGCAGACTTCCATGGTGTAATACTAAGATAGTGCCTCCGGCAATTTGTTTCAATTTTGCCCAAAACATTGGCAGGTTCTGAAATTTAACAGGGCTGTGGCTGTATACTACACAAGTTTCATGCATCTCAACGCTAGTGTTTTTCAGCTGCGTTCTTTTACACTGATCGAGTGCAATTGCCAGTAACATGACTCCAGTAGATATTGCTGGTTTAATATTATCAGATATGAGATCAATTGAAGCAGGCATGCAGTTATTGAGAGCCACTGACTTCCAGACAGTACACAACGGGAGACTGCATGTCTCCGTCTAATCTCATCATTGTTTTATTGAGTGGATTTGAAATTTATATGCTCCTGTTATCTTTCACAGCTTTCATGCTGAAATCATTATCTTCTGTTTAAATGTCGGAGCAATATGAAGTATACACTGTCAGAAGTATCTGCATCCAAGAGTCAATAGAAAGATTCCGCTTGGTTATGGCGTGTAACATGTAAGGATTAAGCCACCATTTTAGGAAAATGTGACCCGCCATATCAAATCCAGTCGGAAGTCGGAATTTTTTTACCCTGTGCCAATTCATTCTCTTATATATGCGAGTCGACCATAGGTCGCCTCGCATATATAAGAGAATGCATTGGCCTAACAATTTTTTATCATTTTTTTTAAATAAATGTTTCTTACAATTTTTAGGACATAAAATAAAAAGCATCCATTACCCTGCAGGGAGCCCCACACATATATAGAAGCATATAGAAGGAAGAGTGTCGTCTGCTCATGTTTGTCTGGGGCTCTGTATGGGTGAAATTATAAAATTGTTAAAGAATACAAGAACAAATTATTAAAATTGTAAAAAAATGTTAGGCCAATGCATTCTCTTATATATGCGAGGCGACCTATGGTCGACTCGCATATATAAGATAATGCATTGGCACAGGGTAAAAAAATCCCGACTTCCGAACTGGATTTGATATGGCGGGTCACAAATGTCCAATCATAAACATGGTTTATTTTGTTTGGAAGATAGCTCAGGGTTAGTTATAATAGAATATACTATAGTGATTGGTCCTTCAAATTTAAAACCCATTATAACTCAGAGGATTGCCACAAGCTCTTTTGACTTCAACTGAGTTATGCCTGTTAAAACAACATTTATTAATATTCTGCCAAAATCTTGATAAAATGTTATGTAATGAGATGTTCCCTAATTGCAGGCATTTGTTTGAGTTGTCTCATATTAATTGTACCTATCACATGATGATATATACCTTACAAGCTACACGTCAGAAGTTACAAGCGGAATCTCTCTTTAACTAAAATCTCACTCCATCAACAGGCTAAACTGGTCCTGCCATGATATACAAAAATCTCTCAAAGTCAACAGGCTAAACTGGTCCTGCCATGATATACAAAAATCTCTCAAAGTCAACAGGCTAAACTGGTCCTGCCATGATATACAAAAATCTCTCAAGTCAACAGGCTAAACTGGTCCTGCCATGATATACAAAAATCTCTCAAGTCAACAGGCTTTAAACTGGTCCTGCCATGATATACAAAAATCTCTCAAAGTCAACAGGCTTTAAACTGGTCCTGCCATGATATACAAAAATCTCTCAAAGTCAACAGGCTAAACTGGTCCTGCCATGATATACAAAAATCTCTCAAAGTCAACAGGCTAAACTGGTCCTGCCATGATATACAAAAATCTCTCAAAGTCAACAGGCTAAACTGGTCCTGCCATGATATACAAAAATCTCTCAAGTCAACAGGCTAAACTGGTCCTGCCATGATATACAAAAATCTCTCAAGTCAACAGGCTAAACTGGTCCTGCCATGATATACAAAAATCTCTCAAGTCAACAGGCTTTAAACTGGTCCTGCCATGATATACAAAAATCTCTCAAGTCAACAGGCTTTAAACTGGTCCTGCCATGATATACAAAAATCTCTCAAGTCAACAGGCTTTAAACTGGTCCTGCCATGATATACAAAAATCTCTCAAAGTCAACAGGCTTTAAACTGGTCCTGCCATGATATACAAAAATCTCTCAAAGTCAACAGGCTAAACTGGTCCTGCCATGATATACAAAAATCTCTCAAAGTCAACAGGCTAAACTGGTCCTGCCATGATATACAAAAATCTCTCAAAGTCAACAGGCTAAACTGGTCCTGCCATGATATACAAAAATCTCTCAAGTCAACAGGCTAAACTGGTCCTGCCATGATATACAAAAATCTCTCAAGTCAACAGGCTTTAAACTGGTCCTGCCATGATATACAAAAATCTCTCAAGTCAACAGGCTTTAAACTGGTCCTGCCATGATATACAAAAATCTCTCAAGTCAACAGGCTTTAAACTGGTCCTGCCATGATATACAAAAATCTCTCAAAGTCAACAGGCTTTAAACTGGTCCTGCCATGATATACAAAAATCTCTCAAAGTCAACAGGCTAAACTGGTCCTGCCATGATATACAAAAATCTCTCAAAGTCAACAGGCTAAACTGGTCCTGCCATGATATACAAAAATCTCTCAAAGTCAACAGGCTAAACTGGTCCTGCCATGATATACAAAAATCTCTCAAGTCAACAGGCTAAACTGGTCCTGCCATGATATACAAAAATCTCTCAAGTCAACAGGCTAAACTGGTCCTGCCATGATATACAAAAATCTCTCAAGTCAACAGGCTTTAAACTGGTCCTGCCATGATATACAAAAATCTCTCAAGTCAACAGGCTTTAAACTGGTCCTGCCATGATATACAAAAATCTCTCAAGTCAACAGGCTAAACTGGTCCTGCCATGATATACAAAAATCTCTCAAAGTCAACAGGCTAAACTGGTCCTGCCATGATATACAAAAATCTCTCAAGTCAACAGGCTAAACTGGTCCTGCCATGATATACAAAAATCTCTCAAGTCAACAGGCTAAACTGGTCCTGCCATGATATACAAAAATCTCTCAAAGTCAACAGGCTAAACTGGTCCTGCCATGATATACAAAAATCTCTCAAAGTCAACAGGCTAAACTGGTCCTGCCATGATATACAAAAATCTCTCAAAGTCAACAGGCTAAACTGGTCCTGCCATGATATACAAAAATCTCTCAAAGTCAACAGGCTAAACTGGTCCTGCCATGATATACAAAAATCTCTCAAAGTCAACAGGCTAAACTGGTCCTGCCATGATATACAAAAATCTCTCAAGTCAACAGGCTAAACTGGTCCTGCCATGATATACAAAAATCTCTCAAAGTCAACAGGCTAAACTGGTCCTAACATGATATACAAAAATCTCTCAAAGTCAACAGGCTAAACTGGTCCTAACATGATATACAAAAATCTCTCAAAGTCAACAGGCTAAACTGGTCCTAACATGATATACAAAAATCTCTCAAAGTCAACAGGCTAAACTGGTCCTAACATGATATCAGTGCATCCCAGCAGCGTCTCAGTATGAATTTTCTGTAGTCTACCGATGGTTATCACAGTTTTGACAAGCAGTAGTAATATACAGTAATGCTCTAATTAATCGACCTCTTAACCAAAGCAGAATTATGGGTAACTTTTCAGGATTTAGTCGGAAATATGGCTTGTTGCCATTCATCGGAAAGCTCTCGGGGAGAGCTTTCCGATGAATGGCAACAAGCCATATTTCCGACTAAATCCTGAAAAGTTACCCATAATTCTGCTTTGGTTAAGAGGTCGATTAATTAGAGCATTACTGTAGGTGGCTGCTGAAAGCCATGCCAGTTGAAATTTATTTGATAGATGAAGGGATATGAACTACATGCAATGTTTATTGATAATCAGACAAGGATGCAAATCAGATCCATAAATGCAATCTGGTAAGGTTTGTCATGTCTCAACTGCTATGGGAGACCTACGACCAGATTGAAGTTCTCCAGTTGAAGTTGGTGATGTTCATCCATTAGTCACCTCGATTATGCATTTTATCTTCTGCAAATAAAGGAATATAGAAACTTCCCGGAAGGGGAAAAATAACTAAAAACAATGTTAATTTGAGACTATAGATACTTCCTGAAAGATGATGCATAAGCAGAATGAGGTCCCCAGAGGGTGAATTTGGTGATGCTAGCCCATTGTGTAGGTTAGCATCACTAATTCACCCTCTTGGGACCTCATTCTGCAAATGACAGACACACTATTTGCAGATTTGCAGATGTTCAGTTGTGAATGATATGCTGCACAAAGCAGGAAGCTGTTTGTCTTCTTGACATTTTCAACTTTAGCTGCGTAATTAGGGATAGGGACGTAATGACATGCCTATGCAGAATATCTCCAACTGATTTCATCAACATGGCTAATTTGAATCGCCAAATTATGTATACAGTCTAGACAAATTATATTTGATCAACATCAAGGATATTTTTACCCTTTTTGCAAAAACGTACGTCATAGCGGCTTAATTACAGTTAGGCATTTCTATTAGTGATTGTGAAAATAATTGTAATAAAACAACTATATAAAATACAGTTATTGCAGTTCTTAGATTGTTTATTGCGATCTTATGCTAACCCTTTGAGTGCCAGGGGCAGATCTCATCGGCCCTAAACATACAAAATAAGTCTGTTAAAGAATATAAGAATAAATTATAAAAATTGAAAAAAAATTGTAAAAACAAAACAAAAACAAAAACAATTGTTAGGCCAATGCATTCTCTTATATACGCGAGGCGACCTATGGTTGACTCGCATATATAAGAGAATGCATTGGCACAGGGTATAAGGGTTGATACAAAAATTGACCTGGCACTCAAAGGGCTAATGGAGCGTGAGGACGTTCAGTTCAATCCATAACATAAATGGAAATTTCTATTTTTCACAAAACTGAGAGTTTAATTTATGTGAATTGTGTCATTTAGGTAAGAAATTGGGGCGGGGAATGACTATTTCCCTTGGGGCCCATATTCTTCCCTTATTGTTGGCCAAAATATCCCTGAATTATTTAATAATAGAATGAACATTAAAGAGTGACCAGATTCATAAACAATTGTAATAAGACCTTGCCCAAACCTGCATACAAGGCCCGTCCTGATTGGTCAGTAGCCTGTATTCCCATGGATACATGAATGTCGTTTCCATGGTGCAATTCTAGATATTCTGAATTATACCACAAAAACACGTGGTACAATCAGTACAATGCTGCCAACGCCTCAAACTTTCAGAATGCTCACAAATCAAACCACACGTTAATTGGTTAAAATCATGCTGTAGACGGATGAAAGGGACATAATGGCTAATAATAAAACAATTGACTAAAAAGTCATTCTTGTTCATCTCGAGTGGTTGGAGGGTTCGTAGAGTGAAATTCCGCTGTGGTTAAACTGTGTCACTGGTGACATCAGAGAGTGAAAAACTCGAGGCCATATCTGAGTGTTAAAGATGGCGAGGAAGGCAAAAAATCGAGATAAAACTCCAGAGAAAAGCTTCAACACTCAGATAACCTGCAGTATAGGTCTAGCGCTTTCGTTAATGTTTAACTTCATCAGGACATTAATGGCTACCTACTAATACTAAAGTTTATTTAAGATAGAACAAAATTAATTCTTATCTGCAAAATATTGCCAGAGAGGCAACGAAAAGGGGTTGCCGCTCAAAAGTGACTTCATGTTTGACTTTACAGTTCCAAGAGAAGAACTTTGTGTCCAGGGGCGCCGGCAGCATCCAAGGGCAGGGGGAGCAGAGCCTACAAAAAGGGCACTTTTCCGCAAAAAAGGGCATTTTCTCCGCAAACTCGGGAAAATAACCATAAATTCGATTGTGGCAAAAATCCCTATTTTAATGGTATTTGTCGGTTTTTATGGCCGTTTTGTGATAAAATTGACACACAATTAATATTCCTTGTGAAATTGGTGGTATTTGGACCAACAAAGTCACATTTTGCTATTATAAACACGAGATTAAACACACATTTATTTCTTAAATATTCAAAGTGTAAACTAACAATATTTGGATACTCCTTCACACTTGGCCCTTCCCAGAAAACTTGGCCCTTCTTGAAATTTTGCAAAAACCCTGTGCCAATGCATTCTCTTATACTGTATATGAGAGTCTCCCATAGGGAGCTTCGTATATATAAGATAATACAATGGCTAACAATATTCACCTTGACCTTTTAAGCCAGTGCATTCTCTTATATATGCAAGGCTCCCAATGCGTGACTCAGATATATAAGAGAATGCACTGGCTCATGATCTTTAATGCTGCCCCAGCGCAGCTCCCGTCATGAAAGGATTAAGCTGGGTGAGATCCAACACACTGTATCATTAGGGATAACAGCATATAGTTTTCACAATGTCCCAGATAAAACCTGAAAGGACCCAGTGGTATAACAATCTGTTAATCAGGCAAAGGCATACTCTATTGGAAACGAATGAGAAAGTGTGTCCAAAAAATAGAGTTATGACAAAACGTTGATGCCTATCGTATTGGAGCGCTGTGTGACTAGACAATACTAACTTAATGAAAGTAACGGCTTTTGATATCTAAGATGTCTAAGGATTCCAATTCCCTGTCAACATTCAGCATGGTTTATCAGTCTGTAAGGTATCAAGCTTGATTTTTATGCAGACAGGATCTTTTATCTTACTAGTCTGATGAAGTACATCTACAGTAGCAGGGCATATAGTTGTACAGTTACACATGATAAGCTAAGTGATCTCCAGATAGGCTGCACAGTAGGTGGTTATACATGCCCTTGTCTGGAGGAGATTAGACACCTTTTTTAACCCTTTGAGTGCCAGGGGCCGATCTCATCGCCCCTAAACCTACAAAATAAGTCTGTTAAAGAATATATTAAGAATAAATTATTAAAATTGTAAAAAATTGTAAAAAATTGTAAAAAAAAATAAAAAATAATAATAATTGTTAGGCCAATGCATTCTCTTATATATGCGAGGCGACCTATGGTCGACTCGCATATATAAGAGAATGCATTGGCACAGGGTATATGGGTTGATACAAAAATCGACCTGGCACTCAAAGGGTTAATTAACCCATTATTCTACCTAATTCAGACCTGAGTTTAGTGTGCATGTCATTTGCAGAATAAGGTCTCCAGAGGGTGAATTTGGTGATGCTAGCGCTATCCCGCATAGCTGGCTGGCATCACCAAATTCACCCTCTGGGCACCTCATTCTGCTTAGGCCTCATCTGAGATAGACTCAGATTGAAATTCCAAAAAGTTCCCAATATTGTGATGTACACCCATTGGGAACCTCGATTATGCAATGTGTCGCCTGCCAATTTGGGTATATATAGAGCAACTAAACTAAAAAAGAGTTAGAATCTACGTGAAGAAGTTTCTATAGAAATTTGATAAAGGAACTTTGCAGAGAAGATGAGGCCTAAGCAGAATGAGGACCCAAGAGGGTAAATTTAGTGATACTAGCCCATTATGCCCTCTGAGGACCTCATTCTGAAAATGACAGGCACTCTAAACTCAGGCTTGACTTAATTGATATTTCTATTCACTGGGAAGCATTCATCACTGAGATATACACCTACATTGTATTTGAAGACTCATTTACTCACCCTTGTCCATGTAATGGTATTTGCTGATCTTTGATATTTCTTTATAAGTACACTATATCAAAAGACAGGAAACTATGAAGCCTGCAAATAGTGTGTCGGTCATTTGCAGAATGAGGTCCCCAGAGGGTAAATTTAGTGATGCTACTCCGCACAGTGGGCTAGCATCACCAATTTCACCCTATAGAGGACCTCATTCTGCTTAGGCCTCATTTTCTGGGAAGCATCTATAGTCTCAAATTAACATTGTTTTTTCTTACCGGTACTTTTTCCCTTCTGAGAAGTTTTTATATCCCCTAATTTGCAGAAGATACAATGTAGAATGCATAATCAAGTTGATTAATGGGTGAACATCACCAACTTCAAATGGGGAATTACAATCTGATACCGGTTTCTCCATAGCAGTTGAGGCCAAAGCAGAATGAGGTTCCCAGAGGGTGAATTTGGTGATTCTAGCCCACTGTGCGGGATAGCGTCACTAAATTCACCCTCTGGGGAACTCATTCTGCAAATGACAGACTCACTGTTTGCAGGCTTGGCAACTATTAACCCTTTGAGTGCCAGGGGCCGATCTCATCGGCCCTAAACCTACAAAATAAGTCTGTTAAAGAATATAAGAATAAATTATTGTAATTGTAAAAAATTGTAAAAAAAAAAATTTGTTAGGCCAATGCATTCTCTTATATATGCGAGGCGACCTATGGTCGACTCGCATATATAAGAGAATGCATTGGCACAGGGTATATGGGTTGATACAAAAATCGACCTGGCACTCAAAGGGTTAAATGGAAGACTTATATCATTTCTCATGGAGTACTGAGTTTTTAACTATCGCTCTCCCATTTAATTGTGGTATCTTCAGTTGGTTCTTTGCATTTTGTGTATCTTACTTACTAATACCTTGGCAATGCTTTGTGTTGTTTGATAAATCAGCTTATCTACAGATATGTTCTGCATTTAATCTATTTCTCCTGCAATATATTATGTGAGGGCGGAGAGAGAGAAGTTCCTAAAATGATGTCATATTTGAGAGTTCACTGACACTAAACTCAGCAGGGGACCACATACCTTTATCTGCGAGGGCGGGAGAGACAAGTGCCTAAATTTATGCGAAGTTTGTGTGTTAATTCTCTGACACCACTCAGCGGGAGACAACATACCTTTATCATCCCATCCCTATTCCTGGCAGACCATCAGTGCTTCCAAATCACTTATATAACATCCGAATCCACTTGGAGAAAATTGTAAGATTAACAATTGCATTGACTAAGTACATGAACACATGAATAGAGCTGTTCATAATGCAAGTGTTTGACAAGGGGCAGCAGGAAATTGGTCCATTTGTCCATGCAGGTCTGAGAACTTGACGGATAAGATGCCTGTCATATGCAGAATGAGGTCCACAGAGGATGAATTTAGTGACGCTATCCCGCATAGCAGGCTAGCATCACTAAATTCAATCTCTGGGGCCTCATCTTCTCTGGAAGGTTTCTTTATCATCTAATTTCCATAGAAACTTCTTCACATAGATTCTATTTCTTTTATAGTTTAGTTTCGAAGATCTCTATATCCCCAAATTGGCAGACGACACATTGCATAATTGAGGTTCCCAAATGGGTGTACAGGTTCATCACAATATTTCAGAGTTTTCAATCAGAGTCTATGTCTCCTATAGCAGATGAGACCATGCAGAATGAGGTTCCCAGAGAGTGAATTTGGTGATGCTAGCCCTCAATGCAGGATAGCGTCACTAAATTCACCCTCTGGGGACCTCATTCTGTAAATGACAGGCACACTAAGCTTTTGTCCTTGCCGCTCCTTTACAATATGCATGTAATCATGTTATTTTTGAATATTTTGATTGTTAGCATATGTTTATAAATATTGTACAAATAAACAATGAAACAAATAAAACAAACAGTATTTAAAGAAAAAACTATGAATGTGAATACAAAATTATCATAACCTTTTGACAAGACTAGGCATAGGCATCATTAGCATATGCCATATCAGAACTTGAATCCCCCCTCATAGACATACAGGTACTATTCAAGCCTTGAAATAGTGAGCCTGTCATTTGCAGAATGAGGTTCCCAGAGGGTGAATTTAGTGATGCTACCCAGCATAAGGGGCTAGGATCACCAAATTCACCCTCTGGGAACCTTATTCTGCTGAGGTGTAAGCAGAATGAGGTCCCCAGAGGGTGAATTTGGTGATGATAGCCCGCTATGCGGGGTAGCATCACTAAATTCACCATCTGGGGACCTCATTCTGCAAATGACAGACACACTATTTCAAGGCTTGGCTGTAATATGATCATCTTGTAATTTGGCATGAAAAGTTTCATCGCAAAAAAAATAAAATTGATATATTTACACCTGGAAGCATAATTAATACATGACACATACTAGTATTTTCACAGTACTTTATGTTGTATTATAAATCTTCTCATCAAAATACAATTTGCTGGATTTAATTGTTATTACTCATTCAAGGATAGAGTAGGGCGGCGGGAAGAGACAAGTGCCTAAATTTAAGTCAGGTTTGAGAGTTAATTCTCTTGACACCACTCCATGGGAGACAACAGGCCTTTATCTCATGCCATCCCTGTTCCTGGCAGACCTTCTGTTCTACCAAGTCTCTTATATAACATATGAATCCACTTGAAGCACATTGTAAGATTAAAATTCACCCCCAATCTTGTATGACAAGTTTGATAAGTGCGTTTTACATACAAACTACCCTTAAACTACAGTGCATTGAACTTCCCGTAATATGTATTCATTAACCCTTTCATTATGGGAGCTGTGCTGGTGCGGCATTAAAGATCCTGTGCCAGTGCATTCTCTTATTGATGCAAGTCTCCCATAGGGAGCCTATATAAGAGAATGCACTGGCTTACAAGGTCAAGGTAAATATTGTTTGGCCACTTTATTCTCTTATATATGAGAGTTTCACTATGCATATATAAGAGAATGCATTGGCACAAGGTTTTTGCAAAATCATTCAGGAAGCTCCAGACATGGCACTGAGGGTTTATAATCACTTTCATCTGTTACTTTAACCCTTTCACGCCTGTAGCTTCTTGAAATTTAGCAAAAACCATGTGCGAAAGCATTCTCTTATATATGCGAGTCGCCCATAGGGTGCCTCGCATATATTCGCATATATAAGAGAATGCATTGGCCTAACAATATTTACCTTGATCTTGTAAGTCAGTGCATTCTCGTAAACATGTATATGTGAGGCTCCCTATGGGAGACTCATGTGTATATAAGAGAATGCATTGGCACATGGTCGTTAAGTTTAATGCTGCACCAGCGCAGTTCCCATCATGAAAGGGTTAAAGACATATTATGTGCTTATTGTACTACTTAAAACTCAGGGACCAGCCTATATAGAGGGTGACTTGGGAGACAGGCACCAGCCTATATAGAGGGCGACTTGGGAGACAGGCACCAGCCTATATAGAGGGCGACTTGGGAGACAGGCACCAACCTATATAGAGGGCGACTTGGAAGACAGGCACCAGCCTATATAGAGGGCGACTTGGGAGACAGGCACCAGCCTATATAGAGGGCGACTTGGGAGACAGGCACCAGCCTATATAGAGGGCGACTTGGGAGACAGGCACCAGCCTATATAGAGGGCGACTTGGGAGACAGGCACCAGCCTATATAGAGGGCGACTTGGGAGACATCTTCTCCCTAAATGTGATGCCTCTCCCTAATTTTGTCCTAAGGAAAGGTTACTTCTCTTTTATGTACCAGTAATAACGAACCAAAGCCTGACGCTTTGGGTCGAATATAGACTATATATATATCTGATTTTGTGACGTCACCAATTATTATCTAATACTACGCTGTTGTTTTGAATTTCGCAAGCGCGAATGTTGCACAGTAGATCGGTGGGCTTAAAGCATTAATGTCGTAATGCAGTGTCTGTATTGCATGGGTTTAGACTTGAAAGCGCCCAATGTTTCGAAAATTATGATATCTCTTTTTTTATGACACTTCTAAGTTTTCTGGTTATTTTTGTCCATAAACGTAACAAATTGCCCATTAGTTTATTAAGGCATCATTTAAATGGTTGCTAATATTGAAGAGCATGTTATTTTCCCAACTGAAATACACATGAAAGTGCAAATTTAATAAAAATAACGGCCAACTACAAAAATATAAAAGAAATCCAAAAACTACTGGTGGGTAGCTCTTTACAACAAGTTAGCCAAAAATATCACCTGTCTTATTTAAACTCAGACAATGCCTCAGCACAGGAAAATGAATAGATAACTATTTTGTGAGGTGTGACTCAACTAGCAGGTTGGAAGCAATGAAGGAATAGAATAAAGGTGCAATGTTTTAGTTCTAAATATCAAGCTAAATTATAATAAACATAGATAAGATGCTTTGAAAAAAAATGGAGTGATAATGATAGATATATTTATTATCGGCGGTCATTTTTCGTAACCTAACCGCAGCAACGTAACCAGCAGACTCCAAAGCATGTGTTCTAGCGATGTCGGGTTTGATCACTTCCTCAGCTCATCTAACTGTGTCTGCAGGTTTGAAAATGAATAGATAACTATTTTGTGAGGTGTGACTCAACTCAGCCTTTATCAGAAATCATATTATACATGTGCATGCATGAGTGCATCGTTAGTTATCAGTAATCACAGTACCTGTGCGATAGTGCAACGTTAATCAGTAATTAGCGTACATGTGAGAAAGTACAATGTTAACAGTAATTTGCGTACATTTGAGATAGTACAATGTGAACAGATTGTAGACGACATTAAAACCCATTTAGCAGGTCCCTTAAAGAAATCATTATTACCCATTTACGTTACAACCCATCTAAATATAAGCTTGATTTGAGTACAATTGCATTATTTTGAGATTATTTTAATAGACTTATCTTTGAATTTGAAATTCAAATTTAATTGCCTGAATGCAATGAGATTGTCTTTGTCATGTTTTAGCCAGGTTCAGGTACTTGTAGGTGTGAGTTCTGACGTGTGTTTAAATGATACGCTGTAACAGAATGAGAGAGAATTTTAAGTGTGGAGATGCATTGAAAGTTAGCAGTGCCTGGAATCGCCAGCTGGTCACCTATAAACTAGGCTCAAAGTTGCTAACTTCAGTGATCACATAAAGTGTATAATGACTGTGACCAAGAGATCTAGACCGCTCGTGCAGAGAAGTCAATTTTGTCCTTCTATATATACACCATGACTGCTACAGTATAGATATCTACGAGCGGCAGGTCACATGATTTAGTTGTGGGAATGTTTAATTATTTATCTATAAAAAAATATATAATATATAGAGGATATCTAGTGTTTTTGAGTGGATACCGAAAAATATGTCATGAGTGAGCGAGACAAATGTTTATTTTCGCGAGCGGCTTGCCGCGAGCGAAAATAAACATTGGTCGCGGTCACGATTGACGTATTTTTCGGTATCCACTAAAAAAACACTAGATATTCTTTTTATAATACGCATTTCCAAAGAAATTCACCACTTACGACGTTAAATTATATCACAATCGTCTTCAATCGATGCATAATTTTTGAAGCCATCAGCTGATCGATGCCTGTTCTCACAATGCTACTTCACCATCCGCAGAATATAAATATATAGTTCCCGTATTCTTCCCTTTATTTCCGCCATAAATATGTCGAATTTCAACATAAAATAGATTTTAATTATAACTGTATCAGTGAATATAATATAATTTAGAATATTACAATGGGTTCTTTCACTTTGACTTTCTTCAATAGTACAAACCGGAAACAGTATTTGTACTCGCAAGTGAAACGGTCGCACGCGCAATTAAGCTAGTGTGAAAGTATATTCTTCTATATCCCCTTCTGGGTGATATCGATATTTATCTAAACGCGTTTTTTTCTATAATTCAGTGTTGGGCGTTAATAAAAAATAGTATAAACACATCTATCACTCACACTTATATGAAATGTCAAAAATGAAGTGATTTTGGCAACTTGAAATGGAAGGGTGAACAACTAAATTTTTCTTCATTGCCAGAAGAGGTTTCATGAATCCCTTATCTATAGTTAAATCCCAGCTCCTTTGTTCTACCTCAACCTTCTATTTTCTGAATGTCCACTTTGTAATCTGATTGATCGTGTCACTAACGAGTCCCAACTAAGACCTCTGACTGATATCTGGTGTGGATCATTCCCTCTACAATAAACAACAATTGCATATGAACCCCACACAATTCATTTTCTTCTGGACATGGGTGTGTATGTCATTTGCATATATCAATGTGAAACTGATACCAGAATGATAGCGTACCATACAGAATGCAAGCTTTTATGACGTGATGAATTCAGAGTTTGTGTCAAAACATATTTCATGCATATACCTGTATGTGCCCAAAATATAGATAAATACGTCGATGGTCTATATTGCGTATATAAGTATACAAAATTTACTTCAAACAGCTCAAAACTCAATGATGATACATTCATATCTACTCATGTTGACTTTTGGGTTTGAACATAATTGCATAGGTGACCTACATTTGCATTTCCAGCATGCTCGGTGACACAAGTACAAAAGCTCTACTAAGATTAACAGTGTCAAGAGACATGGTTTTGTTCTCAGCCGAGAACTATTTTTAATGCAGAAAATAATTCTTATATGTCTCATTTATGGAGATTTATTTGAATTGTTCATCGGTATGAAAGTACATGTAGTTCATCATTGTATATTTCAAATCTGTGTTTTAAGTCAATTAACCCTTTCAGTGCCAAGTCCGATTTTTGTATCAACCCATATTTCCTTGATCATTAGAGCTCTTTCCATCAATGTATCACAGTATTATAATCAATAAATTTGAAAAATGATCAAGGAAATATGGGTTGATACAAAAATCGGACTTGGCACTGAAAAGGTTAATGGACTTGCGACTGGACATTCGGAAACTAGAATATCTTGACCTTCGGACTTGACCTTCTATTTCCCGAATGTCCAGTCTCTTGTTCATTAGTCCTTATGAAAGCTTTGGGCTAGCTGAACACCAATGAAGGCCTCGTCATGATCTCAGAAGATTTTTTATCACTACCTGCCTATATTAATACAATAAACAAGTGAAATAAATAGTATATATATTGGCAAATAAATGTTTGGCTAAGACCTCAAGTTGTTTTAATTTTGGAGATGATGTAGAGTTTGGCGCCTTGAACACATCTTTAATTTGTAGCGATCAGCATGAGAGATGGGGCAATTTAAGTTGATGGTAAACATTTAAAACCCATTGAACAGTTTCCTCAAAGGAAATTTTAGTTTGTTAAATATGAGGACTATATCAAACAGCCATTAGTACCCATTTTAACCTCCATCTATTACCCATTATATTATTCTTGAGATAATTCTGGGATATCTATGGAATTGGGATTGCCTCGTATTATATTATTTTGAGATAATTTCGAGATATCTCGGAATGGGGGATTGGCTTGCCATGCAGGGAGGTTGTTTTTATTAGGCGGTATGTGTAGTATATGGATGTGCATCAGCAGTTTGGAGTCTATCATTATGATTAATAGCTGATCTAATGTTACCATTAACCAGGTGGCTGGGGTAGTCAGATACTGCAATCTGATTGAGAGATTAAATTCTAGGCGAGTTTATCTACACTGCTGAATGTTTGTATATAGTACGATTCTGTGAGTTCATGTTTTTAGATGACCATTAAAATTTTAACCCTTTCTATGCTAAATGGATTCTACCACTCGTTATAAAAGTATTCATTGATATGGTCTATATTTCATTCGAAGGGGTGTTCAGGAAAAACAAGCAGACAAAAGATCATAAAAGTGCAACATTTCTGAATTGATAATTACTCATCAATGAGTATTTAGTATAGACTTGGTTAACACTCCTGGCCTTCACAAATTATGTGGGAGAAAATTGAATGCTTGTATACAAGCCTTGAAATAGTGTTTGTCATTTGCAGGTCAGCAGAGGGTGAATTTATTGATGCTATCGCACATAGCAGGCTAGCATCACCAAATTCAACCTCTGGGAACCTTGTTCCACTTAGGCCTCAACTGCTATGGGAGACCTAGGATTAGATTGAAGTTCCCCAGTTGAAGTTAGTAGTCATTATTATAGTCACCTTGATAATGAATTTTATCTTCTGCAAATTAGGGGATATACGGTAGAAACTGAACAGAAGGGAAAAAGTAACTAAAAAACATGTTAATTTGAGACTATAGATACTTCCCAGAAGATGAGGCATAAGCTGAATGAGGTTCCCAGAGCGTGAATTTGGTAATGTTAGCCTGTTGTATTCTGCAAATGACAGACACACTATTTCAAGGCTTGCTTGTGAAGAAAGATGGTGTTTTCGTCTAGCTGCACTGCTGAATGCCTTTTTATTGCACCATGTATGGTTCACATTAACCCTTTACCCAACAGAACGGCCCTGTGCCAATGCATTCTCTTATATATGTGAGTCGACCATAGGTCGCCTCGCATATATAAGAGAATGCATTGGCTTAACACATTAAAAATTATAAAATTGTTAAAGAATGTAAGAAAAAATGGTAAAAAGTGTTTTTTAGGCCAATGCATTCTCTTATATATGCGAGGCGACCTATGGTCGACTCGCATATATAAGAGAATGCATTGGCACAGGGCATAACTGTAACCATCACAATGTGGTCAATGAGCCGGTTCCAATGATATCCATATGTGTATGGTTTTATTGAGACAGACCCAAGATATTTTAGGCTGTTGAAGCTTTATTTGGCCGGTTTTTGGCCGTTTTGTTGGGTAAAGGGTTAATCATAATGATAGGCTCCAAACTGCTGATGTACATTCATATACTACACATACCGCTTAATAAAAAATAACCTCTCTGCATGGTGAGCCAATCCCCATTCAGTGATATCTCAAAACTCTCAAAATAAATATAATATCAGGCAATCCCATAGATATCCCGGACTTATCTAATGTTTATTAGAATGAGGTTAAAATGGATAACTGGCTGTTTGATTGAGTCATCATATTTAGCAAATTAAAATTTCCTTTGAGGAAACTGGTCAGTGGGTTTTAATGGTACACATAACACTGATGTCCGGATCAACCATCAGTCGTTGTCCATCAGTCTGTCTGTAGACACAAGATATCAGATGCGATTACTCAAGTATGTTTTATCCAATCGTATTCATATTTTATGCGTAGGTTTATGGTGCACACCTCACTTGTATAGTTTTTTCTTATGTCAATCAGTTGATCAGTTTGGAAAATATTAACCCCTTCCACTCATCACATGACCTTGCAAGACCGATGCAATTGTGTAGCCGTAACATGTGTTTCAGATTTATGGAGGCACCATCTCTGTATGAGTGTTCATTGCTTCAAATGTGCTTGCTTCAATGAGCATGAACAAATTCTCATTTCTTATCGATATGGCCATTCATCGATCAGAATGGCAAATTGAGATGTCCCTCAACTCAGATAAAGCTTGAAAATCAGTCCAGATATTCGCCCATGTCTGGGTTCGAACCCGTGCCAACCTCGTCTAGCCCAGACCGCGATGATCTTATCCATGACCTAACCACCTGGCTATAGGAAGCCCTTTCACTGAGAGTTGGGAAGCGTATCAGTCTGAAGATGGGTTCAAATATTGAGACAGAACTGATAATGCTGACATCAGATCCATCATCCCTCTGTCTGTCCATTTCTCATGGTTAAAATACCCAGATCTGTGCTGGGTAAACACAGTCTGTGGATGAACCATGCATTTTGTTGCATGAATGACATTCATTTCCAATTAAGACGTGACCCGCCATATCAAATCCAGTCGGAATTCGGGATTTTTTTACCCTGTGCCAATGCATTCTCTTATATATGCGAGTCGACCATTGGTCGCCTCTCATATATAAGAGAATACATTGGCCTAACAATTTTTTACAATTTTAATAATTTTTTCTTGTATTCTTTAACAATTTTATAATTTCACCCATACAGAGCCCCAGACAAACATGAACAGACAGCACTCTTCTATATGCTTCTATATATGTGTGGGGCTCCCTGCAGGGTAATGGATGTTTTTTATTTTATGTCCTAAAAATTTAAAAAAACATTTATTTAAAAAAAATGATAAAAAATTGTTAGGCCAATGCATTCTCTTATATATGCGAGGCGACCTATGGTCGACTCGCATATATAAGAGAATGCATTGGCACAGGGTAAAAAAATCCCGACTTCCGACTGGATTTGATATGGCGGGTCACATATTGTGGACTTATTTAGTTGAATAAAACCTTATAGTAACAAAAGACGATCCCTATTGGAAGAATGTAGCAATGAATTAAGATTGTCAAAAAATCCAACCATATCAACTGTACCATTTCAAAGAAATCAAAGTTTGAACAACACACAAATGTACATATTTAATACTTTATTCAGGACTCATTATTGGGCGTAAACATTATGACAATTTATTGCACCAATAGTAATCCTGTCTTGTAATTCGTTTATAACAATACTGTTTTCTGACTATTTGGAAATAATATTTATGAAAATAACTTATTTTGGCATGATTATTCGTTATTCTGTTTGGAACACTTCAGCGGAGTGTTTCACATGACTTTAACATCTACAGTAATGCTCTAAGTAATCGACTTCTTAACCACAGCAGAATTATGGGTAACTTTTCTGAAAAGTTACCCATAATTCTGCTGTGGTTAAGAAGTTGATTACTTAGAGCATTACTGTAGTTCGGGTTTGTTAAAATTTCTATAGTTAACTTCAATTGATACAAATAAAAACCCCAGTGCATCCTGTGCATCTGGGAGCCACCTTAAGAATTTGTATCGTTACTTCTTTCTATATATGTGGCTATTCATCGCAAACAGTCTGTGTAAACGTACACTCAGTGTCATACTGACATACTGAGTCTATCATAGTCTCGTCTATATGTCATTTCTTGGAAATGTGCGGGCTTCCCCCAAATTATGTCACATTGTGTTTATACGTTAATCGTTTCGATTGGACGCTTTTGTCTTTTAACTACTAATAGTGTGTTCCGATTGGTGCTACTGACATGCAATCACATGGTTTAGAAAGTCTATGCAGGTAATCATACCCACTATTTTGTATATATGTGGGTCAGTAGTTAACTGAGCCTGCATCTAAAACTACTTGAAGGCTTTGTGAAATTCGGAAATATTACGCTTGAAATCATTGTATAAGAAACTCGCTAATCAAAATTCTCAAAATTGTTAGTTTAGAAAAATGGGTGTTCCATTCATTCTGATAATTGAACATCTGAATGTTCTTACTGCTGTCTATTTATTAACCCAGTACCTTTTTCTCTTCCACAGACAGAGAGAATCAGTCCATGCTCATCACGTGAGTTATTAGTAAAGCTTGCAACTCATTTTGATAAAATCGTTAAGGTACCTTGTCAGACACATCCAGGGTTCATGCTGTCATAGGCAGATGGCCAATTTGTTTTCAAAAATGGCCAAAAAAATTTCATTTGACCAAACTTTTTTCCAAAGTTTTATGTACATTAAAATTGGAAATCTAATTCAAAAACCCAAATTGATTTTGTAACGAGAATGAATCAAATTTATAGTATGATGATCTGCTGATTCATTAGGTGATACAACTTAAAGGGTAACAAAAGGCACTAATGGTAGTGCACTATCAAACGTTATAATAAAACAGTAATGAGGACTAACACTAATGAATCCTTTGTCTGTCATAAGGCTGAATGTTAGATGGTGGGTAGTGGTATAATCAGATATGTTGTCAAGTAACAATGGTGGGATTAAAGAAGTCTGAAAACAGTAATTGAAGATATGGTCATAATTATGTAGAATGTTAGATGTTAAATAAAAAAAAAAAAATCATTATTTGTGAGACCAGAAAATGAGGATTTAATTTGGCCAAAGTTTTTTGAACCCTTTCATGACGGGAGCTGCGCTGATGCAGCATTAAATATACTGTGTCAGTGCATTATCTTATATATGTGAGTCTCCCATAGGGATCCTCGCATATATGAGAGAATGCACTGGCTAACAAGGTGAAGGTAAATATTGTTAGGACAATGTATTCTCTTATATATGTGAGGATCCCTATGGGAGACTAGACTTGCATATATAAGAGAATGCATTGGCACAGGGATTTCGCAAAATGTCAGGAAGCTGCAGTCATGGAAGGGTTAATTTGGCCAAAACTAATCAGAATTGGCCAAAAAATTGGCCAAAAGATATTTCAGGCAGGCAATTGAACACTGGACACATCCCCATGTTTGTATCTGTAGCCAAAAATCCATCATTATGTTTCAGTAGACTTGTCAGACACATCCATGTTTGTGTACAGTAATGCCCTAAATAATCGACTCCTTAACCACAGCAGAATTATGGGTAATTTTTCAGGATTTAGTTGGAAATCCTGAAAAATTACCCATAATTCTGCTGTGGTTAAGGAGTTGATTATTTATGGCATTACAGTATAGACATGGAAAAGGGTTTGGCCTACAGTATAGAGATATTATCATGACCCTTCCTGTGTGAGAATAAAGCTATCAAATATTTTATTTATCTCAAACATGAAAATAATATTTGATAGAGATGTCACTACCAAGCCTTGAAATAGCGTGTCTGTCATTTGCAGAATGAGGTCCCCAGAGGGTGAATTTAGTGATGCTATCCCGCATATCGGGCTAGCATCACCAAATTCACCCTCTGGGGGACCTCATTCTGCTTACACCTCAGCAGAATGAGATTCCCAGAGGGTGAATTTGGTGATGCTAGCCCGCTATGCGGGATAGCATCACTAAATTCACCCTCTGGGAACCTCATTCTGCAAATGACAGACACAATATTTCAAGGCTTGGTCACTACAAAATTGACCTGAAACATTAACCTTCGTATAGTGGTGAGTCTGGTGCTGGAAAGACTGAGAATACTAAGAAAGTTATTCAATACTTCGCTCACGTCGCTGCGGCAACTGCGGGCCAACAAAAAGAGGAAGAATCGAAGATCGTAAGTCGCGATGTGTTTGTGTGGTGGCTTGATATATAAACTCGTGTAACTTTGGATGTTTTTTGGGTGGGCTTGTCATATAAGCTGGAACCCATGATGTGTTTTGTTTTGCTGCTTGACATATAACCTTAAAGTGTCTGTGTTTTGTGTGACAGCTTGTCATATATCTACTAAATCACAATGTGTTTTTTGTTGCAGCTTAACATATATAACCTGTTTTGTTCTTTTGAAATCTGCATGAACACTCTTATTCTTTAAGCTCATAGTTCAGTTTTTGAGAGAGGGAAATAAGCTATTGATGGTCAGCCTAGTGTTAAAATAGTCTACGTCAGCTCAATTATTAAATAAGTTTACCATGAAATCAACCAGATTATAGTTTAGCAACGGAAGCCTAAGTGTCTTAGTAAAGCGTAGGTCGGTATGAATTGCCGTAAGTAAATTGCTTGTTAAGTATGATAACCTAGGTAATTACGTATTACCAAATACGTAATTATCTAAGTATCATACTTAACAAGCAATTTACTTACGACAATTCTTACTGACCTACACTTTACTAAGACAGTTTGGCTTCCGTTGTTAAACTATAATCTTGTAATCAATAACCCCCACATATGGCTACATACATTACACCCACATCATCCTCCAGCGATGTATGGCTCACCTCAGAAACAGAAGTCGAACAATCTTGACAAAGGTGAACTAACACAAATACAACTAACCATTCCCGCCCAGACACACGATAAACTTCCTCATGTGAAGGCCAATATCCCCCAAAACAAATTAGGCTACCTTTATACAAAGCCACCATAAATGAAGGCGAACACAACATCTGTGATCTCTCATACCATGTCATACAAGTCTCATATACTGACCCATATATCAAGATCGACACCATCGAAACACAGAATATAACTGGATGTTCCTACTAAGGACATTATATCCAGATGGCACGAACAGGTCAGACACCTTATGGTGAATAGTATTAATCACATGAAATCAACCAGTTGTTTAACCCTTTACCCAACAAACCGGCCAAAACCGGCCAAATAAAGCTGCAACAGCCTAAATTATCTTGGGTCTGTCTCAATAAAACCATACAAATATGGATATCATTGGAACCGGCTCATTGACCACATTCTGATAGTTACAGTTATGCCCTGTGCCAATGCATTCTCTTATATATGCGAGTCGACCATAGGTCGCCTCGCATATATAAGAGAATGCATTGGCCTAAGAAAAATCTTTTTTTTAACACTTTTTACCATTTTTTCTTACATTCTTTAACAATTTTATAATTTTTAATGTGTTAAGCCAATGCATTCTCTTATATATGCGAGGCGACCTATGGTCAACTCGCATATATAAGAGAATGCATTGGCACAGGGCCCTTCTGTTGGGTAAAGGGTTAATCGAAACAAATCTTATATGTGGCCTACTAATAGCCCAAAACAATAATTTGATGGCATATTTTTTTCTCAAGCTGTACCAACATTGGTGACCATTTCAACCTTAGTGACGATGCCAATAGTTAATATTATGGCTTGTTGGAGATATATATTCCTTCACTGGTGGTAATTTCGATGAAATCACATATTAAAATGTGTGAAATAAACTACAACCATATTTACTGGGAGATGTCTCTAAATGCTCTAGATCTACATTGTATATATGGATCTCATATATTGATGGATGTCTGCATGTTGCATTGATGCTTTAAATTGTTATTGCAAAATTTGCTTCTTGCTCATTGAGATAATACACTCACAAATCCCTTGCCAGATGTAAATGTTGGTACTTTATGGTTAATTGGTTGAATACCAAAATGTATAAAATCTTCAATTACTAACTTTCAGAAATAGAGTATTTGTAGTACAGTTGTTCATCTAGATGCCGATGTATCAGAAGATCTATATAAATGTATATAAATTGACAGGCATGTGGATATTTGGAGGTATGCACTTGGATTTTTTTTTGTGTTAATTGTGCATTTGAGAATATGAATGTTTGAAAGTACCAAGCACCTGAATCTATGCCCACCTGGGAACTTCATAACATCATAAAAATAATGCAGGTATTACATCTCTCAGTCAACCCTTTTTATACTAAAGAATATCATTGGTGAGTAGTTATCCCATAGGAAATGTTCAGACAATAAGTTCAACAAACGACCTTAGTTATCTAAATTTCCCTCAATAAATAGGCTCCTTCTGCACTTCTGCACTTTGTCTACTTTGATCACCTTTATAATTACATCGCTCCAAATGAATAATTGACCATTCCAATGTATACTTTTATAACTGAATGGGAGAATCCATTTAGTATAGAAAGGGTTAATTAATACCTGTTCCTTAATATTAAATGTTAGGTGACTTTTTATGGGTGGGAGAAAATATATGAACGTAAACGATGCAAAGTGAAATTGGCTCACAACAGTCACCTAAGTCATGTAATCTCGAGCTGGGACCTTTACTTACTGTCAAATACATTATAAAGAAATAGGTATTAACTGAGAAATATATTACCTCCGTTATTTATTTCGATGTCAATTATAACTTCAAAAAGTTGCTTAATTGGAATACACTGGGACTCAATGATTCCTTTAATATCAGATCTAGTATGACTTCCATGGAATTTTATTGTATGCCGATTCTTCTCTAATGACTTCTAACAACTCATGAGTTCACTGTTTAACTAATAATTTTCTATTAATTAGTGATGATGATTACTATTACGAACTATATGTCATCAGCTGGTCATTTAAATTATCATCCACAATATTAATGCTACTTGTATATGCACGATAGTTGTGATTTGTGTATCTAACAACAGTAATAATATTAATTAATTATTAATTACTATTAATTATCATTTCTCAACAGTGGTGAATCCGGAGCTGGAAAAACCGAAAACACTAAAAAAGTGATAATGTATTTCGCAAGTGTAGCTGCTGGGCAAATGGCCGGTCCTGCCAAGGATGACACTGTTGTCAAGAAGGTACAATCGAGTGATCGCATGGCCTTCACATTTCCCCGAGTCCTTCACTCCTATACGGGTTCATTCTAGTGTTTTTTGGAAACATTGATTACCTTGCATGCATTTCCATTAATTGGTCAAATTCTCCCCAGTGTGATTTCCTTTCTGCGTGAAACCAAGAAATATATTGATTATAAAATCACCAGGATACAATGGTTCGGAATCCCTCACTTGATCATGATGATCAATCATGTTAACCTCTTCGCTGCTATGACGTCCATAAGTATTATAGACGTAAAAGTGCAAGTCGTGTTCTATATGGTCCGTAGGTACTATGGACCTACTTCAGCACACTAGCAGTAGGCCATTATTCATAACTGGAATTCAGATATTGGTGCATCGGAACAGCTGTATCTCAAAATTTCAAACAGTGTATGATGTTCCATGATTGTGAATGATAAGAGCCTTTCAACTTTCCCATTATATTTTTCAACTGGAAAATGGCAATAATGTCAACAGCCCAGCATATGATGTCATAACGTCATTTAGCAGCGAAGAGGTTAATTATAACCCCCTGTAAGGAAGTTATGAGGGGGGGTATATAGGAATCAGCTTGTCTAGCTTGTCATCCATGGGCACAACAGCAGGTCCCGAAAACAAAAATTTACTCCATCCCCAATAATACTTAATCCTATAGGATTACGTATTATTTGGGGTTGGGTAAATTTTTCGTTTTGGGGACATGTGGTCGCAACATTGTCCAAGCTTGTATTCCTACATTTTTCATTAATTTAAAAAAAAAACTAGGTACATATAATTAGTACTATGTGAATTTGTGCACCTGCAATTAGGAGGTCCATCCGACTTTATTATTAGAGTTATCCTTCTTTTTCGACTTTGCAACATGTATAAATGTGTCCTTAGCTTACCTTATACCTTATACCTTATGATACCTTATGCTGTTAGTGGACGCTGCCTTCTGCCACTATGTCCACGTCTTCTATGTCTGGCTCTCCGAATTCACCAAATTCAGGCCCTATGTTGTTAAGTCTATCTAACGCCCGACTCGTCTGTGAACTTGTCAAACCCAATTTTGCTTTGAAATCAAGCTTGTATTCCTATGTTTCCCAGTCAATTTGTTTTTAACTTAGCCAGATATTTACCACTATGTCAGTGAACCTGTGCACCAACGATTAAGAGCTCAATTATAGCTTGCATAATTTTGTCCGAGCTTGTATTCCTTGTGTTTTTTTTTCGAAAAACAAATATGTTAACCCTTTCAGTGCTTTTAGAGCTCTTTCCATAAATGTATCACATTATTATAATCAATAAATTTGAAAAATGACCAAGGAAATATGGGTTGATACAAAAATCGGACTTGGCACTGATAGGGTTAATATGGCCTAAACATGGTTAAACATGTAGCGCAATTGCACTGTGGGGACAGTCCCACCTCTAGTCAATCATCACCCTCGTTGAAATTACTATTCGTTGTTTCAAAGTCCAGTCAAATTCAAATTCCAATAAAATATCGACATCGAATCGAATATCAAATATTCGCTAGGTATAATCTGTTCAGGAATCTAGTGTTAATACTTAGCATATTTAGGTGCCCCAGGAAACAATACTTATTTCTAAATCTGTATAGAACTAGAGGGAAAATATGCTGAATTGACTTGCAGCTTTTAGAAATTATGCTGTTTGATTGAAGAGAAAGTGAACATTGCCAGAATTTAAATTCATTCAATGTACTCTTACTGGTACACAGCATCACTGGCATTGTTAAAATTCTCGGAACTTTCTTAATTATAGAAATCTTATCATTTGGAAAGCTTTAAATACTTTGGCTGTGCACCCAGGTGATTCATTTTACCTCATTACTACTCCCCTAATGATAAGCGAATTAGTTCTTCCGCTCATTAAAGTTAACCCAGTGACCAGCCAAGAGGTTTCAAACTGGGAGAAGTCACTTCTCCCTGGATTCAATTTACACCCTACATCACCTTACAATGAACGAATAAGTATCATGCAACACAAGAGCCCATTTATAAAACCATTATAGTGAGTAAGAACAGCATTATAACCCGTAAATATACTTTAAATATGATGTTGGAAGATATGCATACAGATTATATGAGAGAGAAGTCACTTCTCCCTGGATTCAATTTACACCCTACATCACCTTACAATGATCGAATAAGTATCATGCAACACGAGAGCCCATTTACAAAACCATTATAGTGAGTAAGAACACCATTATAACCCGTAAATATACTTTACCCAACATAACGGCCCTGTGCCAATGCATTCTCTTATATATGCGAGTCGACCATAGGTCGCCTCGCATATATAAGAGAATGCATTGGCTTAACACATATTAAAAATGATAAAATTGTCAAAGAATGTAAGAAAAATGGTAAAAAGTGTTAAAAAAGATTTTTTTTGGGCCAATGCATTCTCTTATATATGCGAGGCGACCTATAGTCGACTCGCATATATAAGAGAATGCATTGGCACAGGGCATAACTGTAACCATCACAATGTGGTCAATGAGCCGGTTCCAATGATATCCATATTTGTATGGTGTTATTGAGACAGACCGAAGATATTTTAGGCTGTTGAAGCTTTATTTGGGTGTTTTTGGCCGGTTTGTTGGGTAAAGGGTTAAATATGATGTTGGAAGATATGCATACTGGTATATGAGAGAGAAGTCACTTCTCCCTGGTACAGAAATAGGGAGAAGTAGCACATTTAGGGAGAAGATGTTTCACAAGTCTCCCTCTAGGCTGGTCCCTCTCCCAAGTCTCCCTCTAGGCTGGTCCCTCTCCCAAGTCTCCCTCTAGGCTGGTCCTCTCACAAGTCTCCCTCTAGGCTGGTCTCTCATGTGGATGGTTCATAATTTTGTCATACACAGGGATATCTCTTGCTTCTATGGGAGCTATATATTTAATAAATAGAGCAGACTTGGAGTTGAAATATGAAACTGACAATAATGACAATATAACCATAACAAATTCAATTAACAAATTCAAACAATGTCGTCGTCACTTTAAGAAAACATTGCGGACTTCATAATTAGCCTACACAAACACGACACTAAATCAATCAAATTAAGTTGGGGACCTCATAATTAGCCTAAATAAACACTATATCAATAAAATTAAGCTGACTTCACGCGGGGCCGACTTCTCCAGATACCATAGTTCCCAGTGGGGTGGCTGTAGTTCACGACACAAAGCAGAGTAAACTATACCCACCCCACTGGGCACGATACCTACGTAGTTAATGCAGAGTAAACTATACCCACCCCACTGGGCACGATACCTACGTAGTTAATGCAGAGTAAACTATACCCACCCCACTGGGCACGATACCTACGTAGTTAATGACAAGACATGCTCTATTTATTATATTTCACCTTGTAGCATGTACACTATATAACTGTATCACACCAATACCAACTGCTGGACAATTCAAATACCATTCATAAGACGTTAATAGAAATCATATACAACTTGTTTTACTGCAAACAATTATGATTACCCACTTACCGATAAACAGTTTAAGAGAAATATAATCGTCGCAAAATATTTAGGTTTTGTTTTGAATGCACCAAAACCTGAAACTGTACCACAATGTGAATCTAACCTAATGTTGCCTCTTCTTAAGTTGACGTCATTCCTATGTAAAAAATGTTGACAGTAATGTTTTAATTTCATTTGGACATGCTTTAGTAAATTAATTGGTGGACACATTTATGTATATAATGTTCTCGAGATTGTTCATTTCTTTTTGCATGCAAGTTTGGTTTAGTAGAGTGCTAAATTTAGCATGATACTATGCAAGTACAGTAGGGTGTTAAATTTAGCACAACACTACACCATATAGAACAGAGCTCTCGTCCAATAAGAAAGAATCATTTCTGATGTGAAATAGTTTCTAATATTGATGGTTTTAGGTAGATGTTAAAGTTATATTCAGAAAACATATTTATTAACCCTTTACCCAACAGAAGGGCCCTGTGCCAATGCATTCTCTTATATATGCGAGCCGACCATAGGTCGACTCGCATATATAAGAGAATGCATTGGCTTAACACATTAAAAATTTTAAAATTGTTAAAGAATGTAAGAAAAAATGGTAAAAAGTGTTAAAAAAAGATTTTTTTTAGGCCAATGCATTCTCTTATATATGCGAGGCGACCTATGGTCGACTCGCATATATAAGAGAATGCATTGGCACAGGGCATAACTGTAACTATCACAATGTGGTCAAGGAGCCGGTTCCAATGATATCCATATTTGTATGGTTCTATTGAGACAGACCGAAGATATTTTAGGCTGTTGCAGCTTTATTTGGCCGGCTTTGGCCGGTTTGTTGGGTAAAGGGTTTTAAACCCATGTTTTTCTTCAGATGCTAGTTTTATTCCATATTTTTTTAAATTCTACATGGTTTGACATTCAAATATTTGTAACGTAACATCACATTGCTGTATATGATTGGTTTGCTTCAATCAGGATTTGAGAACATTTATAGTTCAATTTTGACGACTCACATGAACCCTATACCTCACTCAAGCCTGAGTTTCGTGTGCCTGTCATTTGCAGAATGAGGTCCCTAGAGGTTGAATTTAGTGACGCTATCCTGCACAGCGGGATAGCATCACCAAATTCACCCTCTGGGGACCTCATTCTGCATGGCCTCATCTTCTACATGTATGGGAGACATAGACTCAAATTTAAGTTCCCAAATGGTGACTATTGTGATGTACACCCATTGGGAATCTCTATTATGCAATGGGTCGTCTGCCAATTTGGGGATATAGAGACACTAAACCAAAAAAGAAATAGAATCTTTGTGAAGATGTTTCTATAGAAATTTGATAATAAAGAAACTTTCCAGAGAAGATGAGGCCTAAGCAGAATGAGGTCCCCAGAGGGTGAATTTGGTGATGATAGCCCGCTATGATGGGTAGGATCACTATATTCACCCTCTGGGGACCTCATTCTGCAAATGACAGGCACACTAAACTCAGGCTTAACCTCACTTTCTAATAACCCTAAATTCAGAACTTATTAGCAAATAAATCTCAACCTGTGTTTTTCAGTAACTACGAAAAATAATGAAATTGCAAACATTTAAAAAATATTTATACTATGCTAATAACTCGTCATAAGATCATATTGAAATATGTGAACACTCAACAGGGTAGTACATTAGAAGATCAAATAGTCCAAGCCAATCCCGTGCTCGAAGCTTATGGTAACGCCAAGACAACAAGGAACAATAACTCTTCCAGATTTGTGAGTACGGAGTGGCATTGACCCCGCCCTCTATGAGTGAAGTGTGACCTTGAACCTCTTCCCGTTTGATTAGTTTATCTCCCTGCGATTTGAACCATTCCTTATTTTACTTTCTTCATGTCAAAGATTTCCTTTCCAAGAGTGAATATACCCTGCATCTTATACTTCACCTACAGTAATGCTCTAAGTAATCAACTCCTTAACCACAGCAGAATTATGGGTAACTTTTCAGGATTTAGTCGGAGATATGGCTCGTTGCCATTCATCGGAAAGCTCTCCCTGAGAGCTTTCCGATGAATGACAACAAACCATATTTCCGACTAAATCCTGAAAAGTTACCCATAATTCTGCTGTGGTTAAGGAGTCGATTACTAAGAGCATTACTGAGTGTACACTCAGATCCTCTGACATCATCATTGACCTTTGCTGGACCTTCACATCAAGTCCGAGTCAGTCTTGAGGACCAAATAGTCCAAGCTAACCCTGTGTTGGAGGCTTATGGGAATGCTAATACAATTCGGAACAATAATTCTTCCAGATTTTTAAGTTTTCATTAGGTTTCTTTGGTAATGCATTACCATAGAAATATTCCCCATATTACAATTACCAACATGGACAGTTACATCCTATGTAACTGAATAATTGTTCTGAATAATTGTTGAATACAAGAAAGCAAAGTGTTCAAAGACGCCCCATTGAATTTCACACAAGATTAATAAAATTTTCAAAACTAATTTTACAAAAATTACTTAAAATAAATGTAATTCATATTACAAGTGTCTCAAAGATTTTTGGAGCCAAATTACAGTATAAATGCCCGAAGTATATGACCCTTTAACAACAGCAGAATTATGGGAAATTTTTCATTATTGAGTCGGAAATATGGCTTGTTGCCATTCATCGGAAAGCTCTCACCGATCATTCTGCTGTGGTTTAGGGGTTGATTATTTAGGACATTATTGTAATAGTTGTATAGTATCAAGTCAGACCTGGTATCTTTAACATTGTCAATAACATTCTTCAAAAATGAATAGGAAATTCACCACCATTGGAAAGCTTTAACGTGAAGTCACCCTATTCTGTTACATCTGTGATGATAAATGACGTTAGGATTTCTAAGAACCTGCTTGCAGTAGTTTGATTGTGTTATTTTTTCTTTTCCCCAATTGAATTACTTGATAAATTGTTTATTGTTTGCTTCATTTAATTTTATTCCAGATGCTGTCTGTATTCAAACAGTTTTATTTCCTACCACTTTCAGATGTGGCAAGAGATTAAATGTGATGAAATTTTCCATGCTTGAAATATGATTTGTCAACTTTATTGAGTCATGTACTGAGATGGATAGCTTTTACATGAAATGAGTTCATTTAGGCGAAGATTTATAGTTATTACAAAATAAACGGTCTTACAACTGGACCGATATCAGCGACATAATCTTATAGAGTTTAAAGAGTTAACATGTAATAATTTGATGTATGAATTCTTCTAATTTTTTAAATATAAAAGAATTCCATTGAAAATTATATGATTTAAAAAAAAAATTATTTTATGAAATCATACTAAATATGTCTTTTATTAAGTTATGATACCCATACACCAAATGCTCATCTGTGTATGTTGTTATATGCAGCTGTTTTGTGATTTCAAGTTTCATAAAATTCCATTATCCAGACATCCTAGTGTGGAAACCATCACTGATTGGTACATTTTCTTGTTTTCTTCAACAAATGAGAACTATAATAAGCATATTATTTTGACAAGAATGAATACCTGTGCTGAAACATTAACCCTTTACCCAACAGAACGGCCCTGTGCCAATGCATTCTCTTATATATGCGAGTCGACCATAGGTCGCCTCGCATATATAAGAGAATGCATTGGCTTAACACATTAACCCTTTACCCAACAGAACGGCCCTGTGCCAATGCATTCTCTTATATATGCGAGTCGACCATAGGTCGCCTCGCATATATAAGAGAATGCATTGGCTTAACACATTAAAAATTATAAAATTGTTAAAGAATGTAAGAAAAAATGGTAAAAAGTGTTAAAAAAAAGATTTTTTTAGGCCAATGCATTCTCTTATATATGCGAGGCGACCTATGGTCGACTCGCATATATAAGAGAATGCATTGGCACAGGGCATAACTGAAGCTATCACAATGTGGTCAAGGAGCCGGTTCCAATGATATCCATATTTGTATGGTTCTATTGAGACAGACCGAAGATATTTTAGGCTGTTGAAGCTTTATTTGGCCGGTTTTGGCCGGTTTGTTGGGTAAAGGGTTAAGAGGAACATCATGAATTATAAAGTCATCTTTGTATTTGTTTGGAAATCTGAAGAAATGTCACAATCTACCCAAATAGAAACCTGTTAGATTTGTTAGCATTAAGGTGGCGCTATTCCTGGCATTTTGAAACTTGTGGTGAAATTTATTTTTTCTGTCATGAACAATATGTCAGATTTAACCCTTTCTTTACTATTAATTGACAAGTAGCTCCTTGGGGAAATGTTCAGTTAACAATTAAGTTCAACAAAATAACAGTGCAAGACAATGATGATATCAGCCAAGACTATGTCAGTAGCAAGGCTTTACACAGATTGAAAGCATCAAGGTTTCTATGGGATAATCACAGGTCCCCCAGTTAGACAACCCCACTACAGGTATATACCTTAATGCTTAGTATTATTAACCCTTTGAGTGCCAGGGGCCGATCTCATCGGCCCTAAACCTACAAAATAAGTCTGTTAAAGAATATAAGAATAAATTATTAAAATTGTAAAAAAAAAAAAAAAAAAAAATGTTGGCCAATGCATTCTCTTATATATGCGAGGCGACATATGGTCGACTCGCATATATAAGAGAATGCATTGGCACAGGGTATATGGGTTGATACAAAAATAGACCTGGCACTCAAAGGGTTAAGGTACATACTTGTGGTGGGGTTGTCCAAGGAATTGTGGGGATAATGTCCCTCTAAATATTATGATGTTATGAAAGTAAAGTGGTATAAAAATGAATGCTGAAGGCAGCTTTGCAAAGACAGGAGTTGTAGTTTGGTACTAGGATTAATCATTACATCATATTCTATGCTTGAACTACAATGATCATCAGATATGACATGCCAGGTAGTAGTGCCTTCATCATGTCCATGTAGCTGATTTGTTTGTTTGATTAAAGGTACTCAAAACGAACAGAGGGTCCCCATCTCAACAGATTCCAACAACAACAATCCGATCAGAGGGTCCTATATTACTATTTCTTTGGCTTTGGGGGTAAAAAATATTTGATTCGAGTCGAGGAACCCATCAAACAAAGCTCAGAGTTATTAGATATTGATTTTTGAAATTTGTTATTAACTCGAAATGAGTACTAATAACTGCTGCAATCTGCTCTGGATGTGTACTCCAAATCTATTCAAACAGACAAGGATGGATAACTCTAAAATGAAGTGGTAATTTTAACGCAATTTTGACTGAGTTCTGGGCCAGATAGTATTCCCGATAATGAAAAATAATAGATTTCTAAAATCGATATCTAACAAATCTGAGCTTTGATGGGTGACTTCCTCGACTCGATTCAGATATTTTTGACCCCCGAAGCCATTGAAATAGTAATTGAGAGGAGTTTTATCGGATTGAGTACCTTTAATAATTTTTAACGTCAATTTAGCGGCAAAGCCATATCACAATGAGTCCATGTAGTTGATGGAGAAACATATTGTATAAGAAAATACATTGCAAAGTTCACTAATTTGAAATGTCCGGAAACTTGATAGTTATGAGTTGGGTAAAACTTTCTATTGCCAATACTAAAATATTTCATAAACCCTTTCTTGAGTAGCTATCCCTTAAGAAATGTTCAGATAATAAGTTCAACAGGTCATTTGTTGAACTTAATATCGTAACATTTCACTCCAATAAATAGTGCTATTTCTGTACTTAGTTTTATCTGCTTATTTTTCCTGAAAACCACTACAAATGAATAATAATAATAGACCATTCAATTGTATACTTTTATAACTGAATGGGAAAATCTGTTTAGTATAAAAAGTATTAAAGCGCCACCTTAGACTTGTAGATACATTAGATATCGATCTATGATTGAACATCCTCCTCCAATTGTATAGGAATCCAGTCGTAACGGACACACAGCATGTTCCTTAGAACATCCTCACTCATCCCATCCTTTCTCACTGCACCTTTCCTGTAGGGTAACTTAGAAGATCAAATCATTCAAGCTAACCCAGTTCTAGAAGCTTTCGGTAATGCCAAGACCATCAGGAACAACAACTCTTCCAGATTTGTAAGTAAATAAAGATAGAAAATTCTTCCGTTTGAAGTATAGACATGTGATATCTAGATGATCGAACATAATTCAATTTTACATGTTTCCGATTTATTTGATCAACATTTGTAAATAAAATTAGAATTGAAAGAATTTTATCACATTTTTGAGCCACAGGACTCATATGCTAATCTGGAATCTCCAAGAAATTATTCATGGAAGGTGGCACATTGTTTCAGCTCATGATTCAAAATGTTTCTTATTTTTCAATTGGGCTGTAGACAAATCATCGATTTACATATATACCCTTGAAGCTAGTATTTGGTCCAGTTTATTTTAACTGTAGGACTAGGTCACTTTGACCTATGCCAGAATAAAACAGCCAAGTGTCCTATTTCATTGAATTATGCAGCGGAATCAGCTGGATCACCTCTTAAAATATCTAACCATTTCTAGGGCAAGTTTATCCGAATCCATTTCGGACCACAGGGCAAGATTGCCGGAGCTGACATTGAGACATGTAAGTTACTTAGACACAGCATGACATGAAAATGCATTATGTTAAATAAAAGGAACATTTCTGATGTCTTGATTTTTTTCAGATACTCAACTTCATTCAAGAGTTTAAAGATGTGTTCAGTGTTCCAGGCCAAATTTTTACGAAATCTATTTTCCTTTCTAGTTAGATTCTAGGGTATAATGTAACATGTTTGGAAGGAGAGGTGCTACATAATCCAATCGGTTTTGATCCATTTGTATTATGTAATCAGTCCGTCCGTCCATCTGTCGTGCCGTCTGTCTAGCCAGCCGTCCGTCCATTAACAGTTTTTGTTTCCGATCGATAACTCCAGTTGGGATTATTTGATCTGAACCAAAGTTGGTATGTGTATTTCCCAGCTAATGATATAGCAAAGTTATTTTTACATGAGTTACGGTCCTTTTTCGACTTAGAATTTGACCGTTTTCATAATATTTCGGTTTCCGACCTGTAACTCCAGTTTGGATTATTTTTATCTTAACCAAAGCTGGTATGTGTGTTTCCCAGCTAAAACTACATGACATTTTCGAATATAGGTTCTGTCCAATTATTATCACATGAGTTACGGTCATTATTCGACTTCGAATTTGACTGCGTTTTGGCAGTGAAATTAGGCGTATATCAGATATTCTTTGTAAGCTCACATTATTATTTTATTTTGCGGTAGTACAATTCGAAATGGCTAAAGAGTTATTTTGCTACGCCCAATAATACAAATGGTACCATTTTTGTACTGACTCATACATTGTGTTTGAAGTTGTATTTTTTATGACTTCAATCCATCTTTCTGGGCCATATAATGTTTGTATGTAGAAAAGTAATTCAAGTATTTATCGACCTAGTTCAATACCACGATAAATTCGAAGCGAACATTATCAGGTATATTTTGGAGAGCAAACTGTCATGTTGCATTGAGAACAGTCGCATTAGAATTCTGGCTTTATAGCGGAGTTGGGGAGTAGGTTGGACAGTGTTGGATATATTTTTCATGTGTCCTCTTAAGGGTTGACTTAAATTCACCTCTTGTTACGCTTGTTGCAGATCTGTTGGAGAAATCGAGGGTGACTTTCCAGCAGCCCGCTGAACGGAACTACCATGTATTCTACCAGCTACTGTCACGGGCCTATCCTTCCTACCATGGTAATTGTTATAGTGCTCAGGAATTATTTTCCTGAGAAAAATATGTGATTTTATCTCAATTGATTCTGTTAACCTTTTCATGATTGGAGCTTCCTTAAATTTTGTGAAAGTCTTGTGCCAATGCATTCTCTTATATATGCGAGTCTCCCATATGGAGCCTCGCAAATACAAGAGAATGCATTGACCTAACAATATTTACCTTCACCTTGTAAGCCAGACATTCTCTATATATATAAGGCTCCCTATAGGAGACTCGCATATATCCGAGAATGCACTGGCACAGGATATTTAATGCTGCACAAGTGCATTTCCCATCATGAAGGGGTTAATTTTGTTATCAATCAATATCTATTTGCCATTGCTTTAAAAATACAAGTGACTTGCTTTAAAAATTCCAAGTGAAAAGTCAGTTTTTAATTTGAAGTAGGGACAATATTGATTTTAACCCTTTACCCAACAAACCGGCCAAAACCGGCCAAAACCGGCCAAATAAAGCTTCAACAGCCTAAAATATCTTCGGTCTGTCTCAATAGAACCATACAAATATGGATATCATTGGAACCGGCTCCTTGAACACATTCTGATAGTTACAGTTATGCCCTGTGCCAATGCATTCTCTTATATATGCGAGTCGACCATACCATACATTCTTTAACAATTTTATAATTTTTAATGTGTTAAGCCAATGCATTCTCTTATATATGCGAGGCGACCTATGGTCGACTCGCATATATAAGAGAATGCATTGGCACAGGGCCCTTCTGTTGGGTAAAGGGTTAAACAAAGAGTATGCAAATGGCATGTGCTGTGAGAAAGTCTCGCACTTTGCTGTTATTGCCACTTATTTAGCTGGCTCTGGAAATTTATAAGTAGGAATTGTGCAGCTCACAAGGACTGATCAGGTGATTTTGTTTTTGGCTGCATGTCATAAAATTATGAATAGATAAAAACAAGGAGTAATATTTAATGGCTCAACTAAACTATTTAACATGAAAATGACATACACAAGCTCGGCGTTGTTAACCTCTTCAATGCTCAATGATGTCATGGCTTATTTAACATGAAAATGACATATACAAGCTTGGTGTTGTTAACCTCTTCAATGCTGAATGATGTCATGGCTTATTTAACATGAAAATGACATATACAAGCTTGGTGTTGTTAACCTCTTCAATGCTCAATGATGTCATGGCTTATTTAACATGAAAATGACATATACAAGCTTGGTGTTGTTAACCTCTTCAATGCTCAATGATGTCATGGCTTATTTAACATGAAAATGACATACACAAGCTTGGTGTTGTTAACCTCTTCAATGCTCAATGATGTCATGGCTTATTTAACATGAAAATGACATATACAAGCTTGGTGTTGTTAACCTCTTCAATGCTCAATGATGTCATGGCTTATTTAACATGAAAATGACATATACAAGCTTGGTGTTGTTAACCTCGTCAATGCTCAATGATGTCATGGCTTATTTAACATGAAAATGACATATACAAGCTTGGTGTTGTTAACCTCGTCAATGCTCAATGATGTCATGGCTTATTTAACATGAAAATGACATATACAAGCTTGGTGTTGTTAACCTCTTCAATGCTCAATGATGTCATGGCTTATTTAACATGAAAATGACATATACAAGCTTGGTGTTGTTAACCTCTTCAATGCTCAATGATGTCATGGCTTATTTAACATGAAAATGACATACACAAGCTTGGTGTTGTTAACCTCTTCAATGCTGAATGATGTCATGGCTTATTTAACATGAAAATGACATACACAAGCTTGGTGTTGTTAACCTCTTCAATGCTCAATGATGTCATGGCTTATTTAACATGAAAATGACATATACAAGCTTGGTGTTGTTAACCTCTTCAATGCTCAATGATGTCATGGCTTATTTAACATGAAAATGACATATACAAGCTTGGTGTTGTTAACCTCTTCAATGCTCAATGATGTCATGGCTTATTTAACATGAAAATAACATACACAAGCTTGGTGTTGTTAACCTCTTCAATGCTGAATGATGTCATGGCTTATTTAACATGAAAAATGACATACACAAGCTTGGTGTTGTTAACCTCTTCAATGCTCAATGATGTCATGGCTTATTTAACATGAAAATGACATATACAAGCTTGGTGTTGTTAACCTCTTCAATGCTCAATGATGTCATGGCTTATTTAACATGAAAATGACATATACAAGCTTGGTGTTGTTAACCTCGTCAATGCTCAATGATGTCATGGCTTATTTAACATGAAAATGACATATACAAGCTTGGTGTTGTTAACCTCTTCAATGCTCAATGATGTCATGGCTTATTTAACATGAAAATGACATATACAAGCTTGGTGTTGTTAACCTCTTCAATGCTCAATGATGTCATGGCTTATTTAACATGAAAATGACATACACAAGCTTGGTGTTGTTAACCTCTTCAATGCTGAATGATGTCATGGCTTATTTAACATGAAAATGACATACACAAGCTTGGTGTTGTTAACCTCTTCAATGCTCAATGATGTCATGGTGTCTTGTGCGGGGCAGTTGATGTTCTGACCATTTTCTAGTGGAAAAATATGACTGGAATATTCAAAAAACCTTAACACTAACTCCGTAGAATGGCTTTTATCATTCACAATACTGGATAACCATGCATACACTGTTTCAAGCAGGGTTCGTACGCGGGTCTGGAATCCTGGAAAAGTTATGGAATTCGAAAATTTCGATTCAATACCCATGAAAAGTCTGGAAAATGGGACCTTTTTTCACCCTACTATGGGAAAAGTCTTGAAAATAAGCTACCCCGAGATTCAAGGTCTTGAAAAGTCATGGAATATCCCAAGGCCGAGTTCTTAGGTAAATAAACGCTGTTACTTTCCGATCTTATCGTGTAAGCTCGCGATACCATCTCCGTAGTCATAGTTGAACTACACGTTTTACGGTATGCCGAAACACGAATTGTCTTCCTTACCGGAACTCCTGTTTGACTGCTAAATATATCAGAATTTGACCTAAATAGTAATAGTAAACAAATATGCCTGGAAACTGTGTCTTCCGTGACAAATGGGTCACAGATATGCTGTTTGAAGCATGGATAGATCGGGTACCTGAGAACCGGATGAAGGCGAAATGCCGACTGTATGGAAAAGTTATGGAATTTTACTCTCAGCTAAGTGTATGAACCCTGTCAAGATACAATGGTTCTGATGTTTTAATTTCTTCATTCCGGTTATGAATAATGAGCAACCCTATGCATGCTGAAGAACTCAGTATGATGAATATCACACAGCATGACAGTACTTAGTACTGACATATAGCATCTAAGAATGTTGTAGGGACTGGAGGTCCATCTAAGTTTCACAGAACTTGTCCTCCAATCCCTTATATGTAATGTATTCTTTATACATAATACTTATAAAAATATGTTTAAATCAAATCCAAGAGTTAATGTAATGATGTGATATACTATTCTCAGTATTTATTTAGGTGGGAAGTTATAGCTATGGGTTTCTTGTCTGAGATTTTTGTAGAGCAGAGAACATACAAATTATTCCTCAGAAATGATGGACAGGAACTCTGGATTTCATTGAGATTGGTTATTCATGACTCATAGCATAAATAAAAAAAATTTGAGATATTTCGGCAAAGTCACATCGCCTTCATCAGTCTACGTGTTGACTATTGGTAGTCACGTGACCGTTGGTATTGGTCACATGAAGAAAGGAGACATCCCTCTTCATCGAGATCATGAGGGATAAACCATCCATGAACAGGCAGACATCGCCTTTCCTCACATGACCAACCAAATTCCATGCAGGGTTTATCTCCCTCGATGACTTGATAAGACTTCTACCGGCGACATTTTATGCACATTTGGTGGACTTCCTCCATTTTAAGATATCTACTGAGCGAACATAGCAACATGTTGCCCTTATTAACCACCAAAGATATAGAACATAATTTTGTACCTTAAGTTTGGAAAGTCCCACTGCAACCAAAGAACTCTATTGCGAAACAGTATGATTTGGTTCTCCAATTTTTTTTATCAACACAAAAGTTTAAACGCACATGAATGACATTGTTATGACGAAATGCATAGCAAGTCAAACACAACTGCAATTTGCTGCAGTTTTGATGAATAGCTTGCGAAAATCGACAACAAAACTACTGCTCTAATTCTCCATTCTGTCTTCAAGTTTTTAGTGTCAGAATTCTTATGAAAGCAAATAATAAATTTTACATTGGGGCAATCCGTTTCGCCATTTTGGGGCTGGAAAACCCTGCGCTAAATATAGAAACCACAAACTAGTACCCAGTCGGTGACTTATTCAGAAAGGAAGTATGACTGGTGCGCTATAGTAGAGATTGATGACCAACACCAACGGTCATGTGACTGCCAATAGTCTAAATGTAGACTGATGAAGGCCAAATGAGTCATGAAAAATCAATCCAGATCACTGAGATTTAACCCTTTCAGTGCCAAGTCCGATTTTTGTATCAACCCATATTTCCTTGATCATTTTACAAATTTATTGATTATAATAATGTGATACATTGATGGAAAGAGCTTTAAGAGCTCTTTCCATCAATGCATCACATTATTAAAATCAATAAATTTGAAAAATGATCAAGGAAATATGGGTTGATACAAAAATTGGACTTTGCACTGAAAGGGTTAATTTAACTCAATTTCATTGTGATGCTGATATTTTTCCTCTTTTTTTTTTACAGAGAAAATGCTGGTTTCTTCAGACCCTGGACTATATGCCTTCATCAATCAAGGGACGCTTCTTGTAGATGGCATCGATGATGAAGAAGAAATGAAAATCACTGACGTATGTTCATGTATATTTTAATTGAACCCTTTCTATACTACATGTAAATGGATTCTTCCACCCAGCTATAAAAGTATATATTGGAATGATCTTTTGTTCACATGGAGGGGGTGAACAGGGAAAATAAGATGATGACAGAGTGGCAAAAAGATAATATGTGCTGAAGGATTTGTATACATTGGTGGGAAATGTAACTTATTATCTGATAATTTCCTAAGGGAACTGCTCGTCATTGTGTATTTAGTATAGAAAGGGTTAAAGAATTTTTTTTATTTTTCAAAAAATTGCCAACATCCTCGGGAACACCATACAATGTCATCTGCAATTTATTTTTTGTCAAGAATTGTCCATATTGGTACAATTTGATTGGTTAATTTGGCGATGATGCACTCTCACTAAAGAGAGGTGAAAGTTGTTGCAATCTGGTTATCATTAGCTTGCTGAAAATAGGCCTTCTATGACTGGAGCTTCCTGAAATTTTGCGAAAACCCTGTGTCAATGCGTTTTCTTACATATGTGAGCCTCGCATATATAAGAGAATGATGGCCTAACAGGATTTACCTTGACCTTATAAGCCAGTGCATTCTCTTTTATGTGTGCAGCTCCCTATGGGAGACTCGCATATATAAGAGAATACACTGGCTCAGGATCTTTAATGCTATATTAAACCTACTTGATTTGGTTACCATCTTGTTTTTATTCTGGGTGAACACACACATTATTGTGTAATGTTTTGTCTTGGAATGTTTTGAGATTTATTGTTATTTTTGTTAATTCCCAGGATGCCTTTGAGTTTATGGGCTTAACTATTGTTTTAATAATTTCTCTGAAATGCATTCGATGTTCTGGGATTTACCATATATAATCTATCTTTTCCCAGAATGCCTTTGATGTTCTGGGTTTCTCTGTCAAGGAGAAGATGAGCATGTACACCTGCACGGCTGCTATTATATTTTTCGGGGAGATGAAGTTCAAACAGAGACCAAGAGAAGAACAGGCTGAGGCAGATGGGACATCAGGTAAACAAAATGCTGTTTGAAGAACAGGCCTGAGAATAAGGTGCCTGTCATTTGCAGAATGAGGTCCCCAGAGGGTGAATTTAGTCATTTTAGTGACGCCATCCCACATAGTGGGCTAGCATCACCAAATTCACCATCTGGGGACCTTATTCTACATGGGCTCATCTGCTATGGGAGACATAGACTCAGATTGAAGTTTCAAAATGTTGAATGTCGGATGCGAGACACGAGATGTTCAGTTATTGAGTTTTCAGAATTCCACCTTGTTCATGAGAGTGATGTCGAAAAGTTCATGTTAAGCATGAAAAGCAAATCATGCCTATTAGATCCTGTTCCAACTAAATTTCTCAAATGTGAATCCGTGAGAATTCAAGCCGTTACAATTTTTACTAAGGTGATAAACAATTCTTTGATGGATGGTATTGTTCCTGGTATCATGAAAAATGCAGTTGTTACACCGATTCTTAAAAAGGCTTCTTTGGATCGAGATGTTCTTAAAAACTATAGGCCTGTATCCAACTTGTCATTTATATCGAAAGTTTTAGAGAAAGTAGTTAGTCGACAGCTATTAGACCATGTCAATCGTTATTCTCTTTTCGACAAGTTTCAGTCCGCATACCGGAAACATCACTCGTGTGAGACTGCGCTGACGAAAGTGAAAAATGATATTGACCTGTCCTTGGATCGTGGCAACTGTGTGCTTCTTCTGATGTTTGACTTAAGTGCGGCATTTGACACTTGCGATCATACCATTTTATTAGGACGGCTTCGTAGTGATATTCGAGTGAGCAACATCGCACTCGAATGGTTTAAATCATACCTTACTAACAGGAAACAACAGGTACTTATTGGCGAGACTCTCTCAGAGCAAGTATGCCTGGATGTTGGTGTCCCTCAGGGATCCATATTAGGGCCTCTGCTGTTTTTGATTTATACTCTGCCTTTGGGACGTATTCTAGAAAAATATGCAGTCAAATATCATCTCTACGCCGACGACACTCAGGTGTATTTAGAATTTTCTAGAAAGGATTTAAATTCGTATCATCAAGCTAAAAAACATCTCGAGGACTGCTATGTCGATATCAAAAACTGGATGTTGGAAAACAAACTCAAACTTAACTACGACAAATCAGAATTTCTCGTTATTGGGTCAAAATATTCACTGAGTGCCCTTTCGCAATTTGTCAACAACAACGACGAGTGCCGTTTCGATATACACCTGGGCCAAAGTGTGATAACATCATGCATAGATCTACGCAATCTTGGAGCCCATTTTGACTCAACGATGTCCATGGACAAAATGGTTTCGAACTTGATCCGAGTTTGTTATTACCACCTTCGCTGCCTCCGACGCATTCGAGGATACTTAAGTGATGATGTCATGAAGCATGCAGTTATCTCACTTGTATTGTCTCGGATCGATAATTTAAACACTGTTTTGACGAACATCACGCAAGAGAATATTCGGCGTATTGATCTTGTGATAAATAGCTGCGCCCGACTGATAAAAAATGTCGCCAAATTCGACCATATCACACAGACGCTAATACGGGAGCACATTATGACATTCGAATTCAGACTTAAGTTCAAATGTGCAGTGACTATATACAAATCATTGAGAAAGACAACGCCTGAGTACATATCTGATATGTTTGTCCTAAAATCCGGCAGAGTTACGCGTTCAACGACAAGCGGTTTAGACATTAGGACAATAGCGAAACCCAACGTGAATTACGGTAAAAAATGTTTTCAGGAATTGGCTACGCAGGTATGGAACGGTCTGCCACAAACTGTTCGACGATGTTCTACATTGAAGGATTTCAAAACCGATCTCAAAACTTTACTTTTTAGACAATGTTTCCCGCAAGTTAATCGTTAAGTTTAAATCTAGTTCTTAGTCATCATCTTAACTTCCTTTACCTTATTACTATGCTTTTTAAATTTTACATTTCAATGTTATTTTTGTCGCGCTTTGTTGTAAAGCGCATTGAAACTTTATTGTATAATGCGTTTTTAAATGTATATAATAATAATAATAATAATAATAATAATATTGTGATGTACACCCATTGGGAACCTCGATTATGCAATGTGTCGTCTGCCAATTTGGGGATATAGAGAATCTAAACTAAAAAAAAGAAATAGAATCTATGTGAAGAAGTTTCTATAGAAATTTGATAATAAATAAACTTTCCAGAGAAGATGAGGCCTAAGCAGAATGAGGTCCCCAGTGGGTGAGTTTAGTGATGCTAGCCCGCTATGCGGGATAGCGTCACTAAATTGACCCTCTGGGGACCTCATCCAACATGTCAAGATATATGACACTGATTTACATAAAATATGTCATTTTGGATGAGAAATAATCAAAATTTGAGCAATTTGATGCTATAAAATCTGTCTACCAGCCTGAATACTGGGTAAAATGGGCATATGAATCCAAAAACCAATTAACCCATTACGTGATGATCTTTACCCCTTTCATGGCTGGAGCTGCGCTGGTGCAGCATTGAAGACCATGTGTCAGTGCATTCCCATAGGGAGCCTTGCATATATATAAGAGAATGAACTGGCTTACAAGGTAGGGTAAATATTGTTTGGCCAATGCATTCTCTTATTTATGCGAGGCGTCCCTATGGGCGAGTCGCATATATAAAAGAATGCATTGGCACAGGGTTTTCAGGAAGCTCCAGACATGAAAGGGTTAACACATTACATGCCGGTTCCCAATCAATTACAAGCAAAAAGTACGAGATAACTCGTAGTTCATAACAGAACGGTATGAATCCTGTGTAACACTTCAAAATCAACCAAATCTCGTGTATCAGAGAAGGGGGATGACACCCTTCATTATTGCCTGTGGGATTCACACTTACTCTATTCCAAGTCAAAATGAAATGGTTTCACAAACAATCTAAACATTACTAGTATTACCCATACATTAATGCAACTCGTGAATATACTTGAAAGTATCAACCTATGTTCCGCCTCCAGTAAGAAACAGCGTCGTTGATTGGTCAGAGAGCCGTGCAACATATCCTATGTTTACGTCTCGAGCTGTCAACATAAGGGAAACCAAGACAACCGTTTCATCGTCTCTCGCTGGCCTGCTTTTTTCTTGACGTCATTTACGTTGAACAACGTTATGGCGAGAGCAATAGGAGATTTTGACATTTTCTGCTGATCATTTTTCGGAATAAACGTCAATTTCTAAGAATGACCATGACTGTCGTCAGAACATATACATTATTGTGGTGGATTGACAGTAACATGGTTTGACATTGACAGCTTGGGGCGTATGTTCAACCTCGTCGCTTTCGCGACTCGGTTGAACATAAACTCCAAGCCGTCAATGTCACACCATGTTACCGTCAATCCACCACAATAACTTATAATGTGGGCCCAATTGTTATTCACCAAATCTTGTGAAATATTTACCTATCATGGCCCTTGCCAGCCAAAACAAAAATGGATAAAAAAAAAAGTTTTATGGCATTTGTGTGACTTGAAAATAGCATTTAAAATAACTACTAGTGTATTGTGATACATGTAGTTATTTTAAATGTTATTTCTAAGTCACAACAATGCTGGGGTGGGATGGGGGGGTGTTCTAAAGACATTTTGTGCCCATCTTTGAGATTTGTAACAGTTTAAATCATGTAACAGTTTAAAACATGTTACAACTGCAAAGACACCATATTTATGTTACTGGGATCTGATATGGGGATCAGTGCAGATGACATTAAGCTATGGCATGTTGCCTATGGGATGGTGAGGTTAAAAAACGACACTCTTCGGAAAGAAGCTTCGAGAATTTTAAAATTGAAATAAATAAACTTTAATGTGACTATCATACAATGCCTTCTTACTATTTCAGAATCTGAGAGGGTTGCCTTCCTCCTGGGTGTGAACGCAGGAGACCTTATCAAGGCCTTCCTTAAACCAAAGATAAAGGTGGGGAATGAGTGGGTCACCCAAGGTCGTAACAAGACCCAGGTGGTGTACTCAGTTGGAGCACTGGCTAAAGCACTCTATGACAGGATGTTCAAATGGCTCGTTTTAAGAGTCAACAAAACTCTTGACACCAAAAACAAGAGGAACTACTTCATAGGTGTGCTTGATATTGCTGGATTTGAAATTTTTGATGTGAGTATTAACTATTATGTCAATGCAACTTGCCAATCTATTATGACCTGCCTTGCTCGTATTTAAATTCCTGCCTTCCTGGTGCATTTTTAGCAAAAATTTTAAACTTAGCTAAAATTACTGTCTTTCAAGCTGTTTTCTCAAGAACAATAAATCATGGGATTGAATCTTTATCATTTGGGTAAAGAATAAATTCAGAGAATATATTTCATTATCATCAGTCTACAATAATTCGTCGATTGACTTTCCAGTAACTACAATGCCACAATGCTATTCCTGCAGTATTACACTTGTGAGGTTGATGCTCCTACTATCATGCCTAATTATATTTATTTCCATTTTATACCCTGAAATGAATGTCATCTTGCAGGGATCAGCTTAGAAGTTTCAAATTAGGAGAAGTCACTTCTTTCTATTTGATCATTAGGCGACACCAATTTTTAAGTCTGGTTTACGAACATGTGGGGAAAAAAAAATTAGATGCAGGAGGGAAAAAAAAAATATCTCTCACCCCAGTATATTGGTTAAACTGTGGAGTTGTACCTGAATTTCACAATAATTATATAAATATGAATTTAAAATGTGTTTTTAATATTCAAATTTTAAATAAACAGACATTTCTTGTCATAAAATAAATGAAAATAGAGACCTGTATTAATATAAAATAAACAGACATTTCTTGTCATAAAATAAATAAAAATAGAGACATGTATTAATAGGAAATTAGTGATATACTGTTCCAAGCCACAAATTGTCTAGCCAGGCATATGCGAATATAATTTAAAAACCCTACCTTTTAGCTGAGTAACGTTGAACTATTATTCCCCAAGCTTAATACTAGTACACATGTGCCTGTAGAAAATGTCCCACCACGGAAATTAAAAAATATTGTACATGTACATATATGTCTGTATTTGTGCTGTATTTTTCACTGTGCGATGGTGGGACAATTGTTATAGGCACCTGTATACTAGTGATAAGCATAAGGAATAATAGTTGACGTTCATACTCGGCTAAAAGCTAGGATTTTTGAAATACAATTGACATATGCCTGACTACAAAATTTATGACTTGAAGCAATATATCACTATATAACTTCCTACATTTGACTAGAAGCAATATATCAATATATATATTTTGAAAAAATCATTTGTAGTTTCTGGTTTGTTGATAATCTGGTCGGCTTCCGTAACGTGTATTACGATATATTTGCAGTTGAAATCTGTCAAAACCTTAATCGGTGTGCTGCCGTCGACATCGTGTCCAGTGCCGTGCCATCAACAGAACTTTTGCTGTCACTTTTGACACAACAAATATGTCGCTAATACTTGCGAACAATTACGATATTTTGCCACCGATAAACAACTTCTCTTAACTTTTTGGACACAACAATTCCGTTAGGTTTCACAACATAAACTACAAATCATCCGCAGCAGACATGTTTACAACAACATCAGCCTTATATATGATCTAATAAGTATAATTACAAATTAAATTGGCTAACTATCATAATCAGTAAATACAATTTAAATATGCTGTTTGATAGTATATGAGAGGTATATGAGAGAGAAGTCACTTCTCCCTTAAACAAAAATGGGGAGAAGTGGCACTATTTAGGGAGAAGTGGCACATTTTACAGAGAAGATGTCTCCCAAGTCGCCTTCTAGGCTGGTCCCTGTGACATCTTGAAATGTGCCCTTGATACATTATTTGTCCTATTTTACCTACTGGTGCTTGTGAATTTTCTTAATTTGTAAATCAGTACCATTTTCACAATTTTTTGACTACATATTTTCATATTGCATCCACAGTTTAACAGCTTTGAGCAGTTATGTATAAACTACACCAACGAGAGACTGCAACAGTTCTTCAACCATCACATGTTCATTCTGGAGCAAGAGGAATACAAGAAGGAGGGAATCCAGTGGGAATTCATCGACTTCGGCATGGATCTGCAGGCCTGCATCGACCTCATCGAGAAAGTAAGAACAAATAAATGAGGAGGGTCACGCTAAATACAGTGTTCTTGTTGGACTGAAAAATTTTCTGGCCAAAAAAGTGGCCAAATGAAATTTTAGTCCTCATTTTCTGGGCTCACAATTGATGACTAAATTATATTTTAAAAATATATAACTCTCTGACTATATTGCGCCGCTGACATGATGTTCGCCAACTATTCAAGTAATGGGAAGTGTTAGATATTATTGTTATTTTCGCAGAAATAAAACAGTTCTATTGCTTATTATTGTGAGAAGCTGAATCTACCTATTGCATTTACGTATATCATCTTACAGACCACCTAATCAACAAACTATGATAAAACGAGTGCAGAGATTAAGGTCTTTGATGATTAGTAATCGCATATGTACAACCATCACCATTCAATCAACACTCCCCTTACAAAATAAATTTGAGTTGTCATTCGTATGATGTATCCAAAGTACCGAACCCGCGTGTCCAAAACCAGCGATATTTCATCGCCTCACTTCATTGATCTATTCAGATCTATTCATCGATCTAGTCATCTTTTCGAAAAAAAAGTGGCCATGGCCACTTTGGTCAAAGACAGCATGAACACTGGCTAAATACATAGTCTCCCTTTCTTGATGCAGTCAATTTCAGTTCACCCTTCCAAAAAAACTGGTAAGAAAACAGTCTATTTTACAAGTAAATTGTTTGGTGCAGGCGATTTCTATGCAGCTATCCACAATATGCAGTTAAGCAATATTCTATTAACTGAATTTGACTGTACCAACTACAACAAAATAACATTTTTTTTGGGTCGAGTTGTGTAACAAACTTTACCTTTGGTTTGATGAATCTTTATCTCTTTTTTGTGACAAAGTGTTTTTAACTCAACAAATTTGATCAAGTTTTTACCTAAGTTAGTTCATGGCTTCTACTCTGCGACATGAACATCTTGAATGAGCTTGAAAACCAATTCTACCAGCATTATCTCAGGAGTTATGCCTCCTAGATTGTTTTCAACGTGTCCATTTCATTTAAAGGCCCACTTAATTTTCGAACCCCCAGATCACATTATATAAAATATATGCCATATTATATACCATTTGAAAGAGGAAGCTCCAAAATGTAATTTCAACTTATTCGATGTAATAAACTGTGAACGTTGTTTTATTTGAGATACTGACGTGTGCTCTGTGCTCAGGTTTATGCATAAAGTCTATTTTTGTCAATGGAGGGGGAATAACTCTAGTTATTCGCCTTCCATTGAAAATAAACTATAGTATGAATTCTGTTGCATTCTGGGAGCCATAACGGGGGAAATAAATGGTGATGAATTATAGTATTTTAATCATATTTTATGGCATAGACTGTTATTAACCCTTTCAGTGCCAAGTCCGATTTTTGTATCAACCCATATACCCTGTGCCAATGCATTCTCTTATATATTGCGAGTCGACCATAGGTCGCCTCGCATATATAAGAGAATGCATTGGCCTAACAATTTTTCATCATTTGTTATTATTTTTTATAATTTTTGACAATTTTAATATTTTTTTCTTATATTCTTTAACAGACTTATTTTGTAGATTAGTGCCAGGGAATCTTACGTTTTTTCATGGACATCAAACTTATTACTATGAATATTTTTGAGTTATAGCATGCCCCTAAGGTTTTATCCAGTTTGTTTTTAAATTCGCCATAGCATGCTTAAGTCTTTTAAGCATACCGATCCCAAAAAAATTCAACCCAAAAAAAAAACCAAAATTATTTTATATTTTTTTAGGGCCGATTTAACAGACCATAACTTAGGGCCGATGAGATCGGCCCCTGGCACTGAAAGGGTTAAACCTGTATATCAAGGCACTATAAAAAAAATAATTGGTGACTCGAAAATTAAGTGGGCCTGTAAGCATGTTAAACTGCAAAAAACATTCGATTTTGATTAGATTTTTGGCATCTATTCAAGCACACATTCCCTTGACTATAGCATCTCTGATACGAACCTCCATGTTTTTGTAAATATCTGCCCTGACCTCCACCAGTGGTAATTTTTTTCGAGAAAAGAATAACAAATCATGAAGATGACAATTTATACACATGATAAACATATGGCTTGTATATAAATAGAAAACGTGGTTCTCTAATTCTTTATTATTTTCAGCCATTGGGCATTCTATCGATTCTGGAAGAGGAGTGTATGTTCCCTAAAGCTTCGGATATGACCTTCAAAGAGAAACTCTTCGATAATCATCTCGGCAAATCCAACAATTTCGGAAAGGCTTTGAGGCCTAAGTCTGGACAAGCAGAGGCTCATTTCGCTCTTCATCACTACGCTGGAACGGTAAGTCACATTCCATTACATACTCGGCATGTGTTGCTCTCCATCTCTACGATGGAACTCTAGGTTACATGATACACATACATGATAATCGGCTTATTTCACATGATATTACTGTATACACCCGTCAGTAAGCCCGGGGGGCTCGTGCATGTTTTTGCTCAAAAAGTGGGTACTGGGCTTACTCACGAGGACACCCCCCCCCCCCCCATGCAAAAATTAAGTTAGCCTTCAGGTGCCAACCTACCATCATGTTTTATATCAATACCATATTTTTGTATTGAATAAAGATAATAATGTGTTTTATTTATATTATTAAGAAGATAAAATCATATGATATAAATAACCAGAAACAGTGATAGACATACATTTGGGATCAATTTGAATATGAAAGTAAATTTTGGGATTAATTTGTAAACATAATAGGGTTGTATGATGAGTTTACAAGTTAATTTAGTTACACTAATGCTTATTAATCAAGCCAATTCTTATAAAAACACAACAGTGGGATGCAGGTGAACATACATCACTCTTCTGCATTATCAAAGGATCCTACAAAAACACCAAATCATTACTCCACATCCCATGGGATTTACTCTGATAGAGGTGTGAACAATAAGTGACACATCCTTTGATTTTATTGATTTGATACCTCTTTGATTGAACCAACAACAAAGAATATATTAAGATATGTATAACTCACAACAATATTTACACAAGTGTATACTATTATACCTCTTTATTATTTAAGAAAAACAACTGGAAAAAATAATGTGCTTAAGTATTGTCTCCTATTCTACAGGATAGAAAGACATGATTGTATTCACCTTCAAATGCTCAAAAATGGGGGTGGGCTTATCTACGAGGACCACCCAATGTTTTATTTAGGGTAAAAAACCCAGACTGGGCTTATCTTCGAGGATGGGCTTACTGACGAGTGTATACGAGTAGGCTTATTTCACATGATATTTGGCAGGTTACTTGCTATAAAAATTGACATCTCTGCAAATACCAAGAATGCCTTTAAATATGGCGGTGCATCTGTAGTTTTGCACAGTGAGATTTTCACATTACATGATCTACCATAGTAAAGGCCCACTTAATTTTTGAATGCGCAGGAACATTATATACAACATATTCCATATTATATACCATTTGAACGAGGAAGCTTCAAAACATTGTATTATCAACTTATCCAGTCGAATAAACTGAATATGTTGTGTTGTCGAGGTACTGAGGTCTGTTCTGTACTTAATTTTGATCCAGACTGTACTGTAAAGTCTATTATTTTTAATGGAAGGGGAATAACTCTACCTCTTAGTTTGAATTATGATGCATTCTGTGTTCAGAACAGGGGAACTCTTGGGGTGAATCTGAGAATCTCTATCAATTGGTGAACACTCCTTGGCCACAGTTCTATATCCTGGTGGAATATATATTTTTGGTTTTATTTCATGCCAATAATAGTCAATAACACTGACTCTGTAAAGAAATAATCGGGGACTCAAAAATTAAATGGGCCTTTAACCCTTTACCCAACAAACCGGCCAAAACCGGCCAAATAAAGCTTCAACAGCCTAAAATATCTTCGGTCTGTCTCAATAGAACCATACAAATATGGGTATCATTGGAACCGGCTCCTTGACCACATTGTGATAGTTACAGTTATGCCCTGTGCCAATGCATTCTCTTATATATGCGAGTCGACCATAGGTCGCCTCGCATATATAAGAGAATGCATTGGCCTAAAAAAAATCTTTTTTTAACACTTTTTACCATTTTTTCTTACATTCTTTAACAATTTTATAATTTTTAATGTGTTAAGCCAATGCATTCTCTTATATATGCGAGGCGACCTATGGTCGACTCGCATATATAAGAGAATGCATTGGCACAGGGCCCTTCTGTTGGGTAAAGGGTTAAGCACAATGCTTGCAATAATCTTCTATTCAATGGGCCAATTTAGGATAGATGCCCATTGCTTGATATATACGACAAAAGTTATCGACTGAGTGACTCTCTCTTCAAATGAGGTTTTTTATACAAGACGAAGGAATTCATATCCTATCAATATGGTAAGGATATCATGGCAACAGTTAGAACGTGTGTATAATTTGATGATATATTACCCAAAATTTCCATAATTAGAGATTGTTGGCACGACATAAATTTTATGACGAACAGCTAAAGGTAGCCATAACAGCTAATCTAGGTTTATGAAACCTGTCTATCATGCATAAACAAATTTAAGATTCTCATCCCCTTTTTCTCATGCTATTTTTGGACCCCTTCTCAAATTTCTTTATTTTTTATAATTTTGATGTAAAAAAAATTCTCATTCTTTAACCTTCAAAGTACATTGCAATTTATCCAATAATCAGTCTATTTTGATCAAATATGGCAATCTATATCACCTTGGATTACGTAAGGTATTATACTGCATCAATTCTGTAACTGACCATAACCATTATTGTTAGCAAGAATAAAATAGAAAAAATTAAATTTGACCACCCATTTGCATGGGTAGCCATTTGGTCTAAAAATACGTCAAATCAAAATAAATAGGCATTTATAATCAATAAGTCAATTCCAACATAATAGAAGTCAAAAGGAAATTAATAGAGATGAAATGTAAATAATAAAGGCCAAATTTAGGCCAATAAGTAAATTCCAACTTAACAGCCGTCCTTACTAAGTTAATAGACTTGAAATGTAACTTAAATAACAGAAGTTGTTTTAAAATTAACAAAAATAAACTGTATATCAATAAAGGCCAAATTACATCCAATATAAGTTAATTCACTCTGAACATGTCATTTTAAAATAAACGTATTTGTCAACAGTTAACAGACATTTTCTATCAATGGGGAAAAACTCTATTGTAATGCGAATTAATATCATAGAAATCTTGACATGGAAATATTTTTAATGGGACGCCGCTAGAGGACGCGTTCAATGTAATATAGGGAGATATAACTATATGAATTATGAACAAACACTTAACAGCATTAAAATTGCAAACTAATGCCAGTGATGGTAACGATATTTTAGGCAAAACTAAAGCACAGATATATATAGAATAAATTTTGATAGATCATATTAAAAAGCAATGTAAAGGGGTGGCCGAAGATGAAAAAAGCGGGGGGCACAATTTTTTGTGGAGGGGCGTAGCCTCGTTTTTATATGCTCGTGGGGCCGCACAGTTATGGATTTCCATATCACTCTGCATGCAAATGACCTTGCATCAGATCTATTTATAGTTATCACTGGTTTACATACATTTGATTCTCGTTCCACCTTGTATGATAAATGAGTCTCTGTCAGCTGTTGCTGTGGTGACTCTGCTATGCACCAAAACAGCTAATCTTTTATAATCATCTTTAATTGTTCAGCTCAATGAACCTTCATTGACTTTCCATCTGTACAGTTACTGGAGCTCCTTTATTATTTATACAATAAATATTAAAAAGAAATGTAGAGTGGTGACGGCAGATTAAAAAAGTGGTGGTAATTATTTGGGCTTGGGGGGGGGGGGGGGGGGGAGGACACACCATCTTAAAACACAGAGACTTCCCGTGTGTATAATGCAGATCGGCGACTGATCAGTACAGTTTTACTATGATTGGACTAGAGGCAGGTTAGTTGCCTACCAGAGACATATTACTATTTTTTGTGGCTATGGCCAAAGCAGTAAATACCAACATCTGTTTGCTCAAATGTCTATTTGTAATGAACTTATATCATGTAAACTATAATATCGATTGTAAAGAACTTATATCATGCACACTTTTAACATCGAATGTAATCAACTTATATCATGAATTATAATCTTCATTTTAGGTGAACTATAACATCAATGGATGGCTGGAGAAGAATAAGGATCCACTGAACGAGACCGTTGTCGACGTGCTGCGAGGATCGAAGGAACCGCTGGTCGGAAATCTTTTCACAATCACTGGTGGGGTCGCTGGTTAGTCATCACACATTTATATTCTTTGTCAAGTGAGGAGTTTCTCTTTTGAGTTGTATAGGAACATATAAATCGTTGAATATCTATTTCTATAGTAAATGGATCCCATTCAGTTATAAAAGTATACATTGGAATGGCTCTTATTATACCCCCCGCAACGAAGTTAGGGTGGGTATACTGGAATCAGCTTGTCCGTCCGTCTGTCCATCCGTTGTCCGTCCGTGGACACAAATTTGTCCGGAGTTTTTCTCAGTCGTTTTTTCATCAATTTCCGTGAAACTTGGCGCAGACATCAAACACCATGGCACAGATATTTAGTACCATGGAATAGTGGAGTTATCCCCCTTTTTTTACTTAGAATTTTTTTTGCAATATGCATAATTTGTCCGAGCTTTTATTCCTACATTTTTCCGTCAATGTTTTTTAATCTTGGCACTGATATTTAGTACCATGGGAGCCTGTGCACCTGCGATTATGATGTCTGTCCGACTTTTTTGTGTGGAGTTATTCCCCTTTTTCGACTTAGAACTATTTTGCAACATGCATAATTTTGTCCGAGCTTTTATTCCTACATTTTTTGGTCAATAGGTTTAAGATTAAGGTTAGAGTTGCGCACCTGCAATGGGAACTGTTATTTTATTATTTTAACTAAATGTTTACTGACATGTGAAACATCTTAGTATTTTAAAAACACGGGGGGTATCCTTAGTCCCATTGGGACAGTCACACCTCTAGTTCATTTTGAAGAGTTTTCAGACAAAATGAGCAGACGACAGACAGACGAAAAGAGAAATAAAGTGCAGAAGGATTCATATTCTTTGGAGGAAAATGTTCACATAATAAATTCAACAAACAGCCTATGGTCATTTGTTGAACTTATTATCTGGACATTTCCTAAGGAAACTATGCGTCATTGAGCATTTAGTATAGAAAGGGGGAAACTGGTCAAAACTGCAAGTATACATGCTAATTGGAAAGCTTATTTGGGTTGAATATGAGGTCTTTATAAGCAGAGACTACAGATAGAGAAACACATTTATTCCCATTTATTCATTTGTAAGGATATTAAGATAATAAATACAACAAACATCAAATCGAGAATCGTCCAATGAGTATCCAGTTATCCAATTGTTTATTCTTCACATAATGTACAAATTCCAGAAAGCCACAACAGGCTTGTTGTCACATCCCATTAATAATAATAATAATGCATATCATTTATATAGCGCTTAATCCCTGGTGTAGCTCTAAGCGCTCACATTATTACCCCAGCTGTTTTTTATGAGTAATGCCGAGTCTTGTGCCTGCTGCCATTTTACAGGCGCTTCACTAGAGCGGCTTACGGATACCCAACAACCAGGTACCTATTTCGCGTCTAGGTACGACGAAGCGAGCACAGTACAAGTGACCTTGCCCAAGGGTCACAACCTGGCGCGAGATTTGAAACAGCTTGTGGCTATATATATAGCACACACACACCGCTCAATTCGGCCAAGCCACTGTTGTGGACACAATAGTCCACCGAGCGAGGCGCGAACTGACGCCGGTGCATTAACACCATTACAAGTCCGACACTCTACCCACTGGGCTACCACATCCACATCCATTCCGATTATCTACCATCAATCACTGATGTTTTTTTACCTTTCCTTGACTGGAGCTTCCTGAAATTTTGTGAAAACCCTGTGCAAAGCATTCTTTTATATATCTGAGTCTCCCATAGGGAGCCTCGCATATATTAGAGGATGCATTGGCCTGACAATATTTACCTTGACCTTGTAAGTCAGTGCATTCTCTTATATATGAGAGGGTCCCTACCCTATGGGAGACCCGCATATATAAGAGATGCACTGGCACAGGATCTATAATGCTGCACCACCGCATCTCTCATCATGAAAGGGTTAAGCTGGAATAAATATTGTTTACACCAAATTCCAGGCAAAACTTAGCTGAATCACAACTTTGATTATAATGGGCATGTGGGGCGGAAACTATATAGAATATTCATTGCATTCTCCCACTATACTATAGTAGTGAAGCTATCGGAGTTTCGTGGTTCGCATGGATATGCATCCACCTTTAAATGGCCTGATTCATCAGCAAAGTAGAACAAGATGCCAAATATACCAGAGGTAACACAAAACAGAAACAGAGCTATTCTGAAGAAGAAGGAGTCAAGTTTTTCAAGGAGCATATCAAACCACATTTTCTTGGAGATCTCATTATCAGCATCTTCCGATTGATCCATTCTTGTAATGCAAGCACATATGCGTAGCACTGGTTTGCTGGCTTTTTCAATGTTGCAGCTTGTTATTGTTAGAATGACTGACATTGCGCTATGACACAACATCAGAGTAATGTACACCTCCAGATAACAGGTATCTTCTCCATTAGCTGGTAGAATTGACGATACAAAATTCAAAATAACCACGAAAGATAAGAGAACGGTGATGGCATAGGAGATCCTTTCCCCACAACCTACTGGAATATTGAAAGTGTATATGCTCAGAATGCTTAGAACTACCAGTGGAATGATAGTGCTCAGTAAAATAAATGTTGATTTTCTCCTCAAAACAATCTCTGCAACATATGATGTTGCATTATTACATTTATCACATCTAGAAATGCATTCTTTCATATTTTCAACAATGTCCCAGTTATTGTTATGTTCAATGATATAATTTGAAGTTGTTTTGTCTCGTGCTTTTATCTTCAATTCCGTTCGATATTTGGTATACCCATATGTCCAATCTATAAACACCAAACGACATGTTTGCTTGTCAAATGGGAAATAAGCAATCTTGACAGCACAGTCACTCTTGAATGTCGTTCCTACCGTCCATTTGATGCTTCCATCACGTCTAACAATCAACTTTGGATTTATTTCACGTAGGTTAATCCTCGATCCATGAAAGTTGGCTAGATCGATGTCCGGTAGCCAGACATCTTCCCTTAGAAGCACGATTTCAGAAATATTATCATAAAGTGAATGATTCCACTGTAAAGATTTGTCCTTCCAATGAAGCTCTAGATAACCAGTTGTCCATAACACTTGATCAACATCATCGAGCTTGTAAACTTTCATCAAATTGTAATTCATCGCAACCTCAACGGTTGTTTTCCCTCGTTCAACCGGAATAATTTTCAAGTTGCGTCCGGTGGTAATATATTCATACAGAAGTTCCTGCTCACTTTTGCTTTCCATTGTCAAACTGTATGAAATACACCAGACGAAGATAACAGCATGTGGTAACATATTGGTGTGAATAACTCTGATTCAAATATTGAACCTAAAATTTGATTTTACCTGTTGGAAGATTAGTGTCTGAATTCACTGAACATGTGATCTGACATCAGTAAGAGTGATTTTATATAGGCAGCCCACTGCAGTGTTCGATTTGTTTGCCAGGTAATTAAGTGAGGAAGTTTTACCTGCGGTGATAGACTGTAATCATGCAGCCTCCATTAATGATTTTAGCTTCTGTTTGCATCACCATCAGAGGTCCTTAGTGTGTGATGCACTCTTGTTTATTTTATGCAGTTATTTGATATTTAAGAGTTTTTACTAGACCATTATAGATCTGTGGCTTTTAGTTTAAAAGCTGGCGTTTTGAGATATGTTTCCTCTTTTCTATAAAAAAAATGAAATGCATACTCACAACCACTGTCACATCGGAAGTAATTTAATTGCTGGTATTGTGATGGTTCAGGAATTATTTCTCTTGATTATTTTGTGTACTGGAACTGAACATCATGACACAATCACCGAAAATTATAGATATCTTTAACCCTTTCAGTGCCAGGGGCCGATCTCATGGGCCCTAATTTACGGTCTGTAAAATCGGCCCTAAAAAAAAGTTATTTAAAAAAAAAAAAAAATAGTTTTTTTTGTTTAGATTTTTTTGGGTTGAATTGTTTTTGGGTATGCTTAAGCATGCTATAGCGAATTTAAAAACAAACTGGATAAAACCTTAGGGGCATGTTATAACTCAAAACTATCACCAAGTATTCATAGTAATAATTTTGATGCCCATGAAAATGTAATTTTTACGAAAATCCTGTGCCAATGGATTCTCTTAAATATGCGAGTCTCCCATAGGGAAGCTTGCATATATAAGAGAATACATTGGCCTAACAATATTTACTTTGACGTTGTAAGGCAATGCATTCTCTTATGTATATAAGAGAATGCACTGGCATAGGATCTTCACTGTTGCACCAGCGCAGCTCCCATCATGAAAGTGTTAAACAAGTAGATCAAGAAAAGACTTGGTTATGGGTTGTGTTATATTAGCTTAAACGGACATGGCTGTTTTGAACCTCCAAATTTTTTTCTATGTAATTTTGAGCAACGGATATGATAGGTCGATAAATAAACAAACTTTTGATATACCGGCTTCATATGCTCTGAAAAACACTTGCCAAAGTCACAGCCATTTATCAGCCGATTTCAACTGTTCGCCAGCAGTCAGACAAATGCTCTTTATTGCTACCATATAAGGAATAGACTACCATGGAATGCTCTTTTCTGTGCATTCTCTTATATATGAGAGGATCACTACCCTATGGGAGACTCGCATATATAAGAGTATACACTGGCACAAGTTCAATAATGCTGCACCAGTGCAGCTCCCATGATGAAAGGGTTAAGCTATTTTATTCGTTTTTATTAGAAAAAACTTAGCTGAATCACAATTTTGATTATAATGGGCATGTGGGGCGGAAAGTATAGTAATGCTCCAAGTAATCGACTTCTTAACCACAGCAGAATTATGGGTAACTTTTCAGGATTTAGTCGGAAATATGGCTTGTTGCCATTCATCGGAAAGCTCTCTGGGAGATCTTTCCGATGAATAGCAACAAGCCATATTTCCGACTAAATCCTGAAAATTTACCCATAATTCTGCTGTGGTTAAGAAGTCGATTACTAAGAGCATTACTATATATAGAATATTCATGGCATTCTCCTACTATACTATACAAGGCTCAAAATATATTTTTTTTACCGACTGTCCTGTCAAATTTTCAAATGTACTGTATGAGACATTATTTAAATTTCCGATCAACTTATTTTTTGTCAATTATGTGCTAATTTTCGTGAGCGTCCAATTGCCACCCAGGAAAAACCCATGTTATTTTTGTTTTCAAAAGTTCAAAAACTTTACGTCGATTAATAAATACACATGCAATTCAAGAATGAGGTAATTATATTCACTGTGAATTGATCTGCAATTAAAACTATTTTTTACTTTTGGCCAGTAATGGCTCCTTGGATGTACCAAGATTGTTTAAAAATTTGCATTGGACAAAATGTCCAACAAATACAGAAGTGCATTGGACATAAGCTATTTTTCGTCGGACAATGACCGTGACCGGCCACTTATTTTGAGCCTTGATACTATAGTAATGAAGCTGTCGGAGTTTCATGGTTCGCATGGAAATGCAATCACCTTTAAATGGTCTGATTCATCTGCAAAGTAGAACAAGATGCCAAATATACCGGAGGTAACACAAAACAGAAACAGAGCTATTCTGAAGAAGAAGGAGTCAAGTTTTTCAAGGAGCATATCAAACCACATTTTCTTGGAGATCTCATTATCAGCATCTTGATATTTGTCCATTCTTGTAATGCAGGCACATATGCGTAGCACTGGTTTGCTGGCTTTTTCAATGTTGCAGCTTGTTATTGTTAGAATGACCGATATTGCGCTATAACACAACATTAGAGTGATGTACACTTCCAGATAACATGTATCTTCTCCATTTGCTGGTAGAATTGATGATACAAAATTCAAAATAACCACGAAAGATAAGAGGACGGTGATGGCATAGGAGATCCTTTCTCCAGAACCAACTGGAATATTGAAAGTGTATATGCTGAGAATACTCAGAACTACCAGAGGAATGATAGTACTCAGTATAATAAATGTTGATTTTCTCCTCAAAACAATCTTTCCAACATATGATGTTGCATTATTATTATTAATATTTCTAGAAATGCATTCTGTCATATTTTCATCAAAGTCCCAGTTATTGTTATGTTCAATGATATAATTTGAAGTTGTTTTATCTCGTGTTTTTATCTTTAATTGAGTTCGATATTCGGTATAGCCATAAGTCCAATCTACAAACACCAAACGGCATGTTTGCTTGTCAAATGGAAAATAAGCAATCGTAACATCACAGTTACTCTTGAATGTCGTTCCTACCATCCATTTGATGCTTCCATCGCTTCTAACAATCAACTTTGGATTTATTTCACGTAGGTTAATCCTCGATCCATGAAAGTTGACTAGGTCGATGTCCGGTAACCAGATATCTTCCCTTAGAAGCACGATTTCAGAAATATTATCATAAAGTGAACGATTCCACTGTAAAGAATTGTCCTTCCAATAAAGTTCTAGAAAACCAGTTGTCCATAAAACTTGATCAACATCATCGAGTTTGTAAACTTTCATCAGATTGTAATTCATTGCAACCTCAATGCTTGTTTTCCCTCGTTCAACCGGAATAATTTTCAAGTTGCGTCCCGCGGTAATATATTCATACAAACGTTCATGCTCACTTTTGCTTTCCATTGTCAAACTGTATGAAATACACCAGACGAAGATAACAGCATGTGGTAACATGTTGATATGAATAGTTCTGATTCAAATATTGGACCTCAAATCTGATTTTTACCTGTTGGTAGATTAGTATCTGAATTCACTGAACATGTGGTCTGACATCAGTAAGAGTGATTTTATATAGGCAGCGCTAGCCCACTGCAGTGTTCGATTTGTTTGCCAGGCCATTAAGTGAGGAAGTTATACCTGTGGTGATAAACTGTAATCATGCAGACTCCATTAATGATTTTAGCTTCTGTTTGCATCACCATCACAGGACCTTACTGTGTGATGCACTCTTGTTATTTTATGCAGTTATTTGATATTTAAGAGTTTTTACTAGATCATTATAGATCTGTGGCTTTTAGTTTAAAAGCTGGCGTTTTGTGATATATTTCCTCTTTTCTATAAAAAAAATGAAATGCACACTCACAACCACTGTCACATCGGAAGCAATTTAATTGCTGGTATTGTGATGGTTCAGGAATTATTATCCCCCGCCAAATGAAATTTGCGGGGGATATAGGAATGGGTTCCGTCCGTCTGTCCCGAATTTGTAAGAGTCATAACTTGAACAAATGTCAACGGATTTCAAAGATTTTTGGTATATGAGTTCACCTGACCATTACCTAGAATAAGTTCGCAAGCCAGTTCCAGCCAGATATTTTTACCGGAGTTATTGGACTGTTTATTATTTTTGTCGAATTTACCAAATAGCAAATAGACGACGTCACAGGGCTCATTTCCACAAATCTCAACGGATTTCAAAGATATGAGTTTACTTGACCAGTATCTAGAACGAGTTCGCAAACCAGGTCCGGCCGGATATTTTCAGCAGAGTTATTGGACTTTGTTTGACGTCACAGGGCTAATTTCCACAAATGTCAATAGATTTGAAAGATTTTTGGTATATGAGTTCACTTGACCAGTATCTAGAATGAGTTCGCAAACCAGGTCCGGCCAGATATTTTCAGCAGAGTTATTGGACTTTGTTTATTATTTTTGGTGCATGTTTATTATTTTTGGTGCAAATGGACGATGTCACAGGGAACAATTTCCACAAATGTCAACGGATTAAAAAGATTTTTGGTATATTCATCCCATGACCAGTACCGGTACCTACAATGAGATCGCAAGCCAGGCTTTTTGACAAAATCCCACCTCTTTTTTAGCACATACTGAGAACGTAAACATTATTGAGAATGCACTTCCCTAACTGCACAATTCGGCGGGGGATACTGCCGTCTGCGACTGCTTGTTTCTCTTGATTCTTGATTATTTGGTGTACTGGAACTGAATATCATGACACAATCATGTAAAATTATAGATATCTTGAATGCATTAAACTCTGCTGCAGGCTGCAGAAGTGCTGTTTTACCAGAAGCTGAACTTAAGATCACAATTAACTTGGAAATATTATATAATTATCAACATGTAATCACTGAAAATCAAGCCATATAAACATAAGTCAAGTTGGAGCTATTGCCATGGGTTAGCATCTGTCATCCATCCATGATTCATCAACAATTTACTTTAGCACACTCTACAGGTCTCTCATCTCATCAAACTTCATATGGATCTTCAGGGTGAGCCAAAATTCGTTAAAAAACCTTTGGCACACAGCCATAAGAAATTTTTCCAAATTTCTTATAAAAACATGGCAGCTAGTGGCCATCTTTGATTTCACATTTGAGTCTATTGGCACCCTGCAGTCGACATTTAAAGGAGAAATGTTTTGAAATTTACAGTCATGTTCACGATCGCTTCTAGATGGGTGATATCGAATTTGAACGATATTCAACAAAAACAATGCTTCTGGCAGCCATCTTGGATTTTACTTGGCTATATTTACAATTTAACCCAAACTTCATATGTCTCTTTGGGTTGGCCTCTGGTATTACTTAAACATTTAAACTTTCCGCATTCCTTATCACTCCATAGACTGTAATGTATGACATTATTCCATCTACAAGTTGAGATACATGCAGAGTCAATGACACTTTCATTGATTCATTGTCACACTGACAAACTTGTCCAGAGAATTAATATATTATTTCATGAACTTCCGGATACAGATGCTGACCCAGATAATTGGCCATCAAATATCCTTTCCACTGATATTAGCTTTCACTAGGTTTATTTTACCAGTGTCCATGTGTTATCAATTCACTTATCCAGATGTAACCAGCTTTATACTAGATTCTTGGCATTTCAGTTTATGGAATTTGAATTTGGTTCTGGTTTCTCTCTATTTTGGTTATCGGTGTCAATTGCTACTGTATATAAAATTATTTGTAAGCGGTAATCCTCATTGTTAGTTTAATCGAGATATCATAATCACTACTAGTAATTTTTGCGAAAATCTTGTGCCAATGGATTCTCTTAAATATGCGAGTCTCCCATAGGGAAGCTTGCATATATAAGAGAATACATTGGCCTAACAATATTTACTTTGACGTTGTAAGGCAATGCATTCTCTTATGTATATAAGAGAATGCACTGGCACAGGATCTTCACTGCTGCACCAGCGCAGCTCCCATCATGAAAGTGTTAAACAAGTAGATCAAGAAAAGACTTGGTTATGGGTTGTGTTAAATTAGCTTAAACGGACATGGCTCATTCGAACCTCCAAATCTTTTTCTATGTAATTTGGAGCAACGGATACGATAGGTCGATAAATAAACAAACTTTTGATGTACCGGCTTCATATGCTCTGAAAAACACTTGCCAAAGTCACAGCCATTTTTCAGCCGATTTCAACTGTTCGCCAGCAGTCAGACAAATGCTCTTTATTGCTACCATATAAGGAATAGACTACCATGGAATGCTCTTTTCTGTTCCATATTGTGCAAATGGCTGTTTTGTGTTTGGGACCCAAACACCGTATTCACAGTTGTAGTTTTCATTATTTCAATGTGTCTTTTTGGGTTACATAATGCTCGTAGAAAGGTAGTTCAGATATATATCGATACTGAGAAAAATTCAAAAGTGAATAATATTATGTGTATTTTGGAGTGCAAACCGCCATGTGGCTTTAATCATAACAGTTGAGATGTACTAGCTAGCCATATCATTTAATTTGTTTAATCTGTTTATAAACATGAACACATAAACACAACCGCCAGTTGGTCTAGATAAAAAAATTATCCACGATTCTTGCACGGCACAGAATAAATGGTCTGGCAAACATAAAACTTGCACGTTAGACAAAATATAACGAGCATGTGAACTGAATTGATGAGACTATATACCATTATATATATATATATATATCGTGGTATTAACGTTGTTTCTTATTTTCAGAGGGCAGCAGCAAGAAGAGGAAAAGCTCAGCGTTCCAGACGATATCAGCCCTACACAAGGTACAGTTACATGAACAATCATTTCAGACCTCTCCAGCTCGCGCATCAAAAGTATGGACAGTCTCTGTGAAGAGCCGACAATAATCCAAGACGTCATTGATCTTTAATCTCTGACGTGATCTGCTATGTCATAAACCAATGAAATCGCATGCAGTCTTCGCTACTCTCCAATGAAATGGAGGGAATCCCTTCAACACAGAACCTAATTTTAATAGAGAGTTCTAGAGACATAATTCCAATATCCCTTTACCCAACAAACCGGCCAAAACCGGCCAAATAAAGATTCAACAGCCTAAAATATCTTCAGTCTGTCTCAATAGAACCATACAAATATGGATATCATTGGAACCGGCTCCTTGACCACATTGTGATAGTTATGCCCTGTGCCAATGCATTCTCTTATATATGCGAGTCGACCATAGGTCGCCTCGCATATATAAGAGAATGCATTGGCCTAAAAAAAATCTTTTTTTTACCATTTTTTCTTACATTCTTTAACAATTTTATAATTTTTAATGTGTTAAGCCAATGCATTCTCTTATATATGCGAGGCGACCTATGGTCGACTCGCATATATAAGAGAATGCATTGGCACAGGGCCGTTCTGTTGGGTAAAGGGTTAAAGGATTTTCGTCAGCTTTTCAAAGAGACTGAAGTATGGATATACTGGAATCAATTATCTGCATCATCCATTCATCTGAGGACGAAGCCTGAATTTAGTGTGTCTATCACTTGCAGAATGAGGTCCCCAGTGGGTGAATTTAGAAATGCTATCCCGTACATCGGGCTAGCATCATCAAATTCACCCTCTGGGAACCTCATTCTGCTTAAGCCTCATCTTCTGGGAAATATCTATAGTCACAAATTAACATTGTATTTAGTTACTTTTTCCCTTCTGGGAAGTTTCTATATCCCCTAATTTGCAGAAGATAAAATGCATAATCGAGGTGCCTCATGGATGAACATCACCAACTTCAACTGGGGAACTTCAATCTGATCCTAGGTCTCCCATAGCATGAATGATGTCTCCAGAGGGTGAATTTGGTGATGCTAGCCCACCGTGCGAGATAGCGTCACTAAATTCACCATCTGGGAACCTCATTCTGCAAATGACAGACACACAATAATCAGGCTTGCTGAGGACACAACTTTTCAGATCTAGCTTTCATTGCTTCATTTTAGTGTCAATTTAAAAAAAATTTGCACAGATATTTGCAGTTAAACATAAATGTATGCCGGATCAGATCTATTTTAGCAGAATTTGTAGTCCATGTATACATTGGGGTGTCATTTGTCCTATTCGACAGTACATGGCACATTTAGTTATATCCATAACTGAAGGAAATTGTGGGTATACTGGATTACATGCATCCAATCCTTCGGTCTGTCCATCCATCCGGCTGTCAACAAGCCTTCCATCAGTCCGTCCGGGCAGATATCTTTACTACTGATTGTCGGATCTCAATGAAATTTTGTATGGATGTTCACTACTATGAGTACATTCAATGGTGTGTTCAATTGTTTTGTTCAGGTTTTCTGTTCTGGTTTATCCTTATCAATGCTTGATACTTTCAATCAATTTATACAATTAACCTCCTCACTGATGAATGATGTCATGTCCTGGGCCATTGACATTATAGCCAATTTTCAGTGGAAAAACATAATGGGAATGTCTTGAAAGGCTATTACCATAAATTCTGGAGCATCATACACTATTTCTAATGGCAAGATACAATGATTCTGAGGCACTAATTTCTGAGTTCCCTTTATGAATGACGGCCGATTGCTGGGTGCTGAAGTAGGTCCATACACAATATGGACGTATAGCACACAGCGTGACATTTTACATCAGTACTCAATATGGACGTATAGCACACAGTGGGACATTTTTGTCTGTAATCAGTATGGATGTGTAGCACACTGCGTGATATTTTACATCTGGGCTCAGTATGGACCTATAGCAGCAAAGAAGTTAATAATACACTTTAATGCTTATATATGAATATGCATTCCAATAGGCAGAAACTAAATAAAATCTTAAATAAACATCTTACATTTCAAAATTACTTTGAAAGATATGTCATTCAGCATATACATGGAATCCCTACTGCAGGTTAAGGGGTTTCTTCGCTATCTCAGGACGTGGAACGTTTAGATGGGCCTACAAAGAAAACTACTTAATTGTTAGCTAGTACACCATCTGAATGACTTTAGTTTCCAGGCCTTAAGATTCGACAAGAATCAACGAATCGATTCTCGTAATGATTCTCGCGAAACGTTTCAATTTTCAGTGCTTTATGACTAACTTGATTCAGCATTTTATTCTCGCAAAATTAAATGTATTTTGAGCCCTGGTTCCCATATATTTACATTGCTTTGATCTGTTATAGGAATCACTCAACAAGCTCATGAAAAATCTATACAGCACTCATCCACATTTCGTTAGGTGTATCATCCCTAACGAGTTCAAACAGCCAGGTATAGCAGTGTGTGCTGTATATAGAGTTATCTATCTTAGTATAGTCATTGCATGGTGTGTGAATTCTTAGTTTGTCTCCCTACACACTATAGTATTGTTTGTCTCAGTCAGACTTTTATACAGACTTATAGATTATATCAGTCACTTTTATTATAAATGTCAAATTTTGATCATGGTCTTTTCCTTTATATATTTTCATAAATTATAAGGCAATTTATCAACAACGTCTAGGCATTGCTTGTTTTGAGTTTGTGGCCGGGATAAAAAAATTAATTACTTTAGCCAACAAATCTAAAGATTTTCGTCTTTATACTGAGATCTATCTTGTGATCAATTTGCAATTTTTGGTGCCGGATGGATTTTATGTTTTACTACAATTAAAGTGATGTGAAACACTCCGCTGGTGCACAGAGCGAATAAACCTACTCAAAGCAGGTATTTTAATGAATTTTGTATCGCTTTAATGCTGCACCATCGCAGCTCCCATCATGAAAGGGTTAATGTAATTTGACTGATATATATATTTATTTATAGATAAAGGTGACTGATTTAATACACTGGAATGTTACCTCATTATTCTGTCCATGAACTCTGTTTCCTGTTTGCATGTCATCCTTAAAATATTCCTTTCAATCTCTTTCTTTTCTTGTACCTGTCACTTATATTAGCACTTTTATGTTCCCTTCCAATCAGGAGTCCCTCCTGAAGTTGATGGCGACACTGCGACAGACTGTGCCTCATTTTGTCAGGTGTATAATTCCTAATGAGGTCAAAGAGCCAGGTGAGATTAGTAAATGGTCACTGCAATATTGAAGATCTTATCATTGTTTAGTAATTTTCACTTATAGTTTCTTTTTTAACCCTTCCATGACTGCCAGAATTCTGAAATTTTGTGAAAAACCTGTGCCAGTGCATTCTCTATATATGTGAGTCTTCCATAGGGAGCCTTGCATATATAAGAGAATGTATTGGCCTAACAATATTTATCTTGACCTTGTAAGCCTGTGCATTATCTTGTATATGGGAGACTCACATATATAAGAGAATGCACTGGCACAGGATATTTAATGCAGCACCAGCACATCTCCTGTCATAATAAGTTGATTATTTATCCTCTTGCTAAGGATAAAACTTACAGATATGTAATGTAAGAATGATATTGAAATTCTCTGGAACTAAATTCCTGCTAACCAATTTTTTAAAGCGACATTTTATCTTCAAGTTTGACAATTATAGCATTTTGTTTCAATGACAATTTTTGTTTTATTCTTTTAAAATAGTACTAAACATATTTTGAGATTCACATTAGAGCATTTGAAGAAAAAAAATGAAGCATTTTATTAAGTGATTAGCTTTTCTACCCTCAACACAATCGGTCCCTTTTCTACCCTCAACACAATCGGTCCCTTTTCTCTCTGTCAACATATGACTGAACCTACTTACAATCAGATTTATAAAAAACACTTTCATATTTAGATTGTAATTGATACATACAATCATATCTATAATAGATAATAATTTTCCTGTATAACCTGATTTTCTGTGAGGGAATGATATCTATATCATATATCTTGGTTATTCTTCATATTTGTTGATTTGAAGGCTCTGAAGCTAAATACATCACACTATGATATCAGTGATTATGGGATTGCCTGTCAAAAATGATGGGTCTATAAATTCTCTTTATTGCTTTTTGGTGTGTGCACGCATTTTCTGTCATTTTAGTCAGTTAGGTCCCATAATGTCCATATAAGCAATTAATAATCAAATCTAAATTAAACTTTCATGTTTGTTTCCACCCAATTGTAATGCAATGTATGCTACCAGTCTGGTCAATTTCTTTAAGAAAAAGTAGCTAGATTCGACAGTGATGTTATGGCGTTACCTGGTCAACCCAGAATGTGGCTTTTCAAACGAGATTTTGAACTGCTGGATGTGTGTGAAACTGCATCCCGGGACCATCACCTCGCCGTCTTTGAGTACAATTCCTCGATTCCAAATCTTATGCCCAACCTAAAACCGAATTCTCGTTTTAATTTAGTCGAATCTGCTTATCAGCATTTTAGTATGTAATCAGTGTTTTCAGAGGCGTCTGTGCTGACATCTGCTCCAATCGTGAGAACAAAATATAACATTTTTCTTTTACCAGTCTGTGTGAAATTTTGTGTATTGTCTTCTAAGATACATCACATGATGTTGTCCAAATTTGGGCTAAATCGAATATATGGGTAAAAAGTTATTAACGTGCGATAAGCATGACAGAGTTCCAGACAATGGGTTTTAAATATATCGATTATTTGTCATACAAACAGCAAATTTAATGTGATCACAGGATTTGACTTGGCAAAAAATTACGCCAACTGAAAGAATTCCAGACTTTTCATAACTTATATGTAGACACTTAATTATGATTTATATTTTCTATATTATTTTCATTTAGATATTTTAACTTCAACCACAGAGAAAAATTAAAGGGAAATTATGACTACCTATCTCCAGTGTTGTCATATTTCTGCAACTGCAGTCAGGGATGGGTGGAACATTTGTTACGCAATGGACAGAGTCAAAGGAACTTTATTTTTTTGTAAATATAAATCCATAACTTAACAGTAAATAGCTTAGAACTGTTTTATTTTCATCACATATGAACTTGCTCTGGTACCTTCATATTTTGTATATCTGAGTGCCGTGCCAGGTTTCACAATCGTTTCCGTGATTTCAGGGCTAATGGATGCTACTCTGGTGCTTCATCAGTTGCAGTGTAATGGTGTGCTGGAAGGAATACGTATCTGCAGAAAGGGCTTCCCCAACAGAATTATCTATTCTGAATTCAAACAAAGGTAGATAATTCAATATTAAACCAGGGATCCTCCTAGAAATTTCAGGGAGAAGTGGACTGTTGTCAGGGAGAAGCCATAATGTATGAAGTTCAACTTGCGCCCTAACATCACCCTTCTGTAACCTAATAAGTATTATGCCATGCAGGAGCCCATTTATATAAATATTAAAATGATTAAGTCAGGGATGAGAACAGGCACAGATGAAATCAGCTGGTATCCGAGCGCAGCGAGGCGAATAGCATCGGGCCGTATGGCGCGAACCACAGGCCGGGGGTCTGGGGGCTGCCTAGGCCCCCTGAAGCTCTAGGGGTAAGAGGGTCATTTCCTGCAATCGGAGGCCTCTCCTAAGAGGAAAATCTGAGAGTGCAATTTTTAGTGGATAGTCTTAATTTTTCCATTTTTACAAGTCTCAAGAAATTTCTCACATGCAGAGAATGGATCCAGCATGGGGACATACAGCACTGCTCAAATTAAGCGACCTGTTTTAACGAGGTGTACATGCGTTAATACCGCGGTGCAATACCGCGACATACCGCCGATTTGCGGTTGCACTACCACGCGCGTACCGCGGTACCACCGCGACGTTCACGGTACCACCGCACTACCAGCGGTAACGAATGTTGGTAGCGCGGTGTCACGCGGTAATGCACCGCACAAACGCGGTGACATTACCGCTACGCGGTAGCATTTTTGTAACGAGGTTAATGACGGGATTCGATGGCTGACCGTCAATCTTCCAAAATAGGACGGCCGTTCTCACGATCTCCGTCCATGTTTGTGTACCGTGAAGTGTATTATTAAAATATTGAAATAGATGAAAGCCGAGTATCGGGAAATATGCCCATTATAACGGGCTTCCAGATTAAGTAAAGGTAAGTATAAGTTACTTTGAGAAAGTCATTTTTCAATTAATGTGAATATTAAAATATTACAATAACATTTCTAGTCTCGTTTTATTGCCTAAAATTCCCATAAATGACACTATTTGTAATCAGTGTTGGTTATCGGGAAGGGAACAAATGATTTCGGCCATTTTAGACAGCTCGATAAATCCCGTATCTATACAGTTTATATCAATGTTCAGATGTACGTGATCCCTAAATTGAATGATAACGACCACTATTTAAATAGTCCCCAGAATAAATATCGTTATTAACTTTATTGACATTCATTAACTGCAAATCACAAACACCATTTGTTCGTATAACGGGAATTATTGTCTTAGCAATAAAAGACACAACGTGGAACTCCCGTATATCCAGGGAAAAAAACACATTCTGGCAAAAGCACGTGTCACTGATTACGTCATACTGCAGCTGGCAGACTTTGTTAATATAGGTCACGGGGCGCTTAAATTAAGATGTCGTCATGTCTTTTTATAACTGGCCTCAATGGGTGAAATAAATATTTGTGTTTTGTTGATGGTGCTATTATATAGTAAAACTACACACGTGACGCACGCGCGAATGGCTGTTTTGTGTTTTGGACACTTGTATTTCCATTACTTCAATGCGTCCGTTTGGCTTACATAATGCTCGCAGAAGGTAGTTCAGATATTTATCGATCTATTTTGGTATTGCGAATAATATTATGTGCGAACCGCTTACGTGGCTTTAAACAGACAAGTCTCATTAGATCTTTAAAATGTTGTGCACGTAATAGCTATTTATAAATATTTGTCGCACAAAAGTGAGACAGACGCTCTTTATTGCTACCGTATCGGGAATAAACTAACAAGGACTAAAACACACCGAATTCGATCACTTGAAATAATTATGTTACAATGTTAACCTCTGTATATAACCAAACAAACATATTTTATCTTTCCAACACCATGCATGTATTTTCCCGAATAACGATTAGATAGGAATACCGGTATGTGATATAATTTATACTGCGACCCACCGAGAACTACAAGTGCACGCCCTCGCCAAAAGTTGCAATTTCACATCAAACGATGCCGCCCGACACGCACTCGTGAGCACAATGAATGTTCACGTAACAAAATCAAAGACTGATTTGACAACGTTGTGTCTTTCAATGTTTGGTGTTTTGCGTGTGTCTTTTGTCGCGCACATTGGTGATGATAACAACTTTACTTTGCTGCATGTCAAGTGCCACGCTTTCTTAGTTATACATTTTATTCCCACCGACAAGAAATCTTCAGGCGCAAATGTTTGTAAATTGTTTTACTATTTCACGAATGCGTACAATCATACGTCTTGGCGATAATATACTATTTACGCGCCGATTATGTTTGACATATGAACACAACTATAGATTTGAACGAATATGAATATTTCTGCAACGATCGCCGCCCTGGCCTCCAAGACTAAACTCGGACTCAGTGTTACTAATGCACCGTCCCCGCTGGTTTCGACCAAATTCAGATAAATGGAGGATTTACTTTTCCCATTTTTATAAGAAATTTAGATTTCGGAAACAAAAAAAACAAAACAAAAATTCCGCATGAGTGGAAACCGATATAGGAATCGGGTGCGTAAATCATTTGACGATATGTAAGATAGATGCTAACAACAAAACTATTACTCCACGGTGTTTTGCGTAATCCAGTCGCCGTAAGCAATTATAGCTGAGTTCAAAAACCGCCGACGTGATTGAACGTGATGTACGTGTACATTTGTAATATGTTACATGTAAACCAGACATGTTCATATGCAGTCTGAGTAAACTCATACCTAAATATTCATTACAACATTGAATATAAGGTCTGACGGATAACATCGAAATCTCATTTCCAAGTCCTCGGGATTCCGTAATCTGATTGATTGCGTAAATTATTTTCCGTCCAATGAAACCGTATGGGTTAATAAACAAGTGTCAGTGGGCGGAGTAACAGAGCGGAATTTCTCCGATCGAAAGCGATGCTTGCAAATACAACAGACAGAAACAATGGCTTCGAAATTATATATTCGGTACGATTCGGATTAATTTGAAGGATGTGCTAGACCTGATAGATAGGCCTGCGCATGGTACCAACTTGGCCTCCCATAAATATAAATAGAACTCACTCACGTCCGTGTATTTGATTTACTTTATTGTACCATGGTTTGCAAATCAAATTATTTGTCGTAAAAAAATCATCTGAAAGTTAACACCGAGGAAATGACTTAATTTTATGCTTTTAAATAGTTCTAAAGCATCATTTTTGATGACGACCTTATTTTTTGCTCTCGGATGCAGCTTTCCGGGTGATGCAGCGAGTTCATCTCCCGAAAAAGAATAGTCGCACACACGACAAATATTATCTGCTGTAATTTTATGTCGCGCCGACACAGGCCATTACTATTGCGAAGCACAACAAATAACACGTGGGGACACCTGTCAATCATCGATGTATTTTTTTTAATCCGTGACGTCATTTTGGGGAAGCTCTTCGCTGAATAGAAATGGTTTTGGCTACATAAGCTCCAGACTCTATATTTCAAATATAGAGTCGACGTTCACCCAGACTGGTTCATATGTAATCAGATTGCATTATTATTCATTTATATTCATTACGTATTCATAATTACGTGCAGCTTACAGGTATCCATTCAATACAAAAGTTATTCATAATCATTTACCTACCGTGTGACGCCTTGTTTCAGTCGTGTTCTCTCCGCGGTGGAGGGCCGTTAGCGGTAATTTGAACGCGGTTACGAAAAAATACCGCGGTGTACGGCGGTAACGAACACCAATAACGCGGTGACCGGCGGTAACCAACGGTAAAAATACCGTACCAGTACCGCGGGTCAACCGCCCTCCGTCGCGGTACAGAATGATAACCGCGGTATTTTGGTGGTAACACCGCGGTAAGTACCGGCCCATAACCTCGTTAAACAGGTCGCTTACTGAGAGCATAGCTGTATGTATCTACATGTATATGCAGTATGCTATTAAATACAAAACATTTTTGTCAATATGATTCTTAATGTCCCTGTACTAGACTATTAGTGTAAATCTGAAAATATATTGAAATAAATGAATAGATAATTCTAATCTACACCTACCAATTTATCAAACAGGATGGTCTATTCAAAATGAATAGTCCACATCATACATCATACATTTATATGTTATTCTGTATATTATGCCATTGCTCGAAGTTTTGTTGACACCAACGAAATGCTGGTCCATGGAATGCGTATTCATTTGCGAGAACATTCTTTTTTTGTGTCTTTCGCTTTTACAGTGTTCATTTAATGCTGATATACCACGGCTGCCATACTTCACAGTTTGATTCAAACAAGAGACACAAACAACGAGTCCCGGTTCCTACACTTTTCGTTAAAATTCTCCAAGTTTTCTCTCGTTTTTTTGGTGACAAACTTGCGCAAGCGAAACAGTCTTTTCCAACAATTCCCGACGGAACTTTTCTTTCTCATTCTTGTCAATCTCAAGCACACGGTGATCGTTTTTCGCTTCGATTATTTTCAAAGCCGACATTGTCACGATTGTATCTGTAGATATTTCAGTACAGGAAAAATTCTGGTTACAGACGCAAAACAAAGCAAATCTCGCGGGTTATCGGAAAGCAGGTATTTTCCAAGAACTCTTGTAATTCTCGGTAATGATTGGTTAGTTCCAAGAACTTCTAAGTAGCTCGACCAATGAAATATCGCGACACGTATTACTGGGGGAATCCCATGACATCATTGTTTTACTCCTTGAAAGATGCCGCAATTTGACCAATCACAGCGCGCGGTACACTTACCTATGTGTCTCATTTATCAGTCTTTCCGAAATCGTATTCCGCTCGGTCTTTTAGAGCTAATTCATTCAATTGAACCTCCCTGTGTGCGTGACTCGTCAACAATATCCTTTAGCACGGGCTACAGGTCGTAACTTTGGTCGGATCGTAATGAAATTTGTCATGGCTGTTGAAATTGGAATGTAGATGGGAACGAGTCATTTTGGGGTCATTCGGACAAAAAACATGGCCGCCAGAAGCCATCTTGGATTTCAAAATTTGATCCATTAGCACGGGCCACAGGTCGTACTGTTTGTCTGATCATCATGAAATTTGTCATGAATGTTAATATTGACATGTAGGTGGGAACGAGTAATTTTGGGGTCATTCAGCCAAAACACATGGCCGCCAGCAGCCATCTTGGATTTTACTCTTTGTGTGACTAAATCCTTTAGCACGGGCTACAGGTTGTACCTTTAGTCTGATCATCATAAAATTTGTCATGGATGTTAACAATGACATGTAGATGGGAACGAGTCATTTTGGGGTCATTCGGCCGAAAAACATCGCCGCCAGCGGCCATCTTTGATTTCAAAATTCGATCCATTAGCACGATCTACAGGTCGTACTGTTCGTCTGATCATCATGAAATTTGTCATGGATGTTAATATTGACATGTAGATGGGAACGATTAATTTTGGGGTCATTCGGCCAAACAATATGGCCGCCAGCAGCCATCTTGTATTTTACTCTTTGTATGACTAAATCCTTTAGCACGGGCTACAGGTCGTACCTTTAGTCTGATCATCATAAAATTTGTCATGGATCTTAACAATGACATGTAGATGGGAACGAGCCATTTTGAGGTCATTCGGCCAAAAAACATGGCCGCCAGCAGCCATCTTGGATTTTACTCTTTGTATGACTAAATCATTTAGCACGGGCTACATGTCGTACTTTTAGTCTGATCATCATAAAATGGATGTTAACAATGACATGTAGATGGGAACGAGTCATTTTGAGGTCATTCGGCCAAAAAACATGGCCGCCAGCAGCCATCTTGGATTTTACTCTTTGTATGACTAAATCCTTTAGCACGGGCAACAGGGCGTACCTTTAGTCTGATCATCATGAAATTTGTCGTGGCTGTTGAAATTGGAATGTAGATGGGAACGAGTCATTTTGGGGTCATTCGGACAAAAAACATGGCCGCCAACAGCCATCTTGGATTTTACTCTTTGTATGACTAAATCCTTTAAGCTACAGGTCGTACCTTTAGTTTGATAATCATAAAATTTGTCATGGATGTTAACAATGACATGTAGATGGGAACGTGTCATTTTGGTGTCATTCGGCCATAAAATATGGCCACCAGCAGCCATCTTGGATTTTACTCTTTGTATGACTAAATCCTTTAGCACAGGCTACAGGTCGTACCTTTAGTCTGATCATCATGAAATTTGTCATGGCTGTTGAAATTGGAATGTAGATGGGAACGAGTCATTTTGGGGTCATTCGGACAAAAAATATGGCCGCCAACAGCCATCTTGGATTTTACTCTTTGTATGACTAAATCCTTTAAGCTACAGGTCGTACCTTTAGTTTGATAATCATAAAATTTGTCATGGATGTTAATAATGACATGTAGATGGGAACGAGTCATTTTGGGGTCATTCGGCCATAAAATATGGCCACCAGCAGCCATCTTGGATTTTACTCTTTGTATGACTAAATCCTTTAGAACGGGCTACAGGTCGTACCTTTAGTCTGATCATCATGAAATTTGTCATGGCTGTTGAAATTGGAATGTAGATGGGAACGAGTCATTTTTGGGTCATTCGGACAAAAAACATGGCCGCCAACAGCCATCTTGGATTTACTCTTTGTATGACTAAATCCTTTAAGCTACAGGTCGTACCTTTAGTTTGATAATCATAAAATTTGTCATGGATGTTAATAATGACATGTAGATGGGAACGAGTCATTTTGGGGTCATTCAGCCATAAAATATGGCCACCATGCAGCAGCCATCTTGGATTTTACTCTTTGTATGACTAAATCCTTTAGCACGGGCTACAGTTCGTACCTTTAGTCTGATCATCATGAAATTTTTCATGGCTGTTGAAATTAGAATGTAGATGGGAAAGAGTCATTTTGGGGTCAATCGGACAAAAAACATGGCCGCCAGCTGCCATCTTGGATTTTACTCTGTGTATGACTAAATCCTTTACTGCTCATTTTTTACACTCCTTTTTAATCTCTCTATTCATTGCCAATCACAAAAAAATTACCTTCTTTACAAAGTTGAGCTACAGTGTCATTGACACTTTCATTTTATTATATGTCATGATTATGATTATAAGCCATCAGTCGAAATTTGATGTGACATACTCAATTGAGTTGGTGTAAGACAAAATTACCGAAGATTTTTCCTCTGATTGAAGTAGACTGAGCAATATAATGAATGGATAACAGGTTGAGATATCAATACTTCAGCTTTTAAACAGCAAGCTCACCAATTTGTTCGATATCAAAGTTTTTTTCTCTCAAATACTTCCTGAAAATTATCTTTTGAGGTGAAATAACAGGTTTGGTCATTGTCAATATAACCAATGTCATGACTGTGATCCATGGTATTAATTTTGTATACATCCCATACTTTAAGGTTATGTACAGAAATGCTGCTAATAGTGTCCCACATTTGACTGTTACACAGTTTTTTAAAAAACACATAAAGTGACAAATTTTTATTTAAAATATGGCTTATAATTTCTTACTATTTTGACCTACTCAATTTTAGAATGATATAATTGTAGAGGTCATGTTCACCTAAACTCTTTGGAAAAATATAATCATGCTTTAAAGTGATGTGAAACACTCCGGCAGGAATACAAATAGACATGGAGAATAATCTTGCTTAAAGTGGTTATTTTTACTAATGGTATATCCAAATTGACAACACACACATCGTCATCCTTATATATTAATTAAATGCAGTGACTCTTGATTGCGAAATCGATTGTGTTAGTTTATCGCCGATAGTTACATCCCAAATCAAGAAGTAAATATTTTCAATTGATTGTAGTTCAGAAAATATTTTCTATGGTGACATAACAGTCGATTTATTTCAGATTTTCGGCGATGTTAGAAAAATGCTATATTCCTCCAGTTGGCATAGTACTGACTTTTTCACTCACGGGAACAAGCTAAAAATGTGTCTTTAAGGGGCTACTAGCCAGCAGCCCAGAAATGTTTGTCTTGAGAATGGCATATAAACTGAAATCGTAATCATTTCACATGTGACTGATATCATATAAATATTACCTATATTTCAGATACTCCATCTTGGCACCGAATGCTATACCCCAGGGATTCGTCGATGGTAAACAGGTGACCAGTAAGATCCTCGCCGCTCTCCAGCTCGATCCGGCTGAGTACAGATTGGGCCACACTAAAGTTTTTTTTAAGGCCGGAGTCTTAGGCTCTCTGGAGGATATGAGAGATGAAGCATTGTCAAAGATCGTAGCCATGTTCCAGGCTTATATTCGAGCTTATCTTATCAAGAAGAACTTCAGGAAACTCTATGATCAGAGGTAAGCAATCATACTCATGCAGCTAACCCTTTCATGATGGGAGACGTGCTAGTACAGCATTAAAGATCCTGTGCCTGTGCACTCTCCATTATATGCGAGTCTCCCATAGGGAGCCTCACATATACAAGAGAATGCACTGGCTTACAAGGTCATGGTAAATATTGTTAGGCCAATGTAACGCTCATATATATGGGAGACTCCCTATGAGACTCGTATAAATAAGAGAATGCATTGCGGGGCTCATAATACATTTAATTTTACGAGAATCAAATGCTGAATCATGTTAGTCATAAAGCACTGAAAATTGAAAAGTTTTGCGAGAATCATTATGAGAATCGATTCGGTGATTCTCGTCGAATCTTGAGGCCTGCATTGGCACAGGGTTTCCACTTTTCTTTGCTGGGAAATGTTCAGATAATATTAAGGTCGTTTGTTGAATTTATTAACTGAACATTTCCTCAGTGAACTACTCCTCTATGAGTTTTTAGTAGAGATAGGGTTAAGGCGGCGCTGAAATGAATTTTTTTTTTAAACAGGCGAATTTAAAAACTGAACAAAATGACTGTCCGCTTCATATTGACATAAGGTGTTGCACATTAACATATTTCTGTAAATTTATGAATAATTTAAGAGCATCAGTCATTTTTTTTTATCTCACTTAGATGGGTATGCTATGCTAATTGAGTGAAGACCAAGATCTGTCGGAACATGAATTGTTGCCTCTGATTCAAAATCTTTCATCTGATTTGATTTGATTCGAAATCGGCTGCCCTTATCAAATCTTTTCCAAAATGTGGATATACATGCTGTCTATGTACAAACAATATTCGTTTTGTGTAATGAGACTTCGGATACTAACGAACTATCATACATAATGGTAAAAATATGTCGCAAATTATCTATAAATGGACCACCCGATTTCGGTATGAATGAAATATGTCCATTGGGACTGCAGTGTTACAGGAATTGCATGTAACATGGGAATTGGATATAACTGTATATGGCAGATTTCAGTATGGTGTTTTCTCATCATTACGGTGACAAATTTTAGTATTTCTCCGCATTGTTCCATACCTTCATTCTTGTTTGCTTGACACAATGATTCAATTCGAGATTCGATGTGATTTTGAATCTTCTGCCTGATTCGATTCAAAAATGAAAGCCCCCCCATTTCCATGGTCTTACTGATTATGTATTTCATGATTTTGTTCATAGGATTGGCTTGACCATCATTCAGAGAAACATAAGGAAATGGCTCATGTTGAGGAACTGGCAATGGTGGAAACTTTACATAAAGGTACGTTTCTCACTGTCCCAGATGACATAAATACCATGAGTCACCCCCACTCGTTGTTAAAGAGACAATGGTGGGAACACCTTTTCTGCATTCATGTGCCCATTCTTATTTCATGATCATTTTTCCCCTAATGAAGGAATGGTGTAGATCTAAAGAGGGTGGACTATTTGATCAGAAAAGAGGTCTGATCTTATATTAAATTGCAGGAGTGAAAATTGTGGAAAACGCAGGAGTTCTGATGGCACATCTGAAGTTTGCGAGTGCTGTCTTGGAAGTCGGATTATATAATAATTATCAAAGAGTGACATTTTTTATGAGAGATCATTCTATTCTATTCATTGCTCAGCAAAAAATAAACTCCTTCCCAAGTTGAGCTACAGTGTCATTGACACTTGAATTTTTTACCCATTAGCACTGTGGGGGTTATCCATTAGTAAAATTGCGACAGTCACACCTCTAGATTTTTCTGGAAAGTTGGACAAAGCTGTGCTGTAGTATTAACTCTGTGAGTGTTCTGTATATTCTTGATAGGTGAAACCATTGTTGAACATTGCTCGAGCAGAAGATGAGATGAAAAAGAAACTTGAGGAACTTGAAAAGACGAAAGAAGAATTAGCAAGGACTGAGAAAATGAGAAAAGCATTGGAAGAGCAGAATGTAACCTTACTGCAACAGAAGAACGATTTGTTCCTACAAGTACAGTCGGAGCAGGACACTATCGGTAGGTTATCTCAGTGAAGTCATAATCCTACAAATACAGATGGAGCAGGACACTATATACAGCAGCATATACCATACATATACATACATATACTCTGGGTTTCCGTTAAGTGTTGGGGGAATGGTACCCCTATGGCCGCTGGGGGAAATCTCAGTCCATTATAATTGCGAATATCTACTAGTATTTAGGTGCCTTAAACTTTGCGACAGAACGTCAAGTTAAATTATCAGGTACAATAAGTTTACTGACAAATTTTTGTACCACCACCAACAATTGTAGAGGAATTTGTTAAAATTCACAATTTATTTTAATGTCTGACTTCAGTACCGACATATACCATGAAATATACCTGATCATTCTTCAGTGGCTGACATCTGGACCTCGTCTATATAATCATTAATGAGAATCAGTCGGAACAGAGTGTTAGTTGAGAACGTAATCGCGATGTATCCAGACAGAATCAACCATGTCGTTTTTATTGATATCCGCGCTGATATCTTTCAGAATACGGAAATAATAACAATTGTCAATGTGTGTAGCCCTGAAAAGCATTTGTTTACTGCCAAATGGTTAACTACATGTAGTGGTCAGCGTTAATTCATGGGCAAATAAAATTATCTTGGTTTATTACTCCCTGTTGGTTTTATTTTGTGTCATATACATGTGTTGTAGGCATTAATCTGTGGATCAGGTAGGAACATATGTTGGAGGGGAAATCATTGCCATGTGATTTAAAGACGCCATGTTGGTGCTGTTTGGGTGACAGGTGGGGGTTAGTGAGCACTAAATTTGATCAACACTGGTTTAGTCGCCGATTAGTACCAAACTTATCAATAATCATCTCCATGATATGAGGAGTCTTAAGTGGGTGGTTTAAGGATGTCGCAAACTGTCACACATGGGCCAATCGAGTCAGGATGCATAGAGGGTGAGAGGAACACAAAAAAGATGAACAATATGTTTAGCGCCGATTTCCACCAGATTGATATATATTCTCCGTGATACGAGAAATCTAATCATTTGGTTTAGATACGCCAAATTAGTGCCGTTTTGGTTGAGAGATATGGGGGCCCTAAATTGTATACGGATTTGTATACTCGCAATTTTATACAAAAACTTTTACAAAATCATCCACAAATGATTTTAGCGCCGATTTCCACCAAATTGATACACATTCTTCTCCATGAAACAAGGAATCTAAGATGCCAAATTGGTGTCGTTTGGATGTGAGAATGGGGGGGGGGGGGCACTAACATTGTTAAGAATTGTTTTAGTCACCCATTGCTACCAAACTTTTTTAAAAGCCTCCACATGGTATGATGAGTCTAATGGTGTGGCTTAAAACTGTTAAAAGTGGCGTCATTCGAGTCAGGGTGCACTGAAAATGAGAGGGGCACCAGAATTCATACACAAAAATTTTAGCGCCAATTTTCACCAAATTGATAAACATTCTTATCCATGATATGAAAAATCAAATCATGTGATTTAAAGACGATATATTGGTGCTGTTTGTGTGAGAGATGGTGTGGGGTGGGCACTAAATTTGATAAAAAATATTGTTTAGTCGCCGATCATCACTAAACTTATAAATAATCATCTCCATGGTATCAGGAGTCTAATTGTGTAGTTTAAAGATGTCAAAAGTGGTGCCATTCGAGACAGGGTGAGAGAGACACAACAATTGATAAACAATAAATTATGTTTAGTGCCGATTTCCACCAGACTGATACATATTCTTCTCCATGATTCGAGGAATCTAATCGTGTGGTTTAAATACGCCAAATTTGTGCCATTTCGGTGAGAGATGTGGGGGGGGGGGGCCTAAATTGATACGAATTTGTATACTCGCCAATGTTAATTTTTTTTATATATATTCATCTCTATAATGAGTTGTAAGTTTGGGGTTTAATTATGTCAAATGTGGTGCCACTTGAGTCCTAAATAGGGACGGCGGATTACCAAAACGGATAGAATTATGTTTAGTGCAAATTAACATCAAATTCATACACGTTCTTAAATGATACGAGGAATCAAATCGTGCGTGTTAAAACGTCACATTTGATGCCTAAATATATATGCAAATATTTGTCTGTCTGTATGTGTTTTATATATAACTTCACGGGATACAATCGAGATGGCACCAAGGCATTCTAAAAGTGGTAACTTTTTACGAGGAAGAGAATGGTACATGTTAAAATATTAGTTACATTTTAATATTATAACACAATTGAGTCTGCCCATTCAATATAGTTTCCATACAAAAGTTACAAGAGATATGGAAATGTATATATAGAAGGCCTGTTCAACAATATTGATCACAGTGTGCCGTCAAATATAATTTCTTCTGAGATAAAAGAAAACGGAGTCAGTGGAACATAACTTTTCAGGATCCTCCAATACTGACATCTGACAAGGTTATATCTGCCCAATATACAGAAGATATATTCATGTTTTAGAACAGACTCATCGCCTAACATAAACAACTCAAAATCTCGCTCTGAGTCGGGCACATGCAGCTGATATAGCTGCATAGCAACATTTCTTTAAAACTGAGAATAATTAGCCAGAATATAGCACCATGAACATAGGAGCACCTGGATATTTCTTTAAAATATTTGTATCTTCATGGAAATATGATAACCAGGTGTCCTCAAAATCTTAGTCAAACCCACTAGATATATTGATACATCTCTATATGAACCCAATTGTCGTCTTTTATTTTTGCGAACTAATGTGTTTATGATGTTCATGTTATAACGTCTGAAGTATACGCAGTTGTAAATAAATAAATAGTTCTTTATTGGTGGGACGGATTAATCGCGATAAACAACATGACAATCGCTCCAATCCGCCAAGGTGAGCTACTACTTATATTTCGTGTGTAAGAATCATGTTTTGTGATGCTATTTGGATATATAATTTATTAAAATATGGGTAACGCTTTGAACAAGAGTATCCTCTATTCCCGCCATATATCCACAGTATGCAGAGGGTTTCACATCACTTTAACCTGGGCAACGCCGGGTAACCCTTCTAGTATATATATATATACAGTACATATACCATACATATACTATTCATATACCTTTCATCTCATATATATTTTGAAGACCTCTGTCTGTCTGTCTGCATGTTTGTTTGTCTGTCATTTATACAAATCTACGATTCTCGACCGATCGGGACGAAACTTGGTACGTGTGTGTTAGTGTGTAGTTTGACCAGCGGTCGTCGTTGTCGTATTGGCGAGCCCGTGCGGCGCCCGCTTCGCGCATGCGCAGACGAGATCTCGGAAACGGGTGGAGCTATCGACTTGAAATTTGCTATGTGAATGTATCTTGCCCCGGATACAAATTTTATCGGGTCGCCGAGCCCGTGCGACGCCAGCTTCACGCATGCGCAGACGAGATCTCGGAAACGGGTGGAGCTATCGACTTGAAATTTGTTATGTGAATGTATCTTGCCCCGGATATGAATTTTATCGGGTCGCCGAGCCCATGCGACGCCAGCTTCGCGCATGCGCAGACGAGATCTCGGAAACGGGTGGAGCTATCGACTTGAAATTTGGTATGTGAATGTATCTTGCCCCGGATACAAATTTTATCGGGTCTCTTGCGACGCCAGCTTTGCGCATGCGCAGACCAGATCTCGGAAACGGGTAGAGCTATCGACTTGAAATTTGGTTTTTGAATAGCCCGGACAACGTCGGGCTGGGTAGAGCTATCGACTTGAAATTTGGTTTTTGAATAGATCGGACAACGTCGGGCTCATCGGCTAGCAGGCCTCAGCCTAGGGGTTCAGAACAGGGAGACTTGAAGTCTCCCTCCAGGAAATTTAGGGAGACTTCAGGAAATTTAGAGAGACTTCAGGGAGAAGTGGAGACTACCGAAAATTGACAATTTTCAACTATCGCTTTATTTTATAACATCAATAAAAAATTTAAAAACATAAAATAAGAAATAAAACTGAAACTTTTTTACTTTATCTGAAATTAGCCTAATTAATTGTTATTTTACATTTAAATTTTTTGGAAATGTTTTGTGTAGCTATCATTTAAGCAAGACAATTATCAAGTAGTAGTTAATTTTTTAACTAAATGGAAGAAGTATTATTTCCTAGACTGCAGCATGGAAGATACGTTTGTAGTATTGACTATTGTCAGATTGTACAGTCTGAATCATGATGCATGTAAGTTGTAACTTTGTAAGTTTAATTTGGTCACGGCTGTAATGTGGGTGTCCGCTAAAATAAACAATAAGGATTAACTAACAAAGGAGTTGCAAAAGCTTTTAGTTTTATTGCTAAAACTTTTATTAATTAATGGCTTCCCTTAATTAATGCCAACATCACTGGTATAATCCGATTAAAGCAATAAACTTGACATTTATTTATTTACGGAAGCTGTCTCTTCAAAAAGTGTGACGCGGTGTCTTCATAAAGTGCAACGCGTTACCGAAACGAACTTCCGAAGCGCTTGGTACATACTCTAATAATGTCGTATTTGTTTTATATCTGAAAAGCGGTCTTTTAAGTTAATTAAAACATTTATTTGTGACACTCACGATGGTCAATAACAACACAGATGCTAACATCTCATCGTGTTTTCAGCGTGTCAAAACATTTGTGATTAACATTCATTACCGCAAAGGGATCAACTTCAACAACGGCGACTGAATAACAACACAAAACACTAGGTCATATTTTATTTTAAACACTTGGGACTTTGTCTCTGCATCGTCCGTTTCTTTTTGGGATGGCCGCCACAATTCATCTATATACGGACATGTCTGGGGAAAAAAAAAAAATACGGGAACATTGAGTGGTTTCCTATGCGGGGAGATTTATTGGATGCCATAGTACTCTTACAACATCATTGTCAGGGCTTAGGGGGGGGTAGTTATAGGCATAATGCTTCTCAGAAATCCCGGTTACAAACCAACACTCACAATTTCGTATTTACGCAAACGTATACGGGAACAAGTGCTTTCCTATTTTTAAAACGCAACACATGATACCAAACAAAATTACGTCGCGTTGGTGATGGCGTTCACGACGGGATTAATTGACTGTCTGCTCTTTGCGAGGATGGGGTTCACGACTATTGACCATCTCGTAAGGGTGGACAACCTCTGTCAGGGGCTGCTCAATGGCCACGGGCAGGTTAAAAAAAATCATACCTCTTCTGGGTCTGGGCGTGTATAGACATGAGCGTGTTGTGTTCCTAAGAACGCGGAGCGTGTTGTGTTCCTAAGAATGCGGATCGGGTAAGTTTTTCCGCCCTAGGTGAGCTCAAACTTTGTATATAAGTGTAAAAACACACGGGGATCGTCGACGTCGCATTGTGTGAAACATTCTTATGTCTGTCGTTCCTAGGAACAGGGGAATTTTTCATCGGGTCAGTCTTAACCTTCAAACGGGTACCCACAAATTATATATTGTGACCCCGACATGACCTTGACCTTGAAAATGATCAATTCAAGGTCAAATCAGGTAAAATATTGAAAAACCCAATATTAACTCATTGAAAAACACAAACAACACATAAAACATTGTCATGTTTCTGACCAAGCACGCCAGTGGCGGGCTAACCTGCTAGTCTATTATATATTTTGGGAAATCTGTGTGTGTGTGTGTGTTCGCGATGGACTCAAGAACGGCCAAGCCAATTTTGATGAAACTGGGTATGTGGGGGTACTTTCGGCCGGTGAGTCTCATAAGCCTATTAATTTGCCCGTGCGACGTGACCTTGACCTTGAAATCGGGTAAATTCAAGGTCAAATCGCGAATTTTGATGGGATTTCCACGAAATTTGATACACAGCGTTACTTTTGTCCACTGAGTGTTTTGGACGGGTCAAATCGTGACCCCCACCTGACCTTGACCTTCAAAGTGGACAATTCAAGGTCAAATCGCGCAATTTGCCGAAAAGCAGAGGGGAAACAGCCCGGACGAAGTCGGGTCACCCTTCTAGTATACCATATATATACAGTACATATACTGTTCATATACCTTTTATATACAGAATATATATCGTTCATATATCTGTCATATAATGTTCATACGTACATATACCATACATACACCATACATAATATACCATTCGCTTGTGGGTTGATTCCTGAGTTATCTCCACTCTTCTCTCTTATTTCTGTTACGTACCTTACTCCTATTTAAATTCGCCCAGTAAAAATACTATGACTCAGAGTTTACAGATTTCCTCTGGAAAATAAAGGGTTTATAATGGTGATGAGTTTTCGTATATTATTAAAACCATGCATTGAGTGGAGATTTATTTGTATATGACCAGTCAATATCAATAAGTGCGCATGTGTAAAATGGTAAATCACAATCGATAAAAACAAATTTGATTCAAAGTGCACGTATTTAAAACTGAATGAAAAATAGCACTGCTCGAATTTAAATATGAATAAGGTAGCAGGCTTGTTTCACTCCTCAACTGAACCAAAGGTGTATGGGTAGTTACACAGCCACTCTTGAGAGAGGACCTTGAAACGGGTCACATCTGGTGAACCTGAAAAGATAGGGGATGTAGTAACTGACAGATTGGTCCATATTTATGCATCTTGTACTAAGATGTTGCTTCTCTATGTCAGGTGTCAAGGTCTTGAGTTTGAGTTTGTCTCTGCACTTCTCTCTTGATTCTGTCTTGTAAAAGACGTTCACTACTCATTCTCGAGGTTGTGAGTTCTATTTACAAGCGAGGCAGCCTTCAAACTTCTCTCTTGATTCTGTTTCACAGGCGATTTGGAAGAGAATTGTGAACGGTTGATCAAACAGAAGGTCGATTCGGAGCAGTCAATAAAGGAACTTGAGGATCGTCTTCTCGATGAAGAGGACGCAGGTGCCGAGCTGGAAAATATCAAGAAAAAACTGGAAGTGGAGACGGATGATCTGAAACAAGACGTCGAGGAACTTGAGAACTCATTGGCAAAGGTTTGTATAACATTGAACTCATTGTGAGTGTATAATATAGTAATGCTCTAAGTAATCGACTCCTTAACCACAGCAGAATTATGGGTAACTTTTCAGGATTTATTCGGAAATATGGCTTGTTGCCATTCATCGGAAAGCTCTCCCCGAGAGCTTTATGATGAATGGCAACAAGCCATATTTCCGACTAAATCCTGAAAAGTTACCCATAATTCTGCTGTGGTTAAGAAGACGATTACTTAGAGCATTACTGTATCTGATATGATGTGTTTATTGTTCAACTCATATAGTGACTAATCTATATCTGATATGATGTGTTTTGTGGCTCAACTCAAATAATATCTTCAAACCTGTAGTGTTGCTCTGGTAACCCTTTACCCAACAGAAGGGCCCTGTGCCAATGCATTCTCTTATATATGCGAGTCGACCATAGGTCGCCTCGCATATATAAGAGAATGCATTGGCTTAACACATTAAAAATTATAAAATTGTTAAAGAATGTAAGAAAAAATGGTAAAAAGTGTTAAAAAAAGATTTTTTTTAGGCCAATGCATTCTCTTATATATGCGAGGCGACCTATGGTCGACTCGCATATATAAGAGAATGCATTGGCACAGGGCATAACTGTAACTATCACAATGTGGTCAAGGAGCCGGTTCCAATGATATCCATATTTGTATGGTTCTATTGAGACAGTCCGAAGATATTTTAGGCTGTTGAAGTTTTATTTGGCCGGTTTGTTGGGTAAAGGGTTAACAAATTATGAGATTCCGGGAAAATAGTTAGATTTTTAAGTGGCTCAAAGCATTTATCGATGCGCACTCGACAATTATGCAATTTTAGATGGATTTTGCAGGAGCGGTGATCCCCCAGTGACATTTGCAAACACAGTTTCATTCTCGCAGTCAATACATTGAAATTCTTTGGAATGAATGACAAAGCAAGCGTTTTTGTTGCATTATGCTCTGGAATCTATATAAAAATTGTTGGGAAGAGATCAACCATCTTTAATGAGTCTCATATAAAGGTGTCGCCATTCAGTTCCTGCCATCTTATCTCGAGACTCAGACAACAGCTTGGGATATCCGTTGGGTTGATGCTGTTTTGGTCCAAGTCCCATCCCGTTACTCTGCTATAACGGATTTTACCCCCAGAATCGTGGGTGGGAGTTATCTTGTTATTATGTTATTATATTATGATATATCATTAATCGCGGACATGTCAGATGATTAATCACCTTCAGGGGTTTACGTGAATGCCCGGGCTCCTCGTGTACATGTAGTAAATCTTTTGAATGAAGGTCCGTTATAGAAGTGCAACGGGGCAGGACTCGGTCCAAAACAGCATCATCTAACCGATATCCCAATCTATGTGGACCGAGAAGACTTGGTCTAGAGACTCAGATGCACAGATACAGTAATGCCCAAAGTAATCGACCCCTTAACCACAGCAGAATTATGGGTAACTTTTCAGGATTTAGTCGGAAATATGGCTTATTGTCATTCATCCGAAAGCTCTCGCCAAGAGCTTTCCGATGAATGGCAACAAGCCATATTTCCGACTAAATCATGAAAAGTTACCCATAGTTCTGCTGTGGTTAAGGAGTCGATTATTTAGGGCATTACTGTACAACCAGTAGAAATGAAAAAGAAAGACATTTAGTCATCTCTCATTATATAGAAGCGTGTTAGATTAAGATTGTTCTTGTACCTAACAAATTTTTTTTTAATAAAACTTGTTGGGAAGAGATAGACCATCTTTAACCCTTTACCCAACAGAACGGCCCTGTGCCAATGCATTCTCTTATATATGCGAGTCGACCATAGGTCGCCTCGCATATATAAGAGAATGCATTGGCTTAACACATTAAAAATTTTAAAATTGTTAAAGAATGTAAGAAAAATGGTAAAAAGTGTTAAAAAATGTTTTTTTTAGGCCAATGCATTCTCTTATATATGCGAGGCGACCTATGGTCGACTCGCATATATAAGAGAATGCATTGGCACAGGGCATAACTGTAACTATCACAATGTGGTCAAGGAGCCGGTTCCAATGATATCCATATTTGTATGGTTCTATTGAGACAGACCGAAGATATTTTAGGCTGTTGAAGCTTTATTTGGCCGGTTTTGGCCGGTTTGTTGGGTAAAGGGTTAATGAATGTAATATATACACAGAACGACACGATGTGTAAATGGGTTTGTCGATACGGCACTCGTGCTGTCGCGGAAGGATAGAACGAGAGGCGTTTGCGCCTCGAGTTCTATCCTTCCGCGACAGCACGAGTGCCGTATCGACAAACACATTTACACATCGTGTCGTTCTGTGTTTATTACACGCTTCGCGTCCTAGAATCCTTGCATTAAAAATACAGGATTAGAAAGTTTATTTAGGCTCATACAGGGCGTGTTTGTCATCTTTGATGATTCTTTTATTTAAATAGTTCCAGTTTCATGGTTAAGGCGAACGTCATGTACATCATTTTACGTCAACGAACGTACGTTCCATACGGATTTGTAAATATGGAACAGCAATAACACTGTACTTCAAGGAACAAGCGTGTAATAAAAAGGTGTCACCATTCGATTCCTGCCATCTTATCTCGAGACTCAGATGGCTGCACAGATACCTTAACATTGCAGGTAGAGAACGAGAAGCAGTCTCGTGATAACCAGATAAAGATTCTACAGGACGATTTAGCCCAGCAGGACGATCACGTCACCAAGTTAAACAAGGAGAAGAAGAATCTCGATGAAAACTATAAACGGACTCTGGACCAACTTCAGTCCGAGGAAGACAAGGCCAACCATCTCAACAAACTCAAGACTAAACTCGAACAGACTCTCGATGAGGTTAGTTGATTAACTTAACCCGTTATTGTTGAATAGATTCTCCCATTCAGGTTTAAAATGAATGAATGATCTATTCATTTGAAGGGATGATCAGGATCATATAATCAGATGACAGATAGAGAAATCCGTTTAGATTCATTTCTTTTGATGAAGTCATTTGATTCCCAGGATTATTTTTGACAATGACGGGTTGAAAATGGGCCCCATTCCCAATGGGAAATTAGCGTCCTGCGAATATTAAATAATCGATTCGAGATTCGATTCGAAAGTCAAATTCGATTCGAATTCGAGTCGGAAATTCCAACTCGAAATTTTGAATATACACTGACGAAAAAATGGGCTGTTTACGTCGATCTTAGCTGTTTCTGTGCCATTAATTTATGAATTTATGCACCTTATTTCTTATTGTACATCGCGAATGTTCGCATGCTACTAAATGTAAGTATAACCAGTAATTAGCCACTATAGGACGACTAAATATGTCTGAATTCTAGCTTTGAACATGGTAGCCAAAATCTTGGAGATCACTAATGGACTGACGGCACGCATAAATTATAATAGCTATGAAACTGAGCAACCGCCAGCTTTATCCGCCGACTATCCGTCTCAGATTCCGCGTTATGTAATATAGCTGAGAATGTAAACAACACGTGTTCCAGGCATCGAAAGGTGCATGTAGGCGGTGTTTTCTTTGGAAGTTGACTTTCAACGTCAGAGCATTCCTTGACACTTGACAATATGTCGTCCGTTATTCATGTTTATTTTAAACATGATAAAGCTGCAGGCTGTGCAGAAACTTAGAAGTGATGAATGCAACAGGGTGTATAAATCGCAAGCATCTGGGACAATGACCCATCTATGGAATCATCTGTCCGAGAGGCATCCAGCACTGCATAAACAGGCTACCCTGTGACTGTTGTTGCATCTTCAAGTTTATAACAACAGGTGTTTCCAAATGCCGATTTGCAAGTTTGCAAACTGTACAAATTTTGCGTGATTTTAGTTCCTATAATCCGTTTAGCGGTTATATATTAATCATCGTGAAGGCCGCATAGATGTTTTTATTTTTTTATTTTTTTTTACAATTATCAATTGAAGTTAATAGTATCGCGAACGACGGTTGATCACCACATAAGTTACGATGGAACTGCACGTTTCACAAATCATTTAATCATTGACAGAACTAATTGAGAATGCAACACACAGGTATGATTCGATTCGATATTCGATTGATATTTGGTTCGATTTCGTCCAATTTGCAGGACCCTATGGGAAATAGTCACATTTTTTCCAAGCTTCTCACCCGAAAATTCTAAATTCACAATTCGTAGAACAATGTGAATAAAAGACAGGACTTTCCCTCTATTTTATGAATATTTTCAAGTCGTCTTGAAAATAGGAACAACAATCTGAGAAATACATTAAACTCTTAGATTTACATTGAGTTGAATTTTTCACTATGAAAATGGTTATTTCTATATTCTCTAAATATTCCCAATTAAGCCAATAACATGACTCTATGGTGATAAACATGCGCAAATGTCAACTATATTTTAAAGGAAAACATAAATATATTGCTCCCATTTTTTGAGAACTCATTTTATTTATTTCCAAAAAATATTCTGTCACATAGTCTGCAATTGTTGAGTTGATATTTTCTTCACTTAAAGTGATGTGAAACACTCCGGTGGTGTGATCAAATAGAAATGGAGGATAATCTTGCTCAAAGTAGTTATTTTTACAAAACTTAAATCCAAACTGACAACACACACCGCCATTATAATATATTAATTAAATTCAGTGACTCTCGATTGCGAAATCCTTTTCCTTAATTTATCGCCGATTGTTGCGTCCCGAATCGAGAAGTAAATATTTACAATTGAGCGTAGTTCAAATGATGTTTTCTGTGGAGTGGTACGGTCGATTTGCTTGAGATTTTTGGCGATGTAGTAGAATGATACTTTCCTCCAGTTGACATACAGCCTACATACTAACTTAGCAGTTTGACGCACATGAACAAGTTCATAATATGTCTTTAAATCATATTTCTTTGGTATTTATCAGCAGTCATTGATTTAAACCTGGGAAAACTATTCAGAGGGGAAAATATTACCGCAAAATTGCACATTTGATTGCAAATTTGTTATGTACACCCTTTTTGTACGCCCCTATAATACAACATACATCACATAAGTAGCATAAAATGGTAAGCAGCAATACTCTAGGATGAATTGTGCCAGGTGCTTTGGATTTAATGTCCAATATTATAAAATCTGATTTTAAGGTGAGATGCTAGAAATTGCCATTTTTAAGCCCCGCCCACTCATCCCAATAAGGACGATACCCTCTCTAGTTTGTGGTACAGAGTTGTATTAATCAGAATAAGTATTGGATATGTTCATCTGAACCCCTAATATATTTATGAATTGAGCATACAAATATAGGTACCAAATTTGGCAATCCATAGAGGGCCGACCCCAATCAGGGGTTTCTAAAATTGACAGAAACCTGTGATTATGGAACCTATTTTGCAGAAATGATCAACTAACTTATAATAAACCTGGTTTAGGGCATGTATACACCAATTAAACCTGTGATATTGCCATTAGTATGGCAGAACTCCAAAGTTGGTGTTCTCACCCCTAAAATCCCAATTTGGACAACTTTTTTCAAAAAGCAGTTGCCACCATCAAATGTCAAAAAGTACCATATAAACCACCTTCAATATGAAGTGAACACCAGTCCCTGAATGATCCCAGTCAAGTCTGGAAATAGTGTGTCTGACATTTGCAGAATGAGGTCCACAGAGAGTGAATTAAGTGATGCTATCCCACTTGGCAGGTTAGCATCACCAAATTACCCTGTAGGAACCTCATTCTGCTTAGGCCTCAACTGCTATGAGAGACCGAATTGTCAGTATCGACCAACACTTTTCCGGAAAATTCTCTTTGTCTCTGTTGGTTTGCCATGCACACTGTCAATTGTTGGCACTCGGTAGGGTGAATTTAAACAAGATAGTTTGCAGACAAAGATACTTTTTCGCCATTTAATGACTATTAGAACCAGAATAAGTTATGAAATCATGGGGTGATTAGACTGCATACTATTTTCAGTAAAATTTGCAGGTCCTGAATTTTCTTTAACCCTTTACCCAACAGAACGGCCCTGTGCCAATGCATTCTCTTATATATGCGAGTCGACCATAGGTCGCCTCGCATATATAAGAGAATGCATTGGCTTAACACATTAAAAATTATAAAATTGTTAAAGAATGTAAGAAAAAATGGTAAAAAGTGTTAAAAAAAGATATTTTTTAGGCCAATGCATTCTCTTATATATGCGAGGCGACCTATGGTCGACTCGCATATATAAGAGAATGCATTGGCACAGGGCATAACTGTAACTATCACAATGTGGTCAAGGAGCCGGTTCCAATGATATCCATATTTGTATTGTTCTATTGAGACAGACCGAAGATATTTTAGGCTGTTGAAGCTTTATTTGGCCGGTTTGTTGGGTAAAGGGTTAAATCAGATATTGATATAACAGAAACGAAAAAAGTGTTCATCGATTATAATACCGCCATGGGAGACCTAGGATCAGATTGAAGTTCCCCAGTTGAAGTTGGTGATGTTCACCCATTTGTCACCTCGATTATGCATTTTATTTTCTGCAAATTAGGGGATGTCGAAACTGAACAGAAAGGAAAAAGTAACTAAAAACAATGTTAATTTGAAACTAGAGACTTGCCAGAAGGTGAGGCCTAAGCAGAATGAGGTCGCCAGAGGGTGAATTTAGTTATGTTAGCCCACTGTGCAGGGTAGCATCACTAAATTCACCCTCTGGGGACCTCATTCTGCAAATTTCAGACCCAGGCTTTATCCCAGTTCTGAGACCGACAATAGGGATAATGAGTAGATGATTTCAGTGAATGTTCTTTATGTGAATGTGGCTTTGGCTTGCTCAAATGCTGAGAAGGGGCATGTCGTCATAGATGCAGAGTCATAGAGAATAAGATTATATTTAAATATTATTTTAAACTTTCGTGACGGGAGTCATGTTGGTGCAGCATTAAATATCATGTGCCTGTGCATTCTCTTATATATGCGATTCTCCCATAGGGAGCCTCGCATGTACAATAAAATGCACTGGCTTACAAGTTCAAGGTAAATAGTGTTAGGCCAATGAATTCTCTTATGTACGTGAGGCTTCCTATATATAAGAGAATGCATTAGCACAGGGTTATTCGCAAAATTTCTGAAAAGCTCCAGTCATATGGAAGGGTTAAGATTCTCCAGTTCCAGCAGAGGAAATTGATTCAAACCTGGGCATCATGTTAAATACTTTTATAATATTGCAATCAAACAATAAATGTACATGTATTATTCAGGCCTTTATTGTAATTTGGGCACATCAGGGCGATGCATGGTTGATGATGATTGTTTATTTGTATAATATTTACAAGCTTATGACAATGGTGATAATAAAATAAAAAATATGATATTATACAGGAGCGGCATGCCCCAAATGGGCCGTCTTTCTATCGCCCCTATGTATACAAGCATGAAGTTCGGCCTTGTAGGATTTTTTTTTAATTTTGACCAAAAAACTTGATATCCATACATTTGATTTCCGAGAATGACAGATTACGAGATAACATTTCATTTATATATTTAAATGTGGTATAGGGCCCTGCAAATCAGGGTCTACATTTTGATTTGAATTGGGCACAAAATTTGAAATCGTATCAAATCTCGAATTGAATCATTGTCTGGAGTGCATCAAGTCTGTAGAGATGGAACAAGAACATCAACAGTTCTGGAAACATTTAAATTGCTAGCTGTAATGATTAGAAAACCTCATAATAAGTAATCATCAATGGATTTTGTAAAATTGTATCACCTCACCATATTAGTGTGTCTTCTATGATACAACAATGTGAAGACATCATAAGCATCTAGAAATACAGTAAACTAAAGAATGCAGCTCATTTTCGTAAAAATTCTTATGGATGTGTATTATTGAATGCATTGAGTGGTGGGTGGGGTTTAACTCTTCATAATGTGCTTCGGTACTTTCATAGTTGGCAAACTTCGTATGGTGTACTGCAATATGCGAGTTAAAATTATTACTGACCTATGACAATACATAGAGCCAAGACCGTCAAGGTTTTCATTGAATGATTTTGTACGTAAATTCCCTTGTGACAAATCTTGGAATACCCGAGTACCGATTGGCTTACATCATTCTTATAAAGAATGGGCGGTCTATCTATAAATGATTTGTGACAGCGTTATCTCTATGTGCACGCACTAGTTAGAATTGCGAAGTTTCTTAGCACAAGAGCAGAATGTACTCTGTATGTACTCTGTGGTCTATAGAAACAATGGGAATGTACCTGATGGAAAAGATTCAATAAAAATCGAATCAGGGCAGCCAATTTTAAATTGAATTGAATCAGAAGAAAAATTCTGATTCACATCGAATTAAATCGATTCGCAGGGTCCTAGTGTGGTATCATTTCAGTGTTTCTCAGTAATTCAAGTATATAATTTAATCACAAGCTGTCAATCCACGGAATACTATAAAGCCCATTTGTTGTCATTTAGCCACCAAAGTTATTTCTCAATGACCTAAATTTCTTGATTACATTCTGCTAGAGCCTAGAGAAATGACAGCAGCATCGCGTGATATGACCACACATATACTGCGTGCCTAAAATTTACATAAAAACTATTTGATACTTCCTGCAATATAAACGGAAATTTATTTGTTGCTTCAAAATTTGTTCAGGTAGGACTGTGCATAAGTACCTAAAGAAATCAACAAGAATCGATCGTATCAGAAACTAACAACTCGTGGTGTCACAGATGAAATATATCTGGAACACATGCTCAGATTCTGCCACAGTGGACTGAGTGATGACCAGTGCGTCAACCAAAAGTGTAGTCCAAGTCTTATTGTACTAAAACCAGCTAAGATATTGGGATGGCGATTTGCTGTTTTTAGTCCAAGCCCGCTTGTATACCATTCCTATCACACGAGTTACGCCCACGATCTGTGGCGGGAATTTGTGGTGTATTTTACTCGATTTACCTAGCAAATCAATACATGATGCTATATACATCGGAAAGGCTTACATCTTATGGTCATAATGGTGTATAATAATCTAACTTTAATGTTAAATTACACATAGAATATTCCGGTTGATTGCCACAAACATCGATTTGTTTCTCTGTTTGTTTACGTTTTAACCGAAAGCCGAAGTGGTCCGAATAAGTTCGGCATAATCCGCTGTTTGTTCTGGGAATTCTACTTTCCGTTTCTATATATAGCGCGGGTTTTCCGAAAAACAATGACGAAAACCGATCGCCCGAAAGTCCAGTTTTCTATGTGCTTTCAGAACAATTCCCGCACTAAAAACTTAATGACATAATGGAGGATCAGAATGGTAGTTTTGTTGACAATTTTCGCAAGCAACTTGTCAAAATTGGAGCAAATTATAACTCTTGTGTCTGACTTGCCATGCGTGTGATGTGCATTTTGACATCTGTGTTGATAAAATAATCGGAGAACCGAATCACACAGTTACGAAATATAGTTCTTCCGTTTTAGTGGGACTTTACAAACTTAAGGTTAAAAATTTATACAAATTTGATTTGATTTTTTGTGTGCTTAACAAGAGCAGTATATTGCCCTGTTCGCTTAATATATATCTTAATTTCGCGGAAGTCCACCAAATATGGGTGAAATGTAGCACCATATAAGGCATATTATATCTAATGCTCGTAACTTGTGTTTACACTGTTTTAAACGTTGAGAGGGTTCTAATTCCCGTAATTTATTTAGTGTATTACATTTATATCTCCAATGTTTAATTAATCTATTTATTATTTTATTTATTGACATACATAATTACGATTACAATGGAGAATTCATCGTAATTTGCGCTGTTGTCCAAAATCTACGGAATATTTTCAACGGAAAATGCCGAACACAGTTCACGAGGTCAACCGAGTTCGCATACTTTAAAAAAATTGTAAACATTGAGGTAAATGTCTCTTTTCGCATTAAATTACCGTTTTAAATTCACAACTGATGTGGGTTTCAGATAAAATAGCATGTCTTCTGCGGAAAATATCCGTTTATTGTCGCAATTGTGATATTTTATTTCATATAATTGTGGTTTTATTTGAGCGGGTCACTAACGCTTAAGCTCTGTCATAAGAGAGCATATAGGACGGGCTTGGACTAAAAACAGCAAATCGCCATCCCAATATCTTAGCTGGTTTTAGTACAAGAAGACTTGGACTACCAAAAGTGATGAATTTATGATGCATTTGATAATTGGATGTTTTATTGACAGCATGTCAGTTTCAACTTTTTATGTCTCTTTTTCATCGGAAATAATCTCAAAGTTTTACACTCTTTTTCTTCTAATTTTCTTCTACTTATGGTGTTTCTCCTGTGAACTCCTGTGATATGATGGATTAAATTGTAAGGAATAACTCTTGTTTCAATTAAGGTTATGCAGTGATAACTGAAAAGTTTCAAGACAACTTGTCTTCCAACTTGTTGGTTATAACTGCATAGCCTTAGGGAATGTTCAGACGACCACGATTCAATCGAAAGTGGAAAGTTTTCCATCGTGGGTAGTAACTGGTAGTTGGACTGCGCATGCTCATGACAAGGTCGCGAGTATAAAATGAATATGAAGCACTGTTTGATTTTCAGCTGCAAAATCGTGGTGTATCCTTGGTTACCTCCAATTGTGACGGAATCACAGTCATGTGTACATAAAAATTGTAGCTGGAAAGATCATAGGGTAGTCAATCACGTGGTTAACCATGGCTTACGAACAACCCACAATAACCTCATATGCGATGACTTCGCAATCGTGTGAACAGACTATCCACGATCTTGTCGGGCCTGATTCCTCCACTTACGATTGAATCGTGGTTGTCTGAACATTAAGTTAATCAAAGCAAGAGTTATTTCTTAATTAAGCAGAGATATGCAATAACAATTTTCTCATCAGGTTTCATGTTTATTTTGGGAGCTTTTCTTTATTATGGTCACAGTGTTACCGACTTTAATTTGAGGGAATGTAAAAGACTGGTACCATTCATATAAAAGTTGGTGTGTTAAAAGTAACATGCATTTTTTTGTTTGATCTAGATATATATTAAGGCATGTTTCTGTCAGTTCCCACCTATTTTCTAATAACTGCAGTCAAATCCCAGGGATCCTCAAGCCAAACAGAGGGAGCCTTTGCAAAGACTTGTTACTGATTGGGCTAAAAGATACGCAAAATGTTATATGAATATAGGCATGCACACATTCCTTGCCTAATTTTACATGGATATAGGCATTAACACACTTCTCGGAGATATCAGTGAAATCATTCATGACAAATTATGGTTGGGATGGGGTATGTATTCAATCAAACTAAACACTGAGAACCATTGTGCTTAAACTGTTCTCCGGAAACACATAAATCCTTGTTCACACTTAATGTCTGGATTTTCTCACCTCAAGAAGTCTTACATCCAAAAATTAAAGCTTCCCTGATAACCCATGTCATAATTATTATCAGTTCTAAAAACAGCATCTTTATCCAACAGTTTCAGGAGTTTTTTCAATCATATTAAATCTTAATATCTCAAGTGGTTTTTATCTCTCTATGTGTTAATTCTCTTTCAAACATAGATAGACTAACGGCAGGGGATTTAACTATTCTGGCATATCATCAAAAGATGCCTTAATCTCAGCATTGCAATGGATTTGATTTCATGATTGTCCCAGATTTCGCCATTACATGACTTTTGTTGAAATCTATTCTTAGTCTTCTCATTGGTGTCTGCCCGTCCTCATGGCAATGTAGTTCTTTGATATTCTTCTCCGTTTCTGTGATAATTCCTTCCTTCTTTTCTGGTTGTCTACATTTCTGGGCATCTTGGTAGTTTCGGTTTGCATTTCATGGACTTGGAAAGGCTTTTAACTATGTGTATCATTAAAGTTTTATGCTGATTTCACGTTAATGGCCAGTTAAGTTTAAAACATATTAGAGGTCAACATTAAGAGGCTAAGAGCCTCATGCTGTGTTGCCAATTTGAAGTCGTCTCCATCAGAGAAAGTGAAAGCACTAGACAACTCTATGGGATCTGCTTGAAAGCTGAATGTGTTTGGTTCACTAAATTTTGTCAGCCTCCTTGGTCTGAACCATGCTGACTAACTAAAAAGTATTTGATCTCTTTCCATTCTGGATAAATATAAAACCTCCAAATTTCCAGCTTGAGGATAACCTTGAGAGAGAGAAGAAAATGCGGGGCGATGTGGAGAAGGCTAAACGTAAGCTGGAGCAAGACCTCAAGATGTCCCAGGAATCTGGGGAGGATCTGGAGCGAGCCAGACGACAACTGGAGGAGGCCTCAAGAAGGTAAGCCATGTGAACTATTTATTGGGGACTATATAGAAAAAGTTGGTGTCTGTCTATGCACCAAACTGTCCATCTCCTAGAGTTCTCGCCTTATACCTTCAGTAGCAATAGATAAATACAACAGTATTTACTATGTAAGATTATTGTTTAGGTACAGAGATCAAGTTTGAATATTGTCGCATTCTGCCTATATTTCAGTTATGGCCCTTAGAATTTGCTGATTTTCAGATAATAATTTTAGTTATAGTTACAGTAATGCTCTAAGTAATCGACTCCTTAACCACAGCAGAATTATGGGTAACTTTTCAGGATTTAGTCGTAAATATGGCTTGTTGCCATTCATCGGAAAGCTCCCGGGGAGAGCTTTCCGATGAATGGCAACAAGCCATATTTCCGACTAAATCCTGAAAAGTTACCCATAATTCTGCTGTGTTTAAGGATTCGATTACTTAGAGCATTACTGTAGTTATTTGGTTGTCTTAAAACAGGTGAGCAGATACGATATAAAGTAATGCCCTAAATAATCGACTCCTTAACCACAGCAGAATTATGGGTAACTTTTCAGGATTTAGTCGGAAATATGGCTTGTTGCCATTCATCGGAAAGCTCTCAATGAGAGCTTTCCGTTGAATGGCAACAAACCATATTTCCGACTAAATCCTGAAAAGTTACCCATAATTCTGCTGTAGTTAAGAATTCGATTACTTAAGAGCATTACTGTATTTGGTTGTCTTAAAATTTGATGTATGGATTACTCTGTTAAACCTTCCATGACTGGAGTTTCCTGAAATTTTGCAAAACCCATAGGGAGCCTCTCATATATATGAGAATACATTAGCCTAACAATATTTACCTTGACTTTGTAAGTCAGTGCATTCTCTTACATTTAATGCTGCACCAGCGCAGCTCCCGTCATGAAAGGGATAAGAGTTCAGGACAAGTTCTTATCTGGTTCAGTCCAGTGAATTTTGCCAAAGTTATGCCCATGTACAATTTCTGATTATTTTGGATTTCAGATCTTAGCTTCAGCTATTGTTTTTTGTTTTTTAATATATGTTTATTCGTCCTTTGAAATATGCCACAATTTTACAGAACCCACATGGCAGGGTTTTGTATTTCTGAAAGTAAAATAACATTATCAGTCTAATAGATCTTAATGTATTTTTTATTCAATTTTTTCGATGATTATTGTTGGTTCTAATGGTGCCACTAGTGAAATTGATATATCTACAGTTTTCAGAATCGTGTTCATCTATCTGGTAAATACTATCGATTGTTTGTATAGTTTTGACATATTTCAAGGAAGGAAAAGTGATACATTTTATAATGGTGTCATGTCAGCATTCGAAGGGGGTGCAGATGAAATGAATTATAGTCAGCAGAGTGTGTGGTATTGGTAGCCTGCAGTGAGTTTTTTATGTTGTGTCAGATCCACACACTTCCACTATTGTTGTCCTATCTAATCTAGAGTAAGCACCAACCTTAGAATAATTACTATGATTGTCACAGAATTTTATTGCCTGCATGCAAAACCACTGAGTTGACCAATCGCCACAGAAACGTAATGCCTATCTATATTTTAACAGGAAGGATATGGAAATGAACGGTCTGCAAGGAAGACTGGAAGATGAACAAAGTCTTGTTGCACAGCTGCAGAAGAAAATCAAAGAACTACAGGTAAGATTTCAGTCAGTGCATGAGTACACATTTAATGGAGTCAGCAATCCAGTATGTGATTGAACATTCTAATGCTAGACTGTGTGATTTATTTACCCTCCTAATTATCATTGCAAATGTTTCCCTGGTTGATAATATATCAGAATGTGTAAGACACTGGTTTAAAATGAGTGATTTATTGCCACACAATGTGTATGAATAAATACTCATTCCTTGTCACCAAGCCTGAGTTTAGTGAGCCTCTCATTTGCAGAATGAGGTTCCCAGAGGGTGAATTTAGTGACGCTATCCCGCATAGCGTGCTAGCATCACTAAATTCACCCTCTTGGGGACCTAATTCTTATGCATGGCCTCATCAGCTATGGGACACATAGACTCAGATTGATGTTCCCAAATGGTGAATATTGTGATGTACACCCATTGGGAACCTTGATTATGCAATGTGTCGTCTGCCAATTTGGGGTTATAGAGAAACTAAACTAAAAAAGAAATAGAATCTATGTGAAGAAGTTTCTATAGAAATTTGATAATAAAGAAACTTTCCAGAGAAGATGAGACCTAAGCAGAATGAGGTCCCCAGAGGGTGAATTTAGTGATGCTAGCCCTCTATGTGGGATAGCTGATGCTAGCCCTCTATGTGGGATAGCATCAATAAATTCACCCTCTGGGGACCTCATTCTGCAAATGACAGGCACACTAAACTCTGGCCTTCTTGTCACAATTACAATGTTCATTTTGATTGAATTTGCAAATTGAGATGCCAATAAATTGTAACTCATAGAAATATAACTATTGAACACAATTGGAATTTTCAAATAACTGTTCTCCGTGTTAATATTCTATGTCGGAGTCAAAGACAGCAGGGGTGTTGAAGCAGGGACCAGCCTAGATGTTTCAAATTGGGAGAAGTCACTTCTCCCTATTTTATTATTAAGGAGAAGGGAACTGTCATCGTGGAGAAGTCATAATGGCTCAAGTTCAATGTAGACTCCAACATCACCATTCTATGATCAAATAATTATTATGCAATACAATAAGCCCATTTATATAACAATTATACTGAGACACCATTATAATAAGAAATCACAGTTTAAACATGCTGTAGGGACATATGGATTATATACATACTGGTACATGACAGAGAAGTCACTTCTCCCTAGGACAAAAATTAGGGTGAACTGACAACTGACATTTAGGGAGAATATATCTCCCAGGTCGCCTGCTAGGCTGGTCCTCTCCCAAGCAGCCCGCTAGGCTGGTCCCTGCACTGAAGGATAAAGGGGATGGGGGGGACAATTAACCTTTTGAACATTGTTTTGAAGGGAACTTTTCCCAATGCCATATATTCATTTCCAGCTGTTGGTTGAGTCAAGAATGACCGAAACCCATGCATGTCCACCCCTACCTGCACTGCCCCTCTGATAAATATCATTCCTATATAATTATGCTAATGAGTTGCAAATTTGAGAACAATCAAGAACACACGAAAATCAAATCAGTCAGAGGAGCTCATGAAAAAATTATGAAGTACCTTTAATGACATAGAGACACTGACAAAAAACCGGATGCAAAATAAATGTACCAGAAAGCCCGCAGACAAAATTGATGTAGATTAACCCTTTACCCAACAGAAGGGCCCTGTGCCAATGCATTCTCTTATATATGCGAGTCGACCATAGGTCGCCTCGCATATATAAGAGAATGCATTGGCTTAACACATTAAAAATTATAAAATTGTTAAAGAATGTAAGAAAAAATGGTAAAAAGTGTTAAAAAAAGATTTTTTTTAGGCCAATGCATTCTCTTATATATGCGAGGCGACCTATGGTCGACTCGCATATATAAGAGAATGCATTGGCACAGGGTATAACTGTAACCATCACAATGTGGTCAAGGAGCCGGTTCCAATGATATCCATATTTGTATGGTTTTATTGAGACAGACCGAAGATATTTTAGGCTGTTGAAGCTTTATTTGGCCGGTTTTGGCCGGTTTGTTGGGTAAAGGGTTAACAGAGGATGACAGGAAGCAGATAAATTGTGTAAGAAAACGACATAACGTAACCCAGTGGAAGTGTTAATTATTATTCTATAGAATTGGACGGTAAATGTACCATCAGGAACCACCCTGTAAAAATAATATTAAATTCTAAGTCAACTAGAGACAAAATTATTGAAGATGGAATTGCCTATAGCAGAGGAAAACGAGATATATATTGCTGGTAGCTCAAAAATTTACATTAATAAGGAAAATATTAAAGATGAAATGAACAAATTATATGAGTAGTTGATTTACAATTATTATGTTGATTATTGTGTTGAATTTGTAATGTTGATATACTACTAACCGGGGCTAAGAGTCAGCAGTCTCGTTCTTTGAATAAATAATGATCATTATGTATTCAGATGATGTGGCATTTTGTTGCTTCTTTCTGTTGTTCTTTGATGCAGCATTTGCAGTTTCATACAAGCCTTTCCGACCTCCCAGGATAGAGACCGTGAAAATTCCTCTTGTCTTTGATGTTTTCAAAAACAACTTTGATGCTCAGAGTCAAGCCTGCAAATAGTGTGTCTGTCATTTGCAGAATGAGGTCCACAGAGGGTGAATTTAGTGATGCTAGCCCACACGGTGGGCTAGTGTCACCAAATTCACCCTCTGGGAACCTAATTCTGCTTAGGCCTCAACTGCTAAGGGAGACTTAGGATTAGATTAAAGTTTGTGATGTTCACCCATTAGTCACCTCGATTATGTATTTTATCTTAAGCAAATTAGGGGATATAGAAACTTCCCAGAAGGGAAAAAGTAACTAAAACAATGTTAATTTGAGTATAGATACTTCCCAGAAGATGAGGCCTAAGCAGAATGAGGTCCCCAGAAGGTGAATTTGATGATGCGGCTGGCTATGCGAGATAGCATCAGTAAATTCACCCTCTGGGGACCTCATTCTGCAAATGACAGACACACTACTTGCAGGATTGCTCAGAGTTAAATCAGAGATAGTTTGGTTAAATACAGCTCTGCACAGATGGAATTATTCTCCATGGGAAGTAATTATCTTATCTACAAATTGAAACTCTCAAAGCAGACTTATCTTAATGATGCTCCATGGTGATATTTACATTGTGATTAGTTCACTTCTTATTGTGATCTTTAACCCTTTCAAAACTAAATGGATTCTCCCACCCAGTTACAAAAGTATACATTGGAATGTTCTATTATTCATTTGGAGGGATGTTAAGGATATTTGAGCAGACGACAGCCTGATGGATATTCATTGGTGGGAAATGTTGAGCTATTAAGTTCAACAAACGACCATAGTCCATTTGTTGAACTTATTATCTGAACATTTCCTAAGGGAACTACTTGTCAATGAGTATTTCGTATACAGTAATGCCCTAAATAATCGACTCCTTGACCACAGCAGAATTATGGGTAATTTTTCAGGATTTAGTCGGAAATATGGCTTGTTGCCATTCATCCGACTAAATCCTGAAAAATTACCCACAATTCTGCTGTGGTTAAGGAGTCGATTATTTAGAGCATTACTGTAGAAAGGGTTAAAGGTGTCTTTGTATTCAAGCAGTTTTGCCCATTTTCCTGGTTAAAGGAATCAGGCTTGATTTCAAAGTCTTAAATCTCTTAGCGTAGGAACCTGCGAATATTCGATATTCGATTCAGTGTCGATATCAATATGTCGGCCCGCTGATTCGGATATTTTCGAATCGGTGTTACTTTGGTGTAGTCTCGTTTTTTGCTTCAATCGCAACCCATGACGGTGATCAATCACCACATATATTTGTAATCTGTATCGACACTATATAAATTGTCTACATGGTGCGTGATTGCTAGATGCGGAACTCAATTGATTACCTCATGTTTAGAACTTCAGATTTCCAATTCAGATTATAGGAATAAAATTCAATGTCATCAGCCGTTATGAGCGTCAAAACATAGATTGAATGAACTGAAACGATGAGAAACCTTAGAACAATCAGTCTATTACGTTCTTAAATGGACGTCGTCATGTGCGACCAGTTATCTGGGACACTGCCGGCAAAATTCCTATAAATATCCTACTTTCAGTTTCTGATTTCCGGGAAATCTAGCGCGTTGGAACAAGTTTCGATCCGTTGAATCTTATTGATAATTAACATTTAACACATGTAAGTTGTGTCTGTTTTCTGGGACCCCCTCCGTGAAGAAAACTACAGTGAATATGTGATGTTGGTGTTTGATCTATTGTGAGATGAACAGTTTAACAGACAACTACCATTGGTATCGGACTATAACAATTATATTGCTGAACGGTGTACCCATGTCCACTTGTTTCAAATCTTATTATCTTTATTAAATAATATAGACAAGTGAGTTCTATTCCATTGGGTTTGTGATACATTGATTGAACTGTCTTTAAGTGTCTTACTGTCATTTCTTGTGTCTTGTTCGCCATGACATAGCTAGATAGAAATTCAATGCAACATATCCCAAACCCTCCATGATACTGAGAGTGACTTGCATATGTCATGATTTTCCTATAAAAAAAACACATTTTTTTTGTCATGAGACACCAAAATACACACTGGTAAACAATGTCAATCACTAGCTGATTTGATTCGAGATTCGATTCGATGTCAATATCAGGAAGGAGATTCGATTCGATGCAAAATCCCCGATTTGCAGATTCCTATCTTAGCGCCAATACTGTTCAGATCGATCCAAAAGTGACAGTTGGAACAGATTGTAATACTAGGAATAGGAATATCAAACTGAGTGGGCCATGTTTACCTAGCAAGTGATTGTATGTGAATATTACAATGTGTCAATACTCTTGCAAAATATATGAGTATAAAATTTTTAATTGGCCTATTGTCTCTAATGTTATGCCATGTGAAACCTATCCTGTAGACATTAGGTTCATTAGCGGCTAATTGCTGGTAGCCCTTTTATTATATGTACTTGTGTATTCACAAAATATAACCATACAAAACAAAAACAAGCCAACTTTATCTGTGTTTTTAGCCATTTTAAATTCTGCTTCTAATGCTGCATAATATATATATATGATACTTAACGTTGAGAGTATAAAACAGAGTCTTTGTCTGAGCTGGAGCAGACATCCTGAATGAGTAAAATAAAACAGCCAACTGTGTCAGACAAGCCTTGAAATAGGGTGTCTGTAATTTGCAGAATGAGGTCCCCAGAGGGTGAATTTAGTGATGCTACCCGGGCCTACCCCGCATAGCAGGCTAGCATCACCAAATTCACCCTCTGGGAACCTCATTCTGCTAAGGTGTAAGCAGAATGAGGTCCCCAGAGGGTGAATTTGGTGATGCTAGCCCGCTATGCGGGGTAGCATCACTAAATTCACCCTCTGGGGACCTCATTCTGCTTAGACCTCATATTCTGGGATCGGAGAATTATAAGCCCAATAAAACAATAATTGTGTGTTGTCAAACTGATATGGATGACCAATCGTCAAAAAATCCACATCAAAATACACAGTGCATGGCTTGTCGATACAATATATGGAAGTTAATGGAACGTATTTTGCTTGTGTTTATCCCACATTAGATCATGCCATGAATCTCTATACTCTGGCTAACGCCCGTAGAGATCATATTCCACCAGTACAAAACCTGGTACCTTTTTGAAGTTTTGACAGGGAACCTTATACAGTAAAAATAATAACGCGGGGAACATATTTATGAGTTATTATCTGTTCTTTATTAATGTAAATCACTGAATGTGAAGGTCTCAACTCGAAATTTTACGATTTAAGTGACTTTTTGATTGATTTTTCTTTGCATTGCTTAGAATTATGTAATTTCTCCTTGGTAATTAATTCATTGTTTATTGCAATATTGACTCACAAGAGTCACAGAAAAGCATGCAATTTCGAGTTTGGACCTATAAATAAAATTGTATATTTTATAATTGACCACAGTTATTCTATATAATATACCAACGTCCACGCAGCTTCCAGGCAGAGCAGAGTGTTATTTTAATGACTAATTGGGGTGGGCAGTAAGACAGCTAATTCATGGATATACCCTCTACAGGCGAGGAGCACTCAGCCCATCTGGTGGATAGCTATCCCAGATGGGTTAGCATAGATTTTGTTGTTTTTTCTCTTTTAATCTGTATGAACTTTATTATCTTCACTATTATTTGTGCATATTTTGTTGGAGTTGCTCTTTGTCAATAAATTATCTCTCTCTCACTTCTACGGGCGTTAGCCAGAGTAGAGATTCATGGCATGATCTAATCCCACATATAACCCTGTGTAAAATACACAGGATACCGGCATCTGGCAATATTTGGGTGTGGAATCATGCAGCTCTCAATATCATCCTTGATATAAGTCCCTATAAAATACTAAGAAATATATAAAATATGACATTTCATGGTTTCTGGAGTGGACCAAGTACTTTTCTGTTGCCTTTGAATGTTTAATGATATGTATGTCTCACAGAATGTTTTTGAGTTGGATGGTATGAAATGAGTCCATTTAATGATGGTATTCCATAAATACCCTCTTCTCTACTCTCTGGGGGATAAAGTAATGTTTGTGAGCATGTAGTTAAGATGCTCTTTGATTAAAGCAAGAAATGAATAATATGTTTTATGCTATCTTGTCATCGCTGTCAGAAAATATCTTTGTGGTGAGTTCATTCTTTAGTAAGATTTGTTAGTGTGGGTATGGTCATGATGATAATGATAAGGAATATGTGTGGATACTAGCATTGCCTTACCTGTTGTGGCGCCGGTATGGAAAAACGCAGAGTGAGTTCTTTATTTTTATCATATGAATGATTACTAACGAATATTGACTAATGTATATCACTGGAGACTTATTTTTCCAAAAAAAAGAACTTTTTATTATCGCCGTATTGAAGTATTTAGAAAAACAATTCCACTTTTCTTATACTCCACCCGGAGGTTGGGGGTACACATACTGGAGTACATGCATTATCAGCTCTCATAATTGGCTACGGCAATCAGCAATGAACATGGCAAAGGATTGCCATAGCAGATTGCCGAAGCCAAAAACAATCTGAATTAAAAGGGCTGATTAGATTTTGTGTCCATCCGAGCAGCTACAGTAATGCTCTAAGTAATGCTGATGGGGTCATTGTCACAAGGCATCGGTCACATTCGTAGCCAGCTTTTTAAATCGATCACAAATGTAGCCAGCTTTTCTATGGCGATCACATTTGTAGCCAGCTTTTCATATTCAGGCGAGCCTCAATGAACACGATCAGGTTAATCTCATTTTTCTGAGTTGATGGATGAACAACAACTTGAATATTGTTTTGATATTAGTTCTTCTAATAACCTGAGGTTTCCGATCAATGTCGTTGGAATGCTCGAACTATATTGCAATATAAGTTGATAAACGATGTCAGTTTTGAAGCATGACGTCGACAGTTTAGTCATGAACGTGATAACGTCATATTTCGCGCCATATAAAGCATGCAATTAGAAAAGCTGGCTACGAATGTGATCGCCAGTGAAAAAACCTGGCTACATTTGTGATCCATTTAAAAAGCTGGCTACGAATGTGACCGGAGCCTTGTGACAATGACCCCATCGGCCTAAGTAATTGACTCCTTAACCACAGCAGAATTATGGGTAACTTTTCAGGATTTAGTCGGAAATATGGCTTGTTGCCATTCAACGGAAAGCTTTCCCCGAGAGCTTTCCGATGAGTGACAACAAGCCATATTTCCAACTAAATCCTGAAAAGTTACCCATAATTCTGCTGTGGTTAAGGAGTCGATTACTTAGAGCATTACTGTATCTCAGCCATGGATTATCAGATCCGATTGAAATTTGAAATGGAGGTTCGTTATTAGGAGGGCTTTCAAAAGAGGGCACAATAGTACATTCACCATCACAAGGGTTTCAATGGATTTTATATTATCTCTTTTATTTCTTTAAAATCTGGTTTTCCATCGAATTTATAGCTTCTGAATTTTGAGCTTGTTAGTGTAGCAATTACTGATGTTCCGATAAATTGGAATCAGTCATCTTCCGATAATAGCCCATCGGATAATAATCGGACTTCTCCATTGAAAATCGACAAATTGCTGATTACAAAATAAAAATCTGTTAAAGGTATGGATGGCCTTCGCGGTGGGCATGCTTTATAATAGTCACACCCATTATAGCTGCCAGAAACAGAAAGAATATTAATATAGACAAATTTTATTGTTATACCAATCATAAATATCAAGTAAATAATATGTTATTGTCAAGTTTGTAGACTTTGTTATTTAAACAAAAGCCAGGTTCTGTAACATTTTTGTCTTTTGTTTACTTATCAAAGCGTACAAACTTGACAATAACATACTATTTACACGATATTTATGATTGGTATAAAGAACAAAATCTGTCTATATTTTAATATTCTTTCTGTTAATGGCAGTTTTAACGGCAGTGAATATTTTAACAGCATACCCACCGCAAAGGTCATCCGTACCTTTAAACATGTAGCTTTTAATAAACATATGCCGAAAAACTGGCGTAATGAATGCAAAAAAAAGACTTTTTATATGCTTTTAGTTGAGCATGTTAATGCACATGTCTGAAATATATGCCGTCAGCCATCAGCTTACGAAAAAGGGCGGTGGTACCCTCTTATATTGGCATCTCCATGAGCCAGGTTTATGAAGTCAACAGGAATAAACTGTTAAAAAATTGACAGCTCAGCAGAACTCATCCATTTCTCTTCTTGGCAGCCACAATCAGTAAATTGACTTGAAGTTCTTGAAAGCTGTAATTATCTTTTACAAGAACAATTGGCAGCCAACATTGTTTTCCCTGGAAAGGTATAGAGTTATCTATCACCCTCTATAACTTTTGTTGGAAATCACTCTTAACCCTACTATGAGTGGAGCTTCTTGAAATTTTGCGAAAACCCTGTGCCAATGCATTCTCTTATATATATGAGTAGGGAGCCTCGCATATATAAGAGAATAAATGGCCTAACAATATTTACCTTGACCTTTTAAGCCATGCATTCTGTTATATATGCGACGCTCCTTGTGGGAGACTCGCATATATAAGAGAATGCACTGGCACACGATCTTTAATGCTGCTCAAGCTTAGCTCCTGTCTTGAAAGTATTAACCCTTTGAGTGCCAGGTCCGATTTTTGTATCAACCCATATACCCTGTGCCAATGCATTCTCTTATATATGCGAGTCGACCATAGGTCGCCTCGCATATATAAGAGAATGCATTGGCTTAACAATTTTGTTTTTGTTTTTTTTACAATTTTAATATATTTTATTATATTCTTTAACAGACTTATTGTGTAGGTTTAGGGCCGATTATATCGGCCCCTGGCACTCAAAGGGTTAAAGGAAGAATTCTGTGGAGCCAAATCAATTTAGTTGTTAGACGAAAAAATTTTGGTCTACTTGGGTCACTTGGTGTTGGCAGAATCATAAAGTTACATGAACTCCCCTTAAAGGCCCACTTAATTTTCGAACCCCCAGATCACATTATATAAAATATATGCCATAATATATACCATGAATCCCCAGATCACATTATATAAAATATATGCCATAATATATACCATGAACCCCCAGATAACATTACATAAAACATATTCCATATTATATACAATGAACCACCAGATCACATTACATAAAATATATGACATAATATATACCATGAACCCCCAGATCACATTATATAAAATATATGCCATAATATATACCATGAACCCCCAGATCACATTATATAAAATATATGACATAATATATACCATGAACCCCCAGATCACATTATATAAAATATATGCCATAATATATACCATGAACCCCCAGATCACATTATATAAAATATATGCCATAATATATACCATGAACCCCCAGATCACATTATATACAATATATGCCATAATATATACCATGAACCACCAGATCACATTATATAAAATATATGCCATAATATATACCATGAACCCCCAGATCACATTATATAAAATATATGCCATAATATATACCATGAACCCCCAGATTACATTATATAAAATATATGCCATAATATATACCATGAACCCCCAGATCACATTATATAAAATATATGCCATAATATATACCATGAACCCCCAGATCACATTATATAAAATATATGCCATAATATATACCATGAACCCCCAGATCACATTATATAAAATATATGACATAATATATACCATGAACCCCCAGATCACATTATATAAAATATATGCCATAATATATACCATGAACCCCCAGATCACATTATATAAAATATATGACATAATATATACCATGAACCCCCAGATCACATTATATAAAATATATGCCATAATATATACCATGAACCCCCAGATCACATTATATAAAATATATGACATAATATATACCATGAACCCCCAGATCACATTATATAAAATATATGCCATAATATATACCATGAACCCCCAGATCACATTATATAAAATATATGACATAATATATACCATGAACCCCCAGATCACATTATATAAAATATATGACATAATATATACCATGAACCCCCAGATCACATTATATAAAATATATGACATAATATATACCATGAACCCCCAGATCACATTATATAAAATATATGCCATAATATATACCATGAACCCCCAGATCACATTATATACAATATATGCCATAATATATACCATGAACCCCCAGATCACATTATATACAATATATGCCATAATATATACCATGAACCCCCAGATCACATTATATAAAATATATGCCATAATATATACCATGAACCCCCAGATCACATTATATAAAATATATGCCATAATATATACCATGAACCCCCAGATCACATTATATAAAATATATGACATAATATATACCATGAACCCCCAGATCACATTATATAAAATATATGCCATAATATATACCATGAACCCCCAGATCACATTATATAAAATATATGACATAATATATACCATGAACCCCCAGATCACATTATATAAAATATATGCCATAATATATACCATGAACCCCCAGATCACATTATATAAAATATATGACATAATATATACCATGAACCCCCAGATCACATTATATAAAATATATGCCATAATATATACCATGAACCCCCAGATCACATTATATAAAATATATGCCATATTATAAACCATGAACCCCCAGATCACATTATATAAAATATATGCCATAATATATACCATGAACCCCCAGATCACATTATATAAAATATATGCCATAATATATACCATTTGAAAGAGGAAACTCCAAAACATTGTATTATCAACTTATCCAGTGTAATAAATTGGGGACTGTTGTTTCTGTTGAGCTGCCAATGCGTTTTGTCATCAAGATTGAAGTAAAAATCAGTATTATTTTCAATGCAGGGGGAATAACTCTATATATTAAAGATAGAGTTCTTCCCCTTTCATTGAAAAAGTTTGAATTCTGTTGCATTCTGGGTGCCAGAGGGGGGAACTCTTCATCATTTTTCTATTTCTCTGTGGGCATCTATGAGACACAGATGTTTCAAATAGTGATGAATTATAGTATTTTAATCATATTTTATGGCATAGATTGTTATTAAAACCGTATATCAAGTCACTATAAAAAAAATAATCGGAGACTCGAAAGTTAAGTGGGCCTTTAATTCCCATGGCAATTATGGCAGGTTCGTGGGGACTGAGTGAATTTAGCTACATGAACATTTGACGGCCCACAGTTTGTTTGATAAGAAATCATAGAGTTATCCTCTTTTTACCTTTTCTTGGAACTCACGATCTGTGAATGAGCCACGTGACTGGTTAAACTGAGTATTTAACTGTTACCTGAAAATTTGACAGCCTTCAGTGTTTGCCTGTGAAATCATAGTTATAGCCACATTGTAGCTTTTGTTTGAAGTCATCATGAATGGATGTACTGTGTCGAGCCAGTAATAGTATATGAATTAGCCAAGCGATTTTAGTTACCACACAAAGAATTGATAATGTTTTGTCTGAAGTCATAGAGTTACCCTCTTTTATTCCCTTGGCAATGATGAATGAGTTGTGTTTTATGCTATAATGGTGTAAATAGGTTTGGAGCACCCTCCAGGTTACACTGGTGTAAATGTTTTCCATAGGCCTCAGTGCAAACATTTTAGCATATACTGTGTGATGAGGGTTGACTGTATCATAGGGATACCATGGTGCAGGTGGAGAGTAAGAGGAAACACCTCTTTACTGGTTGGATATATATTTGAAACTCTACTAAACTACAGAAAGCATTAATATATATCTCAGATAAATAGTCTCACACAGGAAACCTACAGTATCTAACATTCTAATCTCACAAATGGCTACAATCATCCATCTTCATTCTACAGAGTTCTTATGGTCACGGTACATCTAAATCACTTGCTGTCCACTATCAAACACAATTCACAACATATACTGTTTACAATATAAATCTTAGGTCCAAAATTTTCTTTAAATCTTAAAGATTGACATTTGTAGAAACTTTTTATGCAAAAAAAACCATGTTCATCAAGAGGGAATTCACCTTTAAATCTTGTGTTTTCATAACTAGTGTCAGAACTGTGCTAAAGAAATAACGTCATATTTGAGACCACACCACAAAATTCAAACTTCACTACCAAGTGTTAATTCCTGTGCCAATGGCTCTTTTACCAATGGGAAATCACAGGGAAGAGGTGTGATGATTTTTGTATGCAAGAAACACACACAGCTATTGACCAATCGGGGCCCAGTGTCTGTTTTATTCTCTCCTATATATTCCTCCCGCATCCGCTAGATGTCACTCCGAAACATTTTTACACCAGTGTAACCTCCAGTTCCTCGAGGAAATTATAGGAGAACCCTGGGTCCGGATTGGGCAATAACCTTGACAGTTTTTATTACATAAAAAACAGCACACCTCTGTCCTATAAATTCCCAGAGGCACAGCAGTTAACCCCTTGTAGTGAAGATTGAATTTTGTGGTGTGGTCTGAAAATGGCAGTATCTTTTTAGTGCAAGCCTTTAGTGTGCCTTTCATTTCCAGAATAAGGTCCACAGAGGGTGAATTTAGTGACGCTATCCCATGCACATAGTGAGCTAGAATCACCAAATTCACCCTCTGGTGACCTCATTGTGCATGGCATATTCTGCTGTGGGAGACATAGATTCAGATTGAAGTTCCCAAATGGTGAATATTGTGATGTACACACCCATTTGGGAACCTCGATTATGCAATGTGTCGTCTGCCAATTTGGGGATATAGAGAAACTAAACTAAAAAAGAAATAGAATCTATGTGAAGTAGTTTCTATAGAAATTTTATAATAAAGAAACTTTCCAGAGAAGATGAGGCCTAAGCAGAATGAGGTCCACAGAGGGTGAATTTAGTGGTGCTAGTCAGCTATGTGGGATATATAGCATCACTAAATTCACCCTCTGGGACCTCATTCTGCAAATGACAGGCACCTTATTCTCAGGCCTGTTTTGGTGCTGTTCTGACCCTAATTAAGAAAACAAGATTTAACCCTTTCTGTTTTAACCATTTCATGACTGGAGTTTCCTGAAATTTTGCGAAAACCCTGTGCCAATGCATTCTCTTATATATGTGAGTCTCCGACCGCATTGCATATATAAGAGAATACATTGGCCTAACAGTTTTTACCTTGACATTGAAAGCCAGTGCATTCTCTTTTATATGCGACGCTCCCTGTGGGTGACTTGCATATATAAGAGAATGCACTGGCACAGGATCTTTAATGCTGCACAAGGGCAGATTCCATGTCTAATGAATATGATTTTTGTTTCTTAAAAAGTTACCGCAGATGTCAGTCTTCCAGATTTAAGAATATGTAACCTTGTGTGGATTTAGCTACAGATAGGAACAACTAATGACCCGCAGTGTTTTGTCTACACGATCATAGATGAATCCCCCTTTATCCCTTTTCTTGTTAATCCCCACCAGTGGGTGATCTCTGTGGAGCCAAGTGAATTTAGTTGTTACAAAATTGGCGGCCCACTATTTTTTGTCTGCATAATCCTCGAGTTATCCCCCTTAATTCCCAGCATTTGGCAGGTGTGTGGCTCAGTCAGCCTGATTGAATTCAGAATTCTGAGCTAAAGGAACAATTGAACGCTCTGTGTTACGTCTGAAATCATAGTATTACTCTCTTTTATTTACTTTAAAAATCACAATAGTACATGAGGTTTGTGAAGCTTAGTGAATTTAGTAGTTACACGAACATGAACAATGGACGGACCAGCCACTGTTTTTTGTCTGCATAATACTAGAGTTATCCCCCTTGATTCCCCATCTTGCCTATTGTGTGTGACTTGAGTCAGTCTGACTGAATTTTGAGCTACATGAACAATTGACGGCTCACTGGTTTGTCCGAAATCATAGAATTACTCCCCTTTATACCTTAAAACCAGTAAGTGAGCTAGCTGTGTGGAGCTAAGTGAATTTAGTTGTTACATGGAACCCAGACTTCCCAGTGTTCCTATCTCGGCACCTGTCCTGTCTGTCAGCCTTATCACCATCTACATACCAAGAATATGTAGCATCTCAGCTCACAGGTGATTCTAATTAGTGTTCCGGAGATAGGTGCATACAGGTATTCTTAGTGCTGTTACTGGCATACACGCATGGGTCATCCTGCCATATAGAATATAGTGTGCAACAAACAACATCGTTCTCCAAGAGTCACCTCTATTGTTTTCATTTTAACCCTTGTGCATATAACACATATGCCCCTGCCTTCTGACAGGTAGTCGCATGTGTTGCATACAAAGAAGGACCTATTGTCGAATAATAATACTGTATAACCCTTTCATGACGGGAGCAGTGCTGGTGCAGCAGTAAGACCCTGTACCAGTGCATTCTCTTATAAATGCGGGTTTCACATAGGGAGCCTCGCATATATAAGAGAATGCACTGGCTTATAAGATCAAAGTAAATATTGCTAGGCCAATGCATTCTCTTATATATGCGAGGCACCTTATGCGTCCTGATTCCCAAACATTGCATTTTGAAGTTCATATATGCATGGGCATTGGGAACTACTGGCCTGATCACACTGAAATTTGGTACGGGCTTGCATTTCAGCTCTCTGGGTAACACGAGCTTAGCCCGGACTCCACCCGACATCTTGTTTTCACGTTATATTATATCCGCAAGGGCAATACTGTTTCTCAGAAACTATACTATGCGGATCTCTCTGAAATTTGGTGTGGTCATGTATTTCAGTCCTTTGGGTAACGTGGGCTGGGTCTCGACTCTGCATGACATCACCTTTATTTTCTACCCTACAGTAACAATAAATGGTCTTTAATATTACCGTGCAATATCGCGTGCATCTGCTAGTATCCAATATATTTCCCTTCTTAACACTTGCACTCCTGAATGGATTTTCTCAAGGTATGAAGATTAAAGAATGACATCAAACTTTTGTTTTTTGTTTATTTTAACCCATTCTATACTAATGGCTTCTCCCTTTCATTTATAAAAGTATACATAGGAAAGGTCTATTATTCATTTGGATGGGGTTCCAGTAATAAAAGCAGACGACAGACCAAAAAACAGATAATAGAAGAGCAGATTGATTTATATTTTATTAATTGGTGTTAAATGTTGAGATAATAAGGTCATTTGTTGAACTTATTATATGAACATTTCCAAATTGAGGGAACTATTCGTCAATGAGTATTTAGTATTGAGAGTGTTAGTAGGCTGTCTGTTGAATCCTCAATTCTTAAATTGCCTTAAATATTTGGTCCGCTCGCCTTTTGGTATCCCTGGTTGAAATACTAGTATGCTACATTTAATAGTTAGAGTGAGGATGCTTAGATCTCATGAGAGTATCCCCAATCAAATTTACACCAAGATAGACAACACACATCATTGCAAATCAAATGCTGTTTTCTGTGTTAAAATGTCATGCTGATTTATTGGGAAGACCCGCTACTATCCCAGACAGGGGCTGTAGGATCCCGAAGCTGCCTGGCCGACCACTACAGATCTCCCTGATGGGGGGCGGGATGCACTAACCCTCCCCTGACCCACCCCCCACTGGTCACACCCCGGAACCCATTTAAAGTTGAAATTGCTTTCTGTTCTTTTATAACTCCCCTCCCCAATTCTTAACAAACTTTTCAATAGTTAGAAATTTCACACATGAAACAACAATTGAAAGTTTCATCTTGGAAGACAGGTTGAGATTTTTGCTTTATATATCAAAAGCATTGTTTAAAGAATGGAATATTTTAATACTTTAACCCTTTCTGTACTAAATGGATTCTCCCAGTCTCCCAGGTCGATTTTTGTATCAACCCATATACCCTGTGCCAATGCATTCTCTTATATATGCGAGTCGACCATAGGTCGCCTCGCATATATAAGAGAATGCATTGGCCTAAGCCTTTTTTTTTTTCTTTTTTTTTACAATTTTTTACAATTTATTCTTATATTCTTTAACAGACTTATTTTGTAGGTTTAGGGCCGATGAGATCGGCCCCTGGCACTCAAAGGGTTAAACATAACATAGCGAAAACAAAAACACAAAACTAGATGTTGATTTTATTTGACATTATACAGTATATACATTTTACATACTGTATGAATTTAATATAATATAGTGCCATAGAGGTGTAATATATATGTGAATTTATATTACATCTATGTGGCACTATATTATATCAAATGTGTATAATATGTAACCCCTTGAAAATATACTTTTCTATAAATGTCAAATAAAATCGTCAACTCAACAAGCGTGAGCATGATACAAACTTTTTGGAACTTACCATTTAAGGACAAACTATTCAAACAGTTCTTATGTGTTTAAAGTATAGAAGAGACTGGTAATTTAAATACAAGAATGGATGATTTTGCATTTTTTGAGTTTTGGTCTCAATTTAATAAATTTCAATTTTATTTGCAAATTATTTCTTAATATTTACCTGCACTGGCACTTCTTCAACAATAGCCCTGCTCCTAGCGAAAATGTACTTGTATCCAAATGAACTGAGGGCCAACACCGGAACGTCGGGTTCCTCGATTTCGGTGACCCCCTCAGTAAATTGTTTGGTAAGACCACCAAAGTAGTCACGACGAATCAATGCATTGTCCTCGATAAACGAGAACAGCTCTGGATTGTTTTCCGAAATGACAACTGCACACAGATATACTTTCGCCATTTGTAAAAACGAAAGTAGCCTAGCATTGTTACTAGATTACCTAGTAGCGGAAGTGATGCAGAAAACACGGATGCGAAACGATGCCAAAATTAATCCGTTCCTACAAACGGTACACAAAGCGATATTTTTTAATTTTTTATATAAAATCAAATTTTGAGTGCGGAAAAAACGGGTCCGCGGCAATAAAAAAAAGTTCGGAACACAATTTAATTTTTTTCTAAAAACCGAAAAAAACGACTTGGCGGATCCGCGAACCAACTAATAAAAAAACAGCGGCCTAAGGTGATAAAAGCAGATGACAGATAAATACAAGTGCAGAAAGAGCCCTATTTATTGCTATGGTCGTTTGTGGAACTTATTAACTGAACATTTCCTATGGGGTAACTACTCATCAGTGATGCTTTAGTATAGAAAGGGTTAACCATTTCATGACGGCACTGCACTGGTCTCCCATATATAAGAGAATGCACTGGCTTACAAGGTCAAGGTAAATATTGTTAAGCCAATCTATCCTCTTAAATATGGCAGGCTCCCTTTTTATTTTCCTGAAAAACCCTCCAGATTAATAATAGACTATGCCAATGTATACCTTTATAACTGAATGGGAGAAACTATTTAGTATAGAAAGGGTTAAAAAAACATCCAAGCTACAGTAATACTCTAAATAATCGACTCCTTAACCACAGCAGAATTATGGGTAACTTTTCAGTATTTAGTCGGAAATATGGCTTGTTGCCATTCATCAGTGAGAGCTTTCCGATGAATGGCAACAAGCCATATTTCCGACTAAATCCTGAAAAGTTAACCATAATTCTGCTAAGGAGTCGATTATTTAGGGCATTACTGTAATTCTATGGGTTGAACATGAAGGGTTAAATTTGGCATGCCTTTAGGGATCAATTATTGTGTCTGCATATGTACTTCTGTTGGTAATTATAAAAACATGCACTTGATTGGCACTCTGAGCAAGCTTCGATGTGTTCTGTGAAGAAAATGTTTCCCTGGAGCCAAACACAGGGGTGTTTCATGACAGAGTTTTTAGCATTATAGACCTTGTTTACAAGTTATCGGCAGCACTTTTTGCCAGTAATTCATCATCCCATCATTTGCGTTAAATCGGGTTTGACTGAAGCAGAATGACTAAAACCTCGTTAGCTAATAACAGAGAGACAACTCACGCAGTGTACTCCTCGTGAGAGGGCAGCTTGCTAAACAAGGTATAGGCTAATTTTAGATGCGTCTGCACGGTGCCATGCACTGTCTCGTAAGAAGATACTGGTACCTGTATTATTTCTCTCTCTACACATTACTCACTGGTGGCAGCAGTGGCTCATCAAATTTTTTGTCGCCTTACATCACTGCATGTTGCACACATGAAATGAACAGATTTCTATCTTCACAGAACCAGTGGAACCATTCATTATATTTTCTAATGTGTACTCTGGTGTACTCGGTAATGAAGTAAGAAATACTGACAGGAGCAATATAATGGTGGAGGGATGTGTGTATCATCAAAGATGCTTGTCTTTATGTAGATCATGTTATGAATCTCTACTCTGGCTAACGCCCGTAGAAATCATATTCCACCAGTACAAAACCTTGGAACTTTTTGAAGTTTTGACAGGGAACATTATAAAGTCGAAAAAAATAACACAGGGAATATATTTCTTAATGATTATCTGTTCTTTAATGTGAAGGTCCCAACTCGAAATTGCATGCTTTTCTGTGACTTTTGAGAGCCGATATCACAATAAACATTCAATTAATTACCCGGGGGGGGGGGGGGGGGGGGGGGGGGGTTACCTTAGTCCACCTGTGACAGGCCCATCTCTAGTTTTTGTTTTACTTTTATTTGAGTGAAAACCCTGTGGCCCATATACTTAGTACATAACTGGGTAGTTATATGATTGCCATTTATTCATTTGCAAAGATCTTTAGTTTATAAATTGATCTTCCTATCTGAGAAGCTCTGAAATGAATCAGTGGGATTCCACAACATGTTTATGGTGTGTACATGGTGGAACATCCTACAATTAAATGATATACCTTTTCAAGGGCCAATATATATTTTCATAACCCTGGGGAGAAATCTAAAGGTGAGGGAATGTACTATTTCGGTGGGGAGTGTGAAGCAGAAACTATCGAAGGGTGAGAATGTTGGAATTTCTAGCCATATTGATGCAATGTTAAACACGATGCACCATATAGCTGTGGTGTTTCCATTAGCATAGCATCAACATACCCAGACAATTCTCCAGGAGTTTCATGTGCCTAGTTATCTCAGCCCTGCTGTTTGTTTGACATTTGTCCGAACTTCACTTCATGTTCAATCTATTGGTATCTCTTAGTGATTTATAAACAAGTTGCAGACACTCTTTCAACATTTTCAGCATGCAGCCAGATGCAGCTATTGATTAATTGACTTGTCTTTATTATATTTCTTGCATAATTGGAACATCTTATATATTATATATGTATATATGCTCCTGTATAATTACAAAAATACTGCACATTGTGTTTTTAAAATGAAGACAATAATATGTCGATCCACTTTAAAATCTAGAGGTCCGTGAAGGCAGGCCCAATGCTTGTACAGTGGCTATAGGAAACAAATTTCTCCCCTATGACCTACCCAGGCAAAAACTGGCTCCATTTAATACTATTTGCTTCTATTTTTGTGTGTGGAAAATGAGTATTTTTTGGTAAAGGTTGCAATATATTGGGGATTTTTTTGTTCTTTAATATTCAATATATGGATTGATTAAAGATAGCTGACGACTGACACGACAAGTGACACCAAAATGTTGTATATGACACCCATTATGACACCCATTCAGTGTTCGCCCTGCTGTTAGCCATTTTAGCAAATTGCGAAACAAAATACAAAGTGGCTAAAATAAATATGCTGGTGGCTAAAAATATGACTACAGGCATTTTTCGTGTCGACCGCGGACTGAACGACAATTTATGGTAAACAAACGAAATTAACCGGCTTAGCGCAACATGACTTAATAACGTTATTCGCGAGAGTTGACAAGAAGTACGAGATTACGGATGTGTTCGATTAGTTATAATATCGGGTGTCGGTTTCACGCCATGGGCAATTAGTTAATGATCGTTTAGAGGTGGATTCTTTAGATGCTCTCACATATAAGTAAACATAGATTTTTATGCAATGGCTTCTTGTGTAACAAAAGTGCTTTATTTTATGGTGTTATAAACTGATTGCAAAAGCATGAAGTCATATATACGCTCAATTCAATAGCTTCTCACTTTTCATTGACGTTAATGCAGTGGACAGTGTTGAATGGGGCAATGAGACTCGCGGGCATGACATTAAAGATGGACCTAAACTTAGGCAAGATGCAGTGTTAGCCTGCAGGAAGTTTGCGTCTGTTCTGGTTGATAATTTGAAAAGTAGATTCACTGATGATGAGGACTCTGAGATCCTCTTTAGTTTGACCAACTTACTGTTTGAGCCGTTTTATAGTGATAAGCAAGTTATCATAAAGCATTCCAAGTGATTTGTGGATTATTTGAAACGATGCGCGATGATGACATTAATGAGGAAGAAGTGAAAACTGAACTTGAGATATTCAGGAAAGTGTGTAGGATCAAAACGGAGATGGATGATGTAGACAATTATGTTCAGTTTGCGATAAGAAATAAAGAACCCTTTCCGATAGTTAGTGTAAACTGTTGATTGCGTTTTCTTATTAAATCTTATTAAAACCAAATAGACTGTCTGTGGCATATTTGAACATTCTCATGAAATCAGTTGGGTTTCCAATTAATCAGTTTGATTTCGAACTTGCGTTCCGAAAGTGGAGCGATATGAAATCGCGTAGGATTTTCAAAAATGTTTGAATATTGAACATTAATTTTTTTATGTTGTGTATTGTTATGACTTATAAGCACTGTCAACTTTGAGTAAATAAATGTTTATAACATATTACATCTTGTGCTAATTTATCCCACAGTATGTGGCTAAACTTGTTCAAATATGGCTAACAAAATTGCCCAAGTGGCTAAACAAATGGCTACAAAGAATTTCGGGCCAGGGCGAACACTGCACCCATTCAAGTATAAATTAGACATGGCGTAATTAACATGTAGCACAGGAAGATAACAATGTATTCCCTGTCTCCAGCCACCCCACAACGGGACACAACTCGAATTATGCAACATAATATTTCTTGCTTTGTCACGATATTGCTATTTGATATTATATGTCCACCGATGATATGGTCATTTGTGGAGACGGCATATATAAGCCACATGTAGGCTTACAGCCGAATCTACTCCCATAATATACTTAATGCACATGGTAACATGCATTACCAATATATTATATTGTAATTTATATTCTGATTGGGAATGATTATTATTAAACCAATTTGTTGGATATGTTCAGAATTCCCCCCTGTACCAATCAACAGTTAGGGGGAGCTACTCTCCTATAAAGGGGTATATGATCATGTGTGGAAAAAAATTCCAGATATAAAACTGTATTAACCTTTTGTTACTAAATGGATTCTCCCATTTAATTGTATATACAAGTATATATTGGAATGGTCTATTATCTATTTGGAGGTGTGTTTAGGAAAGATGAGTAGCCGGCAGACAGAATAACTGATTTTCCGTTTGTTAAACTTATTATGATCATACGCTAGCGTAATTAACGAACCAAAGCAAAACCACTCATATGAGGGTAGCTGTGGATTTTTGTTTTTGTTTTGTTATCAAAATCAGTTTATAGATTTTCTGGTATTCCCTCCAAATAAGATTCCTGTGTTCGTCGAATGAATGGACCCCAATCGTAATTTCGAGTATAAATTAAGCAAATAGTACTTCCGGGTAGTGTCGATGGACAGCTAGACTATTCATGGTTATAAACTACTAGTGCCAACATCAAAGTGAAAATAGTTATACCTTGTCGAGAGAGGAACGGAAACATCTTTAATGAATTTAACCAATTTATTTATTTTCTTGATGCTGGGTGAGCACTGCGGCGGAGATACTCTACCGAGAAGCGTGTCCATTTCATAGCTGTTCATTTCATTCAAAGGTGTCACCATGTCGTTTCAACGAAAATTGATGAACAACGTCATCGTGTAACTTTCCCCATTGACCGAGTTCGCCTGAATGTATCTTCTGCTTTGTTCATAATTATGTGTTTCCTTCCGATTCCAGAAAATAGTATATTTATGGATTATCACATGCATGTATGTACTATATAGTCTTATGATAACAATTAATTCCTTATTAAATATATTTTATTTCGTTTCGCACTGTACCGCACCGTACCAAGTGCTGTACATTAAATGCCCACCTTCGCACAGTAGAACGGTAAATTCGTGAGAACATTCTTATTATATTTTACATCAGGAATTTCGATCAATTTTCACTCGATGTGTGTAGACTGTGGTTACTATAGTGTCATTATTTATTGTGTCTTATTTTCTCAATAAAAGATAAACTAATGCTATGAATGAACTGACATTGTAAATCAAAGTTATTAATTCTCATTTGCAATACCAGTAATCGAAAGACACAGTAATAAGATTTTCCGATTACGACATTAATGCTTTAAGCCCACCTATCTACTGTGCAACAAAAGTGGTCGCGAAATTCAAAACAGCTGCGTCGTATTAGATAATAATTGGTGACGTCACAAAATCAGATATAGTCTATATACGACCCAAAGTGTCCGGCTTTGGTTCGTTATTATTATCTGAACATTTCCTAAGGGAAGTACTCATCAATGAGTATTTAGTAAAGAAAGGGTTAAAGATATTTGGCTCACTATTCTAATCTCCTGACCAGGAGTATAGTGTGGGGGATGGAAATGTCCTGTTGCCCTCAAATTACACCTGTAAAATGCATGTATTTCTATTTGAAAAAGTGCTGCTTTGAAGGTTGTTGCCCCTGTATATACAGGGATGTGGCTAGAGGGTCTCCATCTCCATTGGGACTCCTTGGACTCCCCCTGAGGTTGGAACATTTTCAGTTGATGGCCATATCAGTCCAAAAGGTAGGAAAATATGAAAATGGTCTAAAGCAACAAATTCCCCACTGATTACTTGTGGAAAATCAAACAACAAGAACAATTTCAGCCTATTTTTGGTGTGAAATTTGGGTCAGGTATGGAATTTCCAACTGTTGAAAATTTTGACCAAAGTCTCACCTCACCTGTTGCCATGTCCATGTGTACTTAAGTGCTTTCTCATATTATGCTGCCAGTGGCATATATTACAGAATACCTCTGCTGATTATCTGATATTATATTTAATGGCTACCACATGGAGCTGTGTCCAATATAATGATGGCCAAGCTCTTTAAAATCCCTCAAAACTAGCTTTTAATTTATCAATAACTTACATTGGCCAAATTCTTTCTACCAAATTGTTTGATCCCTATAATGACCTGCAGCATGATTTCCATGTGTAGACTGCATGAAGCCATGTGGCTGCTGCCACCAAACTCAGGTTCCTATGATTGCCTGATTACATGTAATTACCAATACATAAAAGTGTGTCCAGCTTTCAAGCAGCTGTATGTTAAGACCTTCCTGCAATACCCGATGATGATGGTGAAAATCTGATAGCATCAACATGCAGTGGTGTCCGGTTTAACCTACTCCAGATGTTGGCCGAACCATTCTAGAAATCCCTTTAATTTCTGATGAAACAGAGCACCCAATGCAGCTAAATTCCTTCCATCTGAGTCTCCCACCTGTCTTTTAATAATAATTGAGTCTTTTGGCTGCCGTTGTTGATGAGTTAGCTCTCTGTGCCTTAATTATCTTAATAGCTGACAGCGACTCATGGCTGAGATATTCTGGGTGAGCTTGCACTGTATCTTCCTCCTCCGATGCAGGTAAAGATAGACACCTCAGCAAATGTCAAGAGCGTTTGTTGTCAGGAATTTATGTAGCTAGCGGAAATTACTTGTGGGTTTCTTTCGACTTGATCATCTTTCGTCTCAGGGTGCGTTGGTTCGTTCTTCTTGGTGTGTGCGTCTGCTGGATTCACCTGTAGGGATTATTCTGGATTCGATCCCTACTATCTTGTTATATTGGTTAGGTGGATTGCTATCTTGTATCTGATTGGATTAATTGGATTTGTGATAATTATTCTGACTGGATAATAAACATTAATCATGTCGTCGGAAGAAGTTGAAACCCCAACGCAAGAGCCAGAAGTGCAAATAACGACAGAAATTACAACATCCGAGTCTACGACAGCTAGCGAAGCAGACGCACCAAAAGAACCGGAGAAGGCGCCAACACAAGAACCAGTAGCCCCTCCTCCGGAACCCAAACAAGAGCCGATATCGGAGCCGGATATAGCTCCGGTTGTCAAATCTCCTGTCAAAACAAACCCGGCCAAAGAATCTCCCCCAAGAAAATATTCTCCAGTACGGAGATCTCCATCACCGCCAAGGAGATCATACAAAGCGGCCGATGTGGACAGTGATTACAAAAGCTATAAATCAGACACCACTTCTTCATATAAGAAAGGAACCGAGACCCGCTATGGAAGTTACTTGACTCAGCTCAAGAAGGATTATCGTGGCACGACCCCGTCGGTTCTCGAGGACATCGCCTGTCATCCTAGGCTGTATGACCAGCAAGCCATGGAGCCACCACTCAATCCGAGACTCAGCTTCAAAAGCAAGCGGGGTACTTAGGGATACAGCAGAACTTAATACCATCGTACCTGCACTCAAGTTCATGTTAGAAGTATGACCTAGTTTATTTAATATTTATCATAAAATGGTCTGTTTATGATATTCACATTGACAAGTCAATTAAGATTGCAATATAATTACTTAGGGTAAAATATATTCATCACAAGGGGGGGGGGGGGGGGGGGGGTGGGAAGCTAGTTTGAACTATGAAATGGGTCAAATGTCATAATATGCATAATTGAAATGTTTACTCCGATTAAATTCCACTTGGTCATGCCTGGCTGGACAATTATTGTTATGGCGGTACATTATGTTTCTAATTGTTAATCTTCATCTCACTTTGATATATATTCAAATTTGTATGGTGTAAATTTTGTTTAATCCTGCCTGGGTTGCGAGGAGATTATTTTTATCATTCTAATAATATTTCATTTTGTTCAGAAATATAATTAATTTGGCACTTGCTTTAATTCCTATAAAAATTTCCTATAATGTTTTGGGTTTCATGGTAACATTATGAAGAAATTATCCCAGGAAATGATTTTATGAATTTGCGGCCATCCATAATGTCCCCGAAGTTTGTAACCAGTATCCCGCATTTAAAACGACTCGAGATCTTTGAAGTGGGTTCATGCGAAATAACATAAAAGTCTGTAATACAACTATCAACAAGTATAGTAATGCCCTCAGTAATCAACTCCTTAACCACAGCAGAATTATGGGTAATTTTTCAGGATTTAGTGAGAACTTTCCGATGAATGGCAACAAGCCATATTTCCGACTAAATCCTGAAAAGTTACCCATAATTCTGCTGTGATTAAGGCGTCAATTATTTAGGGCATTACTGTACATGATTGACTTTGTTCTTATTTTCATTGAATATAGCTCTCCAATAATAAAATTTCACATGCCAAAACCATTATGTAAACAGTGGAATTAGCAATAAAAGTCCAATAAAATACCAATGTTTAATCAAAACTTGACGGTCAATTAAAGCTTTGAAAAATATTATGAAAATCATATTCAGACTAAATATTTCAACTTACTTCATGATTGAAATATTGATGGCTGTTGCCCATTTTTCCCACTGAGCAGCTTGTGTCCATTTAGTGGGGATGTTTTTACAGACTTTTTTATTTTTTGCACATTTATCCACTACATGTGCCTTGGGTTCCTTGATTCGTGATGTTTTTTTTTACAGATTAATATATATTTTTTTTTGCACATTTATCCGCTGTGAGTGGCTTGGGTCCCTTTAGTGGTAATATTTTTACAGACTTTAAATTTTTTTGCTCATTTACCCGCTGCGAGTGCCTTGGGTCCCTTTAATGATGATGTTTTTTCCGACCTTTATATCTTTTGCACATTTATCCACTGCGAGTGCCTTGGGTCCCTTTAGTGGTTCTGTTTTTACAGACCTTTATAATTTTTTCACATTTACCCGCTGTGTGTGCCTTTAAACCAGGTTCATCCATTAAAGCAGTTAGAAATGCTGTTGTTCAATCGCTTAATCAAGTTATCAAAATGCAATGCCATGTGAAGAAAATCTAGACTTATCGTCGCTTTGAAACGTTTATTGTACTATATATATTATTGATGTCCAAAACGAAGAGAACACAATGTCAAGTTTTTAAATAGTTTCATGTTAAAATAATGCAATATACCTTTTCCTAACAGTCGTGCTTTATTCCGTTTCCAATTCCAGAATTACAATGAATATATGCAGGGATTGCTCAGGTTCCAATTTTTGTGTTGGAAGTTTTATTTCTAATGACTTCAATGCGTCTTTCTTGGACATATAATGCTCGTAGAAAGGTAGCTTAGGTATCTATCGACCTATTTTGATACCGGGAGTATATATTTTTACGATATTATATATTATAGCAAATAATATTATATATTATAGCAAATAATATTATGTGTATTTTAGAGCGTAAACTTCCATGAAGCTGAAGAGGTTATATTTAATTGAAAAAGTGGGAACCTGTACACAGGAATTGAGTGGTGTAGTCTTCTAGTGATTTCTAGTTAGTTCTCAGGTCGAAGAATCAGATTGAAGTTCCCCAGTTGAAGGTGGTGATGCTCACCCATCTGTAAACTCGATTATGCAATTTATCTTCTGAAAATTAGGAGATATTGAAACTGAAGAGAAGGAAAAAAGTACCAGTAACTACAAACATTGTTAATTTGAGACTATTGATACTTCCCAGGAGATGAGGCCTAAGTAGAATGAGGTCCACAGAGGGTGATTATGGAGTGCTGTGTGGGATAGCATCCCTAAATTCACCCTCTGGGGACCTCATTATCCAAATATCAGACACATTAAATCCAGGCTTGGTAGCAGTAATAAATGAATACAAGAGTTGGCAAACAAACATTTGGAATTAGGAAATAGCTTGTTACGGTACGTTACGCCAATTTAAAATAATACTTAGGCAGTATAATAATGATATAATAACCCTGTAGAAAATAATTTTTAAAGAACTTCTGGTGATCAGTTGAGTTATAACTGTTAAAAAATTTGAATGATCAATCATCCTATACACTCTATTAAGATTACCTCATTTTTATTATGTGCTTGCCTGGCTTGCCTATAAAATAGCAGAAAATTACCGAAAAGTTGGTGTGAAATAATGTTATCAGTGGGAGTATCATGTATAAACACATCGAAAACGTGATCACAAACAAGGAAAAGGGTAATAAACTAGGATAATGATTTATTACATAGTATTTTGGCAGCTGCAAGCATATGCTACACTATTTATCAAACAAGCTGATACCTCATTTGTGTCCAAGTTCACAGTTGTTTGTGTATTAACGAACCTCCGACTGGCAACTTTGGTCAGAATGTTATAGAAAACTACCGAGTATTTCGGAACAAATAAATTATGAACTTGTTTTAAAAATAAACTAGCATATGCTCATAAAAGTCAAAATGCTATGTTTTGTGCCAGTTCCTAATACATTATGTTTTTGTGCGTTTGCATATTTTGAACGTGTGGTTCTCACCAACCTCGAAACTACGTGATTCCCCACCGTGATAAAGTGTAATCGGTGTGACTACCTGTTGTGAGATTTAATCTGTGTGGGCTTCTGGGGATTAGATGTAAACTACCCGGGTGGTGTGAAATATTATCAGTGAGAGTATACCTGGTGTAAAGTGTAATCGGTGTGACCACCCTATGTCAGATGTAATCTGTGAGGCTAAAGGGATAAAATGTAATCAGGGCATGCAATAATGTAATCGGGGTGACTACTAAGTTAAAGATGTACAGTAATGCTCTAAATAATCGACTCCTTAACCACAGCAGAATTATTGGTAACTTTTCAGGATTTAGCCGGAAATATGGCTTGTTGCCATTCATCCGAAAGCTCTCGGTGAGAGCTTTCCGATGAATGGCCACAAGCCATATTTCCGACAAAATCCTGAAAAGATACCCATAATTCTGCTGTGATTAAGAAGTTGATTATTTAGGGCATTAGTGTAATTCATGAAATTGGTATAATGTCTGCTTGAGGACTGCATGTTCGGTCCTCTCGGGCTCTGGGAAAAAGAACAATTACTGTGCAACAAAACTACCATGCCTAAAGATGTAATACATTTGTATGTGATACTCCCAAGTGTAATATGTGATCATGGGAACTACCTGATGTAATCATGGTGACTGGTAAGTTTAAGATGTAATCAGGGGCACTGCAAAATGTGAAATAATTTAATCATGGTGACAGTTAAGTTTAAGATGTAATCAGGGGAACTACCTGATGTGAAATAATGTAATCATGGTGACTAGTAAGTTTAAGATGTAATCAGAGGCACTACAAAATGTGAGATAATTTAATCATGGTGACAGTTATGTTTAAGATGTAATCAGGGGAACTACCAGGTATAAGATGTTCAATAATTGAGGGGCATATTTGTCAGTGTTTCAAAAATACATCACTATAAATGTGTTCAGAATGTCAAGAAAAACAAGTAGTTGAAGGAAATTCAAATTGGCCCCTAACTTTAAGTATGTGGCTGATACTTGGCTAACCACCATATTGGATTGCTCTCTCTAATCAGTCTCAGAGAAGACTTGGAATATAACCACAGACTAAGAGTGTGGGTGTTATTTGGTTAGTCACCATCTTGGATTGCTCTATTCAAATTCCCCTACCCCATCCAAGAATCCCTAATTGGGATAATGCATTCTCCAAGTGCGTTTAGATTATTTTTAGCATTGTTATAATGTTTTAATTACGTGCTTCTCGTCTAGATTAGGGCCTGAGTCTGAAAGTAAAATTGAAATCATCTATTTTGTTGAGGGCTTGGCATCTGTCCAGAAGTTATCTGTCTGAAACAAAGGTGGCTTAAGTTTGAGGCATGAGTCGACTGCAGATCACTGGCAGCTCTCCCCATAAATAATTCACAGCAGAAGATGCACTTACCCAACAAAATAGTGAAGCTACCCGTCTACTAACCCAACAAGCTACCTGTCTACGAAGGTTTACATATTTGTTCAAGAGGGGGATCATATATAAATTTGATGGCTCAGCAGTTCTATATGACCTTGGTTGAGTCTCTTTTTAAAATAAAAGTATTTTATCAGATTTCAACTTCATTGAGACACTAACTATATCAGACTTGGCTGGCAGCAGGGGCAGTGGAATCTAGCAAAAGATAGGGTGGGTCACCACTTCCTGAAAAAAGGAGATGGGGGGGGGGGGGGGTGCCTGATGGGTCTTCAATTATTTCTGAAAAATGAGGTGGAAGGGCTACCAATTCTTTGACCATTCAAAGGTCATATGAGGGATTTAAACATTATTCAAAATGATTTCACATAATTCACACCATTGAAATGTGATTTCATCTACTGCTCATGCTTCCATAACATACATAAAGCCTGCTTCGTAAACTTTAAATTTATTATTTTGACACATGTTAAAAAGGGTCAACATAGCTTTGTTAGGTTAGTGCTACTTTTATGATGCAAATTTATATGCAAGTTGCGCAGGTCACTAGAGACAACGTGACTTTTTTCATTCCTAATTCAATGCAAGTGATACAAAATGTGAATAAAAGGAAATGTTTTGTTATTCAGTCTCGTTTTAAAACATGAAACACTTTTCCGATGGACAAATTTTGTGTGATCGGTAAATACACCTGTAGTAAATGCTATCGTTTAAACTGATTTGGTCTACTTGCTGCTTGGAGGATTTGGCATCTATTGGACTTGGCAGACGAATAGATGCTCAAATCTCCCTCATTGATATAAACAGTTTAAGCCACGGGTCATGGCATTAGCTACATATTCAATTCTACATTTACTAACCTGCGTACCCCAGTACTCAAAACTAGGAATAACCAACATTAAAAATAACTTTGGAGATATTACTAAATTGAAATATGAGGCTTGCAATTTAATTAACATGAGTCTCAATACATGAATTACTTCATTAACACTTTGAGTGCCAGGTTGATTTTTGTATCAACCCATATACCCTGTGCCAATGCATTCTCTTATATATGCGAGTCGCCTCGCATATATAACAGAATGCATTGGCCTAACAATTTTTTCTTTTTTTTCTTTTTAAATAATTTTTTACAATTTTAATAATTTATTCTTATATTCTTTAACATAATTATTTTGTAGGTTTAGGGCCGATGAGATCGGCCCCTGGCACTCAAAGGGTTAACACTTCAAGCAAACCTCACCCTCCAACATTTCCTTTTAACCTGATAAAAACATAAAGTTTCAATCATTTTAATAATTATACTCCTGGGTAGTTATTATTTATATCATCGCATTAAACTCCATCCCGTGTTTTACAGCTTTCTTGACTGCTGTGATGTGGTAAAATTGATAAAACATGCACAAGCATATGTCTGATTCATGATCTCAGAAATATTAATGTTCCCTCAGAGATGCTGTGCTTTTAGTCTTAAACAGATTTTGTTTAGGTATATGTTTACTTCATGGACTATGATAGCACCATGGCTGTTTTATCTTGTCTTTGCATGGCAGAACTTGGATATTGAAATATATGCCTTTCATTCGCATTATAACCACATACATCATAAAGCATTCATATCTTAATACATCCAGATGACTGGCTGTAATAGTGTGGTCTGCAGTAATTCATTTAGATTTATTGCAGGAGCAAATTGCAATATGTTCTAGTCTACATTAAAGACATATTATGGACTTGTTCCGTGGCATGAAACTGATAAGAGAGTACTCAGGCACTATGCCAACAGGGGGGGGGGGGGATGTACCATTCTACTAACATCTGTGGAAGTCTTAAAGAAATCGACCATACCACTCCATAGACAACATCTTCTGAACTATGCTCATTTGTAAATATTTACATCTTGATTCAGGACACAACTAGTACTTTTCAAGACTACGTCCGACTCCCAATAAAATAAAGAAATCAGGACATTAAACAGTATTAGAAATTATCACACAAATTTCATGGAGCTATATATGTAATGTTTCTTTTGTAATCTCTTAAGTTAACATAAAAAGTTAAGAGATGCTTCAAGAAGTTCGCAACATCAGCAACATTTTGATATTTTGTTTGAAGTTTCGGGAAGTCAGAACGATGGTTTTATGTTTTCCAACTTTTGTTGTGCATGTTACATTGTATACCATATTGTGGCCCAAGGAGGTCAAATATAACAATTTGAAATTGTTTAGTTAATCTAAATTATCATTATTATGATCCCTGTTACCCAAACTAGCCAAATTGCGCATAACCCATGTTGTACAACTTGTGCATACATTTCCCGGGAACGTTTCTGAAGGGGTTTCATTCTAATTGTATAATTCAAAAATATTTCTGCAGCAATTTTATCAAATATTTTAGACCCAGAGCTGGACTGACCACATGTATAGCAAAATTTACCCTAACTACTAGTATATTTAGATTCTAAATACCAGATGTTTCATTCCATCTGTATAGGCCAATTTTTGTGAGCTAAATATTGACTGAACCCTGGATTTCTAACTTTATTGATATTGATGATGGGTTCAAAAACGTAATGTCGGGGACAACAAAAAAGCATAGTAAGACCAAAGTGTTCCTATTTTATTATCTCTGTGGTTTGTTTGTCTGCACATTTGTATACATGTACCTTTAGACCATTTTGAAACCTCAACAGAGATTATTCTATTGTAGAACAAGAGCACTAAAACAAACATTTAACAAACTACAGTAATGCCCTAAGCAATCGGCTCCTTAACCACAGCAGAATTATGGGTAACTTTTCAGGATTTAGTCGGAAATATGGCTTGTTGCCATTCATCGGAAAGCTCTCGGGGAGAGCTTTCCGATGAATGGCAACAAGCCATATTTCCGACTAAATCCTGAAAAGTTACCCATAATTCTGCTGTGGTTCAGGAGTCGATTATTTAGGGCATTACTGTAACTTTATTTAATAAACAATTCTTTGAAAGTCAAACAAGATATCTGAAAAAAGCCTTTTTGCTATGACGACCCCTGGGCTGGATAATCAGTGGTATATTCTCAAAATCCGTCATTGATAGATGGGCGCTTTGAAGTTTGTCGATCTATTCACCAGATGGTCTGGATCATTTATAGTGCTCAACCCTTTCTATACTGAATGGATTCTCCCACTCAATTATCAAAGTATACACTGGAATGGTCAATTATTCATCTGGAGGGATTTTCAGGAAAAATGAGCAGATGGCAGATAATACAAATTTAGATTGAAGTCCTATCTATTGGAGCGAAATGTTCAGAAAATAAGTTCAGCAATTGTTTGTTTGAATTTATTATCTGAACAGTTCCTATGGGAACTACTTGTCAATGAGTATTTAGTATAGAAATGGTTAAAATGGTTTTTAATAATTCGTATCCAAGGGATTGATTTACAAATTTTGTGTGGTCTAAATGTTTTACAGGTTTGAAATGTTGATGATATCTTTCATCTAATTCTCTTTAATTTGATGTCTGGGAAATATATCATCATTTACGAACCTCTTTCTCTCTGCTGGTTACTCAACACCGTAATTAGTGTGATGTTGAAGTTACCTGAGTTAAGGATCGCACACATTTTAACTATCATAACTCCCATATCTTTCAATCAGACTCACAAAATTTATGCAAAATATGCAAGATTTTTTCCCACCAGGTGTTCCGTTTCGAAGAGGTGAACGAGTCTAAATGAGTAAATCATGCCCTCATCTTCGCATTATGCCGCTATCTTCAGGCACGATTTATTTTTTTGGCACTCCTTTCTATTTTCTTAACATTGACATCAAAGTTCTAAATTTATCAGATACATTTCAGGCGGGGAGTAGGAGAGAATGTGGGTTTCACTACCGACTGACTCATTGTTGAAATATTCCTATAACCCAGGTGATATGTATGATATCGGCAGACGCAAACCAATTAACTTATAATATTGCCCAGTTCCCTAACTGGTTGAATAAACATCTTTGAGAATCTCTCAGGCAGACGCTCCAGGGCATGCACCTACCTCTCCTCATTTAGTGCACTTTAACATTCCTCGCTTTTAGGACTTAACTTTCTTTCCTAGGAGTATGTGTTGTTGAATTTTAGGTGGATAATCTTTCGAAAGTGTTTAACATTATGTCCCTTCGTGCTTTGCAGTCCCGAATTGAAGAGTTGGAGGAGGAGCTTGAATCAGAAAGATCATCCAGGTCAAAGGTCAGTATAGTTTTAATTATTTTGTCATCTATCTCAAAATAAAAACAAAAAATTCAAGGTTTCTTGCAATGTTTCTTTCTTTGGTGATAGGGATCTTTTATTGCAAATTAGAAGTGCCCAAAGAATATTATTATTATTATTATTATTATTATTATATTTACATTTAAAAAATGCATTAGACAGTAAATTAGTTTCAATGTGCTTTGCAATAGAAATACAGTTTAAAATGTAGAGATAACACAATATGGATAATAAAAGATAAGTGAGTTTAAAAGAAGCCAAGGAGAATTAAAATACTACCTAAAAACAGCTACTTAAACAGATAAATAGTAACAAATCGCGAATCTAGAATCTATGAAAATTTAGTGAATGGAAAATATTTGCGAATAATGTCAATTGGGCAACTGAAAACATTGACGAAACAGATATGTTTTCAGCAACTTTTTAAAACTTTCAACAGAGTGACAGCGCCTGATGTTCATTGGCAGTTTGTTCCATAACGCAATGGACACTTCCTGGAAACATAACTTTCCATGCTTATTATTTGGTTTGCCACCGATGGTATTCAGGTGGACTCCGGTGGTGTACGTTGTACCGAGTTATTCCTCCCAATCTCACCTGAAACATGTCTGTGATATAACCAGGTGTTTCCGTGTGGAGAGATTTGAACACAATTACAGCATATTTAAACTGAATCCTAAATCTGAACGATTGTCAATTGTTATTATTTATTCCAATAATTATAAAGCCAAGAAAATTTAATCTCAGTCAAATTCAGATCTTCTTTATTAAATTTATAAGCTTCGGAAGATGAGTGACTTGTTATTCTGTATGTGATAAAAGACATCTCTAAGTTACATGGACATGATATAATTAATTATTATAAACAAATGTTTTTATTTAAAACCTATAATTTATCTTCTTTGTAAGGTGTTTCACATATTCAAGAGTGGGTTACTTTTATACCTGATATAAGAAACAATAACGCACAGTGTAGCAATGAAGGTCATTCTTTGTTACTGTGAAACTAAAGAGCTTTCATTTCACTTGTAGAACAATGATGTTGTTGTTGTTTGTTTATTAGGGTTTATCGTCGTTCTAGCCGCTAGGCCACACACGATGTTGTCAATTTTACGGGTGGAGGAAAGACCACGCAGAGGCTCAATTTCACCTGGAAATTGTTCCACTGCGTGTAGAAACCACCGACCCCCGGAAAGCAATTGACAAACTCACCCAGATACACGATTCCGGTTACCCTCCCTAGGACGGGGTTCGAACCAGCTTCGTCAGCGCTGGACGGCCTGTGACGGCGTAATTCACCTGGCACTCTACCGACTGGACCACCGGGGCCCCCTGTAGAACAATGAGCATCATGACTAGTCAGTAGAAGTAGTTAGACAATCTGCATATTAAGTTCAGTAATATCTGTTCCAATTTGAAGCCCAAAACTATAAAACATTTATTCAATTGGACAACTCCTACTGCAAGAAATCTTGGTATTAACCACATACAATATCCGAATTATCCAGGATTAAAACCTGGCATGTGATCACGGCGATCTCCACGTTCTATAGGAAGAATTAATGTCATGCATTCTTTAAAGAAACACAGGACCAAACTCTTAAAGAGTTGGTTTCAATTATTGATTAGTGCTTTCAATACTAGTATGTGTATTAATAAATAAACGGCGGTATTCTAGCAAAAGTAATGACTAACAAATTATCAAGTTGGAATATCAAATCTTAATTTTAAATGGAATCTATGTCCTCACAGTTATGCTATGGATATATCAAATATCTGGGTAATAGTTGCTGGCACCTATGTGCACACAGTTATGTTATGGATAGATATAATATTTAGGGTAATAGTAGCCGCACCTATGTCCACACAGTTATGCTATGGATAGATCTAATGTCTGGAGTAATAGTAGCTGGCACCTATGTCCACACAGTTATGCTATGGATAGATGTGATATCACAGATAATAGTAGCTGGCACCTATGTCCACACAGTTATGCTATGGATATATCTAATATCTGGGTAATAGTAGCCGGCACCTATGTCCACACATATTTGCTATGGATACACTGATGGATATATCTAATATCTGGGTAATAGTAGCCGGCACCTATGTCCACACAGTTATGTTATGGATATATCTAATATCTAGGGTAATAGTAGCTGGCACCTATGTCCACACAGTTATGTTATGGATATATCTAATATCTAGGGTAATAGTAGCTGGCACCTATGTCCACACAGTTATGCTATGGATATATCTAATATCTGGGTAATAGTAGCCGGCACCTATGTCCACACAGTTATGTTATGGATATATCTAATATCTAGGGTAATAGTAGCTGGCACCTATGTCCACACAGTTATGTTATGGATATATCTAATATCTAGGGTAATAGTAGCTGGCACCTATGTCCACACAGTTATGTTATGGATATATCTAATATCTAGGGTAATAGTAGCTGGCACCTATGTCCACACAGTTATGTTATGGATTGATCTAATATCTTGGTAATAGTAGCCGGGATCTTTCCTGATTTATCTATTAAGTATGTGAGGATAAACATGAGAAAGCAACCTAGTTGATGGACAGGCAGCCGCTGTGCACGTGTCAATCATCAGGGCTGCCGGGTGTGAATATAAACATGACAGCCAACATAAATCGTGTTTGTACCAGATGTTTATCACAGTAATGCAGATGTATGAGAAACAAATGATTCATGTGTATTGGTGGAAAAACCAATGAGAAATTTTTCTGGACAGAACAAAACACTGCTTGAGCAAAAAAGGGAGAGATCATTTACTGTACTGGTAGTACAGTTGATCTGTGGATGAACTGGGTTTGGTACAAGCTGTCTAAAAGTTGAGGGGGAGTGGGTTACAATTGAGACGGTGGTAATAAATATGAATACATGGCGAAATTGATGGAACAGAAGTTTCTTAAACAGAGATGACTCATTTGTAACCAGCAAATAATAAGATCAAGATAAAAAAGAGTGATAGGTACCAGAATTCCCCATCTCTACCAGATAGGTATTGTCTACCAAGGTGTTTATCAGAGAAATACAGATGTACTGAGAATAATGATCATTTTGGTGAAAAAATGAATAAAAAATATTTTCTTGTCTAAAGGCAAAAGGTAACCCACTTGCAGAGGCTCTAATTATCCACTAATATTCAGAGTAGGTAGAAGCTGTCGAAAGTGAGGGAGGGGGCTCATAAATACCCCGAAAGAATGGGAGTGGGGTAATGATTTTTTTTAGCAGTTGTGCCAAACATTCATCATTGAGATCATATGAATATGTTACATACAATTATAAAATCAATGCTCAATATACAGAATCTGTTGAAATCTGTTAACCCTTTACCCAACAGAACGGCCCTGTGCCAATGCATTCTCTTATATATGCGAGTCGACCATAGGTCGCTTCGCATATATAAGAGAATGCATTGGCACAGGGCATAACTGTAACCATCACAATGTGGTCAATGAGCCGGTTCCAATGATAGCCATATTTGTATGGTTTTATTGAGACAGACCCAAGATAATTTAGGCTGTTGCAGCTTTATTTGGCCGCTTGGCCGGTTTGTTGGGTAAAGGGTTAAACATATGACTTCAGACTATAATATCTCATCTAAATTATAAAACAAGTCTTGAAAAATTAAAAGGTTTGCAATATCTGTTCGGACAGATTATTCATTCCAGTTTATCTGCACTAGGTTTTGAGTTCGCACTGAACTTTTGTCTTGGCATATCTGCTGAAGTAAGTGGTTCCAGAAATGTCAGATAACTAAATTTTTCTTGCTGATTAATAGTATTTTGTTTGGGAGGGTGGGAGATGACCTTTGTTAAAGGTAGATAATGACCTTGGTGGTTGTGAGATAAATTTCTTGGATGAGGGTTCCTGGGACCAGTGAACTCATATAGTATTTATATAACTTCTATCTGGAGTTATATCTTATTCTCTTTGTTGTCTCAGATTGTTACAGATAAATCTTGGTGCCGCTGAGTTATTTACCTTTTCTCCTGATATTTTTCTTCATGGTGTTTGAATCATGAATAAATATTAACAGAATCTGTAAGGCCCATTACAGACGTCATTGCATCGAATACAATTCAATGAGATCCGATGAAAGTTTGATAAACCAACTTTTCATACAGACGGTCATACTTTCATCGCAATGAATACAAATGTGAAGTTGTATTGACATGAGATTTGTAACGTGCGATGACATATTAAAAAACTGGACTCTCCTAAGCGCTTATGATGTCATGTTGGCAGAAAAGTATGGTGCTAACTATTTAAAAAAAAATTGAGGCACATTTATTTCTACTTATGCTTTAATATTCATTATCGGTCATTTAGGTCTACACAGGCACGATGTTCAACATGATCAGGCCTACCTTATTAATTTCTAATTTATATATTAGGGTATCGTAGTTTGTGTTAGCCTGAGAATTGTCTTACTTTATAAATATTTGAACGTGAGTTCCATGCGGTTGCATGATGATTCAATCATAAGGGAGCAGGGATGGTGGGGAAAAAAACTCTTAACAAATGTCTCTGATGGAGAACCCTTTCATTGATCATTGCAACAAACTCTTTTTCTAAGACCTAACATAGTTTGTTATAACAAACTAAATTAATGTAAGTATAGAGACCATATGCTTCCTTGCTACAGAAATAAATTGATGGAATAGTTCTCATCAGAAAGCCAGCATGCATGCAGTCAGCTGTTATCTTATCATTTCTGGTTATCTTATCATTTCTCCTTTCATTTCCAACAATTTCTTCATTCCTGCCAAATGAGCAGGAATATAGATAGGATTATTTCCATCCATTGTCTTCATGCTATCTCCATCAGGCCATCCTAAGATACCATCATACTGGTGAATCATAGAGAATCACACACATGGTTTCATGGTAGCCCCATCAGGTGCTTCCAATCTAACTCCTATAACTGCATGCCTCCAATAAAAATGCCTCAGGAAAAAAATTGCTAGCTTCCTTTGTTGTCAGTGCTTGGGTGAGATATAATTCGCTTGCAGGGATGTGATATATGTATAATGAGAGCAAAAAACTCTAAACGTTCTGGATAGAAACTTTGGCAGAGTATATGAAGTCTATACAGTATATATAAGACTTTAATTTACTAGATATATACACCAGTGTCAGTTTTTACAATGCAATTTAACTGAATTTGATTTTTGAAGTTGGAAAACTATAAAATATACTAGGCGATTGCCTGTCAGAATTTGACGATTTCAACAATCACTATCGATCCAAGCGAAGTAATCTATGCGTGTCGTATTCTAAGATGTGCCGCAGGACATGGTAAAAATTTGGGCGCAATCAGACATGAGGGCGATATATTTTTAAAAATGCCAAAATCATGACAGATTTACAGACAGACAAACACTTGGCATTTATACAGATACAAGATTTATTTTTATCAGGCACTTTCTATATATTGCATAGTGCAGTGCACAGTGTTTTTTTTTTTTATCTAAATGTGGAATATGATGGGTTATATTGAAGAGATTGGGGTAGATTTAGAAATGTTTGCAATGTGTAATGCGATCGGCTATAAGGATTGGGTTGCAGTAGGAGTAATTATTTTTTAATATGGATTATGATTTAATAGTTGTAATGATGGGGTATGATTCTGTTGAATGTGGAATGTGATGGGTTATAACGATGGGGTAGGGTTGGGTTAGTGGAACCACATGACTTGGTGAGAACATAATTGCAAGTGATTCTGCCAGGGAGTTCTACTACAGGTGTAGCTACTGGTAATTAATGAAAGCTCTCTCTTGCCATGTTGTTGGGGTTGTAATAATAATAGATAAGTCAAGGTTCATGGCCTATGTTTAGCTGTGCTACCACAAAATCTTTGATGATGGATGTACTCTCAGAGAAGTAAAAAGGAATACTCATTTAACCTAAATAGGGATGAACAAGGACATTTGGTCACCTCACATTTTAACCTTTGTTATGAATTTTTGGAGCTCACTGCAGTTAGAAGGCTGTATGGTGGAAAACAAAATATAAAGTATCATTATGTTAAGTCTGTCCATTCACTCAAACACCAAATTCTAATGAATCAATTTACATTGCATAGAGCATTTATATTAGGCGAGCCAGATCGGTCAACCGAACTGAGCTAGCCCGGCCAGCTTTTTCTCCATTTAAGCACTTTCACCATGTAAATATAACTCCACGAATGTCCGGCTAACTCAGTTATTTTTACGAGATAGCTCCATGGAATCATATACATTTATCTCAAGGTTCAAATAACATTTTCATATAAAGTCTACTCCTTTCTTTCTGGCTGGTGCTCTCTAAGTGAACAATAGGTGCTGGGGCAATTAAAGTTCAATACATTACTTTAGATCTCTATTATATTTTCATCAATAAAACTTCTCATCACAAGCAGAACTCCAACAATACACAATCAGCAATCTGCCAACTATAGATGGTCCCATCTATAGCACTTAATATAGTACATGTTCATATATGTAGATGTGTAGATGTAGATATGTAGACTCTACAAACATAAATAAACAAGTCCTAATTTCTAGATTAAGGGAAGAGGTATACCTCCCAACATACAGACATAATACACCCTTACACAATCATACTACATGTGCTAGTTATATAGAATAACCTATACACACATAAGGGATATATTAATGCTCCTGTCAGAGACTTTCTACAAACTACTACTTGAAGTTTCACAAACACAAAGTATAGATGAATATGTAATAACTATAAATATGCAATTAAAGGAATACGGTCCTGAAAAAACAATATTATTTTCTTTCAATATACCGATAATATATATATAAAATGTCCATTGGGCGCATATAATCTAATATTCGGCCGCCAATCGTTATTTTTATAACGATTAAACAAAATTCCGAAGTTAGCCGAAGATTTTGTTGTAGACGAAGTCACGTGATCATCAGCCCGATCACGTGATTGTCACATGTAAACAGAAGCATAGCACGTGATCAATCACGTGGTAACTCATTGACAACGCATAGATACGCGACGGCGGTATTTTAAGTTTGCATGTAGTCGATCGCGGCCTTTGAAGATTGTCGCGTTATCACACTGCGAATGCAAAACTTCGCCGAAAACATCGCCTTTCTCGTAATTAAATGTCTTTATCGTGTTATTATTACTATTATTATATGTATCGCGATGTGTTGTTACTATAAAGCCATGCCCGTATATTATTCAGTTTTGCGCGCATTTATCTATATAAACGCGTGACTGATCGTGTTTATATATATTTTTTTCGTTACCGGAATCGTCCAAGTTATATTATATATGCATATCAAGATTGCATATATACGCGAAGACTTGCACAGTTATTAGGCAATTATCATCTCGTAAACATTCCAATTTCCAGATGCCATTAGTCGTGTGTCAATAAAGAGCGTTTCGTTTTATTTTATCGTAACGCGGTAAAACAACACAAAATATTTTGTTGCTGTCAGATTTAATCAATTATAATCAAGTCATTCATTACCAATATGATATGATAAGTTCATTTTTCCTTGGTTATGAATCATGTATATATTTGGGCAATATGGTGTTTATATATATTTCGGAATATTGCTTCCCCAACCCCAAAACAATCTAGCCGACTGTCACTGATGGAAATTCACTGCATCTATGCATGGTTATTGGCCTATAAAATTAGCACTCTAGCGATGCGGTCTATTGAATATCCAGGTCATAAATCGACCTCTATGTGTCAATTACGCATAACAATAGGGTTATAAAATATATAAATGTTCGCCGTGGTTCGTTTAAACATCCAATCATATATAACACTTTTTGAAGGAGGGATAATAATCCGGTTTAATATGGAATCACATATTCAAGTGCTCTTTATTCGCAATATATCATAATAGTGAACGCTCTTTATTGCGTCAAGGTAAAGGGACTCGACTTAGAACAGTTGTTCTAGTGATTGTTTACTGATTACAACAATACAGGTCAATACATGTACATGAACTTCCGATATGCATGCTTTATATATCCTTCCATCATTGTCATATCAATTTCCGCTTTATTAAACTCTTTTTATTCGTACCATATTAGGAAAACTCTTAACATGGTGAAGGAAATGGGGACTCGACTTAGAATAGTTGTCATCGTGAATTATTCATCAACATACTCCCCTCTTTAACTGCAATTGTATGTATTCGTAACCATGACTGACTCGTCAAATTAAACGCTCTTTATTTGGTATATGTAATCGTTTTCTGATTTGCGCTACGGGTTTCCCACAGAAATCCTGCCAAATGTCACGTAAACGAACATCGTTTGAAAATGAATACAGCATATGCCTAACTGAGAGTCACTAGAATGAATGCATGATTGTAAATACGGGACACTCGGGGCATATATACGGAAAATTAAAACAACATCGCGAACACGCACCCAGATAAAGTTCACATGCCGGCTCGTGTTTTTATAAGCTTTATAAAGTGTTATCTACCCCGCTCAATCGTCCCTCTATATTTTTTGTCAAAACAATACCGTAACTTTCCAAACAGCACTTAAGACAAATCACAAGTGAAGATAACTCACCGCGCGATGACAATTCACCATGTGTACACAATGCTATTGATATGCCCCGCAGTAATTCCATTACACCCACGCGCTGATGTCGATTCCGGATTTTCCATCGCCATATAGGTAGACATAATTAACTCCGACTCCGATTCCCTGTTTTTAATTTGTTTACCTCGCTTGACGTCATGCGAGGTTTTGCGACGGAGATAGCCGACAAGCGGTGGTGGTATTATTTATTTATTTCTCGGCTTATTTATTACACGATTTTTATGGGACTTGGATCATTGTGATCACAATAGGGGTGGCTTTCCGATAGAGTTTTGTTGTTTCATGAGGATAGTAATCCTTTAAATGATAATTAATTATAGTTTACCATATTATAAATTGAACTATCCATAATTATAAAACGGACATATTCCAATTATGGAGAATCACAAGTGGATCTCTATTGACGACAATAGGAAAAATGGGTTAAAATATATATCATTGAAACGAACATAAAAGTACATTGAACATACCTAAACGATGAGTTTTGAGTCTGGATGTCTCCTTGTACTTGTAGAATACTTTTGCAAACATTATTAAAAGTTTAGCTCCATTAATTAACTGTTTATAATTGAGTTTGTTGAAAACTCAGCACCTTCTTTTCAACAATGAAAACCAACTGACATTTCGCGGTTAAACCAACCCATCCCAATAAAAGTATTGAGCTGACTTAGGTTTTAGCGCGAAACTAAATATTAAAGCAATACGATTTGTTTATGAGGGATAGTGAAGTGCAGTTAAGATTAATTACGGACTAATTAAGTGTTAAAGAGTTAGTTAGACATGCACATGCAGATATTATTAAAATCCTACATTTGATGCATTATTTACCTTTACATGTAAATATATCACCGCCACATAAATGCTTGAGACAGACATCAGCATAGGTGTTACTTCGATCTCTGCTAATAAAATTGTTAAGCTGACAGTCAAATTTTATGCTTCTTTTATACTTTCATAAATATTTATCTTGTGGGCATGTTTGTGAAACAAACATTCAAATAGACCAAGGAAATGGTTCGCGATATTTTGGATCCACTTTATAGTTTAAATATTGAAATGTTACGTACAACATGAGCAGACATCAATTTTGTCAAATCTTCACAACGCATGTAGTATGTAGAAACAAAGGCGTTACAACAGCAAGTTATTTGTCAATACACTTGATAATTCTGCATTTCTCCAGGCAGTTTGACCTTGGCTAGCTTTTGCTATATATCATATAAACACCTCCTACCACAAACCTGGCTGGCAGGGTCTCATATAAACAGCACTTAATTATATGCAAAAGATAATGACCCAATCTAGTTTATAAAGTGCTTCATGATGATCTGAGGTTCCAGATCAGTCTCACATGGTCTTGAAAGCTATTATAGCTCATAATAGCTAATGCAATCACCAGGTGAGATTAATTAGAATGTTAATTAACCAATCTTCATCTCACCACATCTACTGGTATCTAATTAAGCTGCATGATTGGCCGGGCATAACTCACCTGATTAATACTTAGTTTGTCTACAGGTAATAAAGGAAATATAACATAGTTCTGCTATTAGTGTTAATATTTTTGCTTATAAAATGCTGATATTTATGGAATATTCAACTAATCAATTAATTAAATCATCAAACTATTCTTATATTGGATCATATCATCCTAAAACATGAACTAAATATAAATGGATTCTGCGAGTGACTATGATGTTGGCATGTTCACAGTGATTTTAGTCAAAATGGGCATCTATGGAAAATTTTTGAATCTCAGAAAACTGTCTGCATGCTTGGGGAAACTCATGGGAAATGGCATCTCTTTTTACCTGAATGAATTGTTTTGGAAATTTTACCACGTACACTATCTTTTGGAGTCTGGAGAACAAATGTATTATACAGTAATGCCCTAAATAATCGACTCCTTAACCACAGCAGAATTATGGATAATTTTTCAGGATTTAGTCAAAAATGTGGCTTGTTACCATTCATTGGAAAGCTCTCAGTGAGAGCTTTCCGATGAATGGCAACAAGCCATATATTTCCAACTATATCCTTTGGGTTCAGTCCACCCATTTTTGCCGGAGTTATGGTCCTTGTCGACTTAGAATTTTCAGATTATTTTGGTTTCTGGGTGGTAACTTTAGTTTTAGGTATGTGATTTGGTATATCAATTACTCATATGAAAATACAGCTCAAGTTCGAAATTGGATGTTGTCCACCTATTTTTACCAGAGTTATGGTCCTTATTGACTTAAAATTTGATGGTTATTTTGGTTTCTGTGTGTAAGCTTTAGTTATAGTTATCTGTTTGTTTTCAAATTTGGTATATGGATTAGTCATATGAAAATAAATGTCAAGTTCAAATTTGGGATCCGTCTGCCTATTTTTACCGGGGTTCAGGCCTCAGCCTAGGGGTTCAGAACAGGGAGACTTGAAGTCTCCCTCCAGGAAATTTAGGGAGACTTCAGGAAATTTAGGGAGACTTCAGGGAGAAGTGGAGACTACCGAAAATAGACAATTTTCAACTATCGCTTTATTTTATAACATCAATAAAAAATTTAAAAACATAAAATAAGAAATAAAACAAAATTTTGACTTTATCTGAAATTTCAAATTAGCCTAATTAATTGTTATTTTACATTTAAATTTTTTGGAAATGTTTTGTGTAGCTATCATTTAAGCAAGACAATTATCAAGTTACAGTAGTACTGTAGTAGTTAATTTTTTAACTAAATGGAAGAAGTATTATTTCCTAGACTGCAGCATGGAAGATACGTTTGTAGTATTGACTATTGTCAGATTGTACAGTCTGAATCATGATGCATGTAAGTTGTAACTTTGTAAGTTTAATTTGGTCACGGCTGTAATCAGGTCTGGCAAATGTGAGAATACAGCTACAATAGCTGTATTCAGCTAACCTAGCTGTATTCAGCTATATATTATACTCTCAAACCGGCTGTTTTTCGATAATAAACTAGAAGCGCTAATTTGCGCATCAAAATTAGGCTACCCTATTCTCTGGTCACCCTCAACCAAATCAAAATCGTCGCTTGTGTTCTGACAAAGTGTTGCCTTTTGTTGACACGGCGATGGTGATTATGTGTAAAAACTTACTACGGCGGTCGATGTCGGTCATAACGGTTAATAACTCTCTTATGCAATGCGGAATACCTTGAAAAATACATTAAATACAATATTTATCACCGAAGATGGAACATCTTAATCATTCCCGGAAGTATCAATATGATGCTGCTAAAACGCAGTTTGGTTGGTGCGTTAAAACAGGTAAAAAGGTGAACATCTCTAGCCAGAGTTTAACCGAGCGAGTTCCACTCACTGCTTGAGCTGATTCTCTCCAAAAATACGGAAACGCATACATGTATGTCGAATCGCGAAAATACAAATACCAATGTTATGTTTAGTAAGTTTTCACACATTATATATTTTCCCCGCCAAAACAGATTGAATAGTTCTGACTCGCTAACGAGTAACGACCAGGACTTCATGTTTGAAATACTTCAGAAATTATATAAGTCGCATTTTCATTTCAGTTGTCCCTATGTTGTGCCATACATTTGCAATATGCCGCACAATATCTGTATATACCGTTATGAATAGTTACCAGTATCGCTCACAAACCGCTAGTGGTATGAAATTCTAAATGCTTGATATAGGTACACCATTCTAACGCCCCCTACCGGTTTAGCATCGGGAAGAAGTAAATGAGTGTTTGGGATGAATTTGATCTTTATTTTATAATATAAGTTAGTTAATGAATGCATTTGCAGAAAATAGTCCCCAGAATATTTACTGACATCGACCACCGTAGTAAGTTTTCACACAAAATCAGAATTGCCGTGTCGACAAAAGGCAACACTTTGTCAGAACACAAGCGGCGATTTTGATTTGGTTGAGGTTGACCGGAGAATATGGTAGCCTAATTTTGATGCGCAAATTAGCGCTTCTAGTTTATTATCGAAAAACAGCCGGTTTGAGAGTATAATATATAGCTGAATACAGCTAGGTTAGCTGAATACAGCTTTTGTAGCTGTATTCTCACATTTGCCAGACCTGGTAATGTGGTTGTCCACTAAAATAAACAATAAGGATTAACTAACAAAGGAGTTGCAAAAGCTTTTAGTTTTATTGCTAAAGCTTTTATTAATTAATGGCCTCCCTTAATTAATGCCAACATCACTGGTATAATCCGATTAAAGCAATAAACTTGACATTTATTTATTTACGGAAGCAGTCTCTTCAAAAAGTGTGACGCGGTCTCTTCAAAAAGTGCAACGCGTTACCGAAACGAACTTCCGTAGCGCCTGGTACATACTCTAATAATATCGTATTTGTTTTATATCTGAAAAGCGGGACAGCTGTCTTTTAAGTTAATTAAAACATTTATTTGTGACACTCACGATGGTCAATAACAACACAGATGCTAACATCTCATCGTGTTTTCAGCGTGTCAAAACATTCGTGATTAACATTCATTACCGCAAAGGGAACAACGGCGACTGAATAACAACACAAAACAATAGGTCATATTTTATTTTAAACACTTGTCTCTGCATCGTCTGTTTCTTTTTGGGATGGCCGCCACAATTCATCTATATACGGACATGTCTGGAAAAAACTAGAAAAAAAAACTAAGGAAAAAAAATATATAAAAATTCCCTTAAAATTGAAGGCGACTTCGATTTCGCCTTAGAGCGACGATAGGGCGAAGTCAGCGACATTAAGGCGAAAATCTCGCCTGAGTCGCCTTGTGAGCTGAGGCCTGCCGGGGTTATGGTCCTTGTTGATTTATTTCTAAAAAGCCCCCACCCATTCCTTTCGGGGGTCACTGTGGACGAGCGTCCTTTTGTTGAACCGTATACTATATGAATTGTTGGCAATAAATCTTAACCATGGTAGATTGATATTGCAGATGGACAGTAAACACTGACAATGGTGGCTGTTATCATATGAGAAAGATGGGAGAATAAAGCGTGTACTATGGATGGTCTACAGACATGTCTGATTACTATTTTATTGCTGATAAACCATTTGCAATGGCTTGCTTCTCTCATAAAACAGACTGTGGATCTTACAAATGAATCACTCTCCTGGAATGTGCATGAGACTCTTGAGGCTAGTGCATTCCTCATATCCAGGGTGAATGTGATCCCAATCAATTTGCTCAGTCAGCTAAATAGAATGCATGCATTTTATCTCTTTGTCAAACTGCAGGAAAATCAAAATGTGCGAGAATCCTATGTCCCTTTATACATCCATATGAAATAAACATCTGAAAGGGGGATGTACTATATATATTTTCTCGAGAGCTTTCCGATGAATGGCAACAAGCCATATTTCAGACTAAATCCTGAAAAGTTACTCATAATTCTGCTATGGTTAAGGAGTCGATTATTTAGGGCATTACTGTATGGTGTTCATGGATGCGTATTTATACAGGCCTATGTATAATATTTGAACTGTTTGAAGTGTAATATATTCTTACTTGTCTTTATTTCAGTCGGAAAAATCGAGGAATGAACTGGCTCGCGAGCTTGATGAGCTCAGTGAGAGACTCGATGAGGCAGGGGGCGCCACTGCTGCTCAGGTGAGCTACATTCTCATCTGCTTTCTGCTCTTAGTTCAGAGCAACTTACACCTATTAACCCTATAACTGAATGATTGTTGATGAGTAATTTGCAGAATCTTGTCCCCAGATGGTGAATTTACTGACACTATCCCGCACGGTTGGCTAGCATCACTAAATTCGCCCTGTGGGAACCTCATTCTGCTTTGGCCTCGACTGCTTTGGGAGAGCTAGGATCGGATTGAAGTTCCCCAGTTGAAGTTGGTGATGTTCACCAGACTTTCATTTTTGAGGCGCGCGATCGCTCTTGCGCACCATCGCGCGCCTAAAATTGAAAACCAGCGAGCGATCGATTGCGCACCTAGGCCAAATGCAGCGAGCGAACCTGATAACGCTATTTTCAGTGTCTACCCAGACTAAATGTCTATTGACACTGTGCTTCGTCACGTAGTTCGACGATGTTGCATATTTTTGTGCCTCCTTAATTGCTTGGCCGCGGAGTTTATTAGATTTGATGATTTCGTCAATGTGTTGCGCGCACGTTTTGCACCACACAGAAACAACCATGTCATGACCCTTTGGGTCTTTTTCAGTCCTGTAGCTGATTAAAGAACCAACATTCTATTTTAAAAAGGTTTGGAGTTGGGTGTGGTGTCCCTTGCCCTTAACCGGTTCTCCGTCAACACCATCCATTATTTAAAACGTGCGCACAAGTATAAAGCAAAATATCAAATGAATTCAGCAATTCTCCGAAACCAACATTCTTTGTCGGCATACATCAAAAGGTGAGTCCCTCGTGCCACGATGATTGGCAGTTTAAGTTATTTGAGGTCACACGGTGTGACGTGTCGAATGCACTATCTGTCTGTGAATGATTCGAAGCTAAAAATACATTTTATGTATGGCTTATGACGTCACATAAATTCCTGGAAAATCAAAGCGAGACCACGTGGCCGGGAGATGTTGATATTTATTCTGTCTGTGTCAGCATGGAAATATAGGAATCGGAGTATTAAATTGATTCCTTATTAATAATTATGAATTACAATAAATATAGGAGCATGTACAATATAAAAACAGTGTGTAACATTCACTTGTGCTTATGGATAGTGGATTAAGCAGTGTTAAACCATCAAAGAGTTTCACTGGACATCGATCGTGAGTAAACTAATTCAATTTACGCGGCATTTATGAATGTATTTCCGCTGTTTATTTTAGCTTGATAGAAACCGCGCGCCTGGCCAAAATCCAGCGAGCGAGACTATGCGCGCCTACATTTTCTAAAAATGAAAGTCTGGTTCACCGATTAGTCACCTCGATTATGCATGTTATCTTCTGAAAATCATCATCCTTTTCTTTTCGAATTTGATATATCTCTGATTGCTATGTTCTAAGTGTATGTGCTTTATGTATACACTTAGAACAATATGGAACTCATGTCGCGAAATTTATTATGTATTATTAACATAAAAATTCAGGTTTTAATAGTTTGAATCAGTTTTCAGTTCGGATCAGGGGTTCAGTTCAGATCAGTTTTCAGTTCGAATCAGGGTTCAGTTCTTTGAATATTGTCAGATCTATATGTCTCTTTTCTTCCTATAGTTTGCTGACTATTTTAGTTTTTTGGCGCTAACTTCATTTTATTTTAATTTCAGGTTGAGCTCAACAGAAAACGCGAACAAGAGCTTATTAAGCTGCGTCGTGACCTTGAGGAGAGAACACTGAGCCATGAAGCACAAATATCCCAGATTCGTAAGAAACACCTGGATGCCATAAACGAAATGACTGACCAAGTCGATTCTTTACAGAAGGTCAAGGGCAGGTAAATTTTGGCCATAAATAGCTTCATCGAGAGGTGGGTGACCCAATAGCAAATATTCTCAACTGTTTAAGTAGTCAGATATTGAAAAAGATCTGGTATTGAAGGGTTCTTGAGCTTTTATTTTATAAGATGGATGTACATTTGTCTAGGATTTGATCATTAAAAGGACGCCACTGATTTGAATGTTTGAAATGTCTCAGCTAAAAATTAGTATTGTCTAAGCTTTTCCAAAAATATATAATATAATTTACCAGTTTCTTGAATCTGTAAGAAACATATATATATATATATATATATATATATATATATATGTGTGACATACACATGATCACTTAGTGAATATGTTTTTGCTAATTGAGGGCCCTATACATGTAGTGAAGTTGTAGGATGGGGTTACATTGCAACACCAGTAACTGTATATGTGTTTAATCCTTGCATTCACCATGGAATTCTGTGTAAAATTATGTGACATATAGAGGATCTACAACGAGTCCCCAGTTTATAGCAGAATTTACAAAATGAGTCCAGAGGCGAGGTCCAGACTTAATTTACTAGTCTCGTTTTGTAAATTCTGGTATAAACTGGGGAAGAGTTGTAGATTCTATTTATTACATGATCCAAAACCTTGATAAAACAAAATGAAATCAACAAATGGGATGTGAAACTAACATCGGCTTCTTTCAGGCCTTCGATGACGTTTCACGTAACTATGCATTGTTTGTCCTCGTAAAGAAATAGTCCCAAATAAATAAAGACTCTAATGTATATTGATGAATTAATTACCCAGGAGAAATTCCATAACAAAATTTCTCACAAACTCACTTAAATTGTGAAATTTCGAGTTGGGACCTTCACCTGCAGTGAAGTACATTATTAAGGAAAAGATAATAACTAAGAAATATATTCTCTGCATTATTTTTTCGACTTTATAAGGTTCCCTTTCAAAACTTCAAAGTGTTCCCAGGTTTTGTACTGGTGGAATATGATCTCTTCGGGCGATTCAGCATGTAATTTTGCAGAATTTTCAAGTTATTTCAAGACCTTGTTGGGTCTAGATAAAAAGTCTTAATTACTTATTTCTTCCAGTTGCAAATTGCACTGACAAATATTACCTCTGTCTCAAAACTGTTAACATCGAGCTTGAATAGTTGAGAATGCCCCATGTTCCACATATTTATGAGTGTTTTTGGCCCCTCGTAGGTCCACACCCCCCTGCAGTGTATTTATCTTGTGTTACCTCCATCCACCTACTGACATTACTCTTTGCTGTGCCGTGCATTTAAAATTGAACCATGTGTGCCCCCACCACCTCACCTATAACATCAAAGTGATATTTATATTTCATCTCTCAGAATAGCCTAGACCAAGTTTCTTTAATCTTAGACACCAAATAATATCGGTCAAGATCTCACATCTCTCATATAGCATACTTTAACTCTTACTTTACTAAATGTATTCTCCCATCAGTTATAAACATATATATTGGATTGGGCTATTACACATTTGGAGGGATGTTTGGGAAATATAAGCAGATGAGAGTTAATTAATCCTTCCATGACTGGATCTTCCTGAAATTTTGTGAAAAACATGTGCCAATGCATTTTCTTATATATGCAAGTCTCCCATAGGGAGCCTCATATATATAACAGAATACATTGACCTAACAATATTTACCTTGACCCTGTAAGCCAATGTATTCTCTTATATATGCGAGTTTCCTATAGGGAGCCTCGCATATATAAGAGAATACATTGGCCTAACAATATTTACCTTCACATTGTAAGCCAGTGTATTTTTTTTATAAATGCACGACTCCCTATTGGAGACTCACATATATGGAGAATGGACTGGCACAGGATCATTAATGCTGCACCAGCACATCTCCCATCATGAAAGGGTTAGTCAGCAAAGGGTAAATGGAACAGACTCATTTGTTTTTCAGGGGTTCAGAGGTATGTCAGTAAATCATGGGACATTACCCCCTTCATGACGGAACTGCGTTGGTGCAGCATTAAAGACCATTTGCCCTACATTCTCCTATATGCGGGTCTCCTATTGGGAACCTCGCAGATATAAGAGAATGCACTGGCTTACAAGGTCATGTTAAATATTGTTAGGCCAATGTACTCTCTTATATATGCGATGCTCCCTATGGGAGACTCGCATTATTAGAGAATGCATTGGCACAGGGTTTTCGCAAAATTTCAGGAAGCTCCAGTCATGAAAGGGTTAATGGACAGATATACTTCAGGATAAAAAACGAAGAAAACATGTCTGCACTTATTTGGAAATAATTCCATATTTTGTGCACAACCTTTTCGGCTTGGAATTTGGGGGAATTTAATGGCCTGCATTTTACTTATATTATTTTAATAACGTAGCCCCAAAACATCTCCCTGATGGGGATGTAAACCATGTGCAACAAGAAGCATTGTTTGGATCTTGGCCTAATGCGTTATACGAGCATTTAATACAGCTGATTTAACAAGCTGGCATGATTGAAGGAAACTTGGTCTAAGAATACCAATGAGATTTGCAATGATTTCCAATTTTAACCCTTTACCCAACAAACCAGCCAAAACCGGCCAAATAAAGCTTCAACAGCCTAAAATATCTTCGGTCTGTCTCAATAAAACCATACAAATATGGATATCATTGGAACCGGGTCATTGACCACATTGTGATGGTTATAGTTATACCCTGTGCCAATGCATTCTCTTATATATGCGAGTCGACCATAGGTCGCCTCGCATATATAAGAGAATGCATTGGCCTAAAAAAAATCTTTTTTTAACACTTTTTACCATTTTTTCTTACATTCTTTAATAATTTTATAATTTTTAATGTGTTAAGCCAATGCATTCTCTTATATATGCGAGGCGACCTATGGTCGACTCGCATATATAAGAGAATGCATTGGCACAGGGCGTTCTGTTGGGTAAAGGGTTAAGATGATAAATTTTTCACCTGTATACAAGCCTGGAATTATTGTGTCTGTCATTTGCAGAATGAGGTCCTCCGAAGGTGAATTTAGTAACACTATCCTGCATAGTGGGCTAGCATCACCAAATTCACCCTCTGGGGACCTCACTCTGCTTATGCCTCATCATCTGAGAAGTATCTGGAGTCTCAAACTAACATTGTTTTTAGTTAATTTCCCCCCTTCTGTTCAGTTTCTATATCCCCTAATTTGCAGAAGATAATTGTATAACCGAGGTGACTAATGAGTGAACATCACCGAATTCAACTGGGAAACTTGTCCTAGGTCTCCCATAGCAGTTGAGGCCTAAGAAGAATGAGGTTTCTAGAGGGGGAATTTTGTGATGCCAGCCCGCCGTGTGGGATAACATCACTAAATACACCCTCTGGGGGACCTCATTCTGCAAATGACAGACACTCTATTTCCAGCTTTGATGGTATATATATTTCTAATGGCTCTGTATCTTTCAGTGAGGGTGGATTTATTTGCAAACTAGAATAGATGTGATAGAAATGAAACTGTTGAAAATATATGAGTGATTTGCTGTGACCATTTCATCTGTGTAGTATGGTGGGAAATGTGCAGTGAAAATCGAGAAATTGTTCCTCAGCTTTAATCAAATGACTTCCGCTGGAAAATTGCCAGAATGTCAACGACCCAACACACGGTGTCATAATGTTGCTCAGCAGTGAAAAATTTGTTGAGTTGAGGAGTGACAAGCTTGTTTGAATTTATTTACTTTGTCTTTAAAGTGATATGAAACACCCTGGTAGGGTGATCAAATAGAAATGGAGAATAATATACTGCATGCCTCCAGATGGCATATAGCACCTGAATAATAACTTTATCAGTTTCAAGCTCCCGAACAATTCCATAATATGTCTTTAAATCGAAATTTATTATGGCTCAGTACACTAGACTCGCCTCATGACTGGCTTGCCATTTTTGCGTGAAGTGAACAAAAGTTATTTCCCAACGACTCAGAATGACCTATAAATTTAAAGCAGTTATTCCTTGAGAATTTTATCTTTAACTTTGAATGCCTTAAAGTGGTCTGTACACTAAATCCGGCCATTTATGGGACCATCTCTTTTTATACTCAACAGAATATATGCAACAAATGAATGAATTTGAGCCATCGATTAGTGCAAAATACACTTGTGTGCAAACAACATGGAATAATGAAAATGAATTTATAACTGGAGTCGTAAATTCTTTTTCATATAATTACCATGTTGTTTTCTTGGTTCATAGAGCACATGAGTGTATTTTGCACTAATCCAAGGCTCAAATTCAGTTATTTGTTGCATATATTCTGTTGAGTATGAAAGGAGTTGGTCCCATAAATGGCCGGATTTAGTTTACAGTACCCCTTTAAAAGTTAGGGCTCAGGCTTATATAACAGATCCTTACATGTATTGTTTGGAATGTGTGCACATTTCCCGTCATCTTGTCTAGCAACAGTTTTACCCTCCACATATAATCTCACCATCTATTTCTGAATCACCTTTCACTATTTTCAGGACACCGTTCAATGTTTTGTTTCATGTGCATTTGTCTTTGAAAAGCAGTGATGGAGGGATGGTTTTAATGCTATTTCTTATGTCATCATTAGATTTAATCTGTTCATATAAAGCTGAAAATCAATAATAGGAATGGCGAGTAATAAACTGGAACATGCCTAGAAAGAGTGTGTCTGACATTTTCAGAATGAGGTTCCCCATAGGGTGAATTTAGTGACGCTATCCCACACAGGGGCTAATGTCACCAAATTCACCCTCTGGGGACCTCATTCTGCTTATAGGCCTCAACTGCTATGGGAGACCTGGCATCAGATTGAAGTTGGTGATGTTCACCCATTAGTCAATGTTAATTTGAGACGATAGATACTTCCCAGAAGATGAGGCCTTCAATCTGACCCCAGGTCTCCCATAGAAGTTGAGACCTCTGCAGAATGAGGTTGCCAGAGGGTGAATTTGGTGATGCTAGCCTACCATGCAGGGTAGCTTTACTAAATTCACTCTCTTGGGACCTCATTCTGCTAATGTCGGAGACACTATTTCAAGGAAATATTTGAATAAAGAAGAATTTTTTTTTTTTTTCAAAAAACTTAACATGCTTTCAAATATAAACTAAATATAAGCGTGAAACAATAATCATAGGAAGTCAAGTCTTATCTCCAATAGAAATGACTATAAATTTCAAACAATATGGAATACACAGTATATTACTTTAATAAAAAATGGTCAAGGGATTGCTTGTGGAACAAAACATAATTTTTGTGGCCTTACCCATCACTTGTAATCACATTTAATTCTGATCACCTTTCATCATTTGCAGACTTGAGAAAGAGAAAGCCCAGGCTAAACACGAATATGACGATCTGCACGCACAAATTGACCACGTTAAAAAGCACTCGGTACAATATTTATTGTTATATGCATTCAAAGTTTAGCCTATCTTGTTGATTGTTGCAAAACTTGGTGAAATGTTACTGATTTTTTTATAAGTTTACAAACTTATAAAATTAAAGATAAATTCACCTGAATCTGAAAATGTTGAAAGTGAATATATAGCTGTTGTTGACTTTATGGAATTTACTGAAAAATACATTTGATATTTAATCCTTCCACGACTGGAGCTTCCTGCTATGCCTGATATCTTCCTGTGCCAATGCATTCTCTTATACAATAATGCCCTAAATAATCGACTTTAAACACAGCAGAATTATGGGTAATTTTTCAGGATTTAGTCGGAAATATGGCTTGTTGCCATTCAACGAGAGCTTTCCGATGAATGGCAACAAGCCATAGTTCCAACTAAATCCTGAAAAATTGCCCATAATTCTGCTGTGGTTAAGGAGTCGATTATTTAGGGCATTACTGTATATGCAAGTCTTCCATAGGGAGCCTCACATATACAAGAGAATACATTGGCCTAACAATATTTACCTTGACCTTGTAAGCCAGTGCATTCTCTTATATATGTGAGGCTCCCTATGGGATACTACAATATATAAGAGGATGTACTGGCAGAGGATCTTTAATACTGGACCAGTGCAGCTCCCGTCTTCAAATTATTTTGCAAACATTTTCTATTTTGACGACTTTCAATTTATAAAAAATCCAAATCTGAATTATATTTTTGATTCACACTTTGCAACAATGAACAAGACTGTTTGCAGCAATGCGTTTTAACGTTTAATGTTCAGTTCTCGTTTTAGCTAATCCTCGGAATCACCGATGCTGCCAATGCAATCACGTACAGCGCTGCTTGCATGTATAACCCACACTCATGCCTGCTCATGTTATATTATTATAACAGATTTTTGTTCATTCTCACCAATATTGCGTGAGACTGTAAGCTTTCCATTTGAAATACCTGTTGAATAATCTAACATGTTTGAATTGAATTTGCTATTTCATGTAATTATGCCATATATGAACAAAACTAACAATTCCTAATGATGTACAACTCACAATGCTGTTTCTTTATACAATGATTTGTTTCCATATGAGAAGGGCATAGAGTGAGGCCTCTTGGTTTTATAATTATCTGCTATGGATTAATATTAGTTTTATACTAGGTGCATGAAAGAAAGCCACATATATTAGTAATCACAATTTTTTTCTGTGGACAATGTCATCTGATTTTATCCTAGCCAATGTAATAATGACACATACAAATAACTAAACATTTTGCCAAACTTTTATCTCTCTGATACAATAACTAAGCATTCTTAGACTTTCATGACATGGGGCTGTGCTGGTGCAACATTAAAGATCCTGTGCCAGTGCATTCCATTATATATGCGAGTCTCCCATAGGGAGCCTCGCATTTCTAAGAGAATGCACTGACTTACAAGGTCAAGGTAAATATTGTTAGGCTAATGCATTCTCTTATATATATATATATGAGGCTCCCTGTGCGAGACTCGCATATATAAGAGAATGCATGGGCACAGGGTTTTTGCAAAATTTCAGGAAGCTCCTGTCATGAAAGGGTTAATATTTGAGATTTGAAAATCCTGACTTATTTATCTAGATATCATAAAGGTGATGCATATCTGTCATTCTAGGTGACATAAAATGGGGTTTCCATACATTTTGAGTATATTTCTATGAGAGGCGAATTACACATTTTGAGCAGGGAAGGTTTTATCCCTTCCATGTCTGGAGCTTTCTGAAATTTTGCGAAAACCCTGTGCCAATGCATTCTCCCATAGGGAACTTCACATATATAAGAGAATAAATTGGCCTAACAATATTTACCTTGACCTTTTAAGCCAGTGAATTCTCTTATATATGCGAGGCTCCCTATGTGATACTCGCATATACAAGATAATACACTGGCGCAGTTTCCTTAATGCTCCCGTTATGAACTTCATGAAAGGTCTGTGACTATGAATACATCTTTAAAGGTGTACTGTACACTAAATCCGGCCATTTATGGGACCATCTCCTTTTATACTCAGCAGAATATATATGCAACAAATGAATGAATTTAAGCCATGGATGAGTGAAAAATACACTTGTGTGCTCTATGAACGATGCAAACAACATGGTAATCACAATGAAAATGAATTTATGACTCAACCATTTATTCATTAAGTATAAAAGAAGATGGTCCCATAAATGGCCGCATTTAGGGTACAATACCCCTTTAAGGTAGGTAGGGTCAAGGGAAACAGAGTCTATTTTTATTATGGCCTTAGTGTGTTAATAAAGCATGTCACTAACTAATGTTTCCTGCATGTTTGTGTTGATGATAGCCTCAATGAAGAACTGCATGAACTCAAGGTCGAACTTGAAGATGTTCTCATCGGTCTCGAAGCAGCTGAATTTGCCAAGGTAAAGCTTATTTATAGATAAATGGTTAAGGCTTTGGATAAACATTTGGTTAATACTATTATACAAAGGGAACCCTATTTTCATGTGGTCTACATTATGCAATCTTTCGATTTTGGAAACAAGTGGGCATGCTAATTTGGGACAAGATTACCTGAACAAACCCCCCCCCCCCCCCCCCCCCAACACATTTAAGAAAATTTTCACAAAAAAAAATATCATAATGTTACGTAAATAACTGTCTCTTTGAGAAGCCAACGAAAATCCTAACGAATGTACTTTGCTAGATTTCGCTATTAAAATTAGTTTCTGTATTGAAGGGATTCCCTCCATTTCATTGCAGAGTGGCACAGACTATGTGCGATTTCATTGGATTATGGCATAACAGATCACTTCACAGATCAGAGCATTGTCAAAGTCAACTATTATTGGAAAACTGAATACAGGCGATATATCCTTAACCCTTTACCCACCAAACCGGCCAAAACCGGCCAAATAAAGCTTCAACAGCCTAAAATATCTTCGGTCTGTCTCAATAGAACCATACAAATATGGATATCATTGGAACCGGCTCCTTGACCACATTGTGATAGTTACAGTTATGCCCTGTGCCAATGCATTCTCTTATATATGCGAGTCGACCATAGGTCGCCTCGCATATATAAGAGAATGCATTGGCCTAAAAAAAATCTTTTTTTAACACTTTTTACCATTTTTTCTTACATTCTTTAACAATTTTATAATTGTTAATGTGTTAAGCCAATGCATTCTCTTATATATGCGAGGCGACCTATGGTCGACTCGCATATATAAAGGGTTAACTCATTTTACTCATCACAATATAGGAGACATCGTCTTCCTATGCTAGGAATGCACTCCATATTTGAAACCGTTTATTACATCATGTTGGGAATGCCGTGTCATTGTAGAAATGAAATATAATGGCCGCATCTAGACGTACATCCATTGGGATTATTGTCAGCTTTTCAAAGAGACTGCGTCATTACCTAAATATAGTTGACATCTGGGAAACTTTTATGAAGTATGATCACCATACCGGGCCCAGGAACCTACATCACCAATCTAATCTCTAACCCAAAGCGGTTTTTATTTTAAATTCGTTTAAAACATATATAAACGTTTGTCTGATGGGATAAACTACATTAATGCCCTAAGTGATCGACTCCTTAACCACAGCAGAATTATGGGTAACTTTTCAGGATTTAGTCGGAAATATGGCTTGTTGCCATTCATCAGAAAGCTCTCACTGAAAAGTTACCCATAATTCTGCTGTGGTTAACCCTTTGAGTGCCAGGTCCGATTTTTGTATCAACCCATATCAACCCATTCTTATATTCTTAAACAGACTTATTGTGTAGGTTTAGGGCCGATAATATCGGCCCCTGGCACTCAAAGGGTTAAGGAGTCGATTACTTAGGGCATTACTGTAGTACATGAGCTGTGGAAATGCACAATGCACATTCAAAAATAAATAATTGTTAAAAACTCGTATTTATAACTGAAATTTACATGGAAAATACGTATCGATTGTGACCCAATTTTGAAAATCAAACGTACCTCAACCATTTGATAGATGTTCATAAAATGCACTCAGACCCTTTCACTCATAATTAGTACAATAATTCCTGCAACAAATATTTATCTCAACCACTGCACGAGTTCCAGGTAGCAGCTATCCGAACGTCTGAAGCGACAGTTTAGAGATTATATTAGTGATGTAGGTTTCTGGCTCTGTATACTGTATATGTACTTTATATGGTTGTAAAATTAGGGTTTGGATATTTTAAAGCCATGTGAAACACTCCGGTGGGGTGATCAAATAGAAATGGTTAATAATCTTGCTCAAAGTAGTTATTTTTACAAATATGATGTCCAAATTGACATTGCATACCATCATTCTTATATATTAATTAAATGTAGTGACTCTTGATGGCGAAATCGTTTCGCTAGTTTATTGGTGATAGTTGCATCCCGAATTGAAGTAAATATTTACCATTGAGCATATTTCAAAGGATGTTTTCTATGGAGTGTTATGGTTGATTTCGCTCCAGTTGGCGTTGCGTTGCGCCTGAATACTGACTTATCAACCACCTGAACAAGTCCATAATATGTCTTTAAAAATACATTAACATTACATAAGACATAAATAATAGTCAATGAAATGTGAATTGGCAATTATGAAATTTATTTTTCTTTTATTTGGACATAATCAGTAAATTTTCACTCTCATGTACGCCTGTGCTGTTTGCACCCTGCATGGATAGTGTTGAGTGAATATTCCCTGCTTACCTAGTTTACATATCCAACCTATATTAGCCTCTAACTTACAAAATGTATCTATTTGTTGCAAAGGAGTACGAACATGCTTTGTCTTTCAAAAAACTTATTTTCAGGTGTATTGAGTGAACACTTAGTCTGAATTTCTCACATTTGAAGGAAGATGGCCAGTGAAATTTAATAATTAATGATTACAGTAAAGTCAATGACTAGCCCAGAGGGAGATTTATTGCCCATGAATTGTGTCACTATTTCTCCATTCCAGTATCCAAAAAAAATAAATAAATAAAGGTTATCACCGCCATGTGCATTTCCAAGATCTGTATTCAAATTGAGATATCTTCTTTGGATTGTATATCGACGAGTCTGCCACGCACGATTCGATTGCAGCCTAGAGATGGTAGAGAGACTTGAATACCAACGGGAACCTACAGGGTGGTTATAACCATTTATCTTACAACTCAATAACAGAATATCGAATAAGAGGTACTTGGGCATGGGAACTATCATTACGCATATGATGCAGTACTTAGAAAAACATATCTCTATGGGTCCAATTTATCAGTCAGTATGAAATTACTCAGTCTGTGTAAACATACACTCGAATCATACTGAGTCTATTGTAGTCTTGTCGAAATGTCATTTCTCTGAAGTGTGCAGACACTTTTATCTTGGAGTTACTATTTGTGTGTTCTGATTGGTGCTAATGACGTGGAATCCTACTGTTCAGGAAATATAAAGTCTGTGGAAGATAATCGGAATTGTTTAAAATGCCATCAGAGACCACAATTCCATGTAAAAAATAAAAAAATAAACTATTTCAGGGGAGGGCGAGGTGTACTGAAATACCCCTGGACCCCCCCCCCCCATAAACCTACACTCCTCAGCAGTGATATCCCAATTCCGCTGTTGATATTCTGACTTCTTACTAATTAATGAACAGGGTGAAATGGCTGATGACAGATCAAAGTTATCATGACAAAGGAGTAATGATGATATATTCTTGTTAGCTTTTCTTTTGTATTTTGAAGACATCAACTTTGACATTCTGTTGAAATATTTGTCTACATTTTCCTTTGACAAACAGGGAGCATCTGACAAGGTCACAAAGCAAATGGAAGGTCAGATTTCGGAATTAAATGACCGACTTAACGAGTCTGCTCGTCAGATCAACGACCTTCAGGGACAGAAGGCGAGAATGCAGACAGACAATTCTGATGCGATGCGACAACTCGAGGAGGCGGAGCATAAAATCGGAGCTCTCAACAAAGAGAAGACCTCGAGCAACCAGGAAATCGAGGAACTCAAACAGAGCCTTGAGAATGAAACCAGGGTAAGTTTGGTGAAAAGGCGGGGCTACTGGTGAAAAGGCGGGGCTACTGGTGAAAAGGCGGGGCTACTGGTGTAAATACCAGGGTACCAGAAACCAGGGTAGGTTGGTAAAAAGGCGGGGCTACTGGAGTTGATGCTGTTTATAAAGGGAGGCCACCAGTACTAGTGAAGGTGTTGTCTTCATAGGTTTTTCAACAGTTATCTATCCTGGAAAACACGCTAATCCACGAGATAACTGTCTGCACTTTCCGCGCACATTTTGTTTAACTGTAAATATGTTTATTCTTTGCAGTCCTATCTTATCGTTGATATTTGTATTGTTAAGTATAATGCAAAAAATAATGGGAACTGTTAAATAAAATGCGAGTGGAAAGGTGCATATGGTTATCTCTCTCATAGGTTAATTAGCACGTCTCCAGGATAGATAACTCTTGACAAACCTACGAAGACAGCACTTTTCAAACTAGTGGAGGTATAGTTTATAGTGGAGCTATATGGTGAAGTGAACTGGCACCAATCAGCTGTTGGCTTTGAAACATTGATTGAAGGCGATTATGAGAACATCTATTGTTGTAAATGGCGATTATCTTTGGAATCGCATTTGATCTAAAGTATTCAGTGTTTTTGACTGGATACCGAAAATTATGTCATTTGTGAACGAGCAAATTTTTATTTTCACACGTGGAAAGCCTCTGGCAAAAATAAACGTTTGTCTTGCTCACTCATGGCAAAATTTTAGGCATCCACTTATAACACTAGATATCCTCTATCTACTTGAAGTTACGTGATTCATTTCCAAGTTTCTGGTTAATAACTTATCTTATGATGAGTATAACCAAACATCAAAATTGAATTCATGGTCACCTTATTTAGTTAGGATTCTTCAATCATACTTTTTTATATTTATGTTACCGGTAGGAAGCGGGGTGCTCCGAATTTCAAGCCCATCTTCATTGATTCAGATTTTCTGAAAATCCGTACTGAAAAAAAAAACATTTCTGGTCCCGAATTTAACCCTATTTTTGTTGGTTAAAATAGTCAGTTTGAAAAATGATCTGAATGCAACTGAAACACTATTTAACTCATTTTCAGGGACGACAGAAACTGCAGAGTGAGATCCGACACTTGAATTCCGACATTGACAGTCTCCGCGAACAGGTTGAGGATGAGATTGAGTCTAAATCGGACCTCCAGAGACAACTCTCCAAAGCTAATAATGATGTTCAGTTATGGAGGGCTAAATTCGAAGGAGAAGGAGCTGCTAGGGCTGAAGAACTCGAAGAGTCCAAGTAAGTTATTAGTGGAGGAATATATAGGAAGGAGAAGGGTGTTGATTTGCTTATTTCCTTCTGTTGGAGAATTCATATTGAATTAGAGTAGAAGTCACTTTTCTCTGGAAAATAAGAAGCAGAATTGACACATTTCATAATAACACTTACATAGCAAGCCTGAGTTTAGTGTGCCTGAACTTTTGCAGAATGGGGTCCCCAGAGGGTGAATTTAGTGATGCTATCCCGCATAGTGGGCTAGCATAGCTAAATTCACCCTCTGGGAATCTCATTCTGCATGGCCTCATCTGCTATGGGAGACATAGACTCAGATTGAAGTTCCCAAATGCTGAATATTGTGATATACACCCATTAGGAACCTCGATTATGCAATGTGTCATCTGCCAAATTGGAGATATAGAGAAACTGAACTAAAAAAGATATAGAATCTATGTGAAGAAGTTTCTATAGAAATTTGGTAATAAAAAAAACTTTCCAGAGAAGACGAGGCCTAAGCAGAATGAGGTCCCCAGAGGGTAAATTTAGTGATGCTAGCCTGCTATGTGGTATAGTGTCACTAAATTCACCCTCTGGGGACCTCATTCTGCAAATGCCAGACACACTAAACTCAGGCTTGTTATATAGCACTTGTCCCCTATATGGGACCCATATGGGCTTTACATTAAAAATACAAGACATGCAAAATGTTAACAACAGAAATCAATGGATCCGTTCTTATGCTTTCTTTCAGACGAAAACTACAAGCTAAATTAGTGGAAGCAGAACAGGCCGCAGAGGGAGCCAACTCAAGGGCTTCACAGTTCGAGAAAGCTAAATCTAGACTGACTGGGGAGCTGGAAGATCTTATGATTGATGTGGAGAGGGTAGGTCCACACTTTAAACCCTTTACCCAACAAACCGGCCAAATAAAGCTTCAACAGCCTAAAATATCTTCGGTCTGTCTCAATAACACCATACAAATATGGATATCATTGGAACCGGCTCCTTGACCACATTGTGATAGTTACAGTTATGCCCTGTGCCAATGCATTCTCTTATATATGCGAGTCGACCATAGGTCGCCTCGCATATATAAGAGAATGCATTGGCCTAAAAAAAATCTTTTTTTAACATTTTTTACCATTTTTTCTTACATTCTTTAACAATTTTATAATTTTTAATGTGTTAAGCCAATGCATTCTCTTATATATGCGAGGCGACCTATGGTCGACTCGCATATATAAGAGAATGCATTGGCACAGGGCCGTTCTGTTGGGTAAAGGGTTAAACCCTTTATATACAAAATGAATTATCCCACCCATTTATAAATGAATACATTGGAATGTTCTGTTATTCATTTGGAGGGGTGTTCACAGGCCTTAAAATTCATAAAATTTTGCGAGAACTAAAATATAGCATTTCTACAGCGAATTAGTTGCTTTTATGAGAATCAAACTAAGAATCATGATTCTGATTCTGATTTCTCCGTTTGAATGATTTATGTACAAATTTAGTTGTCTGACGAGGAAATTTAGTCATTAGATAACCAGCCATGAAACTTAAGAATGTTGACACCTTATATCCAAACATTTATACTTACGAAGAAGTCAACTCAGATGTCATTGTATGCTCCACATGAAAGAATGAAATGGAGTTCATCCTCAACATTGTTCCTATCGCAAAACACACATAACCATTCATCCAAATCCTCTCTCTTTCATCTGCCAGTTTCAACATCAAATTAATAGTCTGCAATATTGAACGCTTTTTGGATTGTCTGATAGATCTTCATTAAAAACTGAGTTTGAACAAATCAAAGACCCAGTGTTTACAAGCCTGCAAATAGTGTGTCTGTCATTTGCAGAATGAGGTCCCCAGAGGGTGAATTTAGTGACGCTACCCTGCATAGTGGACTTAGGCAGACCTAGGATCAGATTGAAGTTCCCCAGTTGAAGTTGGTGATGTTCACCCATTGGGCACCTCAATTATGAATTTTATCTTCTGCAAATTAGGGGATTTACAAACTTCCTAGAAGGGAAATGTAACTAAAAACAATCTTAATTTGATACTATAGATACATCTCAGAAGATGAAGCCTAAACAGAATGAGGTCTCCAGAGGGTGAATTTGGTGATGCTAGCCCGCTGTGTGGGATAGCATCACTAAATTCACCCTCTGGGGATCTCATTCTGCAAATGACAGACACGCTATTGTTTAAGCATAAAATCTCTGTTAGATGTTAGATGAACATTGTAACATGGCAAATTGAGAATTTGTTCATTGATGCATGACTTACTATTGGTTAATGCCGTGTGTCATATTTTAGATGGCAGAATAATCAGTAACGCGAGAGTAAGATGTTCAAAGCCTATTATCAACTTACTGTTTAGAGGAATAAATTAACTCCAAGAAGTTGGACATATGAGACAATACTATGTTCTCAGGCATCTTCATCATCATACAAAGAGCCTCTCATCAATAAATTTTATTTGTAAATTCACCCAGCGTTTTCCAAGAGTTCAAAACCCAGTAGCCCATTTTTCTGTATCTAGAAAGTAGGCAATTCACACAGTTGAATGGTGAGAGGATCTTATTAATTTCAGTCAGGTGAATTTCCCGTGGCGTTGTACACAACAATTGGTTTACAATCGCTTAGATGTTAGAACATTTGGGATTAAATTGTAATATTTTACTAAATACAATCATTGTTCTCTTATTTTTCCGTTTACATCCAAGGCTCAAATTTGGTGTTCAGCATTTATTTTATCCACTGTTTGAAATTCTAGAAGTGAAACATGGAAATTGAATGCTAATTAAGCACTTAACATAACTTTAATCTAAAGCAGCACATAGTCACCAAGCCTCAAATTTAACTGTTACATTCTTTCGTGATGGGAGCTGTGCTGGTGCAGCATTAAAGATCCTGTGCCAGTGCATTCTCTTATATATAAACGAATCTCCCATATGGAGCCTAGCATATATAAGAGAATGCACTGGCTTACAAGGTCATTGTAAATATATTTAGGCCAATGTATTCTCTTGTATATGCGAGACTCCCATATACATTGGCATAGCATTTTCATAAAATGTCAGGCAGCTCCAGTCATGGAAGTGTTAATGTATTGTATAATCTCTTTCAGGCCAATGCCACTGCTAATTCTCTGGAGAAAAAACAACGTGGATTTGATAAGACACTTACTGAATGGCAATCCAAGTGTGGCGATCTGCAGAACGAACTCGAGAATGCTCAAAAAGAGGCTCGTAGCTACTCCGCTGAACTCTTCAGGGTCAAGGCTCAGGTGGATGAGACTCAGGATACAGTGGACGCGCTCAGACGAGAGAACAAAAACCTCGCAGGTATGTTCTATGTTCAAAGTCTTTCAACTTACTCTTAGAGGAATAGATGACCTCCATACAAAGAGCCTCTTGTCAATAAATTTTTTCGAGGACAGCGAACATTTTCTACTACATTATATAACATACACTATACAGAGAACGAACTGCTAAATTTGTTATCTGATATATGCGACCCAATAACAGAAATACTTCTACGTGGGTCATCCGACCTTTCATCCGATACAAATTCTATAATTGCCAAAGAAGTTCAAAAGTACATAATGAATACCAAACGTTTCTCTTAACTGACTATCCCACTTCAGAGTCTATCTGCAAAAAAAAACCAGAAACAACAAACAAACAAATGTGACTGATGATTGATATGCCGCGAAGAAGAAAACACCGCATGTGTTGTCCGTGCATTGGGGTGACCTCATCAGTAGCAAACCATACCATTCCAAATGCTATACTTTCTTTACCTCCACAATATCTACAATCTAATTTGATACATCCGCCATAAGAATTCATACCTCGTCCAGGGGCGCCGGAAGCATCCAAGGGCAGGGGGGGCAGAGCCTACAAAAAGGGCACTTTTCCGCAAAAAAGGGCATTTTCTCCGCAAACTCGGGAAAATAACCATAAATTCATTGTGGCAAAAATCCCTATTTTATTGGTATTTGTCGGTTTTTATGGCCGTTTTGTGAAAAAATTGACAAAAAATTAATATTCCTTGTGAAATTGGTGGTATTTGGACCAAAAAAGTCACATTTTGCTATAAAAACACGAGATTAAACACACAAAAAGCATTTTCTGTCTCCAGAAAAAGGGCAAGTCCTGCCCCCGCTCGCCCCCCTTGGTCAAGGGCAGGGGGGTCAGCCGCCCCCCCTCTTCCGGCGCCCCTGACCTCGTCTCTCTCGGAAACAAATCGCATTTCCTCTGTATCCACACTAACACATTCAAGTTAGTATTACTTTCATACTAACACCACCTTCCTCTATAGTTCTACGTTTATACAAGAAAACTGAAATATCCTATCGTCACCCCCTTCCCTCCACACATGCATATCATGTAATCTCTTGTCTCCATGTGCTCGTTATCAACATCTGATATCACAAAACACAAACAAAGACTCATCCTTTGATATTGGCTGCTACCGCGTGGTGGGATGGGGAAAATCATCCATGGAAATGACTCATATAAGCACATACGCTTGCTTTCGGATCCGATCCATGAAATCTTGATTCATCTTATATTTGTAACTGTATATATAATGAAATTACATGAAATAAATATCGTAAACTAATAATTTATATTTGTAAATTCACCCAGCATTTTCCAAGAGTTCAAAACCCTATAGCACATTTTTCTATATTTAGAAAGTTAGATATTCTTCTGTTACAGTTGTGAACTAACTGAAAGACTCTGGAAGAGAGATTTTTTAGATTTCTTGTGAAATTGCACCATTATTCAACCAAAATATATATAAAAATTTCAAAAATAATTTCAAAATTAGTGAAAAAGTATAAATAAATGCGTTTACCACCATAACCACCAATGAGTGACCTATTAGTTAATTTTTTCTGTATGCTTTGCTTACAGAGGAGATAAATGACATATCTGACCAGCTTGGTGAGGGAGGTAAAAATGTCCATGAACTCGAGAAAGCCCGTCGACGCCTGGAGATGGAGAAGGAGGAATTACAATCCGCCCTGGAGGAAGCCGAGGCGGCGCTCGAACAGGAGGAGTGCAAGGTCCAACGTGCGACTGTCGAGAATGCACAGATCAGAACTGACATCGACAGGAGACTCCAGGAGAAAGATGAAGAGTTTGAAAACACACGGTGAGTTTCCTTTCTTTACTGAATTGGTTCTTCCTTTCAATATAAATGTATACATCAGGGCTAAGAATTCGTACGAGAATCAGAATCGATTCTCACAAATGATTCTCGCAATGTGAAACATGACAATCAAGTTTGATTCTCGCATACTATTAGGCGGGGGGAAAAAAAGCTATGCATGTACAATAAATATTGCAATTCTGCATTCCTGTCACATTCACATCAACTCATTTGACTGAAGATACAAGGAGAGGGTTAACTTTTCTAAGATTTGAAAGTAAGATATTACTGTTGAGAAATTGACTCAGTGTATTGAATTTTCAAAACTTTCCCAGGGGATGCCCTTCAAACCATCTCCAACATGGAATGAGTGATGCACCCTACCCTCCCCCCCCCCTTTCCAGCTGCCCCAGATTTATTGATTGTGATTGTTCAGTATACATTAGAATGGTCTTCATCTGGAGGGGTGTTCAGGTAATAAAAGCAGATATTACAAGAGTAGTTGTGGAGCATAGTTTGTGAGGATTCCACTCATTTTACTGATCTTTAATAGGCAACTACCTGGGGCAGCTGGAAATTACTTTATTGAAATTCAACGAAGAATTATTTGGAGAGCAGGGTGTTAATGGAAAATATTAGATCGATGGAGGTTAAATCGATGGGGCATATCTGGGTGATTGGCGATAGTAGTTCACGCGTGATAAGCGTTGATTGATATTGACTCGATTCAGCACGAGTTTCTCGATTGTTCTAAAGTTTGCTTGAATGCAAACAAGATTTTAGCACTCATTCTACGTTTAGCTTCTTATGTGCACGGTTGGGCCCACCCTCCCACCCGATAATTCTTCGATTATATTGGCTTTTGAAAAAGTTGGTCATCAATTCATACGAGAATATAGACTGCAAAAGTTTGTTTCATTGCATGATACATGTTTATAGTATGACATAATAGTATAGGTCTTTTGTGATTATTTAATGATAACAATATATATGATGTGCACAGTTCATGTGAAGCAAATCGTTACCCTGAATTTCTAGATTAAAACTTCGTTTATATAATTCGTAGTTGTTATTCTATAAATCATTTATGTTTGTTCGAGTGAAACGAGTTAAAAGATAACAGTAATTTAGAAAAAAGGGCAGCAACAGCTACAATGTTCAAGTATGATTTAATCCTTCCTATACTAAATGGATTCTCCCATTCAGTTATAGAAACATATGATTGAGTGGTATATTATTCATTTGGAGGGGTGTCAGAAAAAACAAACAGACGACAGATAATAAAAGTGCAGGAGGAGTCCTATTTATTGGAGGGAAATGTTCAGATAATAAGTATAGGTCATTTGTTGAACTTATTATCTAAACATTTCCTAAGGGAACTACTCATCAATGAGTATTTAGTATAGAAAGGGTTGATCACAAACTTTGACAAAACCTAATTCAGGTTCAAGAAGGTGTCGACTAATGGATGAAAATAAATGACATTTATGTTGACAACCAGAATCTTGCCTGCTTCATATTAAATGAAAGTGCTGGCCTTAGGCCATCACAAATTGACAACTTTAACATTCTGAGTGTGCATTTATGCGTATTTTTGCAAAATATGTAAACATAAGAAAAAGTTTGTATGAAAACGTTTTCATTACCAGTACTGTTTCATTCTGGAGATGATAGAGATTTAATCTTTGATTGGTGTGTTAGATATAAAACAAGTTACATATGAAACTTATCAGGCTTCAATTTTCACTTCAGCCGCAACCACCAGAGAGCACTTGATTCTATGCAAACCAGTTTGGAATCAGAGGCTAAAGGTCGTGTGGAGGCCATGAGGATAAAGAAGAAGTTAGAATCAGACATCAATGAACTAGAGATTGCCTTGGATAACTCCAGCAAGTTAAAAGCTGAATTAGAGAAAAATTGTAAAAGATATCAACAACAAGCTAAGGTATTTTTGGCTCTCCTTCAATTTTGATGAACAACACATAGGGTTCAATTAATGAATTTGAATCGGAATTATCCTCACAGTAAATTTCTTATTATTTATTTTTGAAACCATGGTATAGCTTGGTTTGAGATTCAGATAAACTGTACAGCTATGCTCTAATTAATCGACCCCCATTTAACGAGGTTGTCGGCCGGTTGTGACCATAGTCATACCACCACTAGACCGCGGTCAAGCGGTAGCACCATGAATGCTAGCGTTGACACACGGTATCCGCTAGTTACTGCGGCATATCACGTGAAGTTTTTTGCAACCGTTGTACGTGGCGTATATGTTGTTCATAAATGCTGCGCGCCTCGTATATTTACAGTAGCTCCATGGACCTGCTTGCAATGACACATATTCTTAACACACGAACGCAGCCAAACGTGACGAAATATCCCACTCTAATAAACAAAAAAAAAGCTTTGTCGAATAGGCTTCATGCATGAACTAACTGCGCAGAAATGCAAAAAGGATATTTTGCCTGATACCAACTTGGTTTATATATAGACCAGGTAGTTTATACCCGGCGAGGCTCAATGTGAATCTATTTGTGGTCATAGATCGGATTGACAATGCGGCGGTATAGGATTATCCAATCAAGGGAATTTGATGGATATCATGTTGATTGGCCACAATTGTTGATCGCATTCGCATGTAGCAGTATACATGATTGGTTAATTTCAAGTTTGGGCAGCGTTTTTGTGTACTAACGTCCACATTCTTGAACATAAAGAGACGTGAAGTATCCAACAGCCCAATTATATCCTCATATCTCATCCCGCAGAAAGATTCAGCCTGAATCTCTTCTTCTACAGTAATGCTCTAATTAATCGACTCCTTAACCACAGCAGAATTATGGGTAACTTTTCAGGATTTAGTCGGAAATATGGCTTGTTGCCATTCATCGGAAAGCTCTCCCGAGAGCTTTCCGATGAATGGCAACAAGCCATATTTCCGACTAAATCCTGAAAAGTTACCCATAATTCTGCTGTGGTTAGGGAGTCGATTAATTAGGGCATTACTGTATTTGCAGATTTTATCTGGTGAGTGTTCGTATCTAGTCTCAGGCGGTGTCTATTGAAAAATGGCAAATATGATAGATTGGGTCAATCATATCGCAGATAGTGTGTGTCATAAACGCGATAGTGAAGGTAGCGTGTGCATTCAACTGCTGCCAAATAAACCCAGCTGATGAATACGAGCTCTAGTGTGCTGCTTGTCAGCAAGTATCCAGTCAAAGGGTAAAATCAATAAAATTATATTAAGAGTCTTGTTCTAACAAAATTGCTTCATTGACTACTATTCATGACATTGTTGTCTCCCTTCATGTGCTGCAGGAACTTTCGCAAGCTTGCGATGAGGAACAGCGACAGCATGAGGAAATCAGAGAATCATACAACCTGGCGGAACGTCGAGTCACTGTCCTCAGTGGAGAAATCGATGAAATTCGCACAGCTCTCGAACAGGTGAGCAGATATGATATAAAGTAATGCCCTAAATAATCGACTCCTTAACCACAGCAGAATTATGGGTAACTTTTCAGGATTTAGTCGAAAATATGGCTTTTTGCCATTCATCGGAAAGCTCTCAATGAGAGCTTTCCGTTGAATGGCAACAAACCATATTTCTGACTATATCCTGAAAAGTTACCCATAATTCTACGGTGGTTAAGGAGTCGATTATTTAGGGTATTACTTTACTGTAATTATTTGTATTGATAGCAAAATAAAAAAAAAATTAATCTATGGAATCAAATTCTGCCCGGGTTAAAGTTTGCTTACATAATAATAGGAGATGTGAACTTCAAGAATTTGGGGCCAGTTAAATAGTAACATATTTTTTGTTGTTGTAATGACTAGCAGAACAAGAAGCCTAATATGAGATTATTTAATAGTGAGTAGGTGAATGAGATTATTAGCCTGAAGATCCAGGATGACTAATTAAAGGCTAGGCCTTATTTCCACTGGTCCCATGCAGGTGTTTTCATGTTTAAGTTTGCCGAGATGTGAGTCTCTTGTCCATGGTGAGGTTTTAATGAGCATATAGTATCTCAGGTATTTTCAGCAACATTAACCCTTTACCCAACAGAAGGGCCCTGTGCCAATGCATTCTCGTATATATGCGAGTCGACCATAGGTCGCCTCGCATATATAAGAGAATTTATTGGCTTAACACATTAAAAATTATAAAATTGTTAAAGAATGTAAGAACAAATGGTAAAAAGTGTTAAAAAAAGATTTTTTTAGGCCAATGCATTCTCTTATATATGCGAGGCGACCTATGGTCGACTCGCATATATAAGAGAATGCATTGGCACAGGGCATAACTGTAACTATCACAATGTGGTCAAGGAGCCGGTTCCAATGATATCCATATTTGTATGGTTCTATTGAGAAAGACCGAAGATATTTTAGGCTGTTGAAGCTTTATTTGGCCGGTTTTGGCCGGTTTGTTGGGTAAAGGGTTAACATTTTTCATCAGACTTTTTCTATAGAAATTACTTATTGTAGAAGCGAACTTATGAATCATTCATTGAAGTCATTTCAACATCACTTAGAAATAATATTGTTTCCCAATGTCCATCTGTCTGCAACATTTGATGAAACTTGGTATGTGTCCTTCATATGATTAACCCTTTGAGTGCCAGGGGCCGATCTCATCCCTAAACCTACAAAATAAGTCTGTTAATGAATATAAGAATAAATTATTAAAATTGTAAAAAAGTGTAAAAAAAAATAAATTGTTAGGCCAATGCATTCTCTTATATATGCGAGGCGACCTATGGTCGACTCGCATATATAAGAGAATGCATTGGCACAGGGTATATGGGTTGATACAAAAATCGACCTGGCACTCAAAGGGTTAAGTCACGTTCAAGTTTCAATTTGCCTCTATTCGACTTACAATTTGCTGATTATTTTGTTGTTCGGACGATGACTCAAGTTATGATTATCTGATAGCTTTCAAATTTAGTAAGTGGACTAATCACATGAAACAACAGGTATAGTTCAAATTTGGGTTCTGTCTGACTATTTCTGATGGAGTTATGACCATTTTTCGACCTTGAATTTGCTGACTATTATTCTGGTATCTCATCATATATTTTAACAACATAGACAGTTGGAAGCAAAGTTTGATTCAATCATTGTTCCCAGAATCAAATTTTTCATTTCTAAAAAGCCTCTGGTAAAATAAAGCCACCTTATTCAGGAAACGTGTGGGCTATTGACCTTTTATCCCACAGGAACATATGATAATGAAGACAGGTCTGCCCGAATGATTACCTTTAATAATGAATGAACAGAAATTAGAACAGGTGGCTGAAACATGTTGGACTAAACTTTAGGATTTCATCTATTGCAAATTTACACCCCTTTTTTGGTCCCACAAACGTCACATCACAGAATAGAGAAGCTACCGCGCAACAGAGTGGAGTCCCTAAAGCATGGGAACATATGCTGTCCTGTTCAACTGGACCTGAAAATAACTAGCCATATGGGTTTAGTAAAGTTCTCTGAAAGTAAACTTTAATGTCAAAGGTCGAATTGCAGCTCAAGGGTGGGAGGGCGGGAGCAAAATAAACAAGACTTATTATCCGAGTTCGGAGCCTACAAAAAGGCTGTAACCTTGTACTGTCCATATTAAGTCGCTTCCAAAATATAGGTCCATTATCAGACTGGCCGAGGGCCTTTAATTAATGATTTCTTTGCTGCAAAATAAGTTTATGTACAGTAATGCCCTAAGTATATATGGCTTGTTGCCATTCATCGGAAAGCTCTCCCCGAGAGCTTTCCGATGAATGCCAACAAGCCATATTTCCGACTAAATCCTGAAAAGTTACCCATAATTCTGCTGCGTTTAAGGAGTCGATTACTTAGGGCATTACTGTATGTCATAAGTATGACCTGATCCAAAATTGAGAAGAAAGTCACAAACCCATTACTGCTGTGTATTATTCGTGATTACGATAATTAACATTCATATATCACTCCACGCGGTTAATTTTAGCTGAATGCGCGTGCACATGTTAATGATGTAGGATCTTGCATCGGTTCTATTTTAGTTATATAAACACTGATGCACGTTTATAATTTCGAATCAGTGTAGAGTCACTCTGAGGGATAAGTTCTGTCATTGTGTCGACTGTTTTATACAACAAATGTTGATTGGAATGATTTGTGTGTTACAGGCTGAGAGAGCTCGTAAGATGGCCGATAATGAATACGGCGATGCACATGACAGAATCAATGAGCTGGCGGCACAGGTTTCGTCACTTCAAGCTCAGAAGAGGAAACTCGAGTGCGATATCGGTGCAATGCAGGTGTGTGTTGTAATTTTAATTTAGTGATTTGTCTGCCAGTTTGAATTTAAAGACGGGTGTGTGAAACTGATAAGTTAGTACTCATGTGCTATGCCAACTGGAGGAAAGTAGCGTTCTACTAACATCGCCAAAAATCTCAAAGAAATCGACCATACCATTCCATAGAAAACATTGTCTGAACTATGCGGAATTGTAAATATTTACATCTCGATTCGGGGCACAACTATCGGTGATAAACCAACCCAAATGATTTCGCCATCGAGAGTCATTGCATTTAATTAATATATAAGAATGACAGTGTGCGTTGTCAATTTGGATTAATATTTTGACGATGTTTTCTATTAAGTGGTATGGTCGATTTCTTTGAAATTTTCGGCGATGTTAATAGAATGCTACATTCTCCAGGTTGGCATAATGCCTAAAAACTAACTTATCAGTTTCACAAACACGAACAAGTCCATAATATGTCATTAAATGAGGGAGGATTCACTTCTGTACATTTAGTTTTCAGAATAGTTTTCAGTAACAAGAAGTCTCTTTCCAATAGATATGTGAATGGAAAGCATTCCAGATTTACTGAATTGATAGAAATAATTACATCAAGTTAGAAATTAGAAATTTTTCCAACCAACTGATCCTATAAAAAAATCTTATCAGACATATTTTTCCAGAAAAGTATACATCATCATGAAACCTGTGACTGTATTCATAATTTTATACGTATTTCAGGGTGATTTGGATGACATGAGTGCCGAGGTTAGGAATGCCGAGGACGGCCAGAAGAAAGCAATGGCAGACTCCAACCGTCTCGCTGACGAACTCCACCAAGAACAGGAACACTCGCAGCAAACCGAAAGAACAAGGAAGACGTTTGAGAACCAAGTCCGTGAAATGCAGGTCCGTCTGGACGAGGCCGAGGCACAGGCACTCAAGGGAGGCAAGAAGATGATCACCAAACTCGAATTGAGGGTATGGTTGCCCATTATTTACTAATGGATTTTTCCATTCGGTTATAAAAGAAAACATTGGAATGGTCTACTATTCATTTGGAGGGGTGTTCAGAAACTGAATGCAGATGACAGACAGAGGAACAGATAATTTAAGTCCTGAAGGATTATTATTAATTGGTTGGAAATGTTCAGATAATAAGTTCAACAAACGAGATATGGATTGATAAATTTCTAACTTTGCCCGTCAATCATAACAGATTATAATTCATAGTACCTGAGGTTTGAAAGTATTATCCAGTAGTTAGGCCAAACAAAAAAAGGGATTTGGTTCTGGGGCAATTTTTTTTCAAATCAATGAGGGAGGGAGGGTTTTATTTTATTTTTTTATTTTTTTTCTGCACATACACTGTAGTAAGTATGGACAAAGATACCAGGTATTTTAAGTCATTCTCGTTTGTTTATCTGCAATTTGTTCGGGCCGAATGGCAGACTGTTTATTTACATTTTTGCTCAGATCAGATGCCGTGTTTTATGAAAGGGTACATCCATTGTTGTTGAATTTTTCCGACAATAGTAGTTTAGTGATACATTCTTCAAATAGGTGCAGTGGCTGAGTCATAAAATAACAGTTTGAAGTAGTGAAATAATTACAAAACATGTCTTTTAAATATGGCTTTCAGGTTAGGGATTTGGAGGTTGAGTTAGATAACGAGCAGAGGCGTCATGCTGAAACACAGAAGACCATGAGAAAAGCTGATCGTCGACTTAAAGAACTGTCATTCCAAGGGGACGAAGATCGTAAAAATAATGACCGTCTTCACGAAATGATGGAGAAAGTTAATGGCAAAATGAAAGTATTCAAGCGCCAAATTGAGGAGGCTGTAAGTATACTGACGATGTATGGACAAAATCCTCCCGAATGACTGATGTCCCGGCTGCTGAAGTACTCAAGGATAATGGGAGGAGGGGGCAGAGAATGAAGAGGGGGCACTTTCACCAGTAAATACAAGCATGTATTTATAAAGGTGCTGGCTGAGAACAAGGACATCATAGCCACTACCCTGCCATCCCCGATTGAGATAATTATACTTCCATGGTTTAGCATGGAAGTATATTGTTTTTGTGATTTTTATTTTTCTCTATTATTATTATTCTTCTTAGCAATTTTATAATGAGCATAGCTCAGTAGATACAAGAGCTATACAGCTGAAACTTTGTATGTATATATGCTCTAGTGCTTAGGCCTATTGGGAATCATGTCCTCACTTGACTTACAGAGTTATCTCCCTTTATGTGAAAAATTGGTGTTTTCAGAACTCCGAAAATATAAGGAGTACAGCACTGAAATTTGGTCGATAGATACATCTTGATATCCACTGAAGCATGAGCACATCAAAACCTTTGTCCGCCTTTCCTCTCCAGAGTTACCTCCCATATATAGGTCAACCTCGAATTCTTTCTGATCGCCTGCCCTCACACAACAAGAAAGGTAGCTGGATTTAGTTTCTATGGTGGTGCTGATCGTTGTCAATATACTGCACAAAAATATTTTGGACAGGGTCGGACTGACATAAACTCGATACATTGATTCCCTAGGTCAAGGCATTCGAGTTGGTGAACGAATTTTGAAAATCCCTAGAGAAATACCAGAGTTATGGCCCCTCGAAATTCATATTATTGGGATTAACTGCTTGTTAGCAGATCTCCTCCGAAACGGTCGTAAGTTGTGGCGTATATCATATACGCTGTTGATTTCCACCAAATTCGATACATTCGACACATACCATATAAATATTATATACACTGAACCCGTGTTCCTGTTGTCACTACCCGATCTCAAACCTAACCCCGAACATTGACCAACTGATAAGAAAGCACCATTAATTTGTCTATTCAGAATGAAATGCGCGAACTATGAACGAATGTTTTACATGCTCACATCTCTTTCAACAAACTATCCGTATCAAAGACGTGGCCTTACCTTTCATCACGTCTTTTTTAAATACTGATTCATAAACATCCCATTATGCTACACACGAAACATAGACGACTTTTGGGGAATCCAGAGTCTAAAACGGGTTCAAATCGACCTGTTCCAGAAACGTCGTTTTTTCTCAGTCAAGTGAAAAGAGCTCTTCACAAAATTTACGCTTACATATATAATATATATTATCTATATATGCGCGAAAAATTTGTCACTCCTCTCCTTCCTCCGGCTACTCCATCTCCCCGCGGATGGAACATAGCTCCGATTCAAACGCACCCGTCCCGCGGGCCAGACTCATTCCTCTTCCTCGGACCGATAGAATGCCCATGGATTACACATCGCTTGCAGTTCTCAATTAAGTGAAACTGTTTGATATCTGTTCACATACCCGTAAACCATTTTAACATATTCTATTTTTAATTTGAATGGACGGTAGTCAGCGTATACCGTCCAATTCCCCAACCTTGCCTCCCCTAAGTCGATGATTTTGGAATTATAATTTCGGAACGGAACTATCTACGGTTTTGTCTTGGTTTCCCATTTAGTATATAGCATAAATTCGTTTCTATTATGTTGTATTCAGATCTGACCATTTAAAAACTGTCTCCTTATCATCTGTATGTGTCACAAGTGAAAATATATGAGTTTATTGTAAGATTGTTAACATCGCCGATTGTTTATTTGGCTTTAATTGGCCGACACTTAATGTAAAGTGTAATATATTGCGAAGAGGCAACAACGTCATTTCACGTTCGTCGTCTATTCGTAAAATATACATAAATATGTGTTAAAGTGCAGACTATTTCACCACCTTCGTGTATTCAAGAATATGAATCACACCAAAATTAAGCGAATTGTATATGGAATGTGTAGGTATAAGCTGACATGTACATATCATTCCCCAAATGCTTCAATATCATGACAATCTATTAGTTATTATAACAAAACCCCAAAGTGTTCGCAACTTCGCTATATAGGCACGGGAGCCAACATACTATCATTATGCGCTATTTCGTTGTTGCGAACTGGGCCGAACGTTCAATGAAATGTGGAATTATTACCTGTATTATACCTCAGCAACCAGTTGTCATATATATACATAAATATATATATATATATAATTGTCCCCGGACAGATTTGGGAGGACTATAGTAATCAGCATGTCTGTCCGTCCGTCCCGAGATGGTTTCTGCTTGATAACTTTAGTATTAGTTAACTGATTCGTATGTGACATGTCCATGATATTTCTACAATGCGACAGTTGGAGTATAGTAGATCTTCATTTATACAAATATTCGCCTTTATCATATTCCGGTGAATGTAATGATTTCATAGAGACGTGACAAATTAATGGACTGTCCCATTATGCAGAAGAATAAAGCAGGACGCTCTCTAAATTGCAGTAAGAACGAGACGCGTTCTTTCCTCCTGCATGTAATTTGTTGGACAACATATGTGACCCAGTTTGCCATAACATTAACAAGCTGAGCAATGTGATCGCCATGTTGCGATGTAAGGAGTACATGTAGTATTTTGTATATATCTATTGGATAAATAAAGGGATATACAGTGGACTAATGTACTCTCCAAGCCACCAATAAATTCAAGGGCTGGCAATTTTTTCCATATTCTGAGTGTTGAATAGGTCGGTATACTATAGACAGTTATGCATTGGATTCATTACGTTAAGCCATCGTGAATTTGTCCTTGCCTGCTTTATGTAGTTATGGCCCTTAAACTGACCTCTCACATGTGTCGACAATGGTAGAGTATCTCCGGAATGCATTGAGGTAGTGGACAACTTATCATCATTTCAATAAAATGGCTGTTGTCATAATATTGACGGGGAGGGTGTTTAATGTTCAAATTCTCTCCAATTGCGACCAAACTTTAATTGTCTACCTGACACCCCGATATCGATGTCGTGAATATTTTGTAAATCGGTGTAAAATTGACCGAGTTTCCGGCCCCTGAATGTTGAAAAAATAAATCACCCCTCTCTCTCTAATTGAGGAACATGGCTAATAGAGGAGCCAAATATTTATTGCATTTTCCAGATGGGAAGAGTGATTCGGACCGGAATGTTCCACTTAAAAGTGTTTTGTACAAGCCGTTACCAATGAATGGCTGGGGCAAAACAATCCGATAGTTTTCCTGCCAAATCAAAACGGCGAATGAAGGAGTGATGTTAAAGGTGGATTATCTCTTTGTAAACATGTATTATATAGTTACCGGGGTATGGAATATTAGAAATTAATTGAAGACTCCTGTCCGGAAATGCTTCTATCGATTAACAGAGACCAGAAATGTTATTGTGTAATTGTTTCACAAATAAACGTTAAATATACTATTTATCGCTTACAACTATGGTATAAAACAATACGATCAATCAATCTGGGACATTTTACGTTCGGTGCGTAGCAATAGGAACAACCTAATGCTACCTATATCTATATGATATCGCTTGAATTGTCCATTCTAAAAATAGACAAATAAAGTGTCCAAATTAATCATCTCATTTCATAATAAATTATTCGAAATAAAATCGATATTAATGGATAGAAGCCTTTCCGGACAGGGGTATTCAATTCATAGTTATTATTTTATACCCACGCAACTATTTCAAATTTGTTATTTAAAGAGATAATCCATCTTTAATGCAAGGACAGGTACATTGGTATACTGTCGGATCGCCCACAAAGTTTGACCACAAAGCAACATGCCCAACAGAGAGCTAATTTCGGGAGGGTTCAGACTTTAGGCAAATTCCGCAGAAACTCAGAGGGGGGAGGGGGGGGGGGGGGGGGGTTGAAATTCACGAATCCAGATAAAACTAAATTGGCGAGAGGATGTGATGGGTAGTATCTATGTGCAACTTTAGTGCGATTTTCTAAGTTTTTTTAGGGAACGAGTATAGAATGTTGCGCAGCCGTTATTATATATACTATCACCGTATTAATCAAGTAATAATATTACCACCAGAAGGGTGCTTGGCTTTTATTATACTCTGTCTCCATCATGATCGAGTAATACTATTACAACTATTAATATAGTAGAGAAATATATCGTGCACCATGTTTTATACATCAGGTGGATAAACTAGGTGGATACATACACAAAGTGCATACATATAGTCAGTCACGAGCAAGCTTGTGCATGATATTATTTTACTTATTCATTTCTTTTAATTATTTAATATATAATTTCCATATAATATAAAGATTGTGTTCATTAAAAATTAAATATTCCATGGAAGCAGATGGAAGTATAAAATTTCTGGTATTTCAGAAATTTAAATCCTAGTTTCAATAAAAGTTTTTATGTTTTATTCCCTGTCTATACAGGTCTATATCGGGCATTATATTGCCCCAAATTCAAGTCGGTAAACACTGTGCCCTTAACAAACATGAGACTGGAATTTTTGCCATTGCATAGTTGTGTTAATATACAGGTAGCACTGATAAATATTTCACTATACTGAAATGATTCCATGTAAGGCCAAACAACAATATACCTGTGTTTCTCTGCAAGAAAAAAATAGGGTGGAGGGTGGCTTTTCATTTAATTTAATTGTTTTTTTTTTCATTTTATTTTCAACTTTGCTCAAAATAAATATGAATACCCCCAGACTGCTTTTCCTTGTTTTTAATGTACTATAAAATAATAAAACTAAGTACATAATATTAGAATATAGTGTAATTTATTGTTTTATTGAATAAAACATGAAAAAATAAGTTTGATTCGGCTGTGACCTAATTGAAGTGTGGTATAATTTATGGTGCAACAGGACACTCGATGTGTCCGATTTACACGAAAATGAATCAGTTTACATGGAAAATAAAATAGGATGCATACTAATTTTGAAAAATCAATTAAATAGAAATGGTCGGGGGTGCCGGAATAGGGGCCGCCGGGTCACTGGAAACACAGGTCTTTTTTTATTTTAGCTTAAGTTGATATCAATGACAAATTTTCCTGGAATTAATCATTCTCTGAAATCTAATGCAGAATTATTTAAACTTTTTTGGTCTAAATTTTGTCATTTTATTCTCCTACCACATCGAACCATGGTTCGCTTTGATGTACCCAATTTTCTCTCATCTAAAGGTCTGGTCTAAATGAGAGTCATCTTTCTTTGATTGACATACAAATTTAAATTGTCTTTCAAATCTTCTTGAAACAGTGGGATGATAAAGTGTTTTGATTAGAAATATAGATAGTTCTTTTCATCTATAAAACCATGTAAATGGATATTTCTATGACTACGATCCAAATGTATAAGCAAAACAATACAGTAATGCCCTAGATAATCGACTCCTTAACCACATACAAATTATGGGTAATTTTTCAGGATTTAGTCGGAAATATGGCATGTTGCCATTCATCAGAAGTAATCTCATTGAGAGCTTTCCCATGAATGGCAACAAGCCATATTTCCGACTAAATCCTGAGAAATTACCCATAATTCTGCTGTGGTTAAGGAGATGATTATTTAGGGCATTACTGTAGTAGAAAAAACAATCTAATCTTTCATGGTTTATTTCGGTTGTGCTTGTTTGCAGGAAGAAATTGCCGCCATAAACCTGGCCAAATTCAGAAAATCTCAGCAGGAACTCGAAGACGCCGAGGAAAGAGCAGATGCCTCAGAAGGTCAACTTGTTAAACTCAGAGCCAAGAACCGCAACTCCATATCTCAGCAACGCATAACAAGTGCCAGTCCAGCTGTAAGTAGCTTGTAGTTTTTGTTTCGAATTTTCATTACTAATGTCGTAATTATTTTATATTTAGATCTCAATCTTCGACCTCCATTATAAGCTTTAACAACACAGCTTATATTATCAGAATCCATAGTCCCACACCAGACAAGGACCACAGGAAACATGAGAATTACCAACCCTGAGTTCAGTGTGCCTGTCATTTGCAGAATGATGTCACCAGAGGGTGAATTTAGTGATGCTAGCCCACAATGCAGGCTCGCATCACCAAATTCACCCTCTGGGGACCTCATTCTGCTTAGGCCTCATCTTCTCTGAAAAGTTTCTTTCTAAAAATTTCTTCACATAGATTCTCTCTTTTTTAGTTTAGTTTCTCTATATCCCCAAATTGGCAGACGACACATTGCATAATTGAGGTTCCCAATGGGTGTACATCACAATATTCACCATTTGGGAACTTAAATCTGAGTCTATGTCTCCCATAGTAGATGAGGCCATGCCATGTGGGATAGCGTCACTAAATTCACCCTCTGGGGACCTCATTCTGCACATGACAGGCACACTAAACTCAGACTTGAGAGTGAAATGGATGATGTTTACACTACCAGTTTAACCCTGTCTTTACTAAACACTCGTTGATGAGTACAGTAATGCTCTAAATAATCGACTCCTTCACCACAGGAGAATTATGGGTAACTTTTGAGGATTTAGTCGGAAATAAGGCTTGTTACCATTCATCGGAAAGCTCTCACTGAGAGCTTTCCGATGAATGGCAACAAGCCACCGAGACCTTTCCAATGAATGGTAACAAGCCATATTTCCGACTAAATCCTGAAAAGTTACCCATAATTCTGCTGTGGTTAAGGAGTCGATTATTTAGAGCATTACTGTTGGTATCCCATTGGAAATGTTTAGATAATAAGTTCAACAAAACACCATCATCTGCCGTTTGTTGAACTAATGGAATCTTTCCGCACCAGAATTATCTGTTTTTTTGTCTGTTGACATTTCTTGAACATCCAGACGAATAATAGATCATTCCAATATATACTTTAATAACTAATGGGAGAATTCATTTAGTAAAGAAAAGGTTAAATAGACCAATTGCATGTTGAGTTTGAATTCTTTTCAATGACATTGATGTGGAAAAAAAAATCCATGGAAAATGCATCAAACTTGAGATGTTGGTTTATTGCTGTGAGAACAAAATCGTTATCTAAGGTAACATCCGGGATACATGGATGTCCCTTCCTGCATTCATTGGCTCTGCCTCCGGATTAGAGATCGACATCAGGTATTAAATCTCCATGTATCCCAGATGTCGTCAAGATAACTTATAATATCCATAGGTTGTATGCATGGGTTGAACATATTTGAAAAGTCCTTGAATTTCAAACCCTGAAGCGTGCTTGATTGTTTGAGAATGCCTCACAAGTACTTGATTTCAGACAACGCGGGTAAACACATTTTTTGCAATGATTCTGATTGACAGCAATTAAAATAATGCATAGCGTAGAAATGTGTTTTAACATCACATAAAATGTAAATTATTACTGGAAATTCTCAATATGCCACACGTCATTGGTAATCTGACACTGCATTCAGAAAAGTGAAAATGAAAGTATCATATGACAAAATCATTCTCATTTTGCTCTGGAATAAATTTATTCTTGGGTGTTTTAACTTAGGAGTCACGTCAACCAATTTTAATAGTCCTTACTTAATTAATCCTTTAATGTTGACTAAAGTATGAATGAACCCTAATATCAGGTATTGGAAAATGGATAGCTATTTCAGTTTGTACCTGTTTGTTGTGGAATCTTTGGCTTAACCAAAGATATACAAAATTTGTACAACTTGAAACAAGTTTGAGGAATTACAGCGAACACTTGTCATCCGCACCCGAGATAGACTCACAATTACAATGAACACTTGTCATCTGCACCCGAGATAGACTTAAAATTACTATGAGCACTTGTCATCTGCACCCAAGATAGCCTTACAGATACAAGGAACACTTGTCATCTGCACCCGAGAGAGACTTACAGTTACAATAAATACTTGTCATCCTCACCCGAGATAGACTTACAATTACAATAAACACTTGTCATATGCACCGCGATAGATAGACTTACAATTACTATGAGCACTTGTCATCTGCACCCGAGATAGTCTTACAGATACAAGGAACACTTGTCATCTGCACCCGAGATAGACTTACAGTTACAATAAACACTTGTCATATGCACCGCGATAGATAGACTTACAATTACAATAAACACTTGTCATCCGCACCCAAGATAGACTTAAAATTACAATGACAACTTGTCATCCTCACCCGAGATAGACTTACAATTACAATAAACACTTATCATCCGCAATCGAGATAGACTTACAATTACAATGAACACTTGTCATCTGCACCCGAGATAGTCTTACAGATACAAGGAACACTTGTCATCTGCACCCGAGATAGACTTACAGATACAAGGAACACTTGTCATCTGCACCCGAGATAGACTTACAGTTACAATAAACACTTGTCATATGCACCGCGATAGATAGACTTACAATTACAATAAACACTTGTCATCCGCACCCAAGATAGACTTAAAATTACAATGACAACTTGTCATCCTCACCCGAGATAGACTTACAATTACAATAAACACTTATCATCCGCAATCGAGATAGACTTACAATTACAATGAACACTTGTCATCTGCACCCGCGATAGACTTACAATTACAATAAACACTTGTCCGCACCGGAGATAGACTTACTATTACAATGATGACTTGTCATCCACACCCGAGATAGACTTAAAATTACAATGATGACTTGTCATCCGTGCCTGAGATAGACTTACAATTACAATAAACACTTGTCATCTGCACCCGCGATAGATAGACTTACAATTACTATGAGCACTTGTCATCCGCACCCAAGATAGACTTAAAATTACAATGACGACTTGTCATCCTCACCCGAGATAGACTTACAATTACAATGAACACTTGTCATCTGCACTCAAGATAGACTTGGACCAGAAGAAATGTTCTGCAAATGAGTTCATTGAATCATTCAAAAATGCCATTTTATACTACATACATAATTTCAGTTTTAACATGCCACTGCCGACTACGATTTATCTCATACTTTTTGCATGTAATTGAATGGGCGTCGGCAGTGAACGTGTTAGTTCAAAATATGATAGTTATTGAAATATGGTATGTTTTTGCTATTTCAGCTTATTATATATGTTTCCGCCTAGAGTCTTACTGATTCTTATATTTCAGCAGAAAAAGAATTTTACAGTTAAACCTTAACTAATTTGTCAATTTTTCTTTAGACTACAAGACGCCAAGTTATTGAGTAAAGTAAGTTTGTTCACTTGAAGAAATGGAGATTACACTCACACCATGTTGTTGGACACGTGTTACATGGCGCACGTTAACGTTTGCATATCTAACATTACAATGCACATTGTTTTTATCAGGGGGCGATCCAGATTTGAGTTTGGGCATCCATTCATGACTTGAACTTGGCCACCTTAATTAATCCTTTCTTTACTAAATGGATTTTCTCATTCAGCTATAACAGTATTCATTGGAATAACCCATTATATATTGGAGGGATGATCAGGTAGAATGAGCAGACAGTATGTAGAGAAGATAATAAAAGTGCAGAACTCATATTCTTTGGTAGAAATGTTCAGATAATAAGTTCAACAATAGTTATTTGTTGAACTTATTATCTGAACATTTCCTAAGGGATAACTACTCGTCAATGAGTATTTAGTATAGAACGGGTTCATACTAAGCAAGTAGTCAATTCACAACTGTTAGACAGCCCAAAACCATTGTGGTGTTGTCCATCAACTTCTTGGAGTAGGTACAATGAACATATCGCAATCCAATTCATGCAGATTTCATCAGTGTTATGTCCAGCAATATCTCTCTGCATAATATTGCTGATGCATCTATTGTAATACAGTAAAATCCACAAGCTAATTCACCTGTAAATATTTATATCAAACCAAAATATATTTGTGGCACAGAGATATATATCACCCAAGCTTAAATTAGGGTGCCTAATTTCAATGACCAAGCTTTATAGGGCAGAATCGAAAATTGCTTTAGATCAACCCCTGAAAATCACCAATTATTTTGATGTAATAGCTTCTTTCATTGGGAAATCATTGTTTGAGGGCAAGAACCCGTCTAATATTTACGTATGTCGGTCGTATATGCAAATTTAGCAGTTGGGTGACCACACTAATTTAATATGTCCTCAGGCACCTTCCTCATCATCCAAAATGAGCCTCATCTACAAATATGATTTGAAAATTAACCGTTTTGCTGGTTGGTTTTCAATATTCGACTTCAGCCCCATGGTGTATAAAATATTACACTATAAAACTCGGTCTACACCTATCTACAGATACTTTTCATTTAGTAGGCTGAGTTGTGTGTGCGCAAATACAGTATTGCCCTAAATAATCGACTCCTTAACCACAGCAGAATTATGGGTAAATTTTCAGGATTTAGTCGGAAATATGGCTATATTTCCGACTAAATCCTGAAAAAATACCCATAATTCTGCTGTGGTTAAGGAGTCGATTATTTAGGGCATTACTGTATGACATATCATAAAACTGTTGAAAACAACATAAATATCGTGCTCTGAGGAAACACCCCGCAAGAAATCGGCACTACACAGAAACGGTCTCTCTCCTCTCATTTGTGTTCTGGGAATCTGATATTGAGTTATGTTGCTGAATTTTGTATTTGAATCAGTGTTGAATCTCCATATTTTGAAGTGAACTGGGTACTAGAAAATCATTGCATAGCAGCGCCTCATTTGCATATATGGCTTCAGTTTAATGTTAGTTCATTTTTCATTGCTAGCGTTCATGAAAAAAATAATTAGTTTCCTAGTCAGTTAAATGTCTGTTGTATAAAAGCATCGCCAATCTTTGTCTATGTATATTATTGTTATTTGTTTTTTATTCTATGTTGTTGCCACAATTGCTATGACGTTAAAAATGCGCTTAAAGATGGAGTATCTCTTCCCTTGAACGTTCTATATATAGATGGATATAAAATACATTTTGTCAGTGAGACAATTCAACAAGAGCTTCTGTCACTCGGAATTTTTTTATTATAAAAATTTTGCCACAAACTGAGACCGAAAATTTTAAAATTTGAATATTTTTAATTTTTAGACATAATACTGTTCAGCTGTAATGCGTGTATGATTTTCAATACATGTAATAATGTGTAAATAAGTGTAACACCAGATATATAATTATATATTTATATATATCTATATGGACATCATAATGCTTCATGCCTTCAATGCGAGTTTCTCATTATTATTTGTTGTTGAAAGTGATGCCGGGAAGAGATAAGAGCATCGAATGTTTCGCAATTTGCTTCATAAAACAAGTCTTAATACAATTTCACTTGGGAGGAAAAAACGTGAACATCTGAGAACAATTAACCCTTTCATGACTGGAGCTTCCTTAAATTTTGCGAAAATGATGTGCCAATGCATTCTCTTATATATGCGAGTCTCCCATAGGGAGCCTCGCATATATAAGAGAATACAATGGCCCAACAATACAATATTTACCTTGATCTTGTAAGCCAGTGCATTCTCTTATATATGCGAGGCTCCCTATGGTAGACTCGCACTTATAAGAGAATGCAATGGCACATCATCTTTAATGCTGCACCAGCCCCGCATATATAAGAGAATACATTGCCTTATCAATATTTACCTTGACCTTGTAAGCCAGTGCATTCTCCTATATATGCGAGGCTCCCTATGGGAGATTCGCATAGATAAGAGAATGCAGTGGCACATGATCTTTAATGCAGCTCCCGTCATGAACTCCCGTCATGAAAGGGTTAATTACAATACCCCAGTTCTGAAACACTGATAGTTAATTATTTGTCTTTATTTGCTACAGGATTATTTGGATATGGACATATAGCCAGGTATATACATGTACATGTGGCCTGCTCTGTACCAATACACAAACTTGAATCTTCTTTATAGTCTGCGCTGTGCTAGACCATCAGTAATTCTTAGGCTGAGCTGAGCTTCATTTGCCTCTTGTTTCTGCTTAAGACATGAGCTCCTACTAAGTTACTAAATTTGCAACATATTTGGGCTAATCAAATTGTGCGTTAAAAGCCATAAAGTCTCCGCATTTTACATTGTTCTTTTAATAAAATGAAGAGAAATATATCATACACTTATGATCAGTTTCAATGCCATAGAAATTGTCCACAATGTCGAAGGAATGTTATTCCTCAGAATTCAAAACTGGTCCCATGTTAATGGAATTAAAATGCTATATATTTATAGATGAAACTCACAAATACAACAATGAATAAGATATTCTTTTATTCCATGGAAATGAACCAAGTTTCCTTTGTTTTCGTGGACTAATGTGACAATGTCAGTCAAGACTGATATTGACAAAAGGCCGAGTGTCAATAATTTGTGCGCTATTGCAAATTTTACATATTGTAGAGGATCTGACACTATAAATATGTGTAATTACTAGATATGCCACTTGACAATCTTTTATCTGTCAGAACATAAGATCCACCAGCAAAATTATATTCTAGGAAATGTGCAAATAGTCTGAAATGGCAATATTAAAATAAAAACCAATGAGGCAGCCTTCGAAGGTCTTTACAGTTGGCGTCGAAAGCGAGATCAGTGTTGCAAATGGCATGTTTTCTGCGTTGTCGGCGTCAACGCATAAAATTATTGTTGCTGAATTACATCATACTTCAGGCTGCGTGCTTTAATTATGTTATAGTTTAAATGTGCTGATTATATGTAAGACTATAGTAAACCCTTTCAATCAGAAGTGAATCTGACGTGATCACAATGTTCAATAGTACAATCTTGACTGGTTCTATCCATTTCTGACATTTCAGTCACTTTTCATAATCAAATATTCATGAAACTACTGAGTAAACGCACCGCACTTAACATCCAATTACTCAATTCACATATTCTTGCATTTAAAGTTTCGCCACGATACCCTCAACTCATGACATGTGAATGTAATTTTGGTATTACGTTAGATCTAAATCAGTGTCAGACGCAGAAATCGTGAATGGCGCTCCGCTCGAGACGCCGTCTGCATGGATCTTTAAGGGGATATGTGCTCATGCAGCCTTTCTTTTATTCTTTATTGTTAGATGCTACGCAAGCCTTGAAATAGTGTGCCTGTCATTTGCAGAATGAGGTCCCCAGAGGGAGAATTCAGTGATGCTACCCCCGCATAGCGGGTTAGCATCACCAAATTCACCCTCTGGGAACCTCATTCTGCTGAGTTGTAAGCAGAATGAGGTTCCCAGAGGGTGAATTTGGTGATGCTAGCCAGCTATGCAGGGTAGCATCACTAAATTCACCCTCTGGGGACCTCATTCTGCAAATGACAGACATGCTATTTCAAGGCTTGATGCTACGTGTGCTTCGTTTCTTCAGGCGGCCTTTATTTATTGTTTGTTATACAAAACTTGTACTGCATTTGTTCAGGCCGCCTTTTTATTCTTCGTTTATATTCACTACTTTTACTACTTTTACTACTTTTACTACTTTTACTACTTTTCTTACTCAATGCTGTATATCTTAAAGGAATAATCTCCATTTGCTAATGCAATTACACAGTTTAACTCTTTCAGTGCCACGGACCGATCTCATTGGCCCTAATTTACGGTCTGTAGAGTGCCAGGGCTGATAAAATCGGCCCTAAAAAATTAAAAATTAAAAACAAATTTTATTTTTTTTGGGGTTGAATATGTTTTGGGTATGCTTAAGTATGCTATAGCGAATTTAAAACCAAACTGGTTAAAACCTTAAGGGCATGTTATAACTCAAAACTATCACCAAGTATTCATAGTAATAATTTTGATGCCCATGAAAAACGTAAGATTCCCTAGCACTAAACCTACAAAATAAGTCTGGCACTGAAAGAGTTAAAGAATATAAGAAAAAATTATTAAAATTGTAAAAAATTGTAATAAATAATAACAAATGATGAAAAATTGTTAGGCCAATGCATTCTCTTATATATGCGAGGCGACCTATGGTCGACTCGCATATATAAGAGAATGCATTGGCACAGGGTATATGGGTTGATACAAAAATCGGACTTGGCACTGAAAGGGTTAAAGTCGTACTACCGAATCACAAACTTATAATTTGCAATTTATTTATAAACAGTTTGTGATCAGTATGATGACTTTAAATTGTGTAATAATATTAAAAAAATGAGATTAGTACTTATAATTACATTAAAATGTCAACATCAAAGTGCTTTTTGAGTTGAAAATATCGTTAAATATTGGGAACTCTATATTGACATTGCCGTGAGGTCACATGTCGCCGTGACAAAATTGCTATGCTCAATGTTCAATTCCGCCCTATTGTAATTATCCTATTTAAATACATTGGCATTTTAGAAACCAAAGAGGAAATAGTATGGAGATTGAAGCGAATGTAATTATTCTGATATATATGTCTTACTTACTCCATTAAACGCTCTTGTTAAATTACTCGATATAAATGTCTTACTTACCCCATTAAACCCTCTTGTTGAATCACTCATACGTTATACTTACCTTTCATGTCATGTCTTCTCTGTTGTCTTATTGACTGTTAAATGCTCGTTATGCTCGCTATACTCTTACTGCCTTGCCCGTTCTGTTCTATTTTCAATTGCATATTTCGCTCTAAAAGGTTAAATGTTGAAGGCATGAAACTTCAATAAGCAATTGATGTAATTTGCTCTTATTAGCCTCATTTTTATTCACCTCTGTTAGTAAATATTAAATTTTAGATAAATGACATCATAGTTTGAACAATGACCTTTTTAGGATATGATGTTTATAGACTGATTTTTTTAATTTAATATTCACATACCCGGTATTTATTCTCTCAGATAAGCAGTTTTTAATAGATTGAGACCAAACTGGTGGTTTTGACGTTATTTCGAATTAAAATTTGTAGATATCACAACCTACAAAATATTAGGCTGATAAATGCATTTTATTCTCATGTGGATTTTTCATGCTTTGAGAATATAGTAACTATCACCTTAAATATTCCATGTGACTGATGAAAATCTCATACATAGCGTTCATACCATTTTTACTTTTTAATTCAAAGTAAGGTGCTTAAACAAACTTACATGATTGAAAATGTTGATTGTGAAACATGATTTGTTTTTCATTTATTTTTTATCATGTAACTTTAATGTACTTATGTTTGGAGCTAAATTTTTCAAAACATATTTGATTGAAGGTTGTAGAGCCTTTTTTTTATTTTGTTGGTACATGGATCCTCCTACCCAAAAAATCAAGAGTACAAAAACAATTGCAATCAGCACTTGCTGTATTTCCTCTTGAGTTTAATGGGACCTATAGCAAACTATTTCTGATTGTCTGTAATTGGAGACTATCAAATAAAACTATTTCTGATTGGCTGTAATTGTTATTGTATACCCAATATAATGGGGTGCTCCTCACTTAAAGGAGGGAAATCCACAACAAGCAAGCAATTGGGATTAACCTCCCAGAAAATTCCTTTTACACCAATCAGAAGGAGCCTTTCTAAATAATTGCAGTGCTAGCATATAAATGCTAATATTTTAACATACTCCCCAAAGGCTTTCTTTCGTGTCTATTACAGACTTATTTAACACTTTTGTCAATTAAAAACAAGTGGTCATTGTCACTTTATCAGGATTCAGGAACATGTGCATGAGCTTCTTACTAGTTCCCCAGAAAGAATGGGATTGTGTAAAACACATTATTACATTCCTGTGTGATTTACCTTGATTTCTCGAGTGATTATAAATGATAATGTTACCAGTAAATTATGTCACTTTAACCCTTTACCCAACAGAAGGGCCCTGTGCCAATGCATTCTCTTATATATGCGAGTCGACCATAGGTCGCCTCGCATATATAAGAGAATGCATTGGTTTAACACATTAAAAATTATAAAATTGTTAAAGAATGTAAGAAAAAATAGTAAAAAGTGTTAAAAAAAGATTTTTTTTAGGCCAATGCATTCTCTTATATATGCGAGGCGACCTATGGTCGACTCGCATATATAAGAGAATGCATTGGCACAGGGCATAACTGTAACCATCACAATGTGGTCAATGATCCGGTTCCAATGATATCCATATTTGTATGGTTCTATTGAGACAGACCGAAGATATTTTAGGCTGTCGAAGCTTGTTTTGGCCGGTTTTGGCCGGTTTGTTGGGTGAAGGGTTAACTAGCGTTATGTATTCATACGTGCTATCAAAATGTATGCGTTGTGTATTATTCGGATTTCTGGTAAATCACATGTTTGTAGTGGAATATAATAAACAGAACAATCACTTGATTGAACTGGTGACGTGAAATAATTCATGCGAGACAGGGACTATTTTGTAAAATACTTGAGCGCAATGTGCTCTCGTGTTTGTACAATGTCCCTGTCTCTCATGAATTACTTCACGTCACCAGATTTAGAATTCCGAAAACTTTTAAAAACTCACCTTTTTAAAATTGCATATGGAGTCAACTGACTTAATCTTACCGTTAATGGATGTTTATGATTTTTATTTCTCAAACTGACTTTTAACTACAGATGTATTTTGAGCATCTTTTTTATTTTTTTTAGGATTCGCGTATCTCTTTGATTCAGTCATTTTAACCCTCACGTATTTCTTATCCAATCTGTTTTATTGTATATATACTTTTATCGATTCTTTTATGTAACAGCGCCTGCGAACACAATTCTGTTGTGGGTTAGGCGCTATACAAATGTAAATAATAATAATAATAATCAAAGTGATTATTCTCTATATTAATTTTTTGTTTGTTATCGTAGCCTCTACTTCTATTTATTGGGGATGGTCACTCTAATTAAATTTTATTTCTATTCTTGCAGTTGCCGCTTTTCAATGGAAATGGTTACGCTTACTCCAGTAGAGGGGTTTCCATTGCTTCTGGCTACAGTACACCCATTCGACGCTCAGTTACCCCCGCCTTCGAGAGCGAAACAACAAAATGATGCTCATAAAATCCACACACTCAAGGATATACCGAGATTCAGCATCAACATATCCCTCACGCTCGAGAGGGAAGAAGTGAAAAGAGAAGGGAAAATTAATTCTGTCTGCTCCCAGACAGTTTTATTGTATAAATATATTTCTGGTGCTAGACGAGTCTGCATGGAATTTTAGTTGTTTAGTTTATAGTGGTCGACAGATTGCCACTTGTTGCATGAAATCATCAGAGAGAGCTGATTTTATGTAACTTGTGGCAATCTTCACTGCCTGTTTTAGTTCAGAGTTTTTAAGTGATAAGGCACATTCATCAATTTTCCTGAATTCATTAGAACATATCACTGAATAACAACAAGAATTATGTGAATTTTAGACTGTCTGACTTACTATCTGACAAAGTAATTCAAAATAAGAAATATATTCCATGCAGATATTTTAAAATTATCCCACATTTTATAGTTTTCTCACTTAGAAAGCATTTCAGTAGTTATGCATCTTCCCCCACTGACATTGTTTATCTTCATTTGGGATGAAACATACAGATTCATACATCAATTCATTATTTAGGAGCACGAGGTTACTTGAAGAAATTGAACATTAACATTTGGTTTATTCACTTCTGTGCTTTACTCAAAATATGTTGATTATCAATTGATCATGGTGATTTAGAAGGTGGCTCAGAAAAGGGGAAAAATTTCTATATTTTATCAATAGAATTCAATGATATATTCAGCTGAGTCAAGTACTAACAAGCTCATTGTTGCTAAACTGTGTTAGTCTCTAGATCTTCAAAGATAAGTTATCACAAACATAGAAGTTTTTTAGAATGATAATTTAACCCTTTACCCAACAAACCGGCCAAAACCGGTCAAATAAAGCTTCAACAGCCTAAATTATCTTGGGTCTGTCTCAATAAAACCATACAAATATGGATATCATTGGAACCGCTCCTTGACCACATTGTGATTGTTACAGTTATGCCCTGTGCCAATGCATTCTCTTATATATGCGAGTCGACCATAGGTCGCCTCGCATATATAAGAGAATGCATTGGCCTAAAAAAAATCTTTTTTTAACACTTTTTACCATTTTTTCTTACATTCTTTAACAATTTTATAATTTTTAATGTGTTAAGCCAATGCATTCTCTTATATATGCGAGGCGACCTATGGTCGACTCGCATATATAAGAGAATGCATTGGCACAGGGCCCTTCTGTTGGGTAAAGGGTTAAGAGATATTTTTGTTACACCATTCTACTCAGAAGACATAGTTGACATTATCTCCACCTTTTCTGCTGAGTCACCGTTGCAAACTGTCATAGACAACCAATTTTTAGCCATCGTTCAATTTTTAATAGCTTAGTTCAATTAATCGCTATCGCATTGTAATATTATCGTTATTTGTTCGTTCATTATTATTAATTTAACGTTCAACTTATTTATTATAATTTTTCACATTGTAGAGGTTATTGTAATGCAAATAATCACTGACCGATTGGTGAATAATTCACATTTCGACACTATTTTGGATGACACTTATTTATTTAATATTTGTTTATCCCTAGCTGCATATGCTCCTTTATATTTCTAATTAATTAAACACTTATCATGTGTGAAATGTCTGACTAAGATAATTGATGACTGATTTAATAGGACACTATAAGTCTGGACATAAATCAATTCTGCATTAGTGGTGATATAGTAGTCACTAGGTGGTGTCTGTAACTTCTTGGTCAGTGATTGCTCAATTTACTCATGTTTTTAAGTTACTTTAATGTTATAGTCATTCTTATTATGACAGGAATCGTACGCTTTTGTCGTATTCTCTGCATAATGTTCTCAAGCTGTATTGTGACGATCATATACAAGTAAAGCTGTTCAATTTCGCAACAATTTTGTCATTCTCTTCCCCAACAAAACACCAACATGAATAAATTATCTAGATGCTGGTTATATTCTGGCCGCCGGAATGTCTGAAGAACACTGAGGCATGATGAATATCAAAGGATAAATCGGGGCTAAAAATCTGATGAAAATCAGAATCATGATTCTTAGTTTGATTCTCGTAATCGCTGTAGAAATGCTATATAGAATGTGATGAAACTGGGATAATAATCTCTCATATGTTACCAACATATCTTACTGGTATGACTTAATGACATGGCTGCATGTTTGAATGAACACTAATTGAATGGGAAGAGTGGATTTTCCAAAATCCACAAAATCACTGCAGAGGGAACATGTTCACGTAAGCTGAACATTTGACAATGAACAAATGTCAGAATCTCAGTTTAAGACATATTATGGACTTGTTGGGGTGCGTGAAACTGATCAGTTAGTATTCAGGAGCTATGCCAACCTGGGAAATGTAGCATTCTACTAATATCGCCGAAAATTTCAGGCAAATCGACAATACCACTCCATAGAAAACATCGTCTGAACTATGCTCAATTGTTAATATTTATTTCTCAATTCTTGACGCAACTATTGGTGATAAACTATCGAAAACAATTTCGCCACCAAGAGTCACTGCATTTAATTAATATATAAGAATGACGGTGTGTTGTCAATTTGGATACGGTATGATAATTGTGAAAATAACTACTTTGAGCAAGATTATTCTCCATTTCTATTTGATCACCCTACAGGTGTGTTTCACATCACTTTAACGACAGGTGGACCTTTCCTTGGTAACTTGGCACTAAAGGGAGTGAGCACTGAGCAGTTTACAAGAGTGGATGATGACATTAAATCCAGTGTCTACGTATTAGAGAGGGCATGGGCCTCCCAAGTCTTCATGATATGGGGGTACTTGCAGAACTAAGCTGTATTTCACACGAGTCTTTAAATGAGTTTTCTATCAATGGTTTTGTGATTTTAATTAAGCACTATCTCCACACAAAACGTGCTCATTCAAGCACTCAGAAACACGAACTGTGCTCATTCAAGCATGCAAGCACTCAGCAAATCGACATCAGCTCACTTCATCAGCTTTAACCCTTTCATGACTGGAGTTTCCTGAAATTTTGTGAAAACCCTGCGCCAATACATTCTTATATATGCGAGTCTCCTGTATGGAGCCTTGCCTATAAAGACAATACATTGACCTAACAATATTTACTTTGACCTTGTAAGCCAGTGCATTCTCTTATATACTCTCTCTCGGGAGAGTTTACATGCTTATGTAACTAGAGGTTACCCTGAAATGCATAAACCGCTTGTGATTAATCGTATGAAAAGGTTTGGCTGTGGGGAATGCCGAAGGATTCAGTAATACTAGATAATAAAGAGTAAAATCTTAGATGGCTCCCATCTACGAGGTCACCCTGAAGATCCATATGGAGTTTGATCGGATGAGGGAGTGTGCAAAATGATTTAGTCATACAAAGAGTAAAATCCAAGATGGCCGTTGTTGGCCATGTTTTTCAATGAAATAAAGAAAATTTTATGACTCCCATCAAATGGTCACCCAAAAGATCCATATGAAGTTTAGTGACAATCAGATCAGGGAGTGGTCTGTAGGGGGTGCCAAAGGATTTAGTCATGCGAAAAGTAAAATCCAATATGGCTGCCAGTTGCCATGTTTTTTATCGAAAATTGTTCAAATTCAATCCCATCTGGAGGTGATCCTAAACATACCAGTAAATTTTCAAAAAAATTCTCCAATAAATGCGAGCTGCAAGGTGTGCCAACGGATTCAAATTTGAAATCTAAGATGGCTGCTGGCATGTTTATTCAACTAATTTTGGAAAAAATTGATGGCTCCCATCTGGAGGTCACCCCGAAGATCCATATGAGGTTTGGTGATCAGATGAGGGATCTGGTCTGTAGGGTGTGCCAAAGGATTTAGTCATGCAAAGAGTAAAATCCAAGAGGGCTGCCACGATTATTGATTTTTATAATCAAATATCGACGATTATCGGTTAAAGACATATTATGTACTTGTTCGATGCGTGAAACTGATAAGTTAGTATTCAGGCGCTATGCCAACTGGGGGAATGTAACATTCTACTAACATCGCCGAAAATCTCAAGCAAATCGACCATACCACTCCATAGAAAACATGGTTTGAACTATGCTCAATTGTAAATATTTACTACTCGATTCGGGACTCATCTATCGGCGGTAAACTAACAAAACCCATTTTGCCATCGACAGTCGCTGCATTTAAGTAATATATAAGAATGACGCTGTGTGTTGTCAATTTGGTTATAATAGTTTTAAAAATAACTACTTTTAACAAGATTATTCTCCATTTCTATTTGATCACCCTACAGGAGTGTTTCACATTACTTTAATAATGACTGCAATATAAGACTTTTCAAAATGTATCTGGTAAGGCGAATTATAGTTCAACAACTGATTGCTGTTTGTTTCGGGCATCTATTATTGTCAGGACAATAAATTCAATGGAAAATGGTTACTTTGAGTTACGAATTAGATATGGGAAATCAGAATACACAGATGGCGACCAGTGGAAAGTATAGTGTAATGTTTTGTTAATAAGGTAAGAAGCAATTGGGCCATCTAGGGTATAATTGAGCTAACACTTATGCCAGACTTCTGGGTTAATCCACTAGATAGAACTTTCACATCTACGACCTGCGGCGACAGTGAGATCAATCCAAATGGGCCAGTCGCCACGATGTATATACAGCTCAATCACATAACTGATAGTCCACACTCGGGACAATTAACACAGCTATAGGTGAGAATAAGTTACTGCCACTCCTTGTTAAGATGGCTTCATAGTGGCAATGTTTGGTGTTTGTAAAAACACATGACAGCATATATATCACCAACCATGAGGATCATGGAGGTTTCAAAAGGCGACATTTGATGTTTGTAAAGTAAATAAATAGGACAGTGGGCTGGTGCTGAAACCACTATACAGTTGTCGCCCGTTGTCGAGGGAGACATTGAGATTTGTCACCCGCTCGAGAATGGAATGTCTCCCTCGGAGCGTTCTCGGGTGGGTGACAAATCTCAGTCTCCCGAGAAGGGCAACAACTGTTTTGTTATCCGATTATACCACAGGAAATATCCTTGCCATCCACACGCACGATGTTGCACTGAGTCACGAGTGCTTTCTTTCCCAATTATGTATATTTTCAGTAACTACTTATCGTCCCATAGGTTTTCTGTTCCATAAACGATAGTCAAGCTGTTAAGCGTTTAATAATCCGCGTTTATTTACGATCATTTTGGTGGTCAAATCGGCATATTCAATGTCGTCTTGTGCGAGTAATTTACTCGCGATGTTCATTTCATAACGGTCTTCCCCGAAAGCTATTGGGAAGTTGTCAATTTCATTAATGTACATTCATATGTGTCAGTGCTCATGGCGATCCTCACGTAAAATACTTCTATGATCACATTGCAGACATCGCAGAGGATAAGCGTACAGTACCATTCATTCGCGACAAACGTATGCATTACGTTGTCTACCAGCGAACATTTATAACCAACCAACCTCAAGGGATCCTCTCTTTCAATCTTGCATCATAATGTCGACATGAACAAATTGAATCACCGAGATGTTTTGATGTAAAAAGTAAATAATAACGCTTGTCCGATAAAAGTATCAACTTAAAAGTTCGAATATTAGTGTTCACTAAATATATGCAAATTAGCAAACACCACAACTGGTGTGTTTTGCAAATCCGTAGGGTATATAAGATCTATGATTTTTTAATACGTCGTAGTGATGTGAAATAGATGAGTTACTGCAGTGTGTGTTTGGTGATATTCTTGCAATACAACATCAGGCGGGCGACAAAAACAATGTCTCCCGGGTCAGCGGGCGACAGTGTGATTTGTCGCCCGGCACGTGACAGTACATGGGCCAATCAGAAGGGTTGAAAATGGGGAGGAGGATAAAAAAAAAACCTTTGTGTGGTGCTACTAAAAATAAGCGTGAGACTTTAAGAATAACCTGTGACAACATTATTTCGTGGCAAGCTAAAGCGACCACACCGAGGCAAATTGGATGTCATAATAATCGCCTTCCGAGGTGACCAACAAATGTCTGGTGGGTAATTATCCGGGTGGGGAAATGTCCGTTTTGTTAAAATACTGGAAATATTGTTTATTTATGTCAAGCAGGGACCAATGCATGTTAATCCTCGACAGGGCGACTGGAAAAATAAAATAAAAAACAGCACCAAAAAGCACAATATACTGTTATACAATAATACCGATTAGTCGATTACGAAAATGGTAATCGGTTATCCTCATTATCAACAGTTAATTGATTAACCGATTAATCGTGGCAGCCATATTTTTTTTTAGAAAAGTGGGGGTATAATAAATGGCCTATGGTCGTTTGTTGAACTTACTATCTGAACATTTCCTGAGGGAACTGCTGGTGAATGAGTATTTAGTAAAGAAATGTCTAAAGTGGCTTCTGTCAGAGGGAAATCAAAAAAAGTAGAAAAATTGTTAAATCAACAAATAAATATTTATTTCAAAACAGCAAATAAATTCTTACAAAATCCTGCAAAACCACTGAAAATTCCTTAAAATCAGGCTTGCTGTCTAAGCTTCAGTAAAACCATTATATTTTGTGATATTAATTCTTATATCATAATATCAACAACAATATGTTAAAAGTCAGCTCTTTTCAGCAAAAAATTAAACAATTATCGCATTATTTCGTGGTTGACACAAGGAATTGTCAGCCCGATGAAGTCAAAATTAAAAACAATGCGATAACTATTATATATGACCATAGAAATTACATAGTTATCTCCCCTAATTTTAGAATGACACTCGTGCCTGTTATTATTAGGAATGATTGCTAGAATACACCCAGTTAAACAAGAATTGGAAAATCCATTATATTTCTAAACACAAAATGGTCGGCTGAATCTCAAGTTGACGTCTTGTGGATATAACTTTAACCAGCTCCGTTTACAATAGAAGAGATGTGAACATTATCAAATGATTACTTTTATGCGATAGTAATTTTAGAATGGGATTTTGAAAAATCAATTTATATTCATATATGAAATAAAATTAGTTAGCTAATCCTGGTTAAACGGGGTAACTCTGTCCAGAATTCTAAACCTGAAGTAAAGATGTCGACTCTTATAATTGGCTGTGATGCCTGGGTGGTCGTCGTGACACAGTCTGATTGGTGGAATTTCAATGTTATATTAGCACCAATTATGAGACACACAGTCTGATTGGTGGAATTTCAATGTTATATTAGCATCAATTATGAGACACACAGCCTGATTGGTGGAATTTCAGTGTTATATTAGCACCAATTGTGAAATGTAATAGCCCCATAGAATAAACATAAATCCTATAGAAATAAATTCTGCTGCAAGAAAGATTGCAACGACATCTATCAATTCATCTCAGAGAACAATGTCAGAGGTTGTATTCCACATTCTTAACCCTTTCATGACGGGAGATGTGCTGGTGCAACATTAAAGACCCTGTGCAAATGCATTGTCGTATATATGCTAGTCAACCATAGCCTGCCTCGCATATACAAGAGAATGCATTGGCCTAACAATTTTTTATCAATTTTTCTTACATTCTTTATAATTTTTTATCATTCTTTCTTACATTCAATAACAATTTTTGATAATTTTGTCTTGTATTCTTTAACAATTTGATCATTTGTTATCATTTTTTTTACATTCTTTAACAATTTTTGATAATTTTTTCTTACATTCTTTATAAAAATTTATGATTTTTTCTTACATTCTTTAACAATTTTGTATCATTTGTTATCATTATTTCTTACATTCTTCAACAATTTTGTATCATTTAAAAAAAAAATTCTTACATTCTTTAACAATTATAAAAAATAATATAAAATTTGTTACCCCAATGCATTTTCTTATATATGAAAAGGCAACCTATGGCCAACTCGCATATATAAGAGAATGCATTGGCACATGGTTTTCAAAAAAATTCAGGAAGCTCCCGTCATGAAAGGGTTAAACAAAACACCCCATTGGAGGACAAAATACTCAATGACTTTTCCACTATTTCCCCAAAAAGTTTCCATGAAGTATGGATGAAAATCCATAACTTTCCCTTCTTCGCTTCTTGTTTCGTTAGATATCGGACAAATATCTGAATATTTGAATGACCAAGTAGATGTAATTATAAAGATCGCCTAACTCACATGACTTTTGTTGGCAATAGCAACACGCGTCACACATACTTCAACTGAACCTGGCTTTAATATGGACTATTTTTCACCCCTTCCGAGTATTGCCATGTATATTTAAACTACTAGTAGTTTCTCATACCGGGTACATAGTTTACAGCATAAAATGAATGTTTTGTTGGTAGCAGATAAATCACAAGATAAAGCATTTTAAAACTTATAAAGAAGATATTTCAAAGATGCATTCAGAGTTCCAGACCTTCAGTATGTGTGACATACAGTAATGCTCTAATTAATCGACCTCTTAACCACAGCAGAATTATGGGTAACTTTTCAGGATTTAGTCGGAAATATGGCTTGTTGCCATTCATCGGAAAGCTCTCGGCGAGAGCTTTCCGATGAATGGCAACAAGCCATATTTCCGACTAAATCCTGAAAAGTTACCCATAATTCTGCTGTGGTTGTTAAGAGGTCGATTAATTAGAGAATTACTTTATAAAGTAAGTAGCTTATAAATTCTTTATAATATTGTCAATCCAAGAATGCAATTGTCGACTATCTCTGAATGTATCTTCAAGATAAATTATCTCATTTTATTGAATATCTTAACCCTTTCTATACTAAATGGATTCTCCCATTCAGTTATAAAAGTATGCATTGGAATGGCCTATTGCTCATTTGGAGGGGTGTTCAGGTAGTAATAGCAGACAACAGGTGTGCGATAAGATAATAAAAGAGCAGAATGATTCATATTCATTTAAGGGAAATGTTCAGTTAATAAGTTCAACAAACCTGTTTGTTGAACTTATTCAAGCCTTGAAATAGGGTGTTTGGGAACCTCATTCTGCCGAGGTGTAAGCAGAATGAGGTCCCCAGAGGGTGAATTTGGTGATGCTAGCCCGCTATGTGGGGTAGCATCACTAAATTCACCCTCTGGGGACCTCATGCTGCAAATGACAGACACACTATTTCAAGGCTTGAACTTATTATCTGAGCATTTCATAAGGGATAACAACTCGTCAATGAGTATTTAGTATATAAAGGGTTTAAGAAAAAACAACATAGCACTGGGAATTAGCCAGGTAACAATGTAGTCTCATTAAAAAACCGACCACTAATCTTATCAGATTAATATCATTGGCATTGCGATTCAGAATACAGGCAATATATTTATATAAGACAAAGGCAGAAAATGCGCTCTAGTCTAGACTATTGAGACCAAAAGGCGTAAGCGTCTGTAGTAGATAAATCCAATGCTTTTTCCCGTTTCTGACGGAAATGCGTGTTACTTACGATCACAATTTAGGATGTGGATGATTCGGATTTGGTACTTTAGTATGCTCGTTCCTGTTTATTTGTAATAAGGTGTATGTTCTTTGTCGATGTCAGTGAAGACGTAAGCTTTGCCTTGGTTTATCTTCCGTTTTTTTGAATTATTTCCTAAAGTATCTACGAGAATCACAATAATATCCGTGCTGGAACATTTTGCAGCACTAGTGAAACGAATGGACGACAATGCCATGTTTTTGAGAAAATAAGGTACATAAATTATAAAGTAGAAGGAACTCAAGAACGTGGAGAACGAGTATACATGAATAAATTATTTGTAAGGCACTCGGACCGGTTTGGTTGCTAAATGCAACTCGTCAGCGAGATTCTGTTTGGAAGTGTGATGAGCAAACAAATAGTATCCTTGATATAGTGTTGCTATTAGCCGGTAGCCGGATTTGTAGCTGGTAGCCGGTAGCCAGTTTCGTAGCCGGTAACTGGTACAAAACCGGTCCGAGTGCCGTACGAATAATTTATTCATATATACTTGTTCTCCACGTTCTTGAGTTCCTTCTACTTTATAATTTATATGCGATATATTTATAATTGAATGCGATAAAAATTACTCATCGCAAACTATGAGACATTATCTTTGCATTTTTATCAGCCAAGGATTTTTATTATTGATTATTTGTTCAAATCCTCTTGTTTTTTATAACTATAACTGAATACTATGATTCTCACAAACATTTACTACACTAGGCATATGCTCAATATTTGGAAATAATATACTAAGTCATCTTCGGAAATCCCAGTTGTCCTCGAAATAGGATCTGGATAGGAACTCTAGAGACGTAAATCTTATAAGATTATTGTCTGATTTTTAAAGAGACTGGTAACAATGGTATTTATCACATGGAGGATTGTCGATAAGGCTATTAACACTTCCATGGCCAGAGATTCCTGAAATGTTGCGAAAACCTTGTGCCAATGAATTCTCTTATATATGCAAGTCTCCCATAGGGAGCCTCGCATATATAAGAGAATACATTGGCCTAACAATATTTACCTTGACCTTGTAAGCCAGTGCATTCTCTTAAATATGCGTGCGAGGCTCCCTATGGGAGACTCCATATATATAATAGGAGAATACACTGGCACAGGACCTTTAATGCTGCACCAGCGCAGCTCCAGTCATGAAAGGGTTAAACTCTATGATATAAGGCACCATCTGCGTCATTAAAATTCTACTGCATGAAAGTTTTGTTTTCTCTTCAGATCTTAAAATCTGACGAGAATCAGAATGATGATTCTCATTTTGATTCTCGTAAAAAGTCTTCATTCCCTGTAGAAACACTATGTTTTGATGCTCGCAAAATTTTATGAATTTTAAGGCCTGTCTTTTATAATAAATCAAGGCACATTTTTTATTTATTTATCTTCATGACGTAGAATATTTTATTCCTGGCAATTGTTCTGCAATCCAGAACGTAGTTTTTCACACCAGGTTTTGGTTACAGCTACATGTTCATATTTATGCCATGTTTAAATAATACATGCGATCAACAGATTTTTTTGCATATTTGATAAAGATGGATCACATTTATCCATACATGACAAAAGTCTGATGTTGAGTCAATCATGTGACTGTAAATAGCTAACATTTATTGGCATTTGAAGCTAAATGTTCTCAATCTAAAGAAGACTTGAAATAGTGTGCCTGTCATTTGCAGAATGAGGTCCCCTGAGGGTGAATTTAGTGATGCTACCCCACATAGCGGGCTAGCATCACCAAAATCACCCTCTGGGAACCTCATTCTGCTCAGGTGTAAGCAGAATGAGGTCCCCAGAGGGTGAAATTGGTGATGCTAGCCCGCTATGCGGGGTAGCATCACTAAATTCACCCTCTGGGGACCTCATTCTGCAAATGACAGACATACTATTTCAAGGCTTGAACTTGTCTAATATTGTTGACGGTTCAACAACAACAAAATAAATGACATTAGCGATTTCCTTAATTTTGGAAAAAATGTATTCGCATGAATAAAGCCATCATCACTCAAGAGCAAAAATGTCCTGTTCTCAATTACGATCTCAGGTTATGGAAAACAAAAATAATATTTTTCTTGCCTGGTCAAATAACTCTTGGCGAAATTTCCTGAGAACTAGTTATTTTTATGGCTTAATGAACATTTGGCAACAAAAATAGCTCAACGGTTGTCTGATAGTCATCCCATTGACAAATAAAAAATAGAAATATTGGCAATAATAAGATCAGTAATATAGAAGGATGCCAAATCAATGGCTACCAATTTTGAGATGAATTTAACAAAAGGTTAACTTGAAAGGTACTCAATCCGATTCGATGGTCCCCATATCATCAGATTCCAACAACAATAAAAAAAATTAAATGCCGCTTCAGTTATTCAGAATCGATTAATTGCCCAAAAATAATGCTAACCACAGTCAAATATAGTATAAAATTGCTCAAAACCTGTTATTTATCAACATTTTGTTCAACGAAATTTTGCCGGTTTCTCAAATATCTGACACAAAAAATCCGTTTGATTTTAGTGTTATCCATCTTCATCTGCAATTTGGTCCGAGACAGCCTTGTCGACTTTTACTGGGCCACTAAATATTCCAGGTAGTGAAAAATAATAGATTTAAAAAATCTATATCTGACCACTCTGAGCTTTGATGGGTGGGTTCCTCGCCTCGAATCAAATATTGTTTTACCCCCGAAGCCAAATAAATAGTGATTGAGTGTCGCTTAATCAGATTGAGTTATACAATTGGTAATACAATATATTGGACCCAAGAAGGTTTAGATTGAAGAATTGAATTTTTTTGATTTTTTATTCAAACAAAGCAAAGTGAGGGTATTGGGGGAGGTGGCGTCATCACTTTCTTTGTGACCTCAATGATATAATAAGAGCACTCTTGAAAAATTCTGTTGTTTTGTAAGTATGGTAAAAGAATAAAAACCACATCTTTAACCCTTTAAGTATGGTAAAAGAATAAAAACCACATCTTTAACCCTTTAATGGGGTTCATGACGGGAGCTGCGCTGGTGCAGCATTAAAGTTCTTGAGCCAGTGCATCCTCTTATATATGTGAATCTCCTATAGAGAGCCTCGCATATATAAGAGAATGCACTTCTCACAAGGACAAGGTAAATATTGTTAGGCCAAAATATTCTCTTATATATGTGAGGCTCCCAATGGAGACTCGCATATATAACAGAATGCATTGGCACATGGTTTACACAAAATTTCAGGATGCTCCAGCAATGGAAGGGTTATTACGTGAATTTCAATATAGCAAAAACATTTTTTTATGTTTTCTGCATATTGATGAAATTGAATCACTATTTAATTGAGAATAATTCTCCATCATGTTTCTTGTATTTTTTTTACGCCGACCCACTTGTAATAATGAAACAGTTACATCATACTGACAAATCATTACATGGTTCAGACATATTCAGAATTGCAGATCGACCTGCCAGACTTGATGAGATAATAAGATCGGTCATCACTGAGAATTATTTGTGTAGTCTGCAAGCGATTCTAGAATTGCACAGATCCACCTGGTAGACTTGTATTGATGAGATGGTAATATCGGACATCGTTAACAAATCGATGAACTGACTGTGTGAAGGACGGCAGATCCTGAAAAGTTAATCAATGGAATAATATAGATTTAAATTTTACGATACTGTAAATCAATTAGTGCTATTCCGTTAACCCTTTCATGATGGGAGCTGCGCTGGTGCAGCATTAAAAATCATGTGTCAGTGCCAGTGCATTCTCTTGTCTTACAAGGTTAATGTAATATTGTTAGGCCAATATATTCTCTTATAAATGTGAGGCTCCCTATAAGAGAATACATTGCCACAAGGTTTTCGCAAAATTTCAGGAAGTTCCAGTCATGGAAGGGTTAAGTATATTTATACTACACTAGCTGATGTGCCCGACTTCGTCTGGGCTATTTAGGGATTTCTTTGTGATCGCCTCTGTCTGGGCAGAGTTCGATCGGTCCAAAAATATTACTATATGAGCGCATATGAGCGAGGTCAAGGTAAAGGACATGGTTGCACGTGAAATTGGACACACTCATATTGTTCCCGGGACCAAAGTAGGCCTACATACCAAATTTGTGTCGGATCGGTCGAGGACCAGAAACATGCCTATATGAGAGTATATGAGCGAGGTCAATGACACGGTCACACGTGTAATTGGACCCGCCCATATTGTTCCTGGGATCAAAGTAGCCTACATACCAAATTTGAGTCAGATCGGTCAAGCAGTTTCGAGTCTATAACATACATACATACATATATACAGACAGAAGTTTCAAAATATATAATAGATGATAGAATCAAAACTAGACCAAGTTTCTCCATCATTGGAAGCTAGTGATATTAGTCGAGAAGGCAAAGATGATGCCAAACTGTAAGGAAGAGTTCTATCCCCTCGCTACGCTGATCAGACCACTGCCATCACATACTGAATGTAAGCTTTTCTTAATTTTTTTTCAATGACTTTTGTTGGTTAAAATTCATTCTGCATTATTCTGTGAAACTAAAGCTGTCCATATTAAATTGGAAATTGGCAGATCAGATCAATTTTGTTGGAAATTGTCCGATATTGTAGCATAAAATAGTTCGCACGACAACACCAAAGCCGATTTAAATAAAGGTTTCACTTTCATGGCCTAAATTAGAAAATTTAGTCCGTTCAGTAACCAATAAACACTAGTGTATATGAGAACATGTAAGTCCACTCAGTAACCAATAAACATCACTGTGTATGAGAACACGTAAGTCCACTCAGTAACCAATAAACATCAGTGTACATGAGAACACGTATATCACTGTGTATGAGAACATGCATGTTCGCTCATTGACCAATAAACATCAATGTGTAATGTTCCGAACATTATGTTGAAAAAATTAGGTCTGACTTTGCTAAGGTACACTTCTGCTCGGAATCTCTTCTTTCTACCATGACAAACAATTACTTATCACAGAGGTGGCCTTCTATCTAAATTTATCACGGGATCAAATTTCTGCTCACCTGATCAGTTGTGAAGTTTTGACTGAGCACCGTTTTCTGGCTGTCGTCAAGTCGAGCACATGACGACAGGAAGTGAGGAAGGAAGTTTGCGTAGAACTTATCAAAGTCCACAGCCGCCATGTTATATATCGTTATGACGATTTCTTCTCTGAGCAGGTCATGTGATCTGTTGACCAGAACCTGAATCAGTACGGTTAGAAACTGGACCAGCATCTCTTCCCGAAATATCACCTGTAAAATATTGAGAAGGGCCTTGGTAGAATGATACAGGCCTATGGAAATTATGGAACAACTTACTTCAACTGTAGTGATCTCTTTCTAACAATCTAACATCAACAGTAATGCTCTAAATAATCGACTCCTTAACCACAGCAGAATTATGGGTAATTTTTCAAGATTTCAGAAATGAATGGCAACAAGCCATATTTCTGACTAAATCCTGAAAAATTACCCATAATTCTGCTGTGGTTAAGGAGTCGATTATTTAGGGCATTACTGTAAGATCTAAGAAGTACATGGGATGCGTTAAACCCTTTCATTATTAAATGGATTCGCCCACTCAGTTATAATGGTCTATGATTTATTTGGAGGGTGTTAAGGGAAAATGAGAAGACGACAGACAGGCGAAAAGATAATAGAAGAGCAGAAGAATTCATTTTCATTGGAGAAAAATGTTCAGACAATAAATTCAACATTTGTTGAACTTATTAGCAGAACATTTCCTAAGGAAACTTCTTGTCAATGAGTATTTAGTATAGGACGGTTTAATTAAGGATAGAGAATACCTATTGCTAGCACATGAGATATTGGAATGTTTTCAGACTGAAACTATCCAATCGATCTTGAATTTAATTTTATGTTTGCTCAAATAATGAAATGATTGTCGAATATCTGCAGAACCATAATCATTCAAATAATTCTGCACTTTTTGTTTTTATAGGTATTTGAGAGCTATAGTGGTTACCTTGTGATATAGTTTCCATTTGGTATTTAAATTTTCCAGTGCTTCCAGATTTTGTTTGAATACAGCAATATCTGGTTGTAAGAACGATTGTCCATATGCCTGAAATATCAACAAAATGAAACCATTCAGTACTATAATTGTTTGATTTCAATTCGAAATGCAAAAAGCTTGAAGTTAAAATATTTGGTTGCATCTACAAACTCAGTTTTATTGGATAAATTTTGAGAAATATATCACATCACAACTAACTTTTATGGAAATTATGTTTGGCCATGGGCAACTAAAATTAAACCCAGAGCGAACTTTTTGGTCGGAGAAATTGGAAATTGACTTTGCATGGCCTTAAAGTGATATGAAACATTCCGGTAGGGTTATCTAGAAATGGAGAATAATCTTGCTCAATGTAGTTATTTTTACGACAAACACACACACCGTCATTCTTATATATTAATGAAATGCAATGACTCTCGATAGCAAAATTATTTGAGTTTGTTTATCGCCGATAGTTGCGGCCCAAATCCAGATGTAAATACTGAGAGTAGTTCAGACGATGTTTTCCACAGAGAGGTATCATCGATTTCTTTGAAATTTTCGGCGATGTTAGTAAATGCTATATTCCCCAGGTTTGCATAATGCCTGAATACTAACTTATCAATTTCACACACCGGAACAAGTCTATGATATGTCTTTAATAACATAATCTACCTGCATAACATTGACAAAATGTTCTCTGTTCTCCATCTGTTCGGCTTGATTCTGAAGTGTCGCCAGAACAGAACCTTTGAAGAAATAACGCCAGTTGTTGAGCAGTATATCCAATAAGACATCAAACAAGGAAGACTTTATATCTGGTGAAGCTTTCTGTAAGGAAAAAAGGAGAAGTTTCAGAAGTATAAATAAATTATGCTGACTTTTAGAACCAGCTCTAACATTTAACTGTTTTAGGGCTGGAGTCAATGTGCACTAGTGACAGGGTTCCCACTATGAATTTCAAACCAAATTCAAGCACTTTTCAAGGACTTTTCAAGCACTTGTTCAAATATTTTCAAGCACCTCACAGACTACTAGAACCGATTATATAAATATTTGCATTTAATACAAGGAAGGGTATCCAGTCTCCAACAAAATGATCTGATGCATGGCTTGTGCTTTGTTCGAATAAAGAATAAAATAATAACACAATCCCTACTATTACCTGTATTTCATTAATTGGATGGGTATACTAGTTTTAATATTAACTAGTATACCCATCCAATTAATGAACTTTCATATTTATGTACTAAAGACAGGGTCATAAATAGCGGAAAGAAAATATGATCCTAACAGATGAATATTCCATAGATAACTTGATATAAACCTTTATGAAGTAAAGAGAAGAAATATACCTGTACTGGTACCTTGTATTATATAACTTCTATCAGATGAACACTCAAGTTTTCAGACATTAATTTCTAAGCCTTTATTCATATAGTCTTATAGGTGCACACATGTGTCACAGTCTTATCCAACTTATCCATAGTTTCTTCGTACAATGATACATATATGAATATTATTCAATCAGCTTCTAGGTATATACCGGTACTTGAATTTGAACTGGATGCTGTTGGTCATGTGATATTTACAGGTGACATAGTATTTGATGTGTTCGATGGGGCACTCGTTCTTGTCTGATTCCTTGCGAAAAAGATATTCACCGTCATGACAGATAGCTGTCGAACTTTCGCAGCGTGTTTTGTCGACTTCACATGACTTTTCAAAGCTGATTCTCCCATCCCAGAAATATATATTTCTTTGCAACAAAGCACGCACATTGCCTTCCTATTGTTGTTCGTTTGTTGCAACCAACCAGAATAAGTTTCGTGCTATAACCACACAGTGTTGAACACACACTTTCCCATTGTTATTTTAACGAATGAGTAGCGAAAATTTCAAAGCATGGGCGCCGCCATTGTTATATTTTTAGAATGAGTCAATGCAAATCGCGGAATTCCGGCACGAATAGCGAAACGAACCGACTACCTGGCAATCATATTATGCCGCTTGAAAATTTCGACGCTTCTTGATACTGCGTATAAGACGGCAAGCGTGTGTCAATAAGACAACATTTGATGACTAAATTCAAGCACTTTCAAGCACCTTAGGGTGTTTAAGGGAAAATTCAATGACTTTCAAGGGCTTGAAAAACCCAAAACCAAATTCAAGCACTTTCAAGATATTCAAGCACCCGTACAAACCCTGTAGTGAGGGTTTAGGACAAGTTTGATAAATTAATTGTATTAGAAAATTAAATTGTTATCACTGTTGTCTAGTATAAACTACCTAAATAAGACCTATGTTCCGATTATAAATCCCCCCCCCCCCCCCCGAAGTAACAATAGTTAAAGATGATCTATCTCTTCCCAGTAAGTTTTATATAGATTCAAGGGTATCAAATAATAGATATGAATTGAGGACACCTGTCTGGAAAAGCTTCTATCGATTAATATCAATTGGCTATTTTTAGAACAGAAATCCATGTGAACAAAATTCGGAGCACATCAAGAAGGATAACTCTATCTTGTAAGCAGCCTCAATCACAGCAAATTGCAGATCAGCCAAGAGATTTACTATGAATTATGATTGAAATAAACCACTTTATTATGTCTTTATAGACAAATAATATACCCACATCTTCAGTTTTATCTGTATTTAATTCACAAAACAACTATTTGTAGTCTTGAAATCAGGATTTATAAAATTTATGATGTTGTTTTGTTGTGGTTCGGAAGAGAGAGACTATCTTTTGTACTCAACAGAAGCGATTAACCCTTTCAGTGCTAGGGGCCGATCTCATCGGCCCTAATTTACAGTCTGAAAATCAGCCCTAAATTTTTTTCAATTTTTTGGGTTGAATTTTTTTTGGGTATGCTTAAGCATGCTATAGCGAATTTAAAAACAAACTGGATAAAACCTTAGGGGCATGTTATAACTCAAAACTATCACCAAGTATTCATAGTAATAATTTTGATGCCCATGAAAAAACGTAAGATTCCTTGGCACTAAACCTACAAAATAAGTCTGTTAAAGAATATAAGTAAAAATTATAAAAATTGTAAAAAATAATAACAAATGATGAAAAATTGTTAGGCCAATGAATTCTCTTATATATGCGAGGCGACCTATGGTTGACTTGCATATATAAGAGAATACATTGGCACAGGGTATATGGGTTGATACAAAAATCGGACCTGGCACTGAAAGGGTTAAAACCAACTTGGTCATATAAAGTTATGTAGGTCACTCATTAGCAAAATTGATGAGAGTACATGATGATGGCTATCAATTTTAAGAAAAATGTAGTTCATTTCAACTCAGCAATTTATAAGAGACATATCTTGCAGGTACATATTATTTTGATTGGGGCTTGATATGTTCATAAATAGGATGCTTACTTGAGCTATGATTGGATAGATCTGGTCCATACATATGTTAAGAATTGTGGGTAGGAATGCTTTGAAGGCGGCCTCAGGTTCCTGCACTATCAGCTGGATGATCTTCAGGAATCTGTGAACATGAGAGAACAAGAATGATCAAGCCTTGAAATAGTGTGTCTGTCATTTGCAGAATGAGGTCCCCAGAGGGTGAATTTAGTGATGCTACCCCGCATAGCGGGCTAGCATCACCAAATTCACCCTCTGGGGACCTCATTCTGCTTAGGCCTTAGCAGAATGAGGTTCCCAGAGGGTGAATTTGGTGATGCTAGCCCGCTGTGCGGGATAGCATCACTAATTCACCCTCTGGGAACCTCATTCTGCAAATGACAGGCTCACTATTTCAAGGCTTGAGAATGATATGATGAGAGAGTCAGATATAAATTATATCACAGCAATACATTTAACTACTATATAACAGCTACAGCATGCAGCATCCACTTTAAACACAAATTTTGAACCTATCTCTAAATACTTTTATTAGCAGCTGAATGCCAGAGGAGAGGGGCTCTGATAAGTTCCGCAACTTGTGCTCCAATCCTCTGTGCCCACACAACTATCTATGTCTATAATAATATGTGTAATTTGTATATACATTTGTGGGTCACAATAAATATGTTCAATCAATTACTATATAAAGGTGACATGCAATCATGTTGGTTTCCTTAACACTTTCATGACATGCTATTAGTGCTATTCCATTAAGTATAATCATAATAAATGATAGAATCAAAACTAGATAAAGTTTCTCCATCGTTGTAAGCTAGTGACAAAGATGATGCCGAACTGTAAGGCAGAGTAGAGTCCCCTTGTCTGACCACTGCCATCACATAATCAATGTAAGCTATTCTCACATTTTTCATCAACCCTTTCATGAGGGAGCTGCACGGATGCGGCATTAAAGATCCTGTGCCAGTGCATTCTCTTATTTATGCAAGTATGGAGCTTCGCATATATAAGAGAATGCAATGGCTTACAAGATCAAGGTAAACTTTGTTAGACCAATGCATTCTCTTCATATATATGCGAGGCTCCCTGAGGGAGACTCGCATTTGTAATCCTTTCTTTAATGAATGGATTCTCCCATTCAGTTCATCTGGAGGGATGTTCAGGAAATATAAGCAACTGACAAACAGACAATCAGATAATACAAGTGCAGAAGGATTTCTATTAATTGTTGGGAAATATTCATATAACAAGTTCAACAAACATGACTATTGACTAAAAAGCTGAAGAAAGGGTCAAGTTCACCTAAATCATATTTAGTAAATTTATAATTTATATCATCTTTCGACTCGACTCAGAGGTCTAATACATAGCCATGTTAAGTCAACAGAGAATATCAGAAATGAATAATATAAAATATACAGTAAAGGGTTTACATATACTTACTTTTCCACTACCCTGATTGAAGCACTAGTTTCGTTAGACAGTGTCTCAGTTAATTGTTCTCTGAAAGCACAAAGTTATTTGATTAAAATTCACCGAGTCGCATGTTATGTGATCTTATTAATCTTTGTAGCAGTGTAATATAGATACATAGAAACAATTATTTTGTTCGGCACGAATGTTTGGGTAAAACCTCTATCAACATTTTTTCCCCGTGCCTGGGATATTTCAATCTCATGATTCAAAAGTGATACCAAGTGTGATACTGTATGATTAATATTCGGCAAAACCTTATCATTCTATGTACCATATACCAACTCGGCCGTAGTGCATGGACATGATTGGTTCAGACTATATCGAGATATTTTCAGTTGGGTCAAGGACAGGCGCGCCTTTGAAATTAGTTGTATTCTGTCAGTTTGTGGGCCTGAAAACTTTCACAATCAGCATCAAATTAAGCATTATATAAGTTTTGTCTTGTAAGACTGAAATAGAATGGTCTCTAGAATACAGGGACCGCGCTGGGCCGAAATTTACTTTTGCCAATTAATTTGCCAAAATGAAAATATTTTTTGCCAGGTTATTTTAGCAATTGCTATCCCTGATAGTATCATTTTCTGCAACCTTAAGTCTTATGTTTCGACACTCGCAGTTTGAACAACTTTTGATATCTATAGAAAAGCAGTTAGTTAATAATTAGTTATACTCGCATCTTTTTTGTGGTTTATCATACAACAATAAGCCAATCACCGAACAATACAATGGTAGAAAGGTTTCTCCATCAGAAGGGCACATCACAGGAGGATTAGTAATCCCTCCAACCATCAGAACTAATGTAATATGATTAACTGATCTTAATAGAGGTGTTTATACTTTCCCTAAACCTTATAAAACACCACTAATATAATTATGTTGTACGAGTTTCCTGAAATTAATAGTATTGATTGACCAATATTTTTCAAATTGCTTGAGGAATTAAAAAGTGACTTGCCAAAACTTTTGCCAAATGAAAATATTTTTTGCCAAATGTGAATTATTTTTGCCATTGGTGAATTTGGCAAGTGGCAGCGCGAACCCTGCTATAATATCTATATGGAATTACACATGGCTTAAACAATGGTATGATATGACGTTTTTGAAGCATAATATAATGTGCATCGATGCTATTAATGCCATTAAAATTGGTTGATTGGCTTATGTTTCCAGATGTCTGGTGATCACCGAAAATAACAATACAAGTGAGCAAACTATTTTACGTGTGCGTCAGCAAATTGAAAGGTGTATTACTCCAACTAGTCCGAGATATAAGCATCTGCGAAAATTAGTTATATTTGTATCAGAGGCCAAAGCCATAAGGTCAAGGTGTTCAGAATGAATGATAAACTGTTGTCTGCCCACCATGTAAGAACCTGAAAGCACTTTGAACTTGTGATATAAATGCTTACAGAAAGCTGATATTCCAGTTTTGTGATACCCATAATAAATGAGCAGGGGGATGCCCTTACTGGGGGCGGCAGTAAGACAGTCTAGCCTGACTATGCCACCCCCTCGAATATACAATGTAATATTTGTCAAATGTATCATGCATTAATATGTGTATATTGAAATAAAATATCCTATCCTATCCCGGTCCCACAGTAGAGGCACCCCTGTCTTGGACTCCGGTAGTGGAAACTTCACTAATGGTGTCCAGAGCAGTCTACCTTGCGGCAATTTACAAATGTCAAGATAAAAGTAACGAAAGCATAGAATATAACAGCCTAGACTACCTTGGATTAACCACCCTTTATCATATTCGCATGTAAAAAGCAACTAATAAATTAAACGCCCTTTGGTGTTATGCTAAAATAATGATACCTTGATAAAGGTTTTTTGTAAAATTTAGCATTTAATGAAGGTCTAACAGACAAGCCTTGAAATAGTGTGTCTATCATTTGCAGAATGAGGTCCCCAGAGGGTGAATTTAGTGATGCTACCCCGCATAGCGTGCTAGCATCACCAAATTCACCCTCTGGAGACCTCATTCTGCTTACAACTCAGCAGAATGAGGTTCCCAGAGGGTGAATTTGGTGATGCTAGCCCGCTATGCGGGGTAGCATCACTAAATTCACCCTCTGGGGACGTCATTCTGCAAATGACAGGCACACTATTTCAAGGCTTGCTAACAGACAAGCCACACAAGAAATATATAGCTAACAATTAACATCTGGTGAATAGGTTTCACAATTACATGAGAAAAGCAAGCCAGCAAATAGTGTCTGTCATTTGTAGAATGAGGTCCCCAGAGGTTGAATTTAGTGATGCTATCCCGCATGGTGGGCTAGCATCACCAAATTCACCCTCTGGAGACCTCATTCTGTTTAGGCCTCATCTTCTCAAATTACCAGTTTTTAATTACTATTTCCCTTCAGGGAAGTTTCTATATCCCCTAATTTGCAGAAGATAAAAGGCATAATCGAGATGTTTAATGGGTGAACATCACCAACTTCAACTAGGGAAATTCAATCTGATCCTAGGTCTCCCACCCGTATCAGTTGGGGCCTCAGCAGAAGGAGGTTTCCAGAGGGGGAATTTGGTGCTGGATAGCGTCACTAAATTCACCCTCTGGGTTTTTTTTCAAAACCATACATTAAAGGGACCCAAGGCCTTCACAGTGGGTAGATGTGAAAAGTCTACGAATGTCTGAAAGACAACAATCATTAACAAGTTCATGTAAAAATAAATAAACTTTGTTCTCCTTTAACTATAAATAATTATCCAATAATGATATTTTGCATGCTGAAACCATTGCAACAAGCCTTGAAATAGTGTGTCTGTCATTTGCAGAATGAGGTCCCTCTGGGGACCTCATTCTACTTACACCTCAGCAGAATGAGGTTCCCAGAGGGTTAATTTGGTGATGCTAGCCCGCTATGCGGGGTAGCATAACTAAATTCACCCTCTGGGAACCTCATTCTGCAAATGACAGACACACTATTTCAAGGCTTGATTGCGCAGCAAGTCTAAATATATTTTTCAGAATATTTTTCAATGCTTTGACTTTTTCCAATGTTCACCTTACGTTTTGAATGAAATTTTATATTTTATTGTACTAACAAGGCCTTGGTCGGCAATGTAGCTGTGACGGTAATGTTTACATAACAATGGTTTTGACATGCAAAATCTTATTAATGGAAAATTATTGATAACGATACTGTGAACAAAGATGATCTTTTTTTACATGTACTTGTTTATGATAATAATTTAATAGACGTTCATGACTTTTCGCATGTGCATAATGTGAAGGCAGTGAGTTCCTTTAACCCTTTCATGGCGGGAGCTGCACTGGTGCATCAACAAAGACCCTGTGCCAGTGCATTCTCTTATATAAATTCAAGGCAAATATTGTTTGGCCAATGTATTCTCTTATATATACGAGGCTCCCTATGGGAGACTTGCATATGTAAGAGAATGTATTGGCACAGGGTTTTCACAAAATTACAGGAAGCTCCAGTCATGGTACGGGTTAAAATAGAATGTCACCTGTTGAACAGACTGAGGAATGTCTGAACGATTTGCTCAGTGAAAGGCACACCCATCTGTAACCTCAGACCTTGGAATAAGGCGAGGAAGAAGCTCATAAAGACTTCCACAATATCTGCAATAAAACAATTACAGCAAATGTACTATGAATTATGGGTAGAACAATTACAGCAAGTGTACTATGAATTATGTATCATATGTAACTAATTATATCATAGATTTTCTCATGGTTTCTTTACTAAATACAGTAATGCTCTAAGTAATCGACTCCTTAACCACAGCAGAATTATGGGTAACTTTTCAGGATTTAGTCGGAAATATGGCAACAAGCCATATTTCTGACTAAATCCTGAAAAGTTACCCATAATTCTGCTGTGGTTAAGGAGTTGATTAATTAGGGCATTACTGTAGATTCTCCCATCAGTTATAAGGGTATGCACTGGAATGGTCTTTTATTCATCTGGAGTGCTGTTCAAGAAATATAAACACAGACAGATGAACAGATAATACAATTGCAAAAGAATTCATATTCATTAATGGGAAATGTTCAGATAATATGTTGAACAAATGGCCTATGTTGAACAAATTATCTGAACATTTCCTAAGGGAACTACTCGTCAATGAGTATTTAGTAAAGAAATGGTTAATGGATAGGCCCAGTTTAGCATTTGGTCAATTTATCCCATAAAATCGACAGCACCAGTTTGGTTTTATTGTGAACCTTGTCTGAGGGAAATATCCCATAAATTTCAATTTAATTAGGTTAAAATTTAATCAAACCATTCATGATGATGACCATTAGAAATATAGAGTAGAATCAATTAGATTGATATCTTAACCGCAGCCTACTATCTCTGTAAATTCAATAACATGCAACAATTCACCACAAATTGATTTCTGAAACTTAAAGATGTATTGTGGACTTAACCCTTTACCCAACAAACCGGCCAAAACAAGCTTCAACAGCCTAAAATATCTTCGGTCTGTCTCAATAAAACCATACAAATATGGATATCATTGGAACCGGCTCCTTGACCACATTGTGATAGTTACAGTTATGCCCTGTGCCAATGCATTCTCTTATATATGCGAGTCGACCATAGGTCGCCTCGCATATATAAGAGAATGCATTGGCCTAAAAAAAATATCTTTTTTTAACACTTTTTACCATTTTTTCATACATTCTTTAACAATTTTATAATTTTTAATGTGTTAAGCCAATGCATTCTCTTATATATGCGAGGCGACCTATGGTCGACTCGCATATATAAGAGAATGCATTGGCACAGGGCCCTTCTGTTGGGTAAAGGGTTAATTCAGTGAAAAAAACATATTAATTAGCATCCACTGGAAGAAATTAGCAATCAACTAAGATTTTAGAAAATTCCAACCACATCGACTGTACCATTTCAGAGAACACAATGTTTGAACTACGCACAAATGAAAATATTTACTACTTTGGGATGAATCATTGGGTGATAAACATACCGTAATAAAATTTCGCCAATAAAGATCACTGCATGTAATTAATTTATAACAATGACGCCGTTTTCTGCCAAATTGGATACAGTTCTGATTAAAATCACTCAGACACTTCAGTTACTGAGTCTGACGAATTTGGGTAGAGGTTCCATTACTGCAAGCAGATATTACGTAATTTCTAGCCAATCCCAAAATCATCAGTAAAGTGATGTAACCATTCAGGCAATAGGTGCATGTATCCCCAAAACTAGGGGAATTCCTTCAGCCAGCACGATTCTAGTATACCCCACCCAATAGCTAAAAATAGCATAAGAACTTTTCCGCCGCATGGCTAATTTCACATAGTGTTTACAAATTCAGAGTTTACGACAACTAATTAAACACTGAAAAGCGTATGTATAAGAGTCCAGAATTGACCAATATTACCTAAAGTGTCCTTTATAATCGAATATTGTCAAGAAATTCAAAATTTAGTACTGAATAATTTAGAAGTCGTGACGTCGTAAATAAAACATTTTGGCACGATTTATATTTGCTATTCCACTCTGAACACCACAGCGGAGTAATCAACATCACTATAACAGATTCAATAATGTCTATAACAGATTGATATAGGGAATATGCTGAACAAGACCTGAAATGGTATTGAAGACTATATCTGTGAACATACCTGGTTGATGTATGTAGATAGGAAATATGTTGAGGGACACTTGGATTGGCTCTTGTAGTGAATGATAGCATGTCTGTTTGGCTTTGACGACTTCAGAAGCAATCGTCTCGATCCAGTCAACATATCGATTCAAGGTTTTACTTATCACAGGCTTAGCTGCCAACAGAAGAAATCATCACTCAAATTAAAATTGAACAATTCTGTAAATCTTGAATATTTAATTCCATTTCAAATCTACCATTGCTATTCAAACAGTTTGTCCCAATTCATTTTCTCCAAATTCTTTCCAACGTAGCTAAGGGACAAGCCCAGTGGGAGATGGGAGACATCTTCTCACTAAAATGTATCACTTCTCCCTATCTTTGTCTTCGGGAGAAGTTATCTATCCCTCATATTCCAGCATCAAGCCTTGAAATAGTGTGTCTGTCATTTGCAGAATGAGGTCCCCAGAGGGTGAATTTAGTGATGCTACCCCCGCATAGCGGGATAGCATCACCAAATTCACCCTCTGGGACCTCTGAGGTGTAAGCAGAATGAGGTCCCCAGAGGGTGAATTTGGTGATGCTAGCCCGCTATGCGGGGGTAGCATCACTAAATTCACCCTCTGGGGACCTCATTCTGCAAATAACAGGCACGCTATATTTCAAGGCTTGTCCAGCATGTATATTTGCAAACAGTGCAGTTGAAGTGTATTTTCTGATAACGATGGTGTAGTTACTGATTACAGTGGGATAATAAATGAGCTCTTGTATTGCATAAATAGAGGATCTACAACTCGACCCCAGTTTATAGCGGAATTTACAAAATGAGTCCTGTCTGGACCAAGCCTTTGGCGAGGTTCAGACCTAATTTACTGGACAAGTTTTGTAAATTCCGCTATCAACCGAGGACGATTTGTAGATCTATTTATTACATGATCCAAAACCTAGATAAAACATACTTAAATCAGCAAATGGGACCAATCTCTACCAGAGCGCACCAGTCATTCTTCCTTTCTGACTCTGTAACCGGCTGGGTACTAATCCATGTTTCTATATTTAGCAGCATGGGATTTTCCACCAAAAATGGCGAAACCCGATCGGTCCAATGTCAAATTTTCTATGTGCTTTGAGAACAATTTCCACGCTAAGACATAATGACATAATGGAAAATCAGAGCGGAAGTTTTGTTGACGATTTTCGCAAGCTACTCGTCAAAATTGCAGCAAATTAGAACTCTTGTGTTTGACTTGCCGTTCGAGTTGTGACAATGTCATACACGTGCGTTTATACTATTGTGTTGATAACATAATCGGAGAACTGAATCACACCGTTTCGAAATATAGTTCTTCGGTTTTAGTGGGACTTTTCAAACATAAGGTACAAAATTTATACATATTGTGTTCGATATTTTGTGTGCTTAACAAGGGCAAAATGTTGCTTTGTTCGCTTAGTTTATATCTTAATATCGCGGAAGTCCACCAAATGTGGGTGAAATGTCGCTGGTAGCAGCGGTCTTACCGAGTCATCAAAGGAGGCAAACCCTGCATGGAGTTTGAAATGGGACATGAAACTGACATTGGGGGTGTAGATTGAACTTCAGCCTTTATGACTTCTCCCTGATAACAAATCACTTCTCCTTAATCAATAAATATGGACAGCCTCTAGGCTGGTCCCTGCCATAGCTTCATATTTGTCACCTACATTTTAAAAGGAAATATGCGATATTAATACTGATTTCACTAGAATACCAAAAACAAAGACTGAGACAATCTACATAAATGTACGATGCATGCTAATTGTCATAATATGACCATATACTAGCGTAATTAACAAACCACAACTAAAACACATGCATAAGCTAGGATATATCTGTGTCTTTTTAATCCTATAAAATAACTTCATAGATGCGTATTCCCATCAAATAAGATTAACTTGGGCCTTATATCGTGGTGTGATTATGATATAATACACTCCAGACATGCACAAGGGTTCATCGACAGAGTGGGTTCTATAGCAATTTCGTGTTTAAATTAGGTCAGTCATGTCATACATCAAGGCATGTGAGAAATCAGAGATTCACAATGCAAACAGACTACAAGCTCACCGACTCAGACTTAAAACCTAAATAAAAAACTTTTAAAAGCCATTCCTTTTGAACAAATTATTATAGAATATAAACTACCAACATCAAACTGAAAGTATTCAAAAGTCAAGACTGTTGGTTGTTGTCTAGAGGGGATTATTTTACTGAAATTAACCATTATATAATTGACGCTGTGTGCGCAATCCGATTGAGATGTGTACTATACGAAGATGCTTTTCAATTTCATCATGTTCATTCATAAAATGTCATCATGTCGATTTCAACGAAATTAGACGAGCAACGTCATCGTGTAGCTTTCATGCACCATCAACCGAATTTGCGATAACCTTAATGTATCTTCTGCTTTGTTCATAAATATGTGTTTCTTGTTGATTCATGAAAATAGAAGGATATCTGAGGATTATCAGATTCACGTATGTACTATGTAATATTAGGATAATTTAAACGCGATATATTAACATTTGCTTGCATCACAAATTTCTATTTCGATTCCAGTATTGTCCCCAGCCCAGCCAGAGTGATTGAGATTTTCCCATTGCATGCGACATTTATATTTTAGGCCACTCCATTGCAAATATTTGACAGTCCATAATATGTTCTAATTATGTTCTCAATAAAATGCAAACCACGGCTACGAATGAACTTCAATGTGCATAATTCTGATAGTAACTCCCCTCATTTTGGAACGCCGGCCATTGAAAGACGAACACATTTATTTTCGGATTACGACATTAATGATATAACCCACCAATCTACTGCGCGACAAAAGTGCTCACAAAAATTCAAAACAGCAGTGTTGTATTAGATAAATAATTGGTGACGTCACAAAATCAGATATAGTCTATATACGACCCAAAGCGTCCGGCTTTGGTTCATTATAAAATTAGTTGTAAGAATGAAAAAGAATGACATGGAAATTCATATCACTGACCAGAAAAACTGACCAGATTTCCATTCATTTGTAGGGATGCTCAGATAATAAGTTTAACAACTCTACATATGAATGACTGGGGAATTAACTAATTTTTAAACTAGAGGTGTGACTGTCCCAATAAGGATACCCCCCCCCCCCCCCCCCCCCACGTGTTTTAAAAATACTAAGATGTTTCACATGTCAGTAAACATTTAGTTAAAATAATAAAATAACAGTTCCCATTGCAGGTGCACAACCCTAACCCTAACCCTAATCTTAAACCTATTGACCAAAAAATGTAGGAATAAAAGCTCGGACAAAATTATGCATGTTGCAAAAATGTTCTAAGTCGAAAAAGGGGAATAACTCAACAAAAAAAAGTCAGACAGACATAATAATCGCAGGTGCACAGGTTCCCATGGTACTAAATATCAGTGCCAAAATTAAAAAACATTGACATAAAAATGTAGGAATAAAAGCTCGGACAAAATTAGGCATGTTGCAAAAAACATTTCTAAGTAAAAAAAAGGGGGATAACTCGACCAAAAAATGTTGGACAGACGTCATAATCGCAGGTGCACAGGTTCCCATGGTACTAAATATCTGTACCAAGTTACAAAAAAAATCCTATAAATGTAGGAATAAAAGCCCGGACAAAATTATACATGTTGCGAAAAGTTTCTAAGTCGAAAAAGTGGGGATAACTCCAACAAAAAAAGTCTGACAGACGTCATAATCGCAGGTGCACAGGTTCCCATGGTGGTTGATGTCTGTGTCAAGTTTCACGGAAATTGATCCACAAAAAAATGAAAACTCTGGACAAATTTGTGTCCACGGACGGACGACGGACGGACGGACAAGCTGACTCCAGTATACCCCCCCCTAACTTCGTTGCGGGGGTATCCATAAATGATAAATGGTTATAATTACCTTGATTTTGAGTGTTTCTATCTGTTGACAGATTTTGTGCGCTCTTGAAATCGAAGAAATGCTTGGAGACTTGCTGTACAAATTGTTTATGGTGAGCAGCTCTGGTGGCCCAGGACTGCTCCGAATCGGAGAGATTGGTCCACGGAAGTAGGAGGTAGTGAGACAGTGACCTGTACACAAGCAACTGTGCCTGTAAAAATAGATGTGAAAATGTTCATGATTTTTGTTAATGACATGTGATCATGACAGTTGTGCCAATGTTAAAAGATATTCTACTGGTAAGGTTACGGTGAAAACTCAGATATGATCTTTCATTTGAGAGATTCATTTAAAATATATTATGATATACAAAAGCAAGAACTCAATTATTTCAGCAAAATAGAAGAACATAAGACCTCCTCATGAACAACAAAAGTGTTTTGGTTCTCGGGCAATCTTTTTTTCAAATCAATGAGGGAGGGAGAGTTTTATTTTTATTTTATTTTATTTTTCTGCGCATAGTAAGCATGGAAAAAGATACCTTCCTCTGTCTAGTAATAACCAGAAAGGTAGAGGGAACTGTTATGCATATAAACTCATTTAGTCTTATATAAAAATGACATTGTACTACCAGTGTATGACTGGGATTACCTAACAATATATAATGCCCCTGACATTAACTACCGTTATTGTTGTCTAAAAACTGATACCCCCCCATTCTAATATGTGATCCGGAATTTAGTCCTGTGCCTTTCAATTGTATAAAGTTACAATTAGTGTAAGTTGTTCACAATGACTAATTGTAAGAAGAGCATGAGGATCAGCTAATCATTTTCTTAATTGTAGTCATCTACTTCATGGTGTAAGCCTGCAAGTCACTTTTTAACACATTACATGTTAGAGCTCAATGCACACTAATATTCAACAAATATCTGCTATGGACATGTTGATAAAAATAAAAATAAATAAAAAATTTCAAATTTATTTTTTCGTAAGTTTTTTGTCATAACATCAGGCATTGCAATAAAAAGGCCTAATGCGGCCCTTTTTATTCAATGCGGCGGGGCCTGAAAACCAAATTTTTTTTTTTTTTGCCTTATTGCTATTTTTTGGTATGTAATTACAAAATAGTCGCAACTTGCTATGGAAATTAACTTTTACGTCCGAAAAATCTCAATCTCACCAGATATTCAAGCATGAACACATGATTCAACAAAAGATTATCTCTTCTAAATCAATCAAGACATAGTAAGACCATGCAAAATCAATTTCCCCCATGTCTTAGGTCAAAGTATTTTAAAAACCATGCGAGTAACCTTCATTTTAACCTTTCATTGAAGCAAAAATAACTGGGTCGGATGGGCACATTAGCACACTATGGAATGAGAGGCCGATCACGATCGGCAGATGTTTAACCCATACCTTGGCGATAGTGATTGGCTATTTTCAGCTAGGAATCTAAAATCCATAACATTCAATGTTAATCTTCAAAGATTAGAACAAGTTTTTTTTTTTAATACGCCCATAACTCGGATCAAACCCATATTCGAATTCTATCTGTATTTTGGGCTGAGAAACTCACATACCAAATTTGGTTGCGATCGAATAATTTTTTTTTTGTGTTATCACACCATGTGTAAAGTGTCTACCGGACGGACGATGAGTGGTCAATCCGGACATCGACAATATGTGTACCATACTATGGTATGGGTACACATAAAAATAAAAATAAATTAATCAATCAATAGGGGCAAAGAGTGTGTCAAAATAAACCAATATAAAATGAGACATATCAGATGAAAGTGTCAGGAATGTTGAGAAGTGTTATTTTTTAACTACAGAAATCCATGCAAGTGAATGAGGAGAAACCTGGAGATATAATAGAAGAATGATTAATTGAAAACTATAATGAGAACATCCATACAAATGAACAATAGGCTATTCCAATTAAAACTTTTAGAACTAAATGCTGAATGGGAGAGTCCACTGAATCATGAATGGGTTACAGCTTCACTGCTATGTGTTATATATGTGGCTAAAAATAACTCTAAATCAATAAGACAACATTATCGCTGTTCTCTCCATTGCAGTTAAATTAAGCTTGTATTACTGTAATTAATAGTAAGCTACTTGGGTTATTATCAAATCTGTTCTCTTAGTTGAAAAATGGCCATAACTCTGGTATAACAAATTGGATCTAACCCATATTCAAACTCGATCTGTATTTTGAGTTGAGAAACTCAAATACCAAATTTGGTTCCTATCAGATGAAAAATGGTTGATTTATCGGAGTATGTGTGAATTCTATGTCAAAGGGCAATAACTCCATTAAAAAAAATCAGATCAAACCCATATTCGAACTCGATCTGTATGTTGGGCTGAGAAACTCATATACCAAATTTGGTTCCAATCAGATAAAAAAATGTTTGAGTTATGGCAGAATGTGTGAATTCTAAGTCGAAAAAGGGCCATAACTCTGTTTAAAAAAACTCGGATCAAACCCATATTTGAACTCGATCTGTATTTTGGCCTGAGCAACCCATATACAAAATTTGGTTCTGATCGGATAGAAAATGTTTGAGTTATTGCATTATACGTAAAGTGTCTACGGACAGAAGGACAGACAGAAGGACAGACAGATGGACAAACGACGAGTGGTCAATCCGGACATCGACACTATGTGTACCATACTATGGTATGGGTACACATAAAATCTAAAGTTAGGAATAAGACCTGCAATCATGACAGACTGCACATATCGTAATTTATGATGTAGATTTCATTGGACATATATTTGTTCCTAGATTGTATGGAGCAGAGGGTTCATAATTGCAATTCATTTTGAATAAAACATCCATTCCGATTGAGTTGCTAACATTAGTTTTCCATTCATCAGCATCGCCTGCTGAGTGTGCAAAATTTTTAATTAGAGCATGCTGCGATTGAAAATGTTCAAAATGGGCATCAAATACTTCGCAGCGCAACAAGGAGTCACATAATCGGGTTAACCGGAAAGTTCTTTACTATAAATACGATTAATAGGAAGTTGTTCAGGCACTGCTCCAAGTACAAACCTTAAAATTATTTTTATTTGACTGTCTGACATTTTGTCAGGCACCAAACAGACATGGTCTGACATTTCAAAATGAGGCCTGACATGTCTTTTTTATCACCCGAAATGATGCCAAGTGAAACTAATAATGATGTGTTATCCCCCAATTATGTTCTTCTTCTCAATTGTCACTTTTTTTACTATAAATAATGCAAATCTGCCCACCTTGGCCTCAACATCAAACATGTTTGCCAATTTCATGCTCAATTCTAAGGTTTATAGAAATCTTCACTTGCTCTGATCCCGGCGCCGTTACTAGTACCTTGCAAGGGTAGGCCTATCATTACGAACATATGACTGTATGGAACGCAGGAAGTAGTATTTTATAACTCGAGCGGGAGGAAAAACTTGTTCCATAAATTTTCCAAACATATAAAAATTTTAATTTGGCGTCTGACAATTGTCCATGTCGGACCACTTATTTGGAGCCTTGTCCAAGTAATTTCACGGAACATACCCAGAGATTTAATCATCAGTAAATTTATATCTCACTTCATAGCATGTTATGCGATAAAATGCTTTTCGTGAATTTCTTTAAAATCTTTTTGTGGATTGAATGGAGATAAACATACTACCCTATTTCATTGGATATTTGGGGAATTCATCTGCTGGTGAGTTTACAAATGTTTTCATGCTTGAATCTCTGAATATCTAATGAAACAGAGTACAATTATCTCCTAAATAATAATAGGACAATTCTATAGGCAGGCTTTCCGCTAGGTTTTGGGGAACGGGTCCTGTATCCGCCGAGGGGAAAATGCAGTCAATGTTTTCCATGTCGTGGAAACACTAGTGGACCTACTTTTGTTGTATCGGCCAATAGAAGAAACAGAGAGTAGATTTGCTGATTGTTTTGCATCCATTTTCTACCTAAGTTACTATGCTATCAACCGCAATAACTTTAAAACATAGAAAATTTATTAGATAAAAATTAATTGCTGTATACGGAAACACGCCTGTTGAAGTTAAACGACCACTATTCAAGACTCGGCAGAAAGTTCGGATGCATAACGTACCGGAATATAACATGATTAAATTATCGGCGGTCATTTTTCGTAACCTAACCGCAACAACGTAACCAGCGGACTCCAATGCATGTGTTCTAGCGATGTCGGATTTGATCACTTCCTCAGTTTGTGTTAGATCGTTCCGAGTGTGTATTCTCGCTAGAAATCAAATAAAGTTGTCAACTATTTAAATTTCTTAGTACTGTCCCAACAAAATTGAGAAGTAAACATCTTTATACCTGTATACATATGGAATATGTCCTGTGGTATGTGACAGAAGGGGGAAAATTGGCTGGGGGAATGGGGCCCAAAAAGTGATCCCCTGCCGCTATAGCAGAAACCCCGCTATAGGGCTTGTCCATGACATGTCTAAGTGCTGCATGTAGGAACCATTAAACCTTGGTCATATAATTGACTTTTGAATATTGTTAAATTACCTCACTGCAGAGTCCATCCATTGTTCCCATGGCAACCTGACTATAGAATGTCTGGAATGTTTGATGATTCATGAAAAATGCAGGACGTAGAGTGGTCGTCAACGACAACAGGAGATGGGAAGCTGATTGCACTATTTTTTCGGGAGTCTACAAACAATAAATAAGTCTATTTTATTATATGCTTGCCTATTAAATAGCGGAAAATAACTAACGTGGAACATCGTATCTATCTCTTTGGAGCTACAGTGAAATCGCATTTTGTTACTTCACTGTAGGTTCCGATATTTCACTGTAGGTTGCGGACTTGAAACTAACAACAACCAGGAACACACATGCCATGAAGATAGACTGAGTGATCAGTGCGTGAACACTGTCCACTAGCCAACCAAAAGCGGCCAAAAATTTATGATGCCACTTGATCAATTGATAATTCTAAATGTCAATTTCAACTTTAGTCCCGTGCTCTTTCCTGTTTGTAAACACATGCTCTTTTATCATGGACGTAAATTAGATACATTATATACATCGCTGCTTTAATTTAGAGTTATATTTAATTAAATAAGAGTTAATTTAGCAACTTTGAACATTAATAAGTGGCATATAATAAAAATAATATCTACAGTTCGACAAGAATAGAATAGACATGGTGTACTCATCTCATTGTTAACTCAATTGCTTCACTAATGAATAACGAATAAAACTCACCTGTTTAGTAAACAGTGGAATTATTGCATCCAGTATCGAGAGAATCATAGTTTGGACTTGGTTTTTGCCCTGATTAGCTTTCTGAGATTCAGTGTGGAATTGTAAGAACCAATGGGTGTAAGCTTTCAAAGTTGCTAAGGTCTGGGCGTGTCTGAAAAACACATGTTAAAAATTATATACCACTAAGGTCTGGGCGTGTCTGAAAAACAGATGTTAAAAATTATATACCACAAATATTAATACCTTAGGTCTGGGCGTGTCTGAAAAACACATGTTAAAAATTATATACCACAAATATTAATACCTTAACCCTTTGAGTGCCAGGGGCCGATATTATCGGCCCTAAACCTACACAATAAGTCTGTTAAAGAATATAATAAAATATATTAAAATTGTAAAAAAAAAAAAAAAAATTGTTAAACCAATGCATTCTCTTATATATGCGAGGCGACCTATGGTCGACTCGCATATATAAGAGAATGCATTGGCTCAGGGTATATGGGTTGATACAAAAATCGGACCTGGCACTCAAAGGGTTAAAACTATAAGACCACGCAAAGTCAATTTCTCTGGCCAAAACGGCTTAGATGGACCAACAGATGGACAGACCAATAACATAATATGTCCTGTTTTTTTAAAATGGGCATTTAAAAAACATCCGAACGCGTGGTTTTTAATTCAATATTTTATTTCTGGGGCACCCACTAACGAAGCATTCCACCTCAGTTGACTACGGCTATTGTTTCTCCGAACAGATATCCACAAAAAGTTAGTTGCTAGTTTCGGAATGTGGGCCTGAGAACGCAAAGTTAACTTTTTGTGGCCTGAGCGCCTACCAATTTTATTGCCATAGTCAACAAGATCAACTCTAAAATAGAACAGTGAAAATGAGCCAGATTCCTGGAAACATTATGGCGAAATCTTGATATATTTAATAACTTGTTGAATTAATTGGAGCTCTCATTTTACAGACACTGTGAGCATTGTTCATTTAGAGTGACATGACAAATATTTAATATATATGGAATTAAATGGAGACTACCTAAATCCAGCTATTGTATAAGTCATCTCCTATTATACTCAACAGTACATATGCAGGAAATGAATGAATGTGAGTCAGGGGCGAGTGCAAAATACACTGATTTACTCTATGAACGATGGCAAACAACATGGTAATTATAATGAAAATGAATAAATGGCTTTATAATTATCAGGTTGTTATACGTGGTTCTTTGTATATGTTAGTGTATTTAAAGGCCCACTTAATTTTCGATCCCCCAGATCACTTTATATAAAATATATGCCATATTATATACCATTTGAAAGAGGAAGCTCCAAAACATTGTATTATCAACTTATCCGGTGTAAAAAACTGTGGACTACTTGTTTTTTGTTGAGTTGCCAATGCATTTTGTCATCAAGATTGAAGTAAAAATCAGTATTATTTTCAATGCAGTGGAATAACTCTATATATTAAAGATAGAGTTCTTCCCCTTTCATTGAAAAAGTTTGAATTCTTTTGCATTCTGGATGCAAGAGGGGGGGGGGGGGGGGGGGGGGGGGGGGGGGAGTCTTCATTTTTCTATTTCTCTGTGGGCATCTTCTGAGACACAGATGTTTCAAATAGTGATGAATTATAGTATTTTAATCATATTTTATGGCATAGATTGTTATTAAAACCGTATATCAAGTCACTATAAAAAAATAATCAGATACTCGAAAGTTAAGTGGGCCTTTAACTCTCATTCTTGATTCATTTTAATTCTTTTATTGGATATTTTCTGTAGAGTACTGTAGGAGATGTCCCCATAAATGGCCGGATTTAGGTACAGTCTCCCTTTAAGAGGACAGGTGATTTCATCATTGTATTGTATTGACAGCCCATTCTGCCCTTAAAGACACGGTTGGCCTTGGCGGTGGGTATCCTGTGAAAATATCTCCACACGTCAAAAACCGCCACAAACAGAAAGAACATCAAAATGTAGATAGACTTTGTCCGTATACAAATAAGAAATATCGCATAAACAGTATGTTATGGTCATATGTTTGACCATTGTTATGTAAACAAAAGCGTAAAAAGTTACTTTTCTGGTGTTTGTTTATATTATGATGGTAAACATAAAGAGCGTTCTTTGTTGGTGAATACCTGATATGGAACTAATAAAGAGCGTTTGTGCCATTTGTGTGTGATTAGCCAGTAGCATTGTGCTGTCTTCTGTAACACAATCAGGCTCTTGCTTAGGTAAAATATAGTAGGTCTTTGTGATAACATGCTGTTTACGCGATGGTCATGGTATATATGAACGGAACTGTATGCGTTTTTACTGTTTTTCTGTTTACGGTGTTTGGAACAAATATGAATATTTTCGACAATTAAGGCCGCACGTGCCTTTAACTCTTTCACTGCCATGCAGCACCACAGACAGATATGCCACAGCCAGGGATTCTATATACATGTATACATAGCATATTCCTGCTATTAATATGGATTGGGTATTTTTCAATAACTTTCGTATCTGCAGGGCTATTATCATTAAACTTGGTATGCGTGTAGGTATTGGTCTGGGAAATTGAAAATATGCCCCAGTCCAACACAGTCACGTGGCTATGGTCACGTGACTGCAAACAAGATGGCCGCCACCCCAAAATATAAGAACATTTCTGTTCTTCTTAAATAACTTTTGTATTTTAGAGATATTTTCACGAAAGTTAGTATGTAATTATGTATCAGTATTGGGAATAGAAAATATGTTTTAGTCCGCCAGTGTCCCGTGACCACGATCATGTAACCACAAAACACGATGGCCGCCATCCCGAAATATAAGAAAATGTTAGTGCCGTACCTGTATATTGCTGCTAAATACATTGGGTATTTCTCGATAACTTTTGTATCTGTAAAGGTATGTTCGTGAAACTTGGTGCACAGTTAGGTTTTGGACTTGCGAATTTAAAACACTTCCCAGTCTGCCATGGTCACATGACCGTCACCACGTGAGCACAAAACAAGATGGCCGCCAAACCAAAATATAAGAAAAATTCATTATTTCTCAATAACTTTTGTATCTGCAGAGATATTTTGACCAAATATGGTATGTAAGTTGGTATTAGTATTGAGAACCGAAAATAATTTGTATTTTTTTGCCACATACATATATTAGTGGGTATTTCTCAATGACTTTTATATGCAGAGGTATATTCCTGAAACTTGGTATGCAGGTAGGTATTGGTCTCTATGGAATGGAAAACATACCAGGAGGATCACGTAACCGCGACCACTTAAACACAAAACAAGATGGCCAACAACCCGAAATTTAAAAAAGAAAATAAACCGGTAGTTTCTCGTTACAAAATTTATTACATCACGTACACTATTTTCACAGAATAATATAGAGTCACTCCTCATGGATTGATGTTACGGGACGAATGTGTCCAGATTCGACTCAAGTCGCGATTGGCAGTGTATGGGTAATTCGACTCAAGTCGCGATCGGCAGTGAAAGAGTTAAGAATGAATCTTTAAATAGGACCTGTATATGAATAACAAACAAGTAAAAACAGCCTTACTCACACCTCTATGAAGTCACCTTGAAGTACAGAGTTGGCATCTGATAACACCTCATAGAGCTTCAGTTTAGTGCAGTATGTTGCTATAATAACCAACCTGTAATAATTAACATTAATTTAGATCACTCCTTGCCACTTTTAAGGCATTAACTGTTATAATTATGATGGATCTTTCTTTCTCAAATTTTTTTAAATTTCAATTTTTCTATATGTAGATCAAATCGAAGAGACAATTTATTAACCCTTCCATGACTGGAGCTACCTGAAATTTTGTGAAAACCCTGTGCCAATGAATTCTATTATATATGCGAGTCTCCCATAGGGAGCCTCGCATATATAAGAGAATACAATGGTCTAACAATATTTACCTTGACCTTGGAAGCCAGTGCATTCTCTTATATATGTGAGGCTCCCTATGGGAGACTCACATATATAAGAGAATGCATTGGCACAGGGTCTTTAATCATGCATCAGTGCAGCTCGCGGCAAGAAAGGTTAAATAGTCAGGGATATGAAAAACATATCAACTAATAAGTCAGCAGGGCAGTAAAACATTTAAAAAACCACAAACTTTCTAACTATTTTATCTCCAAAAGCTATAAATTATTTCGAATTCAATTTTTAAAATTATAATTCAGTGTAACTGATACAAACCTCTCTGTGAGAAGATTTCCGTCAGGGAATCTTTCCATGAATTTCTCTCCAATAAAATAATGTGATAGCCTCCCGAGTCCCTGTAGAAAGGAGGCTAAATCCCGAAGAGCACAGTGTAGCTTCCGACACTCAATTTCTGAACTTATCGTCAATGTCCGAGTGGTGCCTCCATTTATTATAAATCCTTCGAGATTCAGATAAATTTGCAGCAACTCTTGAAAAGGTTCATACTATAATAAAATAAAATAAATATGAGAAACAGTAGCTCAGGCCAGTTGATCAGACATCCATCTTATTATATTTTAATAAACTTTTTATGTCATAATATAAATAATATCCCCACTCCCAGAATGAACGTGTTATGCTACTCTCAAGATGTTATCCTATTCTCAGCACTGCATCATGACATCAATTTGTGCATCATTCGGTACCCTTGCACAGAAATACAGTAATGCTCTAAGTAATCGACCTCTTAACCACAGCAGAATTATGGGTAACTTTTCAGGATTTAGTCGGAAATATGGCTTGTTGCCATTCATCGGAAAGCTCTAGGGGAGAGCTTTCCGATGAATGGCAACAAGCCATATTTCCGACTAAATCATGAAAAGTTACCCATAATTCTGCTGTGGTTAAGAGGTCGATTACTTAGGGCATTACTGTAGCTGGTGATGCTGTAGCTTTAAGAACATATTAGGTCTAACAGTGTGTTTCATTGTGGTCTGGGTTGCAACAAACTGGTATAGAAAATACAATAAACTCAACAGTTAACTGTTCTGAGTAGCGTACAGGTTTTCTCCTATTATGAGGTGTGATGATTATTTTCTCTTGGCTAGTGCCTCGCAATAATCCTCCACAACTCAATCGAGGAGAACAACTGTATGCTTCTCAGAACAGTTAACTATTGTCTATATATCCAATGTGGATCATCAGTGCTCTAACCACAGGCATCTGATAATATATACCATATGAATACTAGGTGAGAGGTATAGATATAGGCCAATAACTGATATCTATTTCATGTGATTTTTATAATGCATTTTATAACACGCCATTATAAATACAGCTCTTCGATTTTGTAGGTGCACAGTAAATCATGCGGATGATTTTGGATCCAGTCACACTGTTTTTCTCTGATGCGCATGGGAAATAACCCCATGTACAAGCATATTATTCAGAAAAAAACCCACTAATTTGAATTTTCTTAATTAGAACCAAAAACAATACAAAACATTGCTGAATATACATCTAAACAAATAATGAGAGAAAACCTCCTGACTGGGATAATCTCAAAATAACATTTGCTTTTACTTACCAACCACTTGAACACATCAGCCGGGATTATCTCAGCAACTTTAGCAACAACTTAAACACATCAGCCAGGATTATCTCAGTTGCTTACCAACCACTTGAACACATCGGCCGGGATTATCTCAGTTACTTACCAACCACTTGAACACATCGGCCGGGATTATCTCAGTTACTTACCAACCACTTAAACACATCGGCCAGGATTATCTCAGTTACTTACCAACCACTTAAACACATCGGCCGGTATTATCTCAGTTACTTACCAACCACTTAAACACATCGGCCGGTATTATCTCAGTTACTTACCAACACTTAAACACATCGGCCGGTATTATCTCAGTTACTTACCAACCACTTGAACACATCGGCCGGGATTATCTCAGTTACTTACCAACCACTTAAACACATCGGCCGGGATTATCTCAGCAACTTTAGCAACAACTTCTAAATTCTGCCGAAGAAGATGCTGCCATTCTGTTTCAGACTAAAATAGATTAGAATGTCATATGAAGGAACAAACTGTCAAAAGATTGTAGAGTGATATTCTGGTAATGAAGAAAGCTCCATTACCAATTTATGGATCAGGTTACCGGTTACCTACGTATTTGTATTGGCGCATTAATTTCCAGGTATTTTCTGCGTTTTTTATTTTTATTATCAGTGTAGTGGTTAGTAAATATCTGAAACATTTAAATGAACGATCTGTTAGAAAATACACAGGTGATAGAATCATTCACCTTCGCTAGTTAATGTTATCATAACAGTTTCCATCTAAACATACTGTATACACCCGTCAGTAAGCAAACTACTTTTTATCGTGGAGCTAATTTTGGGAGCAAAGCGAGATCTGTCTAATTAATTATTCATCAGCAGTTTACCAACAAGTTAGCTTGTTAATTTTGGTTGGCTTGAAAAACAATTAATTCTTCAAAAACTTTCACCCTCTTCCACCACCTTTTACAGCAAATTTAGAAAACACACCGTTCAAATATAATATTCAAACATGAATTTTCTTTGGCTATTTGCCGCTAACTCCAGCTCTCTGCTGTTATACATATTTTCAATCTTTTAGGGGAGTTAGTGGCGCACTCATATCGCCCACTTCTATTCCATTCTGTTACTGGGCTACTACCAGTTCACATTCATATTGAATATGTTGTCATGTTTTGTTATTGGTTCTTATCAATATCAGCATTGTTATTTAGAATAAATGGTGTCCATATCTCATTATCTTGTTTAGTTATTTCCTCCAGTAACAAAATTAACCACATTACTTAACCCTTCAGTTTGTTAAAATAAAACAAAATTACGATTCCTTAACATGATCTATTTATTACCGTAGACATTCATAACATGGTCTTAAATTATGGGCTGATTAACCCTTTCGGACTTGGCACTGAAAGGGTTAATAATACTAGATATTCGCAGCTGGTTGCAGGGAATAAAATCCCACCCAGCAGCTGTAGGGTTCCATACCCCAACCCCTAGTGTAAAATAGAGTATTGTATAGAAAGGGTTAAAACTGATCTACATACATCATCATCTAATGCGTCATCATCTAACTCCTCCAGCTGGGATTGATTGTGTCGAAACTGTATCTTCTGCAGGATGCTGCAAACTAACGACACCAGAGCCTCCTTGTATCTGAAATGGAAAGAAATAAAAATATTATTTCAACAATTCTAGCAATTATTTGAATTCTCTTTCAGATAACAAACCTGAACTCAAAACTATTTGAAGTTTTCACAGATGAAAGCTAGATAAAGCCAAACACAATATTTTTCTAAATAAGTAAAATATATATCTCCTAGAAGTATCTTGCCCTCTGAACTATATGGTATATTATCCCAAGTAGGAGGGGTTAACTCTCCGTTTTGAAAAAACGGTACGAAATTCTATGGTACATATCCTCTGTCATGTTCATGACACGTGTAATCACGTGATTTCTGACACGTAGTGAAGTATTCGCCATATTTTTATCCCCAGTAGGACATTCCTCGTGAGCGGGGTGGGTGCGAAACCTTGGGAGGGAGCTCAGCGTTCAGTGGGCAAGATACTTCTAGGAGATATATATTTTACTTATTTAGGAAAATATTGTATCTCCGTCAAAGGTATCTTGCCCACTGAACTATATGGTAAAGAATAGAATTTTCTAACAGGTGGAGGCCACGAGGAAACAAAAACACCGCTATGCATCTGAATCAAAGAACTGGATTGACCTGATAACCTACAATATATACATATACATGCACAGACATATAGATATATATGTATATACATATATATATATATACACATGCACAATAGGACCATAAGCCTATGTAATATTACATCCTAAAACTAATACCTGTCAGCAAGCTCAAACGAACAAAAAGTGGCCACTTAAGAGTTTAAGACCCCTGCAAGTAAAGTAAATAGCTTCAGAAGACATGGAGACGGAGACGACATTCGCATCGGAAAGGGGAGAAGCATCCATGTTCTAAGGAAATGGAAATAGAAAAATACCCGTTGACAAGAAATCCCCAGCCGGGTATTATAAACCCAGGGATGGCTAAATACTAATAACGCACCTAACAGGCTAACCCAGGCAGCAAAAGCCGCAAGTTATAAAGAAGACCCCCCTTAAAAACAATAGAACCAACCCCTAATACGCCGTGTTGCCCATTAAGCCCGAGTGGGGTGCTGAACTAGACCTCATGTCAACAGCGTTCTGAAATTGAGCATATGTTGAACCATGGATAATGGACTCATCTATGTATGACTGGACAACAAAAGTGAAATCCATGTTGAGTTAGAACTGAAAGCAACCTGAAGACAAAAGATATGTCATTCGTATCTATTACGGAAACACAGCGAGGTCGGAGATAAAGCATGTATGCTTGTTTATCTCTGATTCTTGCGTCCCAAATCGAGATGTAAATATTTACCATGGAAACAAGGAAAGAAGCAACAACTTATAAAGCAAGAAGTTGAACACATCCCAACCCGAGAACAGTAAAATGGTTGAATACCTCTCAGGATGGTCGAACCCAGGTCGCCAAGTGTGCAGTCCGATGGCATAACCACCCACCTCCAACGACGTTAGGCAGGGTACAAATTGACCGGCATCACAGGGCAAGTTGCTACCCAAATGCGAACATAAGCCATGCAACTTGGATCCTATTTTCTCATTTGACTGTCCCAGGGTATGCCAACAGTCGTCCCAGGTATCCGACTTGGAGTCCCTGTCGATAGTCCAGAAAGCCCACCAAATGCGGCCAATGGGTTCGATGGGTAGCCCCAACCCGCGACCTGTTTGGTGGGACTATCGTCCTGAGCACTAATTACGCCAATGAAGGGAACACTATACATCGACAAGTGACAGTGTCCTGGTCGTAAAGGTTTCTATCTCGTCCTTGGAACCCTCGAAACAAGGGAAAGCACTCTGATGTTCTGTTAAATTGTAAATGATTGTAGAACAATGCTATCAAATCATGTCAATTTGAGGTTATTCGCTAATCAAAATTCGACATTAATTTTCTTCCTGCGCTTGGCTGCATCAGAGAACACTGAACAACTAACTGAGCTCCCTCGTAAGCGCATGTAATGGTGACCCGAAAGGAATGTCAAAAGCCCTTTCACCTCGTGCTGGAGCGACTGCTCGATCTGATCCTGATCTCCATCCGTCGATGGGGTGTTAACAGCACAATACACCACGACCAGCTTCATTTCTAATTGCATGTGAGGTCTGGTCATTGGGGACCCCGGAGGAATGTCCAGAGCCTGTACATCTCGGGGATGGAGCAGCAGCTCGACCGATCCCGATATCCAACCGACCGAACTGGCGATGGGAGGTTAGTAGGTACCAGTTCCCAAACAAGCTTCCTGCTATAATGGCGTCAGGGAATAAGATCTTTTGTTTTCATTTAAAATCAAACCCGAAGTTACTGGCAGCTGTTGGCCAGAATGCGGCCAGTAACCTGTCTGCCAAGCCCCCGGAAGTGGTGGCTTATAATAAGGAGGAAACAAGCCTGTGAACTGTGATCCCATTCCAAGCCCAGCTGGGGCAGAAGGCATGGAGGATAAACTTTCAGGTGCCAAATAATAGCGTAAATGTAATAATTTTTTAGAGAAAATGTCTCCTAATTTGAATTGAGACAAAGAAAAATGGCCATTCGACTACTAATTTTAGCCCAAATTTACACACACTATGATCATAAAGCACTGGAGAGCATGGTCAGGGACCACTGAGGGTGTATCCCCCAGCCGCGCTGACCCCGAGATGACGACTTGTAGCGATGGACGGCGTGTGTCGAGTGTTAGTAGAGCTGAATCACAGCCATCCGATTCCGATATTATATTCGGAACAAACCGCGTAATCTTTATGTGAATTGTACATAATTTTCAACTATAAGCAAAGAAATAATGTTGTTTGTATAAAACAAAAACAAAACTGTTTTTGCTATACAAACTGCAACTTAGCTTCGTAGGAAGAGATTCTTTTTGCGTCCTTCCAGTTTGAGGAGGTATAAAAATATGGCGAATACTTCACTACGTGTCAGAAATCACGTGATTACACGTGTCATGAACATGACAGAGGATATGTACCATAGAATTTCGTACCGTTTTTTCAACTCTGAGAGTTAACCCCTCCTACTTGGGATAAAATACCATATAGTTCAGTGGGCAAGATACCTTTGACGGAGATATACTTTACAGTATGATTCCAACTGGAAATCTTAAATCTTTTTGTAAACTTAAATGTCTTGTGTCAATATATATAAATACATAAATGTTTTGTATCTTGCTATGATATGAATTGGGACCTGAATTGAAAAAAAAATAAAAAATTCAATTTTGTTTTTGGGCGGTAGGAAAACTGGCCTGGATATGTCCCTGCTCTGTTAAGATTTTGGTGATGAGCAAGCCTGTAAATAGTGTGCAGTTGAGGCCTAAGCAGAATTAAGTTCCCAGACACACTATTTGCAGGCTTGTTGATGAGCAAATGGTGAATAATCTCACTTGTCTATTATAGCAGTCTTGTCCGAGGTTCTTTCTTTGAGTTTCGTGAATAGATAGTCGAGAAATATCAGCCATATGTCTAAGCAATTGAAGAACCCGTCGTGATCGGGCTAAAAATAGAAAACATCAAAATGGGTTAAACTAGAAAACAGCGAAAAAAAATATAAACTGCCATTTAGAAGACATCAGCAGGGTTCGCGCTGCCACTTGCCAAATTTGGCAATGGCAAAAATAATTCACATTTGGCAAAAAAATATTTTCATTTGGCAAACGTTTTGGCAAGTCACTTTTTAATACCTCAAGACCATATGACAAATATTGGTCAATCAATATCATTCATTTCAGAAAACTCTTGCAATATAATTATATTAGTGCATGGTGTTTTATATAGTTTAGGAAAAGTTAACACCTCTATTAAGATGCAGTTAATCTGATAGCTATTAGTATTGATGGGTGGAGGGTTTACCACTATTTAGTGTGGTGGTGTTTACAAAACTAATCTTCTTGTGGTGTGCCCTTCTGATGAAGCAACCCTGCTATCATTTTATTGTTCGGTGATTGGTTTATTGCTGTATGATAAACCACAATAGAGATGTGAGTATAAATATAAACTAACTGCTTTCCTGTCAATATCAAAAAATGTTCAAAGCCCGAGCACAGAAACATAAGACTTAATGTTGTAGAAAATGGTACTATCAGGGTTAGAATTTGCCAAACAATATTTTTATTTGGCAAATTATTTGGCAAAAGAAAATTTCGGCCCAGCGTGGACCCTGGACATAAAAAAATAAAGAACTATCATAATTGCTTACAATAGAATACATCACACTGACTCACATCACAGGATTCCGATTATCTGATTGATAAGTTGGGACTTACTATTTCACTTCAAGCTAGATTTATTGGAAGAAAGACCCTACAATTTCTCTCTCTGATGACACCACCACCACATATAGAAACTGCCAACCCTCAGTAAGCAACTGACAGACTTGGCCAGTTACACGAATCTGGATACCATTTCTTTTCTTGAAACATCAATTCAATCTTATCAAATCTTTAACAAGCTTTACCGGCCAGTGCTGAACGATTCACAAAGGTCGGACATAGTGATGTGCAGTTTTGAAATTTCATTTCGGTTTTGGTTTTGTTATGTTTTTTGTAGAAAAACCAGGTATGTTTTCGGTTATGGTTTTACTCAATACACCAATGACTATATTGCATGGAGGAGATGGTATAATATATGGCATAATATTTCCACCCATTTTGCAGTGATTTCCATAGTCTATGTGCAGTATGTGCCATTATCGCCCATATGACACCCAGGTGTTCAAATTTAAACTGCTATATGTGGTAAATAGCAGCTGACAGAAGCCCACACACGTCTTGAAAAATCGGTTAATTGAAACCAGAAGAATAGGTTTTATAGAATATATTGGTCACAGTTTGGTTTTGAAATTAAATAGAAAGAAAACTGAGAAACCATAAAACTGCACATCACTAATCGGACATGTGCATGATACATCTTATCAAGTGAGCCACCCATCAATCTGATGTGGAATAATGAGCAATACAATGTTCAGAAGAAATACCTACCTGTTTGAATGTGTATTGAAATAATAGAGCTAAGAAATCTAACACAGGGAACTGTGGATTTGATTCGAATCTGCGCAGATGAATACTGACAAACAGTCTGAGGAAGTCCGTGAAGCGATCGATGTAACTCTCATCTAACTCCTTCAGTTTGTTTCCTTTAGAATCTGTTGTACTGGTTTTTGTTAATTTTTGCAGTAAATGAAACGTTTGTTGAAACATTTGTAACAGAAAATCTTCAAATTCACGAGGAACACAGTTCTTTGAAAGTAGCTCATTAATGCAGTTCATTGCTAGTATTCCTAATGAACTGCTCAAAGTAGATGTACCATTAGTTGTGTTCGTTTTTTTATAAATCGGATCACAGCCAAATGCAGCGAAATGGAAAATAGTACTGAGTAAAGTAGGTGTTATCGTCGTTGACAATGGTATCCAGCTGAATAAATGAGATAAACACTCCAGAGCCATAGAACACAGCTGAATGTCGTCGCTTAGCAACGGAGTCACTTCCATTCGTGCACCCTTCACTGGTGACTTGAACATATTGCACAAAACACCACCTAAAATAAAAATAATTGGAACACTAAATTGAAATTTGAAATAGTATGACACATATTTTGGAAAGCTTGTATGAAATAGATTTCACATGGCCACGTCTCTAAGTCAATAGCCGATTCACAGATGATGAAACAAGAATTTAGTTTGTAGACTGTTGTAGATGTATATTTTAAAGTGATGTGAAACATTCCGCTATGGTGACAAGTGAATAAACTTGCTCATAGCCAAGCCTGAATTTAGTTTGTCTGATATTTGCAGAATGAGGTCCCCAGAGGACTAGCACAGTGGGCTGGTATCAACAAATTCACCCTCTGAGTACCTCACTCTGCTTAGGCTTCATCTTCTGGGAAGTATCTATAATCTCAGATTAACATTGTTTTTAGTTTTTTGTTCCCTTCTGGAAAGTTTCTATATCGCTTAATTTGCAGAAGATGAATTGCATAAGGCCAAAAAATATATATCTTTGTTTCTGGTGACATGAAAGAAAAAATTAGGGGTGGGCAAGTGACTTTTCATTTTATTTAATTTTTTCATTTTATTTTCAACTTTGCTCAAAATAATTATGAATACCCCTCCGGACTTCTTCTCCTTGTTTGTAATGTACTATAAAATAATAAAACTAAGTACATAATATTAGAATATAGTGAAATTTATTGTTTTATTGAATAAAACATGAAAAAATAAATTTGATTTGACATAAGTTTGATATGGCTGTGACCAAATTGAAGAGTGTGGTATCATTTCCGGTTTAACAGTACCCACGATGTGTCCGTTTTATACGGAAAAAAAGGTTACACGGAAAATAAAATTGGATGCATACTAATTTTGCAAAATCAATAAAATGAAAACAGTCGGAATAGGGGCAGGCGGGTCACCAGAAACACAGGTGTTTTGTTTTTTTTTGGCCTAATTGAGGTGACTAATTGGTGAACATTACCAACTTCAACTGGGAACTTCAATCTGATCCTAGGTCTCCCATAGCAGTTGAGATCTAAGAAGAATGAGGTCCCAAGAGGGTGAATTTGGTGATGCTAGCCCACCGTGCGAGATAGCGTCACAAAATTCACCCTTTGCGGACCTCATTATGTAAATGTCAGGCACACTAAATTCAGGCTTCCTCATAGCAGGTGTTTTAATTAATTTTGTAGCAAAATTTCCAGCACACGTCTTAATATCGTACAATCCAAATATAGTGACTCTCGTTAGCGAAATCATCGTCGTTTGTTTATCGGAGATTTGTTCGAGATGAATAGCGGACTGTTTGTTTACATTTTTGCGTTGTTTAGATGTTGTGTTTTACGAAAGGGTACATCCATTGTTGTTGAATTTTTTTAACAATAATAGTTTAATGATGACGAATTCATCAGATGGGTGTAGTGGCCGAGTCATAAAATGTCAGTTTGAAGTAGTGAAATAAGCATATAATAACCCTTCCATGACTGGAGCTTCCTGAAATTTTGCGAAAACCCTGTGCCAATGCATTCTCTTATATATGTGAGAATATATCAGCATAACAATATTTACCTTGACCTATGGCAGACTAAAATATATAATAGAATGCACTGGCACAGGATATTTAATGCTGAAAAGCGTGGCTCCCATAATGAAAGGGTTAAAGGCCCTCATATCAAGTCATCCGCTAAGTGAATAGAATGTTATTGAAATTTGGCAGATGAAATCTATAATTGCAGAAAACATAATACTGACTGAACTGCTACAGCCAATGTTCACAAACAATGGATTTAAGCCTTTCATGATGGGAGCTGCACTGTGCAGCATTAAAGATCTTGTGCCAGTGCATTCTCTTATATATGAGTCTCCCATAGGGAGCCTCGCATCTATAAGAGAATCCACTGGCTTACAAGGTCAAGGTAAATATTGTTAGGCCAATGCATTCACTTATATATGCAAGGCACCCTATATAAGAGAATGCACTGGCACAAGGTTTTCGCAAAAAATCAGGAAGCTCAAGTCATGGAAGGGTTAACCCTTTACCCAACAAACCGGCCAAAACCGGCCAAATAAAGCTTCAACAGCCTAAAATATCTTCGGTCTGTCTCAATAGAACCATACAAATATGGATATCATTGGAACCGGCTCCTTGACCACATTGTGATAGTTACAGTTATGCCCTGTGCCAATGCATTCTCTTATATATGCGAGTCGACCATAGGTCGCCTCGCATATATAAGAGAATGCATTGGCCTAAAAAAAAATCTTTTTTTAACACTTTTTAACATTTTTTCTTACATTCTTTAACAATTTTATAATTTTTAATGTGTTAAGCCAATGCATTCTCTTATATATGCGAGGCGACCTATGGTCGACTCGCATATATAAGAGAATGCATTGGCACAGGGCCGTTCTGTTGGGTAAAGGGTTATCAGGCAAAACCTATTCACTGGAGGATTATTGATAATGAAAGGAACAACAAATTTTATTCTATTTTTTCATGTTCTTGTATCATTTTTTAACTGAACACAAATGATTTGAGGCACTTCAGTTATAAATGTAGATGTTTTGGTTTCGAAATAAAATAGGTCACTTTATTTGATAAATACTTCCTGTCAATTTCTGGGTGATATTTTAAGTTGAACATAATCTAGAAATACATTTACCTGGTTGCCTAGGTGATGATGAGAACAACAACATACTGGATTCAGCTTTATTTTCTCCCCTTGTGGGTGAAGGAGGTGGTGTTGCAGTGACTACATGTCGATTTCTCTCCAATACTGACTCCAGAATAGCTGAAAATATCAGAGCATACATGTATGAAGCAACTCTATTACAGATAGGACTGTAACAATTCATCATGACTAAAGTGCAAACTATTTAGCAGCTCTGTGTTAGAAAATCTGATTTAACCCTTTGAGTGCCAGGTCAGATTTTTGTATCAACCCATATACCTTGTGCCAATGCATTCTCTTATATATGCGAGTCGACCATAGGTCGCCTCACATATATAAGAGAATGCATTGGCCTAACAATTTTTCATCATTTGTTATTATTTTTTACAATTTTAATAATTTTTTAAAAATCTAAAAAAATAAAATAAATTTTATTTTTTTTTATTTTTTAGGGCCGATTTTACAGAACGTAAATTAGGGCCGATGATGAGATCGGCCCCTGGCACTGAAAAGGTTAAGGCCAAAAGTTATTTGAGTCTCAGACAATTTTTTTTTCTGAATCAATGAGGGAGGGAGGACTTTATTTTGTTTTTGAGTGCACATCGTAAGCATGGATTATGATAGCTTCCCTTGTTTAGTAATAGTCAGAAAATGTAGAGGGAACTTTGTTATTCATATACACTCATTTAATCTGATATAAAAATGACATTGTGCTACTAGTTTATGACATAGGAATTACCTATAATCTTCTAATACCACTGACTATTCACAATTGTTATTGTTGTCAATTAATTGACACTCTCAATTGTAACATGTGATCCTAAATTTCCTCCAGTGCCTCTCAATTGTTCTGGAGTTACAATTAGTATACCAGACTATGATGATCAGTTAATCATTTTCTTCAATGTAGTCATCTACATAATATATATATATAAACATGATAGTCAATCTTCACACATTACACAGAGATATGTTAAGAGCTCATGTATTTTGCAATTAATGCTTAATACGTATGGACAAATTGGTAAAAACATACCAAATAATACCAATAATTTTGAATTTTTTTTTTTAAATGGCCATTTATTTCAATGTGGCGATGATCGAGACTCAAATAATATTTTTATTTGGCCTATTACGTCAATGACAGCCAAATATAAACAGGCAACAAATCTCATAACAGCCAATCTGAAAATGGTTGCGAGAGTGTTGGTAAGAAAATATTCACAAATTGCCCAACTTGTGGCTAATATTTACAATGAAATAAATCACCACAGTATCAAACCTTTCTATACGAATACTCATTGACGAGTAGTTATCCCTTAGGAAAAGTTCAGATAATAAGTTCAACAAACAACCATATAGGTCATTTGTTGAACTTATTATCCCACCAAGAATAGGATTTCTTCTGCAATTTCTATTGTCTGTTGTCTGCTCACATTTCCTGCACATCCCTCCAGATGAAAAATAGACCAATCGAATCGAATGTATACTTTTATAGCTGATGGGAGAATCCATTTAGCATGGAAAGGCGTAAACAACAAATTAACAAGCGTGTCTAAAAACTGGCAATTGATGTGTGAAATGTTTAGGACTGTTTATAATTGAGAGAATTAATTAGGATTACTACAAGGTTATCTGTACACTCGCTGATGAGTATTTACTCGATTCCCATTGATTCATTTGTATGGGAGTTCAGCTATCAAGTCTGGAAAGATCTGTCATTTGCAGAATGAGGTCCCCAGAGGGTGAATTTAGTGACGCTATCCCACACTGTGGGCTAGCATCACCAAATTCACACTCTGGGAACCTCATTCTGTTTAGGCCTCAACTGCTATGGGAGACCGAGGATCAGATTGAAGTTCCACAGTTAAAGTTGGCGATATTCACCAAACAGTCACCTCGATTATGCATTTTATCTTCTGCAAATTCGGTGATATATAAACCTCCCAGAAGGTAAAAAGTAACAAAAAAATGTTAATTTCAGACTATAGATAATTCTCAGAAAATGAGGCCTAAGAAGAATGAGGTCTCCAGAGGGTGAATTTGGTGATGCTAGCCCACTATGTGAGATAGCGTCACTAAATTCACCCTCTGGGGACCTCATTATGCAAATGCCAGACACATTATTTGCAAGCTTGTTAGCTATTAAGTTCAATTCCTCCTTGATACTGCATGTGAAATGTTTAGCAATGTTGCCAAAACTTACTGTTTATAATAGAGAGAATGTTTGGCACTTGTTGAAGCAGAAGGCGATATAACTCCTCCCTCCTCGTGGTGTGCAGATCCTCGCGAGGTGAAGCCAGTTCTTCAGACGTCGTCTTCAGCAAAATTATTCCTAACAGTGCAGTTTCTGGATCCTGAGTTAGCTACAAGGTAAATACAATCTTAATTATAACTACCAATTAACTGAATTGTCGCTGATGATTGTTTTGGCCTATAGTGATGTTTCTGGTAACCTGCCCGCCCATATTCCAGACCTCCGGCCTTACTAATTTTATTGAATAATAAATGCAAAAACGGAAGAAACAAGTGCATCGCTAGGGTGTGGCAAAGTACCCTGGGGTAATTCCAACAAAGGATCATACCTCTGGTGAAAATTGGCTAACAGACAGCCTTAGTTGAGCTTGTTAGCACAACATTGCTATAAATGAATCCTAAATTGTATTTTTCTCGCTGTCGTCTGCTTGTAAAATCTGATTACTCAGGATTTTTTAACATAAAACATGTACTTGTGTGGTATGAAATGACACTGGAAATGCATGAAATACTATTGAACTCAACAATGTCTGGAACCTTAACCCTTTCAGTGCCAAGTCCGATTTTTGTATCAACCCATATTTCCTTGATCATTTTTCAAATTTATTGATTATAATAATGTGATACATTGATGGAAAGAACTCTAAGAGTAGAGCTCTTTCCATCAATGTATCACATTATTATAATCAATAAATTTGAAAAATGATCAAGGAAATATGGGTTGATACAAAAATCGGACTTGGCACTGAAAGGGTTAAATAAAAGCATCTTTAAATAATTACAAGATGAGACTATAACATGAAGAAATATACGCCGGTCAGGTGTTCAATAAATACAGAGCCACACATGTGTGTCATTGGGCGATAATTTTTGGCACTCTTAACCCTTGCATGATTGGAGCTTCCTGAAATTTTGCGAAAACCCTGTCCCAATGCATTAGCATTACAATATCTACCTTGACCGTGTAATCCAGAGCATACTATTAAATATGCGAGGCTCCCTGTGGGAGACTGCATTGGCACAGGATCTTTAATGCTGCACAAGCACACGCAACTCCCATTATGAAACGGTTAAAATCATTGAAATATAAAATGAGGCCTCGTTGTTTCATGATATAGTTAGTCCATCGCATTCATGCCATCAACCAAGCCTTGAAATAGCGTGCCTGTCATTTGCAGAATTTGCAAATTCACCTGGGGACCTCATTCTGCTTACAACTCAGCAGAATGAGGTGGGTGAATTTGGTGATGCTAGCCTGCTATGCAGGGTAGCATCATTAAATTCACCCTCTGGGGACCTCATTCTGCAAATGACAGACACGCTATTTCAAGGCTTGCCATCAACTGACAGCTAGCAACAGATAAGTTCATTTCTGTGTATTTAAAGGAACCCAATGCAATGGGTAAATGAGCAAAAATATAAAAGTCTGTAAATACACCACCACAAGAACATGGAGAAATAGATAAACTTAGTTGTTACATTCATTATTAATAGTTCTCCAATAATAAAATTTTGCATGTTGAAACCATTTTTATGTAAAAAAAACTGTTACAGTGAATTGTCAACAAACATCGCTAATTGCATAGTAAGTTCAAATATTTAAGTCTTAATATGATTTTTCAGAATATTTTTCAATGCTTTGACCTTTTCCAATGTTTGCCATAATGTTTTGATTAAACTGATAATTTATTGAATTAATTGGACTTTGATCTGAAACAGTAATGTTTACATAACAATGATCTCGTTATTGTAGAGTTAGTACAAATGAAGATAAGATCAAAGTAGAAGCAGTTTTACATGTTCTTGTTAATTACAGTTGTATCAGAAACTTTTATATAATTTATGTTATTATTACTCACTTTGAAGACCCTGTGTCCCTTTAACAACCAACGTTTATTGAAATGGTGTTATTAAGTTTAGGCTCCTTATTTATTTTATTACTTGGTTTATGGATTTCTTTGGCTCAAATGTAGGGGAGGTGGGAGGAAAAAATTAAAATAAAATCTGGATAATTTTTTAATTTAAATTGTCAAAAAATAGGGTCGGGAGAAATAAAATATTTGCTGTATAATAATTTCCACACTCAAACAAGCACAGGCAAATAAATTGTTCAATTTGGATGTTTCTTTAAAGCATGATATGGATAGATGAAAACACCAATATCAGAATCCGCCATGTTGGCGTTGACATTCAATACCATAAACATCACTGGGAGGCTTCGCTGTTCAATCGATATTGTTGTACATTTTACATAAACTTTTACTTTTTACTTTTTTTTATATGTCTGGATTAATATTCCCATAGGCAGAAATAAAAAAAAACAAAAATTAAAATTTTATTTTTATTGACAAACAGCTTATTTTGGGGTAAGAAAATCCGTAAACCAAGTAATAAAAAATAAAATGCCTCAGCTAAAACACAACACTTGTGTGCGTTATATATTCAGAAATAAAAAACAAAGAGTATAAAGACAAATTGTGAGTGCTGAATTTGAGAGGAAACTTTTTACCTGCAGGATACTTGATAAGAAGTCTGGATAGAAATGTGGCCAGTCGATCCTGCCGACATCAACGACAAGCTTAACGAGTTTGTTCCTTATATAGCTAGGGACATGGTTATGATGAGACAGCATAAATTGGTTGAGTGTTGTCCGTATCTCAAGCTTGTACTGGCAATTCAACCCAACCCATCTCTTGTTGATGAGGTTCTGAAAACAAGCAAAGAAGCATGAAATCATAAAACATTCCAATGTATTTTTTTAGAACTGAATGGAAGAATTAATTCTCGAGTGAAATGGTTAACCCTCTCATGATGGGAGCTGCGCTGGAGCAGCATTAAAGCTCTTGTGCCAGTACATTCTCTTATATATGCCAGTTTCCCATGGGGAGCCTCACATATATAAGAGAATGCACTTGCCTAAATATTGTTAGGCCAATATATTCTCTTATATATGCAAGGCTCCCTATGGTTGACTCGCATATATAAGAGAAATGCATTGGCACAGGGTTTTCGCAAAATTTCAGAAAGCTCCAGACATGTAAGGGTTAACTTAAATAAATAAAGCCAAGATTTTCACAAAGGTCTTCTCATAATTATGCCATTGTTTTTATTCTTTAATTTTCCTTTATTGCCATTAAACCTTTCATGACAGGAGCTGCGTTGGTGCAGCATTAAAGACCTTGTACCAGTCCATTCTCTTATACATGTATATGCAAGTCGACCATAGGGAGCCTCACATACATACGAGAATGCACTGGATTACAAGGTCAAGGTAAATATTGTTTGGCCAATGTATTCTCTTATATATGCGAAGCTCCCTATGGGTGACTCGCATATATAAAGAGAATGCATTGGCACACGGTTTTCGCAAAATTTCATGAAGATCCAGTCATGACAGGGTTAAGAAACCTGAAGATGACTGACAAATATATTAAGGCCCCCCCACTCCCCCCCCAGTACATGTCACCTAAAAATATATCTGCTTCTCGAGGTGTCCAAATGTTGCTTTTAATACAAAGAAAATTAACTGTTACAATTTGTATTTACCAACAATGCTTTAAAAATCCATTTGCACACAAGTCCCGTAACTCAAAATAAACTGAATGGACGAAACGCGTTGTATGTAAATATCCTTTCCCCATGGTGGTTCATCGGCATACCGAAGAACATTCAATTCCGACTACTGATGACTGAGATCTAGAGCCCGAAATTTTGGATGGACCATTTCTATATCCCCTGCTAAACTCTGTTTATAGGGGATAACTAAAATGTATTTAACCCTTTACCCAAAAAACCGGCCAAATAAAGCTTCAACAGCCTAAAATATCTTCGGTCTGTCTCAATAGAACCATACAAATATGGATATCATTGGATCCGGCTCCTTGACCACATTGTGATAGTTACAGTTATGCCCTGTGCCAATGCATTCTCTTATATATGCGAGTCGACCATAGGTCGCCTCGCATATATAAGAGAATGCATTGGCCTAAAAAAATCTTTTTTTAACACTTTTTACCATTTTTTCTTACATTCTGTAACAATTTTATAATTTTTAATGTGTTAACCCTTTACCCAACAAACCGGCCAAATAAAGCTTCAACAGCCTAAAATATCTTCGGTCTCTCTCAATAAAACCATACAAATATGGATATCATTGGAACCGGCGCCATGACCACATTGTGATAGTTACAGTTATGCCCTGTGCCAATGCATTCTCTTATATATGCGAATCGACCATAGGTCGCCTCGCATATATAAGAGAATGCATTGGCCTAAAAAAAATCTGTTTTTAACACTTTTTACCATTTTTTCTTACATTCTTTAACAATTTTATAATTTTTAATGTGTTAAGCCAATGCATTCTCTTATATATGCGAGGCGACCTATGGTCGACTCGCATATATAAGAGAAAGCATTGGCACAGGGCCCTTCTGTTGGGTAAAGGGTTAAGCCAATGCATTCTCTTATATATACGAGGCGACCTATGGTCGACTCGCATATATAAGAGAATGCATTGGCACAGGGCCCTTCTGTTGGGTAAAGGGTTAATAGCTAGCTAGATGAGTCAAAAACACATACTAGTAATGGACATGTAAACTATTGCCAGTTTTGTTCATTTACATTTAACCATCTTCAGAAATTACTTGATCGCCTGAATAATGATACACATGATACAATACGAATTTGAATTTATGAAAGTTACCTCAATGAAAATGTTCCAAGAAAACATACCTCCAGTACAGTCATACAGAACATCATAACATACTCATTCTGTGTGTGACTCATAAAATACAAGCTGTGCTTCCATGAAAACATACCTCCAGTACAGTCATACAGAACATCATAACGTACTCATTCTGTGTGTGACTCATAAAATACAAGCTGTGCTTCCATGAAAACATACCTCCAGTACAGTCATACAGAACATCATAACGTACTCATTCTGTGTGTGACTCATAAAATACAAGCTGTGCTTCCATGAAAACATACCTCCAGTACAGTCATACAGAACATCATAACGTACTCATTCTGTGTGTGACTCATAAAATACAAGCTGTGCTTCCATGCATCCTCTGTCTGGCAGAAACTGTCAAGTAGCACCTCTGAAATATTCAAGAATATTTTGTTAACAATCTTTATCTAACACGCTTCTATATAATGAGAGATGACTGAATGTCTTTCTTGTTCATTTCTACTGGTTGTAGAGTTCGGAGAGTAGAAAACACTCCAATATCTCATTGTTGTGAGTCAGGGTTGAATAATGCAAGTGGAATTTAATTACATTTTTGTTAGACCTACTGCTATACTCTGTGTGTATCATGATAAAGCAAGCATAATATAATACCTGTATATACCATGATCAAGACAATTTATCGCTTTTGATGTTATGATTACATTGTACATCTAAGGTACTAGCATATGTAACAAGACAGTCAATGACTGCTGAGACGCTCACCTGAGTCCAAAGACTGAGAAGACTGGGACTCTAAAGACTACAAGTTCTAAAAACAGTCAGTACTTGTCAAAATCATTTAAAACAAGTAGTTGTAAACAGGGACACAGTCACCCAAGGAACTTCCATACCAAATATAAGCTAAATCAGCCTGACGGTTCTTGAGAAGTCGTTTTAAGAATTACTATGGCGGAAAGAGTTAAGTCCCTGGCTCTGCCCATATTTGACATGTGACCTCATTTGAACAAAACTGAATGTGAGCCACCTAGGGGACATCCACACCAAATATGAACCCATTCGGTATTATGGTTCCGGAGAAGAAGATGTTTAAAGAATTGTTGATGGACGAATGGATGGACGCTCCAATGGATGGATGAACAACAGACGAGGAGTGATGACTATAGCTCCACCGGAGACTTCATCTCAGGTGAGCTAAAATGTCCCAATATTCATGAGATTTTTGTTTTGGTTTGACCAATAATTATAAGTACTGGATCGTCGTCGGTATGTGTGATTGGCTTTTGATGCATCATGTTTTATTTCCATCCCAGAGAAAAGTTTAATAAAAGTAAAATTTCAAAAAATGATATAGCCGTATACAAGTAATTAAAATTACTGGATTTGATTAACAATGAGCAAAACGTGAGACAATTGGTTTAGCAGAATTTTTTTTATCTTTGGAGTGAAAACCCTGTAGCCCATATATATAATAGCAGAGAACTGGTTAACAAATATCAGTAAAATTACAAAAGACGAACTTATATACAGATGACAAAAAGCACACTTACAGGCAAATGACAAAGGTTTAAATATACTGTTAACTCGTACTGATGATTCACATCGCTGAACTTAGAATTTAGATTTATAGAATCATTTATTTTACCTATTTCTCGCTTTCTCTCATTTGATGTTCGCCCATCGAAAAATTCTGTCATGAGGCATTCAAGTGCTTGGAGAGATTCTTCTGTAGAAGCCTGAAATAATTAAAAGTACCATCACTCAATCAGTTTTAAAGATGTATTCAGAGTTTCAGCCCTCAAATTACAACAACAACATTACAAATTTAATTTAACATCGATTTCTGCATTTTTCTGGTGAAAAAATATTGATAACCAACAATGACATGTAAACTAGACATATACAGTAATGCCCTAAGTAATCGACTCTTTAACTACAGCAGAATTATGGGTAACTTTTCAGGATTTAGTCGGAAATATGGTTTGTTGCCATTCATCGGAAAGCTCTCGGGGAGAGCTTTCCGTTGAATGGCAACAAGCCATATTTCCGACTAAATCCTGAAAAGCTACCCATAATTCTGCTGTGTTTAAGGAGTCGATTAATTAGAGCATTACTGTATATACATGTATACCAAAGACTAACATTATGTTATCGAAAAATTAACAAAATAATTTTTGGTGTCCCTCTAAAACATCAAAAACAATACAAATAAAACCATAGAAAATTCACTATCAAACAAAATATCATTTTTCATGTACAAGTCTGCAAATAGTGTGGCCAACAGGTGGTGGAAAAACCATGCCATGAGCACAGACATGGTTGAAATTTAATTTGAGATATTTTTTAGCTACATATTATCACCCAATTGCCCGCGCCCGCCGAAAGCGGCGACCTCAAGGAATTACGTGGGGACGTCAACCATTGAAGACGTTAGTACTCTAAAATATATTTAGTTTCACGCGATGAATGAATGTAAGGTCAGTTTCTTAATATATTAACATATATTATAGGCCAACTTGAACAAAACATCGAAAATGTCACACAGCCTTGAGTCTTCAAACAAACAGCGAAAATTATTCTTATCGGCAGATTATTCGATCGCGGTTGACACGAGGACTGACCGCGGTGTAAGGCGGTCGCGGAAAATACTACTGCGGTGTACGCCGGTAACGGACTAGATTACTGCGGTGTACTACCGCATGTGGAGCTTTATAATCTAAGTTGCATAACTTGTGCTCCAATCCCCAGTGGTTACTCCCTCATCTTTCATTACTTCATCATTATTAAATTGTCAATATTGTATATATTGGGAGACACAATAAATATGTTACAAACTATCGCATGACTGCGGTGTACTCCGCATGGCCGCGGTGTACTACCGCATGGCCGCGGTGTACTACCGCATGACCGCGGTGTAGTTGCGGTATGACTGCGGTCATGACCGGCCCATAACCTTGTTAAAGGGGTCGATTAATTAGAGCATAGCTGTATATCATCTGGTATGTACATCTGTACGATAAATCAAACATCTGTAAATACATCCATATATATCTATTGGAAAATTATGAATTTAAATGGGAATATATAATTATGTGGCATCAAAGAAATGTTCTTGTTACATTCTCATAAATCGTAATTCAGGATTAGATTGATCCCATATTACTACTACATCAATATCGATGACCAGGGTAGTCTAAGTTTTGTTCACAAATGATGAATTCAGTGAAAGTAATATTTATGGAAACATGTAATCGGATGTGACGCGGTGTGACTTGAATTAATACAACATTTTTGTAACCAAATACAGCTGCAAGGCTAGTCCCTGACCTACAGTACATAGACATGGCTTGAAAGCACGAACCAACTTAAAGAGGCTATCCAATAGGTTTACACCAATGATCATGCAGTATGAAGTTCTACTAGTATGTGCACAAGGTATGCAGTTGGCAACACCAAAGGAACTATTTCCACCAAAGGGAGTTATGTGTGCATGCTATCAAGTTACAGTGATGTCATGCAGCGAGTGCAAGTTTTGTGATGCATTTGTAGATTGCTGCGTTTCCATGGGCCATTCCAGAATGATAGACATGCGCAGAAGTGTCAGAATAGTATTCTGGTCACTTTATTTGACAGAATGGATTCTGGAATTTGATTCTGGGTATTCCACCTCTCGGGGAGGCATAGCATCATTCTTGACACGAAAAATTTGGTTTCACAATGGCCACTTCTGAATCTAATAACAGAAATAGCTCTCATTTGGATGATGCATTCGAACCTGGCCCATTGGGGCCTTTGAAGGAATTTATCCCGGAGAGATTCCACAGATATTTTGACAAAGAAGTGCTTGAAAACCATCTAGTTTACAACCAGCTTCAATGTGATATCTTGAGCGAAACCAATGTCAATACAGACACGATTTACATCCATGGAGGCCAACACAAGGCGGTTTACCCTGCTGTTATAGAGAAGATAAATGAGATTGGCGAAGAAGCAGTTAAGTCCATTGACCCATGGGTTTTGAATTTCTTGATTGATTTTTGTGAATTTGACAAAATTATCTGTAAACCCTGTGCGAAGCCTGCAGATAATACCGACAGTGCTGAATCCCAACAGTTACAGTAATGCTCTAAGTAATCGACTTCTTAACCACAGCAGAATTATGGGTAACTTTTCAGGATGATGACCTACATGTGCATGTAACCTGGGTGCAAATTGATCTATATATGAAACCCAACACAAACTATTATTCACCACTGGAAAGAAGATTAAAAGAATATGTGACAATTAATTGCAAATCAAATGCCCGACTACAAGCATAATGGGAACTCACTGTGAAAATTTTATGAAAGGCTGAGGATAATAATAAGATTTCAGGACCTGAGCCAAAGAGATGCTCATTCAACAATGAACTAAGCAATATTTATGAGTACATGGTGAATGTTCACCGAGGAAGTTAATGGCATCAATGTGCACCGATTCCAACGATAATGTCCCCGTGAAAACTTCTTCCATGATTGACAATGAAATTAGCAAAACACCTATTTCCAATGAAGCTGATGAAATGACAGATGTATATATACATCCCCTCCAGAAATATCAACCAATTCAAACTCAGAAAAGAGGAAGCGACAACGTACGTGCAGGAAAGACAGTATTGTCAGTAAGATAGAGAATAATCAGAAACATCAAATGGAGACGATGGAGAATTTGATGGAAGATTAGACCAAGTCTTCTTGTTGATGCTGTTTTGGACCGAGTCCTGTCCCGTTACTCTTCTATAACAGACTTTCATTGCAAAGATGTACTACAATGTTCATTTACATGTGGAACCCGGGCATTCATGTGAACCCCTGAATGTGATTAATCCATCTGACATGTCTGCGATTAATTATTCTTCAAAATGATATGTCATTAACCGTAATAGAAAAAGGTAAAGTGATGATATGATTGTTTAATATATTATTTACATACTTTTCTGATAGCACGACAAATCGACATTCTCTGGAAAACAAGGATTTGTTTACTTATAAATCTTGTTGCTTTGACATTTAACGGACCTCTATACAGTAATGCTCTAATTAATCGACTCCTTAAACACAGCAGAATTATGGGTAACTTTTCAGGATTTAGTCGGAAATATGGCTTGTTGCCATTCATCGGAAAGCTCTCGGGGAGAGCTTTCCGATGAATGGCAACAAGCCATATTTCCGACTAAATCCTGAAAAGTTACCCATAATTCTGCTGTGTTTATGGAGTCGATTAATTAGAGCATTACTGTATATGCATGTTTGATACCATCATGCTGTGAATGGCTGCCCTCCATGTCCACATACATGTATACCAAGCGTCCATTTGACCTAATCCAGAGACATAAGCAAGATAACTCCCGCCCACGATTCTGGGCGTAAAGTTATAGAAGAGTTACGGGATGGTACTCTGTCCAAAACCCAAGTGATATCCCAAGCTGTTCTGGACCGAGAAGACTTGGTCCAAGGGAAGATATGATAACAATGCAGTGAATGCACAAAGAGATAATGGAGAAGTTCAGGGAATTATTTGTTGTATTTAAATAGAACAAACACTGATTTACACAGAGATGTAGTCTAGTATCTTCTGGGCGATACCTGTTACAAATTTTGTTGCAGTAGTAGTATACATGTACATGTATGTGCCCGAACGACCCCATTTGCCGGCATCTGGTAGAACCATGGCACCTTAAAATATCAGTATGTCACATATGTGCTTATATGTCTATGTAAATGTGATACTTGCACATAAGCACATGCCGGCATTTCAATGTACCATGGGCTTACCACAGGCATTATGCATGGTACAGTCAGTAGGCCCGCAACATGCCTTGAAATACCATTGCTTATGATTGTACAGTAATGCCCTAAATAATCGACTTCTTAACCACAGCAGAATTATGGGTAACTTTTCAGGATTTAGTCGGAAATATGGCTTATTGCCATTCATCGGAAAGCTCTCAGTGAGAGCTTTCCAATGAATGGCAACAAGCCATATTTCCGACTAAATCCGGAAAAGTTACTTATAATTCTTCTGTGGTTAAGGGTTACTTAGGGCATTAATGTACATGTATGTGCATGTGTCAGATTGTAAACCAATCAGTCTTCGATAATTGACCACAGAAATAAAACAGTGCTGTTGGAAATGCCATGGCAACATGTGAAATCTTACATGACACAGCATGACACAGTATTAAATTTGCTGTGGGACGTTTTTCCTAATATTGAGGGCTGATTCACATACTATACTCTTACCTGCTGAATAATAGTGTGTCTGTCATTTGCAGAATGAGGTTCCCAGAAGGTGAATTTAGTGATGCTACCCCACATAGCTGGCTAGCATCACCAAATTCACCCTCTGGGAACCTCATTCTGCTGAGGTGTAAGCAGAATGAGGTCCCCAGAGGGTGAATTTGGTGATGCTATCCCGCTATGCGGGGTAGCATCACTAACTTCACCCTCTGGGGACCTCATTCTGCAAATGACAGACACACTATTTCAAGGCTTGCTCTTACCTGCTGCTGAATAATAGTGCAGGGCTGTATTTTTGGCTGAAAGTGCAGGCAATTTCACTATATGTCTCATTTACTAATAACAGTGCAGGGTTGTATTTTTGACCCAAATTAAATAATCATGCATGCACTATTATTCGGCAGGTGAGAGTAGCAGCCATCTTAATTCGGCAATCAGATACGGCTAACCATTGCTGTGGCCCAGTTTGCTTCAGCAAATGGCTTCATCATTCCTCATTGCTGTAGTCAATTATGAGTAGTGATGTAACGATATGGGGGTTATCGGTAAAAGCCGATAGCCGATATTTTCAGTAGAATTATCGGCCGATCCGATACAGATACCGATAAGACTTGTACATGAACAAAACTCCATATCTTTTAAATTGCAAAGTATTGTCGGCAAAGAACCGATAACCTTGTCGCAAAAAAGTTTAGTTACGTTCCCCAAAAACCCTGGCAAAACGATTTAATATTTCGTTGCATTCAAACGATTTCCTCAATATTTGTTTGATTCCGTTACTGTGCCTTACGGAATCAGTCCATAATCCATTTGAGTCAATGACTCAATTTCAATTTGCCAAACTTAATCTTTTTCAGAAGTTGAACTTGCGTTTAATAACACCTGCAATGTTGCAATTGTTGACATTTTCTCTGTCTATGACAGCAGATACAAATCCAGCCCATAGAGCACTCTGATTGGTTTGGATGGTTCCATCAAACAAGTTAGTCACCTCCTTCATATTCAGTCATCGTATACCAAATCAAATCAAATCAATTCCTTTATTGGACAAGACGAGAACTATACCAGAACATCAATCAATTTGAATCAAAAGCACTTTAAAGGTACTCAATCCGATAAAACTCCTCTCAATTACTATTTCAATGGCTTCAGGGGTCAAAAATATTTGATTCGAGTCGAGGAAGTCACACATCAAAGCTCAGATTTGTTAGATATCGATTTTAGAAATCTATTATTTTTCATTATCGGGAATTCTTTCTGGCCCAGAAGACAGTTAAAATTTTGTTATTATTACCACTTGATTATAGAGTTATCCATCCTTGTCTGTTTGAATAGAGTTTTGACGTAAAATCTCGAGCAGGTTACCAAATTGAAGGCAGTTATTAGTACTCATCTCGAGCAATTAACAAATTTCAAAAATCAATATCTAATAACTCTGAGCTTTGTTTGATGGGTTCCTCGACTCGAATCAAATATTTTTTACCCCCAAAGCCAAAGAAATAGTAATATAGGACCCTCTGATCGGATTGTTGTTGTTGGAATCTGTTGAGATGGGGACCCTCTTTACGGATTGAGTACCTTTAAACACACACACTTAAATGTTGTTAACACGTGATGTTTCTATACATTGAGGAATAGCGAGTCACAACTCCGGCGACTTTAATGCAAACTGGTCAAGTGTGATTCCTCTATTTATAAACACTGATTTTTAGTTTACTGTGTTATCTGTCAACACGTGGCATATTAGTGATTTCTACTCGAAGACATCAAATGCATGCAAATAATCGTTTGATCTTGCCGCCCGGTATCCGCCTTGGGAAGATAATAACAATGTGAGTTTATGTGACAACTTACTGTCGCACGTGGCATGGAATTAATTCCACACCCCCATGAATACATCACTAAATGATACCGGTACATTAGTCTGATTCAGTCATATATATAGGAAGATTCCATTCTCATGCTAATGCCAGGGGTGTCAGTTATTCGCTTTCAACATGTGCTACTCGGCACTCGCAAGTAATTTTAATTATATACAGTTTATGTTTTAACTTTAATTATTATGCGTACGGAACTACGGTACCTTTTGAAATGTTTATTTGGGTCATGAGTGTACCAGCAGTCTCATGTCGATGTTGTCATCATGGTATATCACGGTATGTGATGGAGGGCTGACCCGTGGGTAAAAAAGTCGCTATATATCGAAATTCCCATCATTTATTTAATAATAAAGTCGGAATTGGTGTAACAATGTTCACAAAGGACATGACATGTATCGGTTGACGATATCGGTCGGGAAACTAAATTTTGCTGATACCGATATCTTGCCGATACCACATATATTGGCCCGATCCGATAGCCGATACCGATAATCGGTACATCACTAATTATGAGGGCTGCATAGGCACATACTGGAACCAGCATTTCAAGGCACCATGGCCAACCCGAGACATATTAATTTGGGTGAGCAGACAATTAAGTGGTGAATGCAAAGTTTCTAATCTCATGGGTGTTGAAAGAAAGGGATGGGTAGGGAGGCAACCTTTAAGATGACACCAAATAATAGTAATCAACGTTATCATAACTCGTGAGTCTTTCAAAAAAAATTTACAATAAATTCAAAAGGCAAAATTTTATTTATTTGAGTTTAGCATAGCTGCAGTTATACCGGTAGAACTGTATCTGGTTGGACCTCTGTTTTCCATACGTTCTCCCAGATTTCCATTGTCTTACGATAAGATATGGTGCACAAAGACATTAATTTGATGTTCTTTTGGCATCACAGCACGCATCCACACACCGACAAACTGAAAAGGTCATATAAATACCCTCTTCTTTCCCATCCCGACTAAATTCTTGCAGGTCTTCTTCAGCATTGTTATGTTTCAGGCCAAACATTATCAGGAATATTTTCTGTGCGATACATGTCCATGTGTTTAACCCTTTCAGTGCCAGGGGCCGATTTCATCGGCCATAATTTACGTTCTGTAAAATCGGCCCTAAAACAATTAAAAAAAAAATAAAAAATTTGGGTTGAATTTTTTTTGAGTATGCTTAAGCATGCTATAGCGAATTTAAAAACAAACTGGATAAAACCTTAGGGGCATGTTATAACTCAAAACTATCACCAAATATTCATAGTAATAATTTTGATGCCCATGAAAAACGTAAGATTCCCTGGCACTAAACCTACAAAATAAGTCTGTTAAAGAATATAAGAAAAAATTATTAAAATTGTCAAAAATTGTAAAAAATAATAACAAATTGTTAGGCCAATGCATTCTCTTATATATGCGAGGTTCGTCCATTACTCTGAGCCTGTGTCATGATGTACCCGCTCTGGAGGAGGACTATGGTGAGATTCTGTGAATCTCAAAAAACAACGAGGGAGCAGGGCTCGATTTAACTGGATTCAATTTCCAATTTAAAATAAACCGATTTAAAATAAAAAATCATGTATTGGTAGGGAATGCTATACAAAAACTGGCCCGTGCTGAAAAATGCTATAACAAATTTGAAAATTAAATCAACCCTTGCAGGGGAGTAATGTAGCGGTTGCGTTGTAAATATAGAAGGCCGATGACTTCTATGCATGAGAGGTCTAGATCTCTTAGTCAGATTCGTTAAGACGCTTTGAGTGATCACTGAAGTTAATCAACGTCAAGCTCCTTGGAATTTTGGTGCTGCCAACTTTCGGTGTGACTCCCGCACTCCACTCTCATTCTGTTAGAAAGGTAAATGTGTTAAATATTGACATATTTACGAATGCGTAGCTCCAAAACGAGAAGTAGATTAGAGCATGTGGTCACTTTTCAAAGAAAATTTGGTACATAAGTGACTTGACAGACTACACGAGGAGTCAAGGACCTCAACCTACATGTAATGGGTATCCAGCTAACTGGGACCTTGGCTAACTGGGACCTTGGCTAACTGGGACCTCAAGTCTGGTTAAGTGGGACCTTGGCTAACTGGGACCTTGGCTGACTGGGACCATGGCTAACTGGGACCTTCAGATGTATTATTAATAAATTCATTAAAATCAATTTTTATTAAGTAATGAAGGTTAAAAACAAATGAAATGTTAACATTTTAAAACAAAAACATCTTTATTTGAACAAAGAACATCACAGCATTGACAATTATACATATAGAAAAAATACAAATGGTTCAAACGAGGATTGGATAACAAGCCATGAACCCGGACCGAAAGCGAGGCTGTGAATGGCGGGTGGATAATTTTCTCAGTCCGCTCATTTATGGGCTATTTATTTAATATATGTTCTACTTAAGCTGAGTGGCTGCTGAATTTTGACCTAAAATGTTTGTTGTGGATGCTATTAAGCTGGATCTATGAAGAATTCACAATTTTAACAAGAAATAACGCGATTGAAATGAACATTGTGTGTTGACGTGGCTGATTTACTGAAAGGAGCCGGTCGCCATGTTTGTTTGTCATTGATCTTCTACTGACTGCTGATAAACCCGGTGAGATTTTTCTAATTTGTCTACAATATCACAGTAACATTTAATGTTTTCACATTATCCTGGCGTCAATTTGCAGTGAATGTGGACTTAGGATGTCTCTTCGTGATTTCCTGATAAGTGCTCACGGACTGTCGATTCTGCGGATTAACCTAAATTGTGTTATCGCCAATACATAATCTAACTGCTACTCATTGTCGCATTCCTGTGTACAATCGTTGATACAATATAAACTATGGAAAAGAAAAGCACGAGTTTCCCCCTGAAAACGGTGACATTCAATAACCAAATTCAACTGGCACTGTGAGTCGCCGTGTTGTACCGTCTGGAGGGTATGAACATGAACAGCTAGATAACATAGATATGGATGGCGTAACCGATAGCAGGTGCGAAGAGGGACCGATCATCGCCATTATCATCCTCCATTGAAGCCGATTCTAAGAAAACCAGACCACTGTATCAATCTCGTCTCATCAGTACCCCCATTCACTCCGAACATGATTACGATAGTGACAGTGAGCAAAATTTTCTTGAACCAAGCGTCTATTTTGAAAGTGGGTTGGTAAATGCTTTATCCAGTCCAAAAGTAATAGTCGTTGACCAAAGCTATGCGAGGTATATTTCTTGGTATGATGACTGAAGCCGCCTGCAACGAAGTGTCTAAAATTGTACCAAAGGATATTGTGACCATGGATACCCTTAAAACTGATCTTAAGAAACGGGATGATAAAATATAGAAGTTGGAATATAAACTGAAAATGGAATCGGAAGCGCGAGTTGAATTAGATCGTGAACTCCGGCCCGAACTGGATGACTTGCAGCAATACGGTCGCAGAACCAACCTTCGCTTATCTTGTGTAACTGGCCAATTTCATAATTTATTTCATAAGTCGAACATCGTTGTTATATGACAATATTAATGAATATATGACGGTACCATCAATGCGTCATATATTGGTTGACGGGCATGTCGTTGGCCAAAAAAAAAAAAGGAATGTCAGACAGGCACAAAGACATCACGACTTATCGCTTGTGGAACCTAAAAGCTAGGAACCTAAAGCTAAGACATAGTTTCTTTTCATTAACGGTCACCTCGACTCCGTTATGACTTATGTTGCAATAACGGTTTATTTCCACCACGTTCAGTGACGTTGAGGTCATTTTTCAACGCGATCTCACGGTGGTGGTTCCGACAGTGACACGGTCGAGGGGGATACTTATTTTGAGAATATGTGTAGATTTGATGAGCCCATTAATTAGAACCCTCAAGATATATATGAATATTAACAAACCATTCCAACGACCCAGCGAAAGAAACAACCAGATGACAGTCCTTGATCTCAACTATAAAAATGCACACCCTCAGTGAAATTGTGCGAGCAAGTGCCTTGTGGGAATGGTTGTCGGGATCCTTCATTTTGGTAGCATGTCGTGATTTGCAGAATGTCAGTTTTATTGAAATTCGATCAAATTACAACTTCATGATATCAATATAATTAGTTTAAAAGTAAATAAGAAAACTGCAGCATTCAACTAGTTTTATTTGGATAATGATATTCGAAAGTTTTATGAAAGTTTTTGCAAAGTTCAGAAGTTAGAAACAGACTATAACAACCTACCGGAAGTTCTGAAGAGCACGTTGATATTTTTTGCACCGGTTGTTTCTGCAAATTTCTTAAATTGTAAAGAATAAAGACCCGCAACAAACATGGCAGACATTTTCAGTAGTCAATACGGACCTGATAGTAGAGCTTTGTGCGACAATGAAGACTATGATTATGTAAGATGTTCCTCTTTAAGTTTCGGTGTTTCCTAATTTCGTTGGATATAACGTACCCCTACCAAAACGTCTCGTCAGAACGTCCCACTTTTGACAGAACGTACCCGCCCAGACCTGATTGGGGTCATTGTCACAAGGCATCGATCACATTCGTAGCCAGCTTTTTAAATCGATCACAAATGTTGCCAGCTTTTCTAAAGCAATCACATTTGTAGCTGGGTCCTTATAAAATCCGAACATACAGACCTTCTCAAGACAAAAGTAATGGCCCTCCCGACCGCGTTGGAGTAACGTTACGACCGCGTTGATCCAACGCGGTCGTAACGTTACTCCAACGCGGTCGTAACGTTACTCAAACGCGGTCGAGGAAACCGCCAACGCAACATAACGCGGTCGGCATGACCACCAACGCAACAAACGCGGTCGAGATAACCGTCAACGCAACAAACGAGGTCGGGAGAATAGCTTATCAACTGTAATAATAATTATTGAATAACATTGTAAGCATGAACTTTGAGACATGAACTCATTTTATTAAAAAAACATTAAATTGAAAAGAGAAAATGAACGACGGCCACCAATTTTAGTTTCATACAATTTTCTGATAGGAAACAGAACGAAGTGTTGTAATCAATCGAGACGGTGACCGTGCGTTTGGCTTGTGTGATGCATGCTTTATTGTTGATGTTTTGCATTTAACATTTAGAATTTTTTCTGGAAAAAAATAATAAATAAATGCAGATCACATCGATCGCGCTGCACGAATTAATAGAGATGCAATTGAGATTTCTAACAAACAAAAAACTTTGAGTTCACGTCGCAATGTACATGTACGTGTATTCTTTGAATATTTAATATTCAGCGTCACCTCCTAATAAAGGTCAATAACCTGTACGCCAAAGGTCCGATGTCATTTGAAATCTTCGTGAGGGTACGATAAACACTCATCTACATTTACACGCACGTTCGTAATTGACACATGGATATACATGTACAGTGATGCAAATAATTTCGAATATTAATTATCCATGTGTTGTGAAATACATGTAAAACAAACAGCGGTCAGATTTGGTTACCAGTGATTTGTCACTTTGACCAACAGACCGCGGATCAAAAGCATGCCGCGAATGATTGACAGCGGTGTCAATAGACGCAAATGCAATACGGGGAGTGATACCATGTGACTCAAACGGAATTCTCGATTGAAAACGTGCTGTCATAACTTCGTCGGTTTTGATTGGCTAGTGACCATGCACTCGATGAAGTCTTGTTCAGGTGTTACTTAATTCATTGATGATGAAATAACGACATCGTTCGTATTCAATGGTGCTTCGAAGAGACTAGCAATGTATAATCCGCTATTGTGTAGGCAAGCATATGATAAATATTAACTTTCTTTTTACCGTAGGATATATAAGTTGAATAATATTGTTAACTTCAGTTTTTTTTTCACCGGAATTGAATCACTGCAATTCAATTATTTATTTGTCTTCATCAAATATTTGAAAACAATGTACAATGTACATTTGAAGATCCAAGCGCCGTCCGACGATACCAAATTAGACAAAATTGTTTTTTTCTAGATTTCCGGGTTATAAAAGAAAACTTTAATATAGTCACCATTAGAGCTGGGACGGTTATGGGTTTTTCGTGACCGGTTATGAACGGCAAAAAACCGCGATTAACCGGTTAACCACATATTATAAGTACTATTATGGGTGGGTAAGCCCAGTATGCAGAACGGCGATGATTGTGATGCTCACTGACATGGTAAGTTTGAGAACGGCTCCTGCCCATTATACAAAGAAGTTGTCACCCATGACACACATAATCACATATCTAATTAAGTACACATCTTCAAATTATTACTGAATAAAATAAATATACAATGTCATTCCCCTGTGAGGCTGTGTTGTGTTCATTTATTGTCCTTGTAAAATTACTCCATCGCCATCGGGATATGTGATCGGGCGGGAAGCTGAACACACCGACACGGAAGTGACGACTAGAAAGGTTTAATATACATTCCGGAATATTTTATTGATTATTCCGCAATTTCCGGTAGCTGGGTGGGCGAACAATTATTATTTATTCTTAATGAAATACTTACATATACGTTGGTATGTGATGTTGTCCGGGGGGGAATGGATTGAAGGGCCGGGAGTCTCAAGAAATAACTAGTCGTTGATAACAAAAACAATTATCTTCCTGATAATAATACTGAATACGAGTCATGCGATGTGACAATGTTGTAAGATCACACGTGTGCTGATGTTTCGTTTTGACGTCGGCAGGCTGTTAAATGTAGCCATCAAAGAGCCGACACACCGCGTTTGATGTTGTTCCGTCAATCTCGGATTCATTTTAATTGACGGAGACAGATTAACCCTCTTATAGCCAGTTATAGCTGACCATCACAGTGATCATACACTATAATAGTGATGTTACGGTTAACCGACCACGGCAAATCCGTGACCGGTCACGGCCATAGTTGGTGGTTAACCGCATAACCGTCCCAGCTCTAGTCACCATCAATTATTATGTCACAGAAATCGCAAAAAAAACACACACAAATGTCCACCGTTTTATTATCGATCTATATCTACATACGTTTGTGGTTTTACATTGAAAACGAGTACAAACTATCATAATTTAAACGCTCTTTATTACATACCACATTTCGGTGTAAACATGGACGCTCTTTATTAGAAGCGATAATTTGAATTTTTTGCAAGACTGACAACAAGTGAGTTAAATGTATTCTCTTGAAAGCCGATATCTAGTCATCAAAACCTCATATAATAAAAAGTTCTTTTGCACATATATTTACAGTATTCTCCGAAATTCGTTATCATTTCTACTGACAAGTACATCGTAAAATATTAACAATTCAAATCACAAGTCTACAGTCGACACATAATGGCTTACCCATTTGATTTCAAACGCCGATGCCGGACAAAATATATACGGTAATTTAATGTCCCGCTAAAAAAAAAAAACACACACACCACCACCAGATAATTTTCTGTAACTCCACCCATATTTGAAAATTTATTGATATGTGTACATGCATTATGTAAAAATCGGCATGACCGCAAACGCAACAAACGCGGTCAAGTTAACCGTCAACGCAACAAACGCAGTCGAGATAACCGTCAACGAAATGGAATGTTTCCAAAATAATACAATGTTGTTTGCGTGACGAGAGTAATGCATTCTGATTAGTGTTAAATGTTTTACATATAGGCCCACATTTAGATTTTTCCGGGAAAAAAACAAATAAATAAATGTAGATCACGTTGATCACAACGCGGTCGAGTAAACCGTCACACAACAAACGCAGTCGAAATGGTACGTTTCCAAAATAATACATAAATCACGTTGATCGCGCTGCACGAATTAATGGAAACGTAATCGAGACTGCTAACAAACAAAACATATTGATGTCACGTCGCTATGTACATGTACATGTATGTGTGTTATTTGAATATTTAATATTCAGCGTCATATCCGTTTAAATGTCGATTACATGTACGCTCATGTATAGACCAAGGGTATTGTGTCAGTTCCGATGTCGGCCGAAACTGTATGAAACAATAAAGCGCGTTTATATACGCCATAAACAAACGCAATGAAAAATTCCAGAAATGTTCACGACGCTCGTTATGTATACCACTATACACGTGCATGTATAGCATTAAATAAACCAATAATCATTATAAAATAAACACGATTTGTGATTTATGTCGAAGAATACCATGACTTGATTATTCGGACTTTCATTAGCCTCTCGTCGGTAGTTCGTAAAATATTATCCAGATATCAGTGCCCCTTTAATACAAGGTAAACATAACTTCCCCATCGCGAACCTCTATTGGACCACGCACGCTGCTGAATGGTGACATTGTCTCGTTATTTGAAGTTATTATTAAATTTAGATCAAAGGAATTTCTGCAAGATATTTTTATACCATGTAGCAACTTTGTGAAGATGACTCCTCCTACCAGCTTGTATTCTGTATTGATTGACTGTGATTCAAACACAGAATTCTCGACTGGACACGTGCAAGCATAACTTTGTCTGTTTTGATTGGCTAGCGGACATCGTGTGCCACAATGATCACTCAATGAGGCTGTGTCGCTTTCACGATGATGAAATAAACTTACTCAACGTTTGCTTCGAAGAGACGTTACATGTTTCAGTAATTGTCCGCTATTGTATTGGCAAGCATACATGTATGGTAAATATTAACTTACTTTTTACCGTACTAGTAGTATATATAAGTTTAATAATTCAGTTAAATTCTGTTTTTCTCACCAGAATTAAATCACTGAAATTCAGTTTCTTTATGTGTCCTCATCAAATATTTAAAAACAAAACATATACATTTGAAAACGTGTGTGCGACTGTGCGTTGATCATTAGCGCAACGTGTTTAACGTAAACGCGGTCTGCGTTAAACTTCAACGCAGTCTGCATTAAACTTCAACGCGGTCCGTTGATTGTCAACGCGGTCATAATGTATCACCAACGCGTTATCAACGCAAAAACCGCGTTACGTTGGCGTTACGACCACGTTGAGGACCGCGTTAAAAGGGCCACTTATTTTGAGAAGGTCTGTAACCGAACATAAGTCCAAATAATGGGAAATATAACAAATAATGTTCATATGCATATGTATTCATGTTCAGACTATTAACATACGAAGTTTGGTGGAGTTTGAGTCAATAATAAGTGTTTTATTTGATGTTTTGTAAAACGCGTTTTCTGTTCGGCATAGAAAAGCCGAACACAAGCTTCTGTTCCGTATTCAGTCACCGGTAATTAATTAACACATAGACTAAGTAGCGATTAACGCTGGTCTTATCTTTTATGAAAGGCATGTGTTTTGCGTTTAACAATTTCCATCACCAATGTACGGCATGTCATCTGGACATGGCTGGTTTAAATTTTTGCTGAAGACGGCAATGTATTATTATATGTTAGTCCAGTGCATTTATGAGAAAAAAGTGCCAAACCTCAAACCTCAAGCAAAATGAACCGATATCTTGCTGTTTATTAGTTTCCTCACTATATTGTGAACAAACAATTATTGACATACACATGCACCATATTTGAGGTCATACAACTAAATAATTATATAAATCCTATCGCAAACCGACATAACATGCATGACCTGTTCCACAAAGCCATTATGTATCTGGCGTTTGAGATATAGTCTGTATACAGTCTTCTAAATATACGACCACCTCGTAAAGTTTATAGGCATAGGTATTCATTTTCAAACTATTACTATTAATACTATATGAAGATTGGTGGAGTTTGGGTCAATAATGAATGTCTTTTTAGATGTTTTGTATAACGCGTATGTGTTCGGCATAGAATAGCCGAACAAAAACTTCCGTCGTGGATTAGTTGATCCGCTGATAGGTGATAATTAATATCTGCCAGATGGATTTGGCAGGTCAGTATTGTTGATGGCTGTCTCTCACCTAATTATTAGGTGTTTTGACAGTTTATAGTTGCAATCAGTGTTAAAAAACCGTAAACGAAATTAAACCAGGTGATTTTTTTTGTAAATAGGTTTATTGCAAATAAATAGACCATGGGATGAAAATCCTTGGACAATTGAAAAAAGTTTGTCTGGAACTTTTAGGATACCGGTACTGCAAGAACTTTATATATTTCATAGCAAGATTGTTTTCTTGTAAAATAATGTAAAATTTTCTTGTTTCGGGAGTTGCACATTTGCGAGAAAAACATGTAACGTTTTCGTCTGTATTCTCACTAAAATATATCCACCCCTGTTTATTATTACAAGTCAATTCAGATAATATGGTGATTATACTAAAAGGAATATGTCATAATCTTTCAATAAACACCTTGGAATTTCCGAACTGGCATATCACAGCCTTGATTTAGTTTATTTGATGAATATTAGTCTTTGACTACCGAGGAGGAAAATTCAGGCACAGGAGGTGGTCATATGTATTTAGTAGACTCTATATAGACTTATAATATTTTCTCATAAATTCACTGGACTAACATATAATAATACATCGTCGTCTTGTCTAGCGTTATCCGACAAAGCCCGGATACATTACGCAAAACACATGCCTTTCATAAAAGCTGGCTATATTTGTGATCGATTTAAAAAGCTGGTACGAATGTGACAATGACCCCACCCCACCCCAGGGCAGTACATTATGAGCATGCACATTCAATTGAGTGTTCAATCGTTTTGTTCATGTTTTCCGTTCTGGAGTTATTCATCTTTATTCATCTGGAAATGTTGGCTTTTTTTCCTTCTGAGCAGATATCTTAACCATACTCTCAGGTGCCAACTAAAAGTGCTGGCCAAATAAAAGTGCTGGGTGACATTTTTACCAAAAAAAGAATAATAGTGCTGGTGCACAATAAATGTGCTGGGTTACGGATTTTACTTTTCATGGTAGTATGCTTAAAACACGAGCCACGAAGGCTTATGTGTACATTTATATAGTACAGTGAATCATACCTGTGCTGAGGAAGTGACATTTAGGTATTATGCATCATGTATCTTGACTATCTTGTTTACCCCATTCATACATTATGTATGACCATGCGTGCAATTACATATTACTCATTTGATATATAGTTGGCATAGATTATGTTACATGTTGATTGTTGTATTCTACATAGGGGTGTAACGATACATCGATGTATCGATGTGACTGCGATACAGCACTGACGATACGGTCATCGATACGGGCGTTCAAACGATAGGTATCTCGATACACAAACTGCATATTGTTATTACCAATTCAGGTATTTAGTAAGCAGCAGTCGCCACGAACGAGAACGATCAATGTTCAATCAGTATCTAACAAAAAATTAAGGTAATCCCCCACAATAAGTAATAAAAATGATAAGCATTCCCTATTTATCACAGAGTAACCATGAGGCCAGCAGACCGCTTTGTATCAATTTGCATGTGTGGACAATACGATGCCATCTTCTTGAAACACATTGTATAAATAGATCAATCAGTCGCTAGTGGTCCACTGATCAAAGCACAGACCTGACCTGAGTGACCTCAATTTTAATGACCTATTTCAATAGTACACGTCATGCAGCAAGTGACCTACTTTGTCAATGACATGTCGTTTACAACCGGCGGTAAACCTTTGATGTCTGTCTTACTGCTATTGCTGCAATTTTATTTCACTGTTAACCAGAGAGACGCGGCTGCTGTAGTATCAACCTATATCATATCAATCACGTGTCACGTCAACACTGGACACTGCACTCTGTGCACTGGCCCGTGTGGGTTGCTGAGCAATTGTTAAACTTCCCGGAATAAACTTGTCAACAGACAATGAATCTCCCCCAATTCCCGTTATAAAGTTGACAACTTGACATGAGTTATTAATATAAAGCCCCTCCCATTTAACTGTCAATCTCGTGACATTGACTGAGATTTTCGGAGACGACATTCCTCATTGGTCAACAGGTAGTGTTTGTACTCTAATTAATCAGCTTTTCTATCGTTTCGGGTCCTGTGAACTCGACCCAGTTCACGTTTTGCGCTTTATCACAAACCGAAAGTAGACGAAGTAAAAGATTTGGCGAACCGTGACTCTCAAAATAGGTTTTATATTGAAGCGATGTCGCATCTCAGCCAACCAAAAACAGTTTTATTTAGTGGTTTGTAACTTCTAGTATTGACATTAGCGCACTCGTGATTCATTCCATTGTTATATTCGTTTGTTTATCACCCAAAAAAGAATAAATGTCACATTATGTGATCGATTTACCCCCAAAAAAATAATAAACGTGATGGGTCACAATAAGCGTGATTGTGTGTATTTTTGCTCCACATTAATAAACGTGCCGGCACGTTTATTTGGCACCTGAGAGTACTCCGCTGGACAAAACAAGTGTCCACTGTACTGTCACCGGCGTGTACATGCCGTTCGGCCGCGGTGTCAGACCTTATAACCGTGGCCGAACAGCAAGTACACCGGAGCTGAACAGCAAGTACACCACGGCCGAACGGCAACTACACCCCAGCCGAACAGCATCTACACCAGGGTTAGATTGCTGATATGTATCATATTTTTGTAAACTTTAAAACAAGTATTTTATATGCAGTAATTTTAGCTCACCTGAGACGAAGTCTCCGGTGGTGCTATAGTCATCACTCCTCGTCCGTCCGTACGTCCGTCAACAATTCTTTGAACATCTTCTTCTCTGGATCAATGGGACCGAACAGGTTTATATTTGGTGTGGATTTTCCTTAGGTGACTCTCATTCAGATTTGTTCAAATGACGTCTCTGGGTCAAATAGTTGCGAAGCCAGGGCCATAATTCTTTCCCTCCATAGTAATTCTTAAAACAACTTCTTCTCAATTGCTATCAGGCCGAATGGGTCCATATTTGTTATGAAGGGTCCTTGGTTGACTGGAGTTCAGATTTGTTCAAATGAGGTCACTGGGTCAAATGTGGGCGGAGCATATAAAAAAAGTAAGAAAATAAAAAAAAAGTATTAAAGAAAAGAAAGAAAATATTTTTGTTTTTAATAAAGTTTTATTTTTTAATTTGGATTCAACTCCTTGCACAATGATTTTTTTTGTTCAAATTTATTTTTATTTTTTAATCTTGTTAAAAGATATGAAAAACTATTGCCATTACATGTATAACATCCCCAGGGGTACCTGTAGTCTCAACAGCAAATTTGGTTTCAAATCACTTTAAAATCCAGAGCATATTAAAACAGCACATAGCTATCTGAGATATAGGACTAGAGGTGATTATAATACATTATAGAAGCTGTGATTGAAATTAAACCTGCTTGTTGTGACAGCTCTGTGTGGAATATCCCATACTTTTGGTTACCAATAACCGGTATATGCCATGCCTGTGCCACAATTTGAGCTGTTTATATAAATGGCCCAGATCCGCTATGATAACTAACATCCACATTCTTAAGTTTGTTGTATTCAGGGAGACAAATGTTGCCAAGTGTCAAGTACGAATATGGGTTTGCTCCGCCCATTTTTGGGAGAGTTATGGCCCTTTTTTTACTTAGAATCTTGTAATTTTCTGGTTTCCGGATGATAACTTCAGTTTGTGTGATCATATCTGAACCAAATTTGGTATGTGAGTTTATCAGCCCTATGTACAGGTCAAGTTCGAATATGGGTATGCTCCGCCCATTTTTGCGAGAGTTGTGGCCCTTTTTCGACTTGTTTTACTTAGAAAATTTCTCACTTTTTCGGTTTACGGATGATAGCTCAAGTTTGGATCCTTTAATTGCAAATACCGTTTTTATGTGGATCAGTCATTTCAAGATACAGGTCAAGTTCGAGTTTGAGTTTGATCTGATGACTTTTCTCAGAGTTATGGGCTTTTCGACTTAGAAAATTCAATTTTTCTTGTAATTTTCTTCATTTTGTGCCAATTTGAGGTTATATTTTGACTTTAAGAGTTTTTTCAAGATTTGGTTATTTGTATGCATGTCAGTAATGAGACAATGCACAAGTGTCTTATCCATATAGTATACTTCTACAAAGCCTCCGCTCCAAATGAAGCCACCGGTTTCGGGGGACACTGGCCGAGCGGCCTTTTATTGGAACTATATTTTGTAGGCATTGTTAATAATAATCAAGTAAATCATGCTAAACATTGCTTGAATTAATGTTATACATATATCTCATACCGGTATACATACATGTATAAAAAGAGTAGGTCTGTCTGTTTGTTCAGATTTTTCTCCCAGACCCCTGGAACGATTTCAACCAAATTTGGTGTGGTGACTCAGGGTACCATGGCAGATGTTATAACAGCGTTTTATTTTTTTTTTTAATTTATTTAAAATAATTTGGTTAAAAAAAAATCAAGTATGCAAAGGAATAATTAATTTTAATATTTTTTTTTTTAAGTTGAAACAAAATGTGTGCAAAGCCCACAAAGGGGCATCCGCTGAAAAAAGTCTCTGTCTAAGATCAAAATGTGCGCAAAGCGCATACAAGGGCCTGCAATGTACAAAGAGCCCAGAGGCCCCTTTTGTTTTGTCTTTTAACTTTGAAGATAATTAAATGACATTGGTCATGTTTGAAAATTTAATCTGATTTGTGGGAAATAAAACAACATAATGTGTATATATCATACACTTTTTCCATGTGACTATGTCCCTACTTTATCTTACATCTGGATTACTCCATATGAAGACTCAATGTAAACTTGTGAAAGAGTTGATTGTTTCTTTATATCTTTATTATCCACTTTATTTACCCGCCTGTTGGTGCTTGGTGGGGTGGGTAATATATGGTTGTAATAATTGGATACATCTGATGCATCAATTGAAAACTTCAATTTTGATGAAGCTTTAACTTGATTTCAGCAAATAAATTCTAACTGATGACAGTTGTGTCTTAACAGTGACATTAAACCTCATGCTGTCAGTTACCTTCTAATAAAACCATTGGCTATGTCAATATCTTATTTGCAATAATCATTCCCAGTCATTGATACAGTAATGCCCTAAATAATTGACTCCTTAACCACAGCAGAATCATGGGTTCATCAGAAAGCTGTCAGTGAGAGCTTTCGATGAATGGCAACAAGCCATATTTCCGACTAAATCCTGAAAAATTACCCATGATTCTGCTGTGGTTAAGGAGTCGATTATTTAGGGCATTACTGTAATTAACATACCATCAGGTATGAAATATTACTTTCAACAAAGCATTAATTAAACACTTGAGAACACAGCTCCAGGAGGCCCCAGAAGTGCCCTGGATAGGCTGAAATTAAAACATTTTCTACAGGGGAGGGCCCGTGGACCACCCCCTTTGGGAGGGGGTACCCCCTCCCCGAAAGTTTGGGCCACCAACTTTTCTATACTGCTGAAGCCCTGTCTTAGATGCTGAATAAAGGGGAGCCTGTTTAAGCTAGTATATATATACTCCTGCATCGGTAATTAAGACGACAATCGATCATAATCGATACAAAATAACATGCATTATGACTTGCCCGTTTTTTCGTTAATATTCATAATTAGGAGGTCATATTCATAAAATAACGGTCATCTAATTACACATGCGCATCAATACTTCCGCTTTGTGCAGACGAGAATTTTTATAAAATCAGATTTTGTCGCCTTTAAGGGAAGAAAATTGTGTAGACATTAAAATGTCCCCCCTAAGTGTTTTCAATTTTTTAAACAAAGAAACTGTCGCCTTTATTACCGATACAGGACTATATATATATATCTAACTTTATATTTGTTTTGACAGGACATTGAAGAGACTCTGGTGGAGAGATTAAGCGGATTATCAGAAATGTTTCCCTCAGGACTCTCAGACTTAGTGTCTTTCTCATTCAGCCTGGGGAAAGAGGCATTTGTTTATGGAAAAAAAGGTGTGTGGATTGTTGTGTCGTCTGCTCTTATTCTCGGACTGCCGATAGCTCTGGAATCAGAACGAGCTCAGGTGCAGGAACAGCAATTACAACAACAAAGACAGGTGATTAGATTTCATATGAGAACTGAAAACGTAGCAGAGCTTACCTATTCGCTGTATCGATGTCGCTTCCAACGCCACGCTTCGTCCCGCTAGCTAGCCCGAATCCTCAACACAACAGTTCAAATATCTCTCTCCTCTCGCTCATTTCTTCTGACACTTTAAACTCACTTCCGCGCATGCGCACAGGTCACTTCTGCTTTACCCCAAATGTCCAAGGGAAGTAACTCCAGTAAACCACAATTAACTCTTTTGCTGCCAAGTTAACAAGAACTACTTCAGTAATGTCCTAAATAATCAATTCCTTAACCGCAGCAGAATTATGGGTAATTTTCAGGATTTAGTCGGAAATATGGCTTGTTGCCATTCATCGGAAAGCTCTCACTGAAAAAAACTTGTGGTTAAGGAGTCGATTATTTAGGGCATTACTGACTAAGTATATTTATATTTTTGTCACATTCAATATGGATCAGTACAATAAATTGTCTTTCCACTGTTACAAGTAGCGAATGATCGTAACTCATGTGCATGCAGCTTTACTTTGGATTTCCGGTTAGTGCAAAAGTATGCAATTTCATGATTTCCTTGGATACCATGAAAATTGTTGAACCCACGGATATGAGATGAACCACAGAAATGATCTACTGGTGTTATGTATATAGGTTTAGTGGATTGATTTCTGATTATCTCAAATTTAAGGAAATAACTTTGTGTCTCCCAAATGGCCTGATTTATTTACCCCAAAATAGCAGAAACCTTGGAATATTGCAATAATTCTGCGACAACACCTATTTAGAACAAATGGCAGACCATTTCAGAAAATGAGAACATATACATGTAATCTAATAAATTTGACGAAATCATTGCCACCATTATGTGATCAGCTCTTTCCATCTTCCACCATGTCAGAAAAGGCCCAGACCTTATTATATGATAAGTTTGGCTAAAATGTCATCATGTGCATTGTTACATGTATATTTATCATTGCAGATATTATTAGGACCACATGCTGCTGTTTCTGGATCAAGCTCTGTTCCTGGTATGATGCCAAGTATGCCGGTTCCTGGGAAATGATGAAAGCCACACTTAGGACAATTTTTAATTGGGGATGAACTCCCTTCATTTCAAGATAAACATTCTGTTGACATCAACAAGTCATTCACTTCTGAGTCAGGATGCACAGTGGATTTCTACAGACTCATCATTATACAGTAATGCCCTAAATAATCAACTCCTTAACCACAGTAGAATTATGGGTAACTTTTCAGGATTTAGTTGGAAATATGGCTTGTTGCCGATGAATGGCAACAAGCCATATTTCTGACTAAATCCTGTAAAATTACCCTTAATTCTGATGTGGTTAAGGAGTCGATTATTTAGGGAATTACTGTACCTCATATCATTCCTGATTCCCACAGGAAATAATTAATCAGATGTTCAACAACCTCATGTAAAAGTGTCCCAATTTTTATTGAAATATTAGTATCCAGCCAAGGTCAAATAGATTTTTATATTTCAGTGGACTGAGAAGCATCACTTTGAACTTATAAGGACCCGAGCAGATGGCTTTGCAAGCCGCACATCATCCACAATATCTGCATCTGACACTGAATTATAACAAATGTAATATCATTGATGCGTTCACATGGGGCACATTGCGGACGTCATAATGAAAGAATCCTACGCTAGAATAGGAGCGAGTTCTAATTGAACGTGGCATGCAATATGTCATGGCCAAGCCTGCAAATAGTGTGTCTGTCATTTGCAGAATGAGTTCCCCAGAGGGTAAATTTGTTTATGCTATCATGCACAGCGGGCTAGCATCACCAAATTCACCCTCTGGGGAGCTCATTCTGCTTAGCCCTCATCTTCTGGGAAGTATCTAAAGTCTCAAATTAACATTGTTTTTAGTTACTTTTTCCCTTCTGGGAAGTTTCTATATTCCCTAATTTGCAGAAGATAAAATTGCATAATTAAGGTGACTAAAATGGGTGAACATCACCAACTTCAACTGGGGAACTTAAATCTGCTCCTTGGTCTACCATACAGTTGAGACCTGAACAGAATGGGGTCCAAGAGGGTGAATTTAGTGATGCTAGCCTGCCATGCTGGATAGCGTCACTAAATTCTCCCTATGGGGATCTCATTCTGCAAATGATAGACACACTATTTGCAGGCTTGGTCATGGCTGTTCAAGTAAACATTATGGTCGCTTCAAATTTGAAAAGATTGACTATCACCCTGTAATAACATGGATGGCAGATTTACATGTTAACCCTTTCAAGACTGGAACTTCCAGAAATTTAGAGAAAACCCTGTGCCAATGCATTCTCTTATAGATGCGAGTCTCCCATTAAGTCCTAAAAGTCTGTTGGAAAAGTTCATTCTTCATTTGTAGGGTGCTTAATTCCAATTCATTCATTTGAAGGAATGTTTAGATAATATCTTCATAAACAACCTATTGGCATTTAATAAATAAATGATAATACAGTAACTGTTGTATGAATGCCATTGAATTTATGTGGTTTGTTTGATAAGAATTAATGTCATGTGTATTTGTTCATTTTGTTTGTTTTGAATATATAAATATACATAAAAATATTCCAATCAAGGTTATGTGTTCTTGAACATCGTTAAGGTGGCCAGGGTCGTAGCAGTACTTATATCTTCTCAACAGTCATATTTCAAATTAAGACGTAGATTCCCTGCCCTAAACTATATACAGTAAAACCTCTCTAAACCGAACACCCTTCGGACCAGCCCTTCTGTTCTGTTTAGAGAGGTGTTCGGTTTACAGAAAATCGCAAAACCATCGGAATATATTGCCGCCGTCAGTAAGAGTTATCGAGACCCGAACACCTCATTACTGATTACTTAAACTTTATTCAATAAACTACAAAATAAAACATAAATTGCACTAGATAAACAGGCTATAATAAGAAATAAATATATGTGTAGAGAAACCAGGAAACACGGAAACGATACATTTTACGGTGATTCGCGGATTTTGAAAATGATGTTGACGGTAGATTTCAACTCTGAGCTATCGTTTTCCCCGACGGCTCATTAATTGTGATAAGTTGATTTAATAAAACTGATGGTAACAATAAACCACCGTCTGTACTTTTAACGAATTAGTGATTAGTTTGGACAATTGTAAAAACAAAGAGTCCATTCCAGCACAATAAATTATGTAAAAACAACGTGTCACTGCTAATTACCTGTGAAGTCACCTTGTTAAATCAGTTTTGTGATATAAGCCAACATGTATCTATCTGTATCTGCATCTATCTAAAGGCGGTGCAGTGCAGTAACCAATTCTGGTTTAGGCGCATCTAATTAGACACCTGTTGTTTAATCCGTTTCAAAGCTTTGCCGATACAAAAGACCGTTAACTAAATTGGTACGCTTATTCAATAGTACGAAAGTACATTACCTGTGTGCACGCGCATTCGTCTGGTATCGCTTTTGGAATTTATTTAGATTAAATATAAATACGGCAGTATCTTTTTATTCTCAGGCATTATATTCGTTTTAATTTGTAAATAAATTTGATTAATGTACCAAGAACACTTCGTCCGTTTGTAACTAACTGTTGTCACCGACTGTGATCGAGGTCACACACAGGTCAACTCAAAAGTGGAAACGTTCACATCATTACCTTTTAACAGATTGCGTTCGGTCGCTTAAGAGTTCGGATTTTGGAGGTAATCATCAGTGTATATGTTCACTTATGGACTAATAAAGTTGTCCGGTATTCAGAGTACAGAGGTTTCGGTTTACAGAGGTAAAATCATTAGTGACAATGCACTTGGGGTAAATTCAGGACCGAACAATTCGTTTGGAATGGAGAGGGGTTCGGATTGTAGAGGGTCCTGTTTGGAGAGGTTTCACTGTATAAACATACTCGGCCGGAAATAAAACTTATAATTTTAGAACTCCATGACTAGTGGGATAGATTCGAATCCGTTCTTTGGACGTTCGAACACCAAGAACAGGTTTGAAGATTCAAACACCCAAGAACTTCCCCAGGAACACTGATGTCATGTTCACAGTTAACTTCTTTTCACTTCCAGAAAATATTCTTCGTCGGTTCTTGGCCTCTACTGAATCATTAACCCTTTCATGACAGGAGCGCTGGTGTAGCATTAAAGATCCTGTCCCAGTGCTTTATCTTATATATGCGAGTCAGTGTAACTTGAATCTTTATCGTGAAGCTCTAATATGGTGTTGCACAATCCAGTGAATCGCAAGCAAGCCTTGAACATTGTGTGTGTGACATTTGCAGAATGAGATCCCCAGAGGGTGAATTTAATGATGCTGTCCTGCACAGTGGGCTAGCATCACCATATTCACCCTGGGGGGGGGGGGGACCTAGAATGATGTCCCCAGAGGGTGAATTTGGTGATAGCGCAATAGCATCACTAAATTCACCCTCTGGGGACTTCATTCTGCAAATGACAGACACACAAAAAGGCTTTAGCACAAGTCCGAACAAATAAAATTCAAGGACATTTTATGACGATTTTCATGTTTTTTTTTTTTTTAAAAGACCTCTATTGTCAAATTCAAAACTACTTGTTTTCAACTTGTTGCAAGATATACACAGAATGACATGAGTGTGTTAATGCATTTATTGATACGGCATTAGTACACAGAATGAAATTTGTGTTTTAATGCATTTGTTACGTCATGGAGTGCCAGCTTGCAAGTGCCATATCGACAAACCCATTAACACACTCATGTCATGTGTTTATTACATGCTATCTGTCCTAGAATCTGAGAATTATAAAAGACAGACTTACAAGGTTTATTCAGGAACATACAGGGCTTGTTGACATTGTCATGTGTGATAGTTATGCGATCTGTGAGTCGCTTGTATAATAAAAAATCCAGGCTATTGGGCATGTGTTGGATCAAAGATTATTCCACGACATTCAAATCCCCATTGGATAATATGTCACCAAAGTTTGAGAAAAATAAATTGTGCAATTTGAAGAAATTGTTTCAGATAATAAGTTCAACAGTGGTTGTTTGTTGAACTTATTGACTGAACATTTCCCCACCAATTACAGATGGATTATCACCTTAACCCTTTACCCAACAGAAGGGCCCTGTGCCAATGCATTCTCTTATATATGCGAGTCGACCATAGGTCGCCTCGCATATATAAGAGAATGCATTGGCTTAACACATTTAAAATTATAAAATTGTTAACGAATGTAAGAAAAAATGGTAAAAAGTGTTAAAAAAAGATTTTTTTTTAGGCCAATGCATTCTCTTATATATGCGAGGCGACCTATGGTCGACTCGCATATATAAGAGAATGCATTGGCACAGGGTATAACTGTAACTATCACAATGTGGTCAAGGAGCCGGTTCCAATGATATCCATATTTGTATGGTTCTATTGAGACAGACCGAAGATATTTTAGGCTGTTGAAGCTTTATTTGGCTGGTTTGTTGGTTAAAGGGTTAAATAACAAATTTGAATTAGTTTCGGGTATGAAATAATAAATATGAAATGAAGACACCTGTCTGGAAACGCTTCTATCAATTAATATTGATTTTATTTCGAAAATTTTATTATGAAATGAGATGATTAAATGGGACACTTTATTGTACTATTTTTAGAACAGACCATTCAGGCGTTACCATATAGTGATAGAGATCATTGGCTGTTCCCATAGCTACTTTCCAAACATCAAATGTCACAGATTGTTTGTATTGTTTTATGCCAGGGTTATAAACAACAAGAGGTACGCAGTCGCGTGGCATTTGCCCCCGACCGTAGCAATTCGGATTAAGCATGGACGAAACTGCGGATATCCGAGGAGGTCTATATGACCATTCCAAAAGAAGTTCGTACTAGAAATTCCGGAAACCCAAAAACAAGCGATCCAGAAACCCAAAAACAAGCAAAAATTCAAATTTTCTAAGTTGGAAAAAGGGCCATAACTCTGGGAAAAAGTCATCAGATCATACGCAAATTCGCAGTTGACATGTATTTTCACACAACTGATCCACAAAAATACGGGATTTGCAATCGTACCACCAAAGCTCACGCTATCATTTGGAAACCCAAAAAACTAGAAAAAAGAGAATTTTCTAAGTAAAAAAAGGGCCATAACTCTAGTGAAAATGGGTGGACGAAACCCGCGCTATGCATATAGCTGTTCCCCCATGCTGCTCTATCACCATACCAAATATCAGCTAAATCTGCCCAGCGGTTGCTGAACAATAATGCAAAATGTTTGTACGGACAGACAAAATTGAAATTTTCTAAGTTGAAAAAAGGGCCATAACTCAGGCAAAAATCATCAGATCATACCCAAATTCGCACTTGACATGTATTTTAATATAACTGATCCACAAAAATACGGGATTTGCAATCGTACCACCAAAGCTCACGCTATCATCTGGAAACCCAAAACAAGAGAACAAATTAATTTTCAAAGTAAAAAAAGGGCCATAACTCTGGTGAAAATGGGTGGACGAAACCCGTGCTATGCATGTAGCTGTTCCCCCATGCTGCTCTATCACCATACCAAATATCAGCTAAATCTGCCCAGCGGTTGCTGAACAATAATGCAAAATGTTTGTACGGACGGAATAAATTGAATTTTCTAAGCAAAAAAAGGGCCATAACTCTGGTGAAAATGGGTGGACGAAACCCGCGCTATGCATGTAGCTGTTCCCCCATGCTGCTCTATCACCATACAAAATATCAGTTAAATCTGCCCAGCGGTTGCTGAACAATAATGCAAAATGTTTGTACGGACGTACGTACGGACGGAGACGTCGACTATATACCCGCCGACTTCAAGTCGGGGGCATAATAATGAGTACAATTAACGTTTTTGACAAAATTACGCAATAAAATTTCTGGTCTCTGTTAACAGTATGACTTAACAGTATGACTGTTACAGTAACCACTAGTTTGTTAGCTAAACAACCACACCTTTTTAGACCAGAAAATATTCGAAATATAATCAATATTAATCTAAAGAAACATTTCCAAACACGAGTCTTTGATTCATATCTAATATTTTATACCCTGGTAACTATATAACATGTGTTTACAAAGAGATAGACCATCTGTAATACGAATCATTCTGCGCTTCTATTATCTTTTCTTTGGTCTGTCGTCTGCTCATATATTCAGAACATCCCTCCAGATGAATCATAGACCATTCCAATGTTTTGTTTACTGCTGAAGGGAGAATCCATTTAGTATAAAAGGGGGTTAAATACATGCCAGAGATCTGAAATTGAATCAAATCGTCACATTGACCTGCCTTGAAATAAGCAATAAGCCATCCAAAGGGCCAGTTACACCCATTCGGGCAGAAGATTAATTTTGGTATAAGAAACGAACAATGAGATAACATTTCTCTCCATCCATTTATTGCAGTATAATGTAGTCGGTTAGTTATGTGTTAATAATGGTTCAAACGCCAATAGAATTACAATTGTTACAAACATGGGATAAAAATAATATAATTTATATACAACGTATAAATATATAAGATATAAATAGGGACACAACACGCGACATCAATATAATTATATTTAAATAGCCAAAATGAGGTAAAATTCTCTATTAAACTAAATTCACAAAATAATTTAGCACGACACGAAATTTGAAGCAAATGAATAAATTAGCTAAAATTACAGCTACAATACTTAACCCTTTCATGACGGGAGCTGCGCTGGTGTACCATTAAAGATCCTGTGCCAGTGCATCTATTATATATGCGAGTCTCCCATAGGGAGCCTCTCATATATAAGAAAATGCACTGGCTTACAAGTTCAATGTAAATATTGTTAACCAAGGTATTTAATTATACGTGTATATGTGAGGCTCCCTATGGATGGCTCGCATATATAAAAGAATGCATTGGCACAGAGTTTCGCAAAATTTCAGGAAGCTCCATTCATAGAAGGGTTAAAAGATAATGAAATAAGATAAGCTAGAAATAAATTATTTATTAAACATTCTTATTTTTGTCCATAATTTGTGAAATAAATTGATTATTTCTGCAGGGAGTTTGATCTTTGAATGGTACAACTTTCACTAAGACTAATTCGCTGTGAACGGAAAAGTGGATTGTCTCAAATTTCGTGCCTTGGTTTGGTGGGTGCACTAGTTAGAATATTATTAATAGTTTGATTAATAGGAAGACTGAGTATTCCATTGGAAAATGCATAAAATAAGAGCACAATATAGAATGTGTCAAAATTCAACCAGGTAGGTCTTGACACCACATAGTAAAGTAAATATATACCATTTCATTCCATCAGAACTAAATGCCAATAAACCTAGAATATTATTCATTTGATTCAGATAGAAAAGAGAAAATTTATGCAAATATTACTTTGAAACACGTGGTCGTAGCTCACTTGGATATGAATTAGAATACAAGTAGTATGAAAAATTTCATACTACTTGGATCTCCTTACAGGTCTTGATCAGAGATCACACTGAGCAATAATTACTAAACTTGTCAATGCTAGTCTCCTAGCAACTGCAGATTAGCCTCAGAAATGAAATATATTTCTTCATGTGTTGTTCGAAATGTAATCTGTTTTACTTGCACACACAGTTTTCCTAAACATAACACCTTGGGATCAGAATATTGAGCTCATAAAAAGATATAAAAGTTTCCTTGGATGTAAATCAGCTAGTGAAATCGGTATGGATAGATACTGCTTTATGTGGAAGCACATATAGCTGGGTTTAAGTGTTATTACCTGCTTATCTAAAATAACAAATGAATGAGATAAAATGTCAGAATTGTGACAGTTAACTGGTTTATTCTATAGAAGACATATTTGTTCAGAACGCCACACGAGTTGTCAATTGCAGCCCTTGAAATTGACATTTTTCTTCTACAGCATTGATTCAGAATTGAATGAAATTCTATTTTGGCATCGCCTTTTGTCGTAGCAAATTTGGAGGGCTGCAACAATCGAAAACGGTAATTTAATGAGAAAAATATATTTTATCACAATGTTTACATAATTTCGTAAGAATACAAACTCATTTGACCTCGCGAAGTGACCGCTGTCCGGTAAACATAAACAATGTGCGGTTACGCTTATTTCCATGACATATTCGGTGCGTAATTTAACATCAAAGTTAGATTATAATACATCATTATGACAGTAAGATATCACTCTTTTTTGTTGAATATAGCATTCTATGTTGATTTGAATGATAAAATCAATTAAAATTCAGCTGGTGGATCTGTGCGTAAATCCCACAATAGAAAGGTATAGGCTAATGCTTCAATGTAAAGCTGTATATATCCCTACCGATTTCACTAGCTACTTTATGTGGAATCAAACTAATATTTAGACTGATATTGTGTAATTGTTACTGTAATTGATATCATGACTCAAAATGTTCAGCTATCACAAAATCTAATCAGAAATAATTGAGAATAGCAAAGAGGTTTCTGTAATGGGAAAATGACTATAGGCTGAATACGTTGAAAGAAAGAAAGAGAAAAAAGTATCAAAGATGGAGAAAAAAGGGGCCAAAAAGCCTAAGTGGAAGCTTGGAGTAATAATAGATGAATAAGGTCAGGTATATTCAAGCGGTGGGCAAATATATTGTAAAAAAATAAACTTTTTTTATATTGGTTTACATTCACGCTTATTAAAATATTAAGCATGTGGTCAGTGGTGAAGAAAATATCTTTTTTTTTGCTTTCACCTTTTTTTCCATCAATTATACAGTTTTATGGGAAGAAAATACCTAAATTTATTTTTATTATTTTAGTATAATTTATCATAATAAAAAATTCATGTACAATTCTGCTATTTGTCCATTTTTATTTTTATTTTTATCTTTTTCCCCTCCAGCATCTCGTTTTTTCAACCCAAATATTTGTAAAAGTAGACTAATCCAATGTATTCTTTTATAACTCAGTGGGGCAATCCATTTAGTAAAGAAAGGTTATTGGGTCAAGAAATGGAGCAGCTCATGGTAAAGGTTAATATAATGAATAGGAAATGTCTCTTTAAGAGAAGTCATACCATAATATTCTTCACAACCTCATGATGGGAGCTGCTCTGGTGCAGCATTAAAGATCCTGCGCCAGTGCATTCTCTTATATATGCAAGTTTCCCATAGGGAGCCTCGCATAAGAGAATGCACTGGTCATGGTAAATATTGTTAGAACAATGTATTCTATTATATATACAAGGCTCCCTACAGGAGACTCACATATATAAGAGAATGAAATGGCACAAGGTTTTCAAAAAATTTCAGGAAGCTCAAGCCATGGAAGGGTTAACAACCTACATGTCACAAAACAATCTCAAGGACTCCTCACATGACACCAGCAATTTGCATCACATGTTGAAAAGGTGTTACATACAGTAATGCTCTAAGTAATCGAATCCTTAACCACAGAAGAATTATGAGTAATTTTTCAGGATTTAGTCGGAAATATGGCTTGTTGCCATTCATCGAAAAGCTCTCACTGAGAGCTTTCCGATGAATGGCAACAAGCCATATTTCCGACTAAATCCTGAAAAGTTACCCATAATTCTGCTGTGGTTAAGGAGTCGATTACTTATAGCATTACTGTATTCATCTTCAAAACCCTTTCTATACTAAATACTCAATGAGTAGTTATTTTAAGAAATGTTCAGATAATAAGTTCAACAAGGTCACATCTGCAGTGAATAGTCCCTTGGCGATTGGGATGAAGATTTGTTCAGATGGGGCCTATATACAATTGGTTGTTTGTTGAACTTAATATCTGAATATTTCCCATCAATTAATAGAAATTATTCTGTATTTATATTGTCTTTTTGGCTGTCTGCTAATTTATCCTGAACACCCCTCCAAAGGAAAAATAGACCATTCCTATGTATAATTTTATAACTGCTGGGAGAATCCATTTAGTAAAGAAAGGGTTAAAGTGTTCAGATATAAGATCCTTATGACATGTTTTATATTTTATTTAGTTCGCTATATAACTAGTAGCCACCTTGTTGTCCATTCATAATCTCGGCAGCAAACTTTTAAAGCCTTGGCACCTATGTTTTACCAAAGATAACAAGTGTTTGAATTATTTAACGAAAAATCTCAGATTCCTAATTTAATTACACAGTTGTAAAGGCATCATACTGAATCAAAAACTTATAAATCGCTTTATAAACAGTTTGTGAATCGTAGGATGCCTTTAAACTCTGTCATTAAATTAGGATATCACATTTATTACTTATAATTAATCTCAGTTAAAATTATCAACCTGAAAGTGCATTTTGAGGTGGAAATATCGTTAGGAACTTTAGTGCGATGTTGCTGTGATGTCACATGTTGTCGTGACAATATTCCTACACTCAACGTTCACCCTAATGTGATTATCCTATTTAACCCTTCCATGACTGGAGCTTCCTGAAATTTTGCGAAAACCCTGTGCCAATGCATTCTCTTATATATGCGAGTCTCCCATAGGGAGCCTCACATATATAGAGAATGCATTTGCCTAACAATATTTACCTTGATGTATATATATATAAATATATATATATAGCCGTATGTGTCTTGATCAAGTAATAAGATGAAAGGTGTTATTCAATTCCTGTCATCATAATATTTATCTTGACCTTGTGAGCCAGTGCATTCTCCACAGGGAGCCTCACATATATAAGAGAATGCATTGGCACAGGGTTTTCACAAAATGGGAGACTCACATATATAAGAAAATGCACTGGCACAGGATCTTTAATGCTGCACCAGCACAGCTCCCGTCATGAAAGGGTTAAATACATAACATTTTAGAAACCAATGGCAAAATAAAGTGGGTGTAATTATAGCACAGTAATACAGGTTACATGTAAATTCACTGTCGGCTAGTAACACAGGTACAGGTGACATGTAAATTCACTGTCAGCTAGTAACACAGGTACAGGTGACATGTTGTCGGCTAGTAACACAGGTACAGGTGACATGTAAATTCACTGTCAGCTAGTAACACAGGTACAGGTGACATGTTGTCGGCTAGTAACACAGGTACAGGTGACATGTAAATTCACTGTCAGCTGGTAACACAGGTACAGGTGACATGTAAATCCACTGTTGGCTTCAACATCTAATTCATGATCTTTCTAAGCAATTGACCCTCTTGGTGCTTTGCTCACTCTTGGCTTCGATCCGTGACCTGATAGTTTGCTCGTCTTGTTCGCTGAGTTCTTGTCATCTGGACTTGTCTTCTTTGTGGTATCGAACACATATGGCAATGATGGGGTGCTCCTTGATCGTCTCAGATCTACAAAGCATCAATCATAAGTCAGTGCTACATACAAGGAGGGAGGTGGAGTAGTAAAAACAAGTAAACACCTAAAAAAAGCCCCCCCCCCTTTATATAATACACTATAGCCTTTGTTATTCACCTGATCATATATTGAAATCTTGAACGAATTGAGAATTTGGTAACTGTAACACATTGTGATAGTTAATTATCCCCGACGGTTTTCTAACCTTCTTCTGAATGTCACTTGATTGAAAAATCTATCATTTTCAAAAATTTGACACTCAACATCATCGAATGTTGATGAGTTAACTAGGTAAGTAGTGTTTGTTAAGTGTCATCGACCTTATAACTGCATGGGATTGTCTTGAACTTCGAACTTGATCAGTTGTCCTCTGTGGGAATTTAGGAGCATGGTTTTGAAACACCCCTGAAATCTGAAATGTAGTCACCCCATACAATGGACCATGCCAGGGCTATTGCCATAGGTTTGTTGGAGGCAAGCAGGTCACTTGTATGTCAAGTTTTTTTACTCATTTTCAAGAAATTGGCTATTTGAAAACCATACAAGAAGCGGAAAACCAAAAATCACAGCTCAAAGACAGGCGGGCGCTCGTATATAGGTAGTACCCACCCACCACCCCATCCATAGTATCTTATGCGCCGCAGGCACTCGTATATAGGTAGTACCCACCCACCACCCCATCCCGCCACCCATAGTATCTTATGCGCCGCAGGCGCTCGTATATAGGTAGTACCCACCCATCATCCCATCCCGCCACCCATAGTATCTTATGCGCCGCAGGCACTCGTATATAGGTGCCATTAAATTCCCTCAGCATGACATCTGGTCAAGTTCAAGACAAACTCATGCAGTAAAAAGGTCGGCGACACTTACCAACACTGATTAACCCATAAACACTCGATGCTATTGATCGCCAAATTTGAAATTGTAATTTTTTAACATGGTAAATTTTCCAATCAAGCAACACTCAGAAAAAGGTTAGAAAAACATGGTCCTAATTAACTACCACAATGTGCTGCATTCACGCCTTGAAATAGGGTGTCTGTCATTTGCAGAATGAGGTCCCCAGAGGGTAAATTTAGTGATGCTACCCCGCTTCACCCTCTGGGAACCTCATTCTGCTGAGGTATAAGCAGAATGAGGTCCCCAGAGGGTGAATTTAGTGATGCTACCCCGCATAGCGGGCTAGCATCACTAAATTCACCCTCTGGGGACCTCATTCTGCAAATGACAGACACCCTATTTCAAGGCTTGGCTGCATTTACCATGTTCTCAATTCGTTCAAAATTTCAATACGATTGGATGAGTAATACAGGGTATTATATGCGTATGAGGGGGGACTTACTTTTTTTTGCCGTTTATATAAAGCTTCCAGACATCATATCAGTTATAAATGCAATTAAAAGACAGAATACTGTATAACATATCAATTGACATATATAAACAGAGACTTTAAGAATTCAATGATGTGATTATGAGTAAAATATCACCAATTAACAAATCATTAATTTCTTACCTTCAGAAAAAAAAGATGATTTTATTTGTAAGTAAAGTAAAGACACTTTAGATTTATTCTGCACAAATTTAGCAGCTATAAATGTTTATATATATACCTCATCATTATGTTTGTCAAACATAGAAAGTAATATTATAGTCACCATGTGTTCTTTGAGGACTAAATGGAAGTCACATCAGTATAAAATTAATATAATATTGCTTACCGTGATCTTTTGGCCCCAAATTAAAATTTGATAACAGAAAAGCTTGTGGGCTGTAATACTTCCAGTTATCACAAGAATTTTGTAATTAAATTCTATTTGTGGTGAGGGTATATAAAATTATACTGTGTTTGTTCAATGCAGTAAAATGAACTTATAAACCATATCCAACACAGCTCCACAATTGCGATTAGCATGTTCAATATAAACATGTTTATTCATTCACTCGCAGATTTTGATATTTTTTTTATCACAAAATGGGAAACGGGCATTTGAGAGGTTTGTAAAATTACACTCCAGAAATTTGAGTTTTATTAATAAATCTAGATAATAAAATCAGAAATACTTGGAAAGCTTGGAGAATTCAACTAAACCTTATGGGTTTTTATTTGTTATGTTATTTAGTGATGAAGCATGCACGAAAGCACTCAGGAACAAACACATGCCAATCAATTGATTACAACCAATCAGGGATGAATAGATAAGAACAGGGTGGAGTTTGTGGGGTGATTGGGATATTTGTGACTCTTCTTGCCAACACCTAGAGGTTTGACTAAGACTATATATAATAGTAAATAATCACATTGACCAAAATCACTGAATGTTGAAGGCGTTCTCTCCTTTTAATACCAAACTATCAATCTTAATTAACTCTTTTTTGTGTCTAGGTCGACCAGGACTGCCCTTAAATTATAGTTTAGTTAGAAAGGAATTTCAATGTCACTATGAGCTCATTTTTTCTGTTCACTTTACTTCTCAATGTTTTCAGATGTTTTAATTCAATTCATGCCTAGATTTCAGAAGCAAAATTCTTGTAAAAGTTTCACAATTATAAGGCACTAAGCCCAGGTATTTAACAAAGATATATTGGTACTGCGCTGATCGGCCCTGGCAACAAAAGAGTACTTGTAAACAAATGCTTTTCCTGTATATATAACCCTAATTTTCAATTACATTGTGAAAGCATATAATACATATGTCGTGAGATGTTTTAATTTATTAGTAGCAGACCTTTGGCGCCAAGATGACGTCGTTTGTGGCCGTCCCGGCTATGATGTTCGGAGTCCCGTTTATTAGGTGATGTAACGGGTTGGGGACTAGGACTTCTGGCACGCTGATGAAATGATGGAGCTGAAATCAATATATTCCGATTATCAATCAAGAAAATAAGTTTTCCTTGTATCGCCCCCTGATGGATGCTTTTCATTATTATTAATCAGGCCTGCAAATTAGAGGTGAATGACCGTTCAGTTCACCTGGAGGTACCTAAAATAAAAATGCCGTGAACGAAAAACATATCGTGCTGATGATAAACAGGTTGCCTAAAAGTTACTTGAAGGTTGAATCTCGCCATCACTAATTAATTACTTACTCCAAAACACGAGAGTCAAAGAATCACAGTTGCTCTTATTAGTGAATAATATCAAGGGGAAGATTACAGTGATTTAAACATGCTACATTTATATATTGCAACAAAATACTGTGCTTGTAAAATAAGTGAAATTAGCTGAAGAAAATTGGAAGCTTGATAATAATGAATTTGTAAAAAGTTTGTAGGAAAAATCGAACTTAGAATGACAGGATTAATAAATTATTATTATTATATCAGATCAATATCTCAATGTATATGAATCACTTTATAATCTAATTTGGTAGGGAAATTTCCAGTGATTGTAACATTATGCATAACCTTTGGGTTAATAAAAGAGACGATTTAAAAGTCCTTCTTATTTAGGCCGAATGGTAGAAGTTTGCACCTATGTGTTATCTGAACATATTCCAGGGGAACGAGTTACCTAATCACAAACCGGTCAAACGAAAAATAGGTTACGCTAAATATTTAAATGTGCAGATCTGATTAATTATCTGAAGAAAAAAAAGAATTCAAAGCAGTACATTTACACTTCTGTATGTGTTCACTCTGTGGAAATTTAATGTAGATTACAGTGTCCTAGCATCATTTACAACTCGCCCAGATATCAAAATTGTTTCAAGATTGTGCAGAAACAACTTGGAATTACAATTGGATGCACTTTGAAACCTTTCCTAAATTTTTCTTGCATCTGCCCAATTTCACAAGAAAACAATAGCTAATTTACAGCCTTTTAAAATATTTTAAACCAAGTAATGAGGAAAGTCATTTGGAGCAGAGTATTATGCGCGAATGTTATCAATAGTTTATACTTTATATGATAAATTATTCCATTGTGAAACCCCTACCAAGCTTCATTAGAATATGTCCCATTCAAGACAAAATTCCTGAACTTTGGTTCGAACCTATGCCAATGTCGACTGACCCATGATGTACTGATGTAATCATCCAACACGATACCGATTTCAACAGTTCCAATATTGATAACTCAGGAATCATATGTTCTAAATATGATATGCTAACTACTTGTAATAATGCCACCAATCCAAATATCAAGAAAAATCATGTCCTGCTGAATACCATGGATCATGTTAGCCATAGTGAGAAAAGTTACAAAACATCTATCAAAACCTATCAGCTAATCACCACCTTATTTATGTCAGGAAGTTAGTAGAATATTGAATATTGAAGTTTATGTTGTCAGTTTCTTATTTTGATTGTGAATTATTGGGAATATATTGATTAATGTGATTAACTTTTAAGGGCCAGTTATTTAGGCGAGATATATGAGTGTCATCCAAGCTTGCAAATAGTGTGCCTGTCATTTGCAGAATGAGGTCCCCATAGGGTGAATTTAGTGACGCTATCCTGCAAGGGGGGGCTAGCATCACCAAATTCACCCTCTGGGAACCCCATTCTGCTATGGGAGACCTAGGATCATGTTGAACTTCTCCAGTTGAAAGTTGGTGATGTTCACCCATTATTTACCTCGGTTATGCATTTGATCTTCTGCAAATTAGGGGATATAGAAACTTCTCAGGGGGGGAAACAGTAACTAAAAACAATATAAATACTTCCCAGAAGATGAGGCCTAAGCAGAATGAGCTCCCCAGAGGGTGAATTTGGTGATGCTAGCCCACTGTGCAGGAAAGGGTCACTAAATTCACCCTCTGGAGACCTCATTCTGCAAATGACAGGCACACTATTTGCAGACTTGGTGTCATCAATATTAATCCTGGTTTGAATCATGCGTTGTGATGGAGTGAGGATGTGCCACTACAGAGGGATAATGTGAAAAGAATATACATCAAAATGTTCTTGCATAGATTCTATTTTTAGCAGAGTGTATAATTGAGATTTAACCCTTTGATGGGGAGTATGTCATACAGTAATGCCCTAAGTAATCGACCCCTTAACCACAGCAGAATTATGGGTAACTTTTCAGGATTTAGTCGGAAATATAGCTTGTTGCCATTAATCGGAAATCTCTCACCGAGAGCTTTCCGATGAATGGCAACAAGCCATATTTCCGACTAAATCCTGATAAAATACCCATAATTCTGCTGTGGTTAAGGGGTCGATTACTTAGGACATTACTGTATATGTCATATCCATGGGTCAATATATTTTTGCACAAAAACTGAGTAATATTGTAACAAATAAATCATACAAATAAAATTATGAAAAACCTAAATCGATGTACATAATAATCTCCATCCACATTACATGTATATCCATGAAAAGATTCCTTGTTGGAGATGATTTTTCGAAGTTCGTATGTACACGTTAACATAATATTACCTTTAAAACTACCGTAATATGTCGTTCCAACCGCCAACCATAAAAGGACATAAATGCAAGTCTGAGTTTAGTGTGCCTGTCATTTGCAGAATGAGGTCCCCCGAGGGTGAATTTGGCGATGCTTGGTGATAGCGTCATTAAATTCACCCTCTGGGAACCTCATTCTGCAAATGACAGGCACACTAAACTCAGGCTTGCATAAATGTCATTCTACCTGCCAAAGAGTTAAAGCAATTTCATTAATTTTCAAAATCTTGCAAGATATTTTAAACTTTGTATTTTTTTTTTTGGTCAGACATGAGTTAGTTGCATCAGGAATCTTATTGCCGTGTTAAATAAATATTGTTTTATTTAAAAAAAACATGCTTATGTACTGTAATGTACTCTCATGTAGAGCTGGATTGTTGTGCTGAAGTAAGTAGAGAAGAAGGCAAATAAAACTGCATTATCATCACACACTCAAGAGAGTTATCACACATAGAGATAGTCCGTGCAATGATTCTATATGAACAGTTATCCTCACATTCCTCTGACGGCCCATCATTTTATGGCAAAACTAAACTAACGGAGCTGAGTTTTACCAAATAAAATCTCCATTATATCAATTAAAATTAAAAGTTGTCTGTCACAATTATGGAAATGAATAGAAAAATCAATGAGTTTCAAAGATTTTGAATATGGCCCTGTATTATGTAAAAATCAGACAGAATGCTGCCTCACAAATTCAGTAATATACCAAAATCATTTTTAAAATGAAAGTGAAATTATCAGATTATATTTTTTTTTAACCCTTTCTATACTAAATACTCATTGATGACTAGTTCCCTAAGGAAATGATATGTTCAGCAAGCCTTGAAATAGGGTGTCTGTCATTTGTAGAATGAGGTTCCCAGAGGGTGAATTTAGTGATGCTACCCCGCTATGCGGGGTAGCATCACTAAATTCACCCTCTGGGGACCTCATTCTGCAAATGACAGACACACTATTTCAAGGCTTGATGTTCAGATAATAAGTTCAACAATGTTTGATGAACTTATTATCTGAACATTTCCCACCAATGAATATTAATCATTCTGCTCTTGCATTATCTTTTCACATGACTGTCGTCTGCTTTTATTACCTAAACACCCCTCCAAATGAATAACATACCATTGCAATATATACTTTTATAACTGGGTGGGAGAATCCATTTAGTATAGAAAGTGTTCAAGATTCTCTCAATTCTCCCAGTCAGTTAAAAAGTTTACATCGGAATGGTCTATTATTGATTTGGAGGGACGTTAAGGTGATTAAAGCAGACTACAGATAAATTAAAGTGCAGAAGGTGCCTTATTTATTGAGGAAAATGTTTAGCTAATAAGTTCAACAAACGTTTGTTAACCATTTGAGTGCCAGGTCAACCCATGTATCAACCCATATACCCTGTGCCAATGCATTCTCTTATATATGCAAGTCGACCATTTATTTATTTTTTTTTACAATTTTTTACAATTTTAATAATTTATTCTTATATTCTTTAACAGACTTATTTTGTAGGTTTAGGGCCGATGAGATCGGCCCCTGGCACTCAAAGGGTTAAACTTATTGTCTGAACATTTCCTATGGGAACTACTCATCAACGAGTATTTATTGTCAAAAGGGTTAAAAGGCTATGATTGAAATTCTTAAACTGGACTAAATTAGAATTATAAATCATGTATTAAAAATAAGAGGAAGGGCTAGTCAGAGTAAGTTTAGACAATGGGGATGAGGTCAGATATACCTGCGTGTAGAGAGAGAGGTTGGTGAGCGGCGCATGGAGTTAGCCCATACTGGATTGCTTCAGTAACACTGTGCCCGAATAAAAATGCATATGCGTTATGATCAAAGACCATCGTACAAAGAATGTCTTCACTGAAAATTCATTCATGCAGCAAATTTTAACTTAGTGCATATGAATCGTCCAAGAAACTGAATTTTTTTGGAATCGCATTCAGCTGTGCGCGAACAATAGCAAGGTTTAAACCTCCCACATTGAAACTTATAACTCCAAGAATCAAATGACTGATATTATATATGTGTGGCGGGCAAAGAAAAATCACATGGCAGTGAAGCAGCTATATTCTTTATATAACAACGAGCACAAAATTATTTTCACAAGGATAATTAGTTGACGGGAAATCTGAAACACACCATCTTATTGTCTGCATTATGCGCGACCAAATAAATAAACTGAAGCATGAACGCCACATGAAGGTTTATATCATCAGATTTATTGTTCAGCTACCATTGGACAATTTGTCCTGCCACTCATATGGAATACAGTGTGTTTAAGTTAGAAGTTCCAAGTCAGGGGATCTAAACCTAGCCAAAACTGATGATTGCATGCATATTCTATGAGGAAGATCGTATAGATTCAGAGATGAAACGTGAGCTCTCAGCATCTACGGTGCATAGACCATTCCCGCGTTCTAAGATGTGATTTCTATCTACATGCATTTCCTGTTGGGCACAGCGAAATGTTTTTTTTACCTTCCAACGATAAGTGTGAGTAAGACCCTGAGCCTACAAAGAATTTTTATGATAATTACTGAATGGACTTTTAATTTACCAATAAAACTTACCGCTACCCTGCAATGAATGTCATTATAAAAAAACATTGTCCAACATGATCAAGATGATTAAACTTTAGTTATAACGCCGACCAAATTATTCAGAACTTAACCCTTTACCCAACAAACCGGCCAAATAAAACTGCAACAGCCTAAATTATCTTGGGTCTGTCTCAATAAAACCATACAAATATGGATATCATTGGAACCGGCTCATTGACCACATTGTGATGGTTACAGTTATGCCCTGTGCCAATGCATTCTCTTATATATGCCATAGGTCGCCTCGCATATATAAGAGAATGCATTGGCCATTTAACACTTTTTACCATTTTTTCTTACATTCTTGGTCGACTCGCATATATAAGAGAATGCATTGGCACAGGGCCGTTCTGTTGGGTAAAGGGTTAACCCTTTCATGACGGGAGCTTAGCTGGTGCAGTATTAAAGTACCTGTACCAGCCAGTGCATTCTCTTATATATGTGAGTCTCCTATAGGGAGCCTCACATATATAAGAGAATGTACTGGCTTACAAGGTCAATGTAAATATTGTTAGGCCAATGTATTTTCTTATATATGTGAGACTCCCCATGGGATACTCGCATATATAAGAGAATGCATTGGCACAGGGTTTTCACAAAATTTCAGGAAGCTCCAAATATGGAAGGGTTAATATGTCCAAGCCTTGAAATAGTGTCTGTCAGTTGCAGAATGAGGTCCCCAGAGGGTGAATTTAGTGATGCTACCCCATATAGCGGGCTAGCATCACCAAATTCACCCTCTGGGGACCTCATTCTGCTTACACCGCAGCAGAATGAGGTTCCAGAGGGGGAATTTGGTGATGCTAGCCCACTATGCGGGGTAGCATCACTAAATTCACCCTCTGGGGACCTCATTCTGCAAATGACAGACACCCTATTTCAAGGCTTGGTCCCACGATAGCGGTGTTATTTCACATATTAAAAATTTATACAAAAGTAATCATCATTTCATATTTCTGACAATACCTACATCTGCAAATAGAAATTTAAATTTTCTAATGATTAAATGTTAGAGTTGTTATGATTAAATCATTTATCACAGAAATTTGATTAAAGTGAACAACTTGAAAGGATGTGGTATTTTATAAAATAGCACACCACCTCAATTTCCTGATCTAGCCATGATTTTAGTTGGTAAGAATGAAATATAAAATTCTCCAACAGCCCAATAACAGTTGTGTTCTCACATCTACACATTTTATACAAACTCCAGGCGAGTCAACAGTATGTCAAAAATGTGTTGTTTAGCGATGCTAATACAAAAGTGTCTTAATAAAAATTCCTGTAGTTGTTGTAAATATTGGCCACGTAAAAAGACACCTTCTAATAAAGTTTGATGAGAACTAATAATTTATTTCAGCTTTAATTGTAAAAACAATACTTCAGATATTGTTCACATAGACAGAATCCATAATTACAATATACATAGCATGATAATTATATACATACACCGATTTGTAACACGATCAATAACTTACTTCTTCTGAGTGGCTGTCGCTTAAGAACTTCAGTTCTTGGACCGTCTTGTTTCACCTTATCCTTTAATTCTTCCATATCTTTCTTATTCTTTGCTTCCATTTCTTGATGTTTTTTCAGCAATGTGAAATATTGTGTCATGCTCTGTCTTTGTTCCTACAATTAGCGATGTTACTGATAGTGAAATATTGTGTCATTCTCCGCCTTTGTACCATCAATTAGGGATCTTACTGAAAACATTGAATTGTTTGGCAAAGTGAATTGATGAGTTTGGCATAACGAATTCACTGCTACAAAACACATACTAGTATTGAGGTGTTTGGAGATCTAGTGGATGCTTTATCAAGGGCTTTGTATCAATTTCAGTGATTTTCAGGAGAAAGAAAAATAAACATTCAAAATTGTGGTGGCTAAGTTAGCACAGGTTAATAATTTCCCAATGATCAGAGTAATTTTCACATATGATTACATCATGTAAGCTTAACACATTGACCTAATAAATTTAACATTTATGGAGCAGGTTTTATGTAATAATAATAATTGATGCTGAACAAATATACATCGACTCCAGACAATGTCCACTGCGACAACCGTAGTATGAAAAATTCACATACCAATTTATCAATCAGAAACCTCAAAATATAAACATTTTAAGCTGAAATTAATATACCTTGTTACCAGTGAGAAATAACCACATCAACAATCATTCCATCTAATCAAAACAAGTTTGTGGTATGAATAGTATACTTCCGAAACACCGCAATGCACATTTTCCTTGTTTGTAAAGATTATTAAAGTCAATACATGAACCATAATCTGTAGTGGATTTCGATAAAATCTGATGAAATCCTTTGCAAAATGGTCGGATCGGACTCAAATTCGAACTTGACCTGCAAAATCATGTAGACAGAACCCATATTTGAACTTGATCTGTATACCAAATTTGGTTCAAGTTCACTCGATTCAATCTAAAGTTATCATCCGGAAACCGCAAATCAGGTAAAATCTAAGTCGAAAAAGGGACATAACTCAGTCAAAATCATGCGGAAAAAACCCATATTCAAACTTAGTCTGTATTTTGGAGTGGTAAACTAACATACTAAATTTGTTTCAGTTCACTCGATTCAATCTAAAGTTATCATCCGGTAACCAAAAGCGGACGGACGATGGACGGACGGACACCCCATTTACATAATACGACCGTTTTTAAAAACGGGTGTATAAAAAGTAACTAAAACAATAATGGTTATGCAATACAATAGCCCATTAATAAAACCATTAAAATGATTGATTACACCATTATGATCAGGAATTACACTTTAAATTTGCATACTGCCAGTATGCATATGTCCAAACAGCATATTTAAACAAGCCGGAGTTTAGTGTGCCTGTCATTTGCAGAATGAGGTCCCCAGAGCGTTAATTTAGTGACGCTATCCCGCATAGCGGGCTAGCATAACTAAATTCACCCTCTGGGGACCTCATTCTGCTTAGGCCTCATCTACTCTAGAAAGTTTCTTTATTATAACATTTCTATAGAAACTTCTTCGCATAGATTCTATTTATTTTTTAGATTAGTTTCTCTATATCCCCAAATTGGTAGACAACACATTGCATAATCGAGGTTCCCACTGGGTGCACATCACAATATTCACCATTTGGGAACTTCAATCTGAGTCAATGTCTCCCATAGAAGATGAGGCCATGCAGAATGAGGTTCCCAGAGGGTGAATTTAGTGATGCTAGCCCAATATGCGGGATAGCATCATTAAATTCACCCTCTGGGGACCTCATTCTGCAAATGACATGCACACTAAACTCAGGCTTGTATTTAAAGTGTATCCTGATTGCTGGTATATGAGAGAGAAGTAATTTCTCCCTAGTCGCCCTCTGGGCTTGTCCCTTGATGAGAAGTAGATAATATATTAGTTTATTCATTCAGAATAGCTCTTGTGTTTCCTGCTCTTCTCTCACCTCAGTAGTTCTCTCTAAGTTATTTTCTGTATTCTTGACTTGGAATCTCAGCTTTTGCAGCTCAGCATCTTTCATTCTGATATTTATCTGTGAATAACATAGAAAACCATTCAGTGACATTATCCATCAGAGATGTTCTAATAATATGCAATGTCCGTACATGTAAGTTCACTAAATGGGGTTTGATAGATTAGGTTTCAATAAATCCTCTTAAATAATTTTTAAAATAGGTGGAAATTGTATGAATCACAAATGCACTGCAATCTCCCACTTGATCCAATATAATTTGCACATTGTAGTAGTTCAGGATTGCTGAGATGGGAACTAAAATTCTACTAATGTTAGCCACTGTAAAGCAAGATAACAGGTCACTAGGCCACACACTCCCCCCAATCAAGGCGGCTTAATTTGACCTGTGTCTTGTTTAGAAATGAAAAATTTGATTCTGTGAACAATCATTGGATCACATTTTGCTTCCAACTGTCTATGTTGTTAACAAAATTGAGTAGACCCCGAGAGTAAAAATGGGTAAATTCTAAGTCTAATAAGGGGCAAAACTACATTAGAAATGGTCAGACCAAACCAAAATTCGAACATGACCTGTATGTTCATGTGATTAACCCAATTGCTAAATTTTAAAGCTATTGGAAAATCATAACTTGAGTTATCATCCAGACAACATATAATCAGCAAATTCTAAACCAAAAAGGGGCATAACTCCACCAGAAATGGTTGGATTGGATACAAATTCAAACTTGATCGGGACTTTCTCATATGAAGGCCACACATACCAAGTTTAAACAAGTTCTATCAAATACTATTATCATCCAGACAAGTTAGACAACAAGCATTTCAGACAGACATGCAAATGAATGGATGGACACCGCTTATTTCTTAGTCCCCTGAAATTGTTTTTTTCGGGGAACAAAAACTGCTGCTCAAGTAAGGGAGTTATCATACAGAAGGGTCTGGAATAAACATGGGATACATTCAAGCCTGATTGATTATAGCGTGTCTGTCATTTGCAGAATGAGGTCCCCAGAGGGTGAAATTAGTGACGCTATCCTGCATCACTAAATTCACCCACAGGGGACCTCATTCTGGTTAGGCCTCATCTTCTCTGGAAATTTTCTTTATTATAAAATTTCTATAGCAACTGAGATTATATTTCTTTTTCTTTTTTAGTTTTTCTATATCCCCAAATTGGCAGATGATACATTGCATAATCGAGGTTCCCAATGGGTGTACATCACAATATTCACCATTTAGGAACTTCAATCTGAGTCTATGTCTCCTATAGCAGATGAGGCCATGCAGAATGAGGTCCCCAGAGGGTGAATTTAGTGAGGGTTAGCGTCACTAAATTCACCCTCTGGGGACATCATTCTGCAAATGACAGGCACACTAAACTCAGACTTGGATACATTGCACGTCACATTAAAGAAATTCTGTCAGATAAAATGTGGTACAGTCAGATCCTTACGGCATCCGTAAATTATTCAATAAAAGCTACAACATTCTATCAATGTCTATTAACTTTAATTTGTGTAAAATATATAAATTTACCTGCATATCATATAGCTCCTCCTCTAGAGATGCCTTGGAACTCCTATTTTTCGATTTATTCTCAATGAATTCCTTCAACTGTTCTATCTCATCATTCACCAAAGTATTCAAGTGGTCGTTACTGGAAAAATCGATGAAAATCAAAATTATGATGGATGATAGAACAGACATTTACATTTAAGACAATTGAGAAAATATATGCATCAGAATTAGCACACAAAAGATTATTATTAAAAATATATAAAAAAATAAAACAGATGTTACACATGTTTTATTTTTACAAACCTTACATGTCTGATGCTGATCTTTTGATGAGTTTGATAATCTATTCATTCACTTGTATTTTGCCGACTAATGTTTAACCCTTTGAGTGTCAGGGGCCGATCTGATCGGCCCTAAACCTACACAATAAGTATGTTAAAGAATATAAGAATAAATTATTAAAATTGTAAAAAATTGTAAAAAAAAATAAAAAAATAAAAAATGTTAGGCCAATGCATTCTCTTATATATGCGAGGCGACCTATGGTCGACTCGCATATATAAGAGAATGCATTGGCACAGGGTATATGGGTTGATACAAAAATCGGACCTGGCACTCAAAGGGTTAAAGGACCTCTTAATTTTCGAATCACCAGATCGCGTTATATACGACATATTCCATATTATATACCATTAGAAAGAGGAAGCTTATTATGAACTTATCTGGTCAAATAACTGTGAACATGTTGTTTTTGTCAATGTACCGACATGTGTTCTGTGCTTAATTTCGATCTGGTCTGTACTGGCAGTTTATTATTCTCAATGGAAGGGTAATAACTGTTTCTTAGTTGTGAATTATGATGCATTCTGGGGTAATTCTGAGAATCTCCATCAGTTGGTGGACACTCCTAGGCCACAACTGTTCCGTATTCTGGTGGATTATATATATTTTAGGTTCCTCCTCCAAATGGTATATAATATGGAATGTTGCATATAATGTGATTTCGGGATTTGAAAATTATGTGGGCCTTTAAATAGTTTAAAGGTACTCAATCCGATCAGGCAGTCCCCATATCATCAAGATACAACAACAACAACATTTCTTCAAAATACGCTTTAGTTATCAGAATTGATTAATTGCAACAAAATAATGCTAACCACTGTCAACTATGTTTTCAAATTTCCCAAAACGTGTTATTTATCAACATTTTGTTCAATGAAATATCGCCGTATTATCCCTCGAGTATTCACGAACTTTGGCCGTATTACCACTTGTTTTTAGAGTTAACCATCTTCATCCGCAATTTTGACTGAGACCATCCATTTGACGGCGTGTTTCTGGGCCACAAACAATTGAAATAACAAACTTCAAAAATTGATATCTGATCACTCTGAGCGTTGATTTGTGGGTTCCTCGACTCGAATCAAATATTTTTACCCCCGAAGCCAAAGAAATAGTAATTTAGGGGCGTTTAATCGGATTGATTACCTTTAAAGGGATTATTTTCTTATATCTCAAAATTGAATTACAACACATTAGAGTTTTTTCTCAGATAGTGAATGTCTGATGCTGACCTTTTAATTAGTTGGTTAATGTGAGCATCGTAGTCATCTTTAGTTTTATGCAGTCTGTCCTCCATCAGTTTATAGTCCTCACATTTTCCTTTATAATGCATCGAAACCTGCTTCAACTCTTCATCCGTCTTCATCAAGTCTCGGCTGAAATCAGAGAAAAATTTATCAATATTAAGTTTGTTAAATTCAGGCATAGAACAATTAATCAAATCATCAACTACCAGTAAGAAAATAATACAACTAAAACTTACAACTGAAGACCACCATTCAAAGCCATTTCTCCTCAAATTTAACCATTCAATTACTGGAGCTTCCTGAAATTTTGTGAAAACCCTGTGCCAATGTATTCTATTATATAATGCACTGGCACAGGATCTACAATGCTGCACAAGCACAGCTCCCGTCATGAAAGGATTAACAGGTTTTCATGGCATGCTTTTGAATATGATTACACTTGCCCACTCAGCGTGCGGTGCAAATAATGCTAAAATTTGAGACTATTCACGGTCGGCACAACAATTTATGTACTTCCCAAGCCTTGGGAGATCCAAGCTGTCAGGGAACCATGAAAATGTGCATGAGCAACAAGTCTGAGATTGGTATACCCGTCATTTGCAGAATGAGGTCCCCAGAGGGTCCCCAGCAGGCTAGCATCACCAAATTTACCCTCTGGGAACATCATTCTGCATAGGCCTCATCTGCAATGTGAGACATAGACTCAGATTGAAGTTCCCAAATGGTGAATATTGTGATGTACACCCATTGGGAACCTCGATTACGCAATGTGTCATCTGCCAATTTGGGGATATAGAGAAACTAAACTAAAACAGAAATAGAATTTATGTGAAGAAGTTTCTATAGAAATTTGATAATAAAGAAACTTTCCACAGAAGATGAGACCTTAGCAGAATGAGGTCCACAGAGGGTGAATTTAGTGCCGCAAATGACAGGCACACAAACTCAGGTTTGATGAGCAACCAACTAGGCACTTGTATTTTTAGTCTTATCAAATTATGAGCAGTGAATATACTATCATTTTATTAGTCTTACCAATGCTGCTTTCGGATTTCTTCCACATAATCATCTGTGTACATTGTTTTGAGAGCATCTCGGAATTTATCTTTCTCTTGGTCCAGATCTTCCTCATACGCCTTTCTCATTGCGTCCAGGGCTAAAAATTAAATATATCACTATTTAAATGTCACTATTTTTCTCCTTTGGAGAGATGACTTCTCTCTCATATATCAGTATGCATATTTCAAAACAACATATTTGAAGTGTATTAACTGATTACAAGAGGTGGCATCAGAGATGCTGTGTCTCGTTTTCGGTGGCTTACCGCCGGTGGCTGCCGCCAATTGGTGTGCATCAGTATCGGTAGACTAATTAATAGGTAAAATCGAAAAATGACTAATTAAGGGCCATAACTCCATCAAATTTTATCGGGCCAGGCTGGTTTTCGAACTTGTCCGAAATATTCTTGGCAAGTATGTCTATTCCAAATTTTAAACAAATCGGAGGACGTTTGTTGAAGTTATCGCGCCAACGAGCTAAAAATTCAGGAAAAATGACTAATTAAGGGCCATAACTCTATCAAATTTTATTGGGCCAGGCTGGTTTTCGAACTCGTCCAGGATATTATTGGAAGACACTTATATACCAAATTTTAGTTGAATCGGATGACGTTTGTTGAAGTTATCGCGCTAACGAGCTCAAAAGTCGTACAAAATGACTACTTAAGGACCATAACTCTATAAAATTTTATCGGACCGGGCCGGTTTTCTAACTCGTCCGAGGTATTCTTGGGAGACACCTATATATCAAAGTTTCAATCAAATAGGATGATGTTTGTTGAAGTTATCGCGCTGAAAATTCGTGAAAAATGACTAATTAAGGGCCATAACTCTATCAAATTTTATTGGACCTGGCCGGTTTTCGAACTCGACCGAGATATTTTTGGGAGACACCTATATACCAAATTTCAATCAAATCGGATAACGTTTGTTGAAGTTATCGCGCTAACGAGCTAAAAATTCGTGAAAAATGACTAATTAAGGGCCATAACTCTATCAAATTTTATCGGACCAGGCCGGTTTTCGAACTCATCCGAGATATTCTTGGGAGACACCTATATACCAAATTTCAATCAAATCGGATAACGTTTGTTGAAGTTATCGCGCTAATGAGCTGAAAATTCGTGAAAAAATGACTAATTAAGGGCCATAACTCTATCAAATTTTATCGGACCAGGCTGGTTTTCGAACTCGTCCGAGATATTCTTGGGAGACACCTATATACCAAACTTCAATCAAATCGGATAATGTTTGTTGAAGTTATCACGCTAACGAGCTGAAAATTCGTGAAAAAATGACTAATTAAGGGCCATAACTCTATCAAATTTTATCGGACCAGGCTGGTTTTCGAACTCGTCCGAGATATTCTTGGGAGACACCTATATACCAAACTTCAATCAAATCGGATAACGTTTGTGGAAGTTATCACGCTAACGAGCTGAAAATTCGTGAAAAATGACTAATTAAGGGCCATAACTCTATCAAATTTTATCGGACCAGGCCGGTTTTCGAACTCGTCCGAGATATTCTTGGGAGACACCTATATACCAAATTTCAATCAAATCGGATAACGTTTGTTGAAGTTATCGCGCTAACGAGCTGAAAATTCGTGAAAAATGACTAATTAAGGGCCATAACTCTATCAAATTTTATCGGACCAGGCCGGTTTTCGAACTCGTCCGAGATATTCTTGGGAGACACCTATATCCCAAATTTCAATCAAATCAGATAACGTTTGTTGAAGTTGTTGCGCTAACGAGCCTAAAATCAGTGAAAAATGGCAAAGGGCCATAACTCTGTAATAAATGTGCAGACGAACCCGATTTTTTGTCTGCAGCTTACGTGCATGGATATGTACTCACACACCAAAAAAAAATTTAATCCGTCAATAAACGGTTGAGTTATGGAAAAAAACTTGACTAATAATGGTATACATGTACTTAATCATTATAATGACATTATAGATACGTTCTTGTATTGCATAATACTTTTTGAATAACACTAAGATGATGTTAGATAGTAAATAGAAACTTCAGCAATTATGACTTCTCCCTGATAACAGTCCATTTCTCCCTGATAATCTAATAAGGAGATGCGACTTCTCTCAATTTGAATACTCTAGGCTGATCCCTGCAAAACAATATAATTGAGATATAGACAATAGTTATAGTTAACTGTTCTGAGTAGCATACAGTTTTTCTCCTTGAGTGAGATGCAGAAGATTATTTCTACGAGGTGCTAGCCGAGTGAAAAATAAACCTAAAATTTCATGAGGAGAAAAACCATATGCTACTCAGAACAGTTATCTGTTGTGTTTATTAGTTTGTTACAACCCAGATATATTGAAACACATGGTTATACCTAACGAGTACAACTCCACCAGACTTTTCTGTTAAAATAACGCACAAGGATACCAAGTGATGCTAAAATATGACGTCATGCCGTAGTGCTGACAATAGGATAAAATCTTGATAGTTGAATAACACGTTCGTTCTGGGAGTGGGGATACAATTTATATTTGATGAAAATATAATAAATAGAGCATCAGTTTATAGTAATATTTACAAAATGAGTCCAGACCTAATTTACTGGCCGAGTTTTGTAAATTCTGCTATAATCTGCGGACAAGTTGTAGATTCTATTTAATAAATGATTCAAAAGGACATGAAACTAACATCGGCTTCTATAAGGCATGAGATGACGTTTTACGTAACTATGCGTTGTTTGCTCGCGTTAACAAATAGTCCCAGATAAATACATGTAAAGACGTATTTTGACGTATTTTATGGTGCATATTTCATGAAATAACTCTTTATTCATTAGTGAATGTTGGCAAAATATTGCAAGCCATAGTATTTTGAGACGTGGAGTATGGAAAGTAAATAGACGACAAACTGGAAGTCAAAGGCCATGTGGCACTATATCCTGTTATGCAACGAAAGTTTCATATCACAATTTATAGAATGGGTTTATTGAATGGAATAAGGCTAGGATCATGCAATAAAAGTTTCTTCTAACCCGCTTTAGTGTTCTTCATTTCTTCATTGAGCGCCTCCTCCTTCTGTTTCTTCAGCATCTCTAACTCCTGTTCATGCTGCGATTTATCAGCACCCGTCAATTCAGACTGAAAAAACAAACAATAATCAACTTAAATTACTATTTCTTTGGCTTCAGGGGTAAAATAATATTTGATTTGAGTCCAGGAACCCACCCACATATCAAAGCTCAGGAGATGTGCAATTATTTGGGGCCCAGAAAAAACGTCGTCAAACGGATGGTCTCGGACTAAATTGCGGATGAAGATGGATAACTCTATAATCAAGTGGTAATACTGCCAAATTTTGTGATACTCAAGTGATAATAAGGCCATATTTTGTTGAACAAAATATTGATAAATAACAAGTTTTGGGAAATTTGATACCATAGTTGACAGTGGTTAGCATTATTTTGTTGCAATTAATTGATTCTGATAACTAAAGCGTATTTTGAAGAAATGTTGTGTTGTTGTATGTTGATGATATGGGGACTGTCTGATCGGATTGAGTACCTTTAAATTATCAGGTTTTGATCTGAGAAAAGAAAATTAGCAGTTAACTTCTGGCATAGTTACATGGACAGGCATAGTTACATGGACAGGCATAGTTACATGGACAGGCATAGTTACATGGACAGGCATAGTTACATGGACAGGCATAGTTACATGGACAGGCATAGTTACATGGACAGGCATAGTTACATGGACAGAGAATTAACCCTTTACCCAACAAACCGGCCAAAACCGGCCAAATAAAGCTTCAACAGCCTAAAATATCTTCGGTCTGTCTCAATAAAACCATACAAATATGGATATCATTGGAACCGGCTCCTTGGCCACATTGTGTTAGTTACAGTTAGCCCTGTGCCAATGCATTCTCTTATATATGCGAGTCGACCATAGGTCGCCTCGCATATATAAGAGAATGCATTGGCCTAAAAAAACACTTTTTTTTAGCACTTTTTACCATTTTTTCTTACATTCTTTAACAATTTTATAATTTTTAATGTGTTAAGCCAATGCATTCTCTTATATATGCGAGGCGACCTATGGTCGACTCGCATATATAAGAGAATGCATTGGCACAGGGCATAACTGTTGGGTAAAGGGTTAACAATGATCCACTGTGAAATTAACATAAAATACATATGCATCTTTGCTACTTTTCACAGAATATTAAAACAAATTTGTTGTGAAATTAATATAGTGTAATGTGACAAATATCAGTAGAGATGGTTATTTCGGAAATAAATCATAGCACAACACACTAAATTAAGACTCCTGGTTTGTCCAGATTTGGCGAATGAAGTTCATATGCAATACTTACCTTAGGAGAAGAAACTTTGACTGGAGTGTGTACAGGAGATGCTGGGGCTTCAGTTTTAGTTGGACTGAATGGAAAACTGGTATTAGAATCACCAGCCTGCAACATACAGAATAGCAGTCGTTAAATCAACTATGAAAGGTAAGTCTGAAAATAGGGTGTCTGTCATTTAACGAATGAGGTCCCAGGAGGGTGAGTTTAGTGACGCTATCCCACATATGGGCCAAATTTACCCTCTGGGAACCTCATTCTGCTTAGGCATTATCTATTGGGAAGTATCAATGGTCTCAAATTAACGTTGTTTTTAGTTGTTTTTTTTGCCTTCTGGGAAGTTTCTATATCCCCTAATTTGCAGAAGATAAAATACATAATCGAGGTGACTAATGGGTGAACATCACCAACTTCAACTGGGGAATTTCAATCTGATCCTTGGTGTCCCAGGGTAGTTGAAGCCTAAGCAGAACGAGGTTCACAGAAGTTGAATTTAGTGATGCTAGCATGCTGTGTGGGATAGCATCACTAAATTCACCCTCTGGGGACCTCATTCTGCAAATGACAGGCACACTATTTGCAGGCTTGATGAAAGGTCAACAAAACAAGGTTTAATTGTTCAATATAATTCATTTTACTAAATTAGATATATTAACCCTTGCGTGATGGGAGCTACGCTGGTGCAGCATTAAAGACACCGTGCCAGTGCATTCTCTTATATATGTGAGTCTCCTATAGGGAGCCTTGCATATATAAGTGAATTTACTGGCTTAAAACATCATGGTAAATATTGTTAGGCCAATGCATTCTCTTATATATGCGAGGCTCCCTATGGGAGACTCGCATATATAAAAGAATGCATTGGCAAGGGTTTTCGCAAAATTTCTGGAAGCTCCAGCCATGGAAGGGTTAACTACTCACCTCTGCCAAGCAGCTTGATTCTAGTTCCTTCATCTGAGACTCGAGATCCTTGGAGAGATTAGAGATCTTATCACTAGATACCCGTTTAATCTTCAGCTCCTCCATCAAACTCTGAAAAAAGCAAAAAAAAATTTAAGATTAACTGTGATCGATAATGGAACCGAAAACCATGTAATACTGGAGCCCAATGTTTTAAATGGATATTTGAGAAAAATCCCAGGTGAGATGCATAAATGGATGATCATAATCATTTACCTGGAGAAATTCAAGACAATATCAATAGTTAATTGTGTTTGGAGAAACCAAGATCTCACCGTTTGTGAGAAAATATAAAACATTATCCTTCCATCTCCATACCAGCCTGCTATTATCGTTTATAATCACTCGAGAAATAAAGGTAAATCACACATAGGAATGTAATATAAATCATTTCATGATAGATAAACAGAAAACTGATGTATGGATTTTGAAGATAATCATCCTTGATGACTTTTCTCTAATAACAGTCCACTTCTTAAGGTTAGATAGAACTAAATAAGTAGAATTACGTCCCTTTCGTTTTTTACACCCAATCTCGAATACGAGTTAAATCAATTCTGGCACGCGATTGGCCTATAATATTTCAATTATATTTACAAATTCAAAAAATATAATACCCATGGCATTTATAAATGTGGGTTTTTCCTTGTCTGAAATGCGTTTGTGTCCAAACATTGACGGGAGAATAAGGCTGGGTATTTGCTTTCGTCAGCAGTTCAAATTTTGTGCAAAAAGTGGGGTAGTGTGGAAAACGTTGTGTTGAAAAGTTAAAAAAAAAGTGTGGCTCAGATAGTACTCATACATGGCAAAAGATGCGCGTAGTGTTGGGCTTCATGAAATTTATGATTTCGTGCAATTTGTATATAACAAATTTAGTGGGAGGGGCCAAACGTTAACACTGAGGCCAATGGAAAACATTTAGTTCCTTCTAACCTTAATGAATAAAGAAAGGGAAATAACTCTAGGCTTATTCATGATATAATACCTGCAGGGTCTTCTTCTGATACTGGACCTGTTGATGCAGATTCTGAAGCTGACCGCTGCTGGGTCCGTCGATGTGGTCCTCATTAGCCTTTATTGCACTGACAGCAGTCATTATATCCTGCTTCACCTGTTCCAGCTCCTCCTCATGTTCTGACCGCACTATATCCAACTCATCCTGGCAAAAGGAACACAACCTTACATATGAGCAATGTTTTAGATAGAAAAACAAACACAACCGTATAGTGAAACGATGTTCAGATAGAAAAACCAACAAAACTTTATATAGAAATGTTCCAGATAAAGTAACAGATTCTGCAAGATGAATGCATGTTCTAAGTAAAGTTTTTTTTTTTTTTAAATATTAACCCTTTACCCAACAAACCGGCCAAAACCGGCCAAATAAAGCTTCAACAGCCTAAAATATCTTCGGTCTGTCTCAATAGAACCATACAAATATGGGTATCATTGGAATCGGCTCATTGACCGCATTGTGATGGTTACAGTTATGCCCTGTGCCAATGCATTCTCTTATATATGCGAGTCGACCATAGGTCGGCTCGCATATATAAGAGAATGCATTGGCCTAAAAAAAAAAATTCTTACATTCTTTAACAATTTTATAATTTTTAATGTGTTAAGCCAATGCATTCTCTTATATATGCGAGGCGACTCGCATATATAAGAGAATGCAATGGCACAGGGCCCTTCTGTTGGGTAAAGGGTTAATGGTCTATTTTTGTTGACAGTCAAGCAAAAATGAGTACAATTGTATTGTACATCAATGTTCTCGCCAAATTACAGTGTATTTTATACTCAATATAGTACTAGAATCCAAGAAAGCAGATGATGACCAAGATATTTAAAAGAAGTTCTCTAACAGAATTTTAACTTGAAATAAGATAGAATAATGGATGAAATCTTGACCAAGGAAACTAACTTCACTGTTTCAGAAATGAGCTCGACGGCCTTAACAATTAAAGTATTAAGCTCTGTATAACACATCATTATCTAACAGAACTAAACATCTCAAAATAAGTAATTTTCCGCCGACATATTACACTGTATCTCAAGGCCAATTGGCAGGAAATTTTGCATGTATATAAAGTATATTAGGACCGATTAAGTGAGCTAACGTCGGCTGCCACTTTCTCTTGCAGTATATGGGGAATATGATATCTTTTAGTGCCAATATACACTCTTTTGTAGACTTTGGTACCATCAGTGTTACCCATGAGAGGTCCACCTACCTATCATTAATGGAGAACTCTGAAATTTGAATATGACCATATGTAATGTCCAGCATACGTGAACTCATAGTGAACCTAATGAATTTGTGATTTTTGGAAAGTTGACCCTCCTCATTCAATTAGTTTTCATTGAAGCATGTAGCCGCTCACCATATCATTAGTTATAATATATGTTGATAATATTATCCCAAAGTTTTATCGCATTCTGATTACAACATCTGAATATCTTCAAAAATATCAGGGGGGAAACTTACTTTTTATGAGGTGTTTATAAATGAGGCACCTGTATATCAATGATCAAGTCTTAAAATAGTGTCTGTTATTTGCAGAAACCCAGAGAGAGAATTTAGTGATTCTACCCCACACAGCGGGCTAGCATTTCTAAATTCACCCTCTGGGGACCTCATTCTGCTTATGCCTCATATTATGGGAAGTATCTATAGTCTCAAATTAACATTGTTTTAGTTACTTTTTCCCTTCTGTTAAGTTTCTATATCCACTAATTTAAATAAGATAAAATGCATAATCGACGTGACTAATGGGTGAACATAACCAACTTCAACTGGGGGTACTTCAATCTGATCCTAGGTCCCCCATAGCAGTTGAGGCCTCAGCAGAATGAAGTTCGCAGTGAGTGAATTTGGTGATGCAAGCATGCCGTGCAGGATAGCATCACTAAATTCACCATCTGGGAACCTCATTCTGCAAATGACAGACACACTATTTAAAGGCTTGTCAATGATTTGAGTTGACTGACCTGTAACTGTGACAGTCGCTCCTCATACTCCGTAATCAGGTTTTCCTTGTCCTTGTCATTGTCCTCCATCAGGGCGTCCAGCTTTCCTGTTATCCCCCTTGATTCAGTCCGCAGGACGTCCACATGAATGTCATGTCGTTCCTGGCAGATGTCAAACTCATGTCGTAGTGATTTCTCGAGCGATTGTATCTGCTGTTTATATGCAGAACAACTATCACATTTATCGTTAGTGGCAACAGCTTTTAAACTGTCCACTTCCTTTTCCAGAATATTAATCACCTCACATTCATCCTCGAATTCATTCTCCAGAATGTCTTCATAAACAGTTAACAAAGAATTGACATCCATGTCCGAATCCTTATAAGATGTATCGACGTTGAACCGCACTTTCTGTCCAGGTTGAACATCTTGTTTAGATTTCTCCATTTCACTCGTGTGATAGAGGCGAAGCTTGAAAGTCATGAGTGCCATCTGCGTTTGAAAAACTGCTTCGCGAACTAGATTTTCCGCAAATGGAAGTAAGTGTTTGTGTAGTGTATCGAAAACTGGCACCGAGTTCAACGAATCAACAACAATATCAACATGGTCAGAGTTATCTCCCATCTGTGAGATACGTTTACGTAAGTCACTCGAAAGATTTTTCTTGGCATCAGATTCATCAAGAAAAAATTTACTTAGTGCACTTCTACAGGAATCATCAGACGCCGAATCACCAAGTAGCTTTTGCATAGATTGGGAAACGTCCGACGGTCGTGAAGAATCGATCAAGCTCCCAATGTGCTTTGAGTAACCACATACAACAGCACGCTGTGATAGAATATCAGCAAAGTTCGCAACAAGGGATGGCAGGGATGAAATAGTGATATTAGATTCCGATCGGAGATTTGCTTTTCTTTCGGACATGTTAGCGTATTCTTTCTTGAGAGATGCCAATACGCTATCAAGTTCCGACCGAAGTGCATCACCGATAATTGCAAACTTTGCACCTTGTTCGTTAGCGTCAACTTTTTTGCCATAGAATTTGATATGATCATGAAGCACATTAGATATCATTTCACAAATTGAATCCAAATTCACAGCATTTGCGTCATCAGAGTTTTTCACTAATAACACACAAATCTCGAATAATGTATAGTTTTTAAAATTTTCAACTGACTTGAGAATTAATTCTTCGCGTTTCCGTAATTGTTTATAAGCGAATGTCCGTTCTTTCACAAGAAGTTCACTTACACCACAACCACCCAAATGTCTTTTGAACACATTTTTCATTTTCGAGAGAGCTTCGGTTATCTCCCCCTGAAGACCAGCTGCTTCAACCTGACTAGATAGGATATGACCTTCAGACAACCTTGGATTTTTATCGAATAAACTGTCAATTTGTGATCGAAGGAATGCCTCGACGGCAGAACATGTAACGTCAGACATTTTACATGGAACGGTTTCCCCGCCTTTGTTTAAACAAACCAGATGGCCTTCAAGAAGAATTCGCTCTGCTAAAACTTCAGCGTATGTGGAAACAGAATCAGCATCTTTCACAACGTCTGGCTCACGTTCCATTTCGTCTTTTTCAAGAATATTCATCAGAACAACCATTTGCTGATTGGCGTCCTCAATTTCATGAAGAATTGAATCGCGGCTGCTCATTCCGATAAGATTGTTTTGCACAAGGTAGGACATCTCAGCAAGAATAACACCTTCGAGGGCTAACCGTTCTGCGTACAAATGGAGTTTATCCTCATTACTCAATTTATCTGATTTCACATTTTGTTCCAGTTGTGACATCCTTGACAAGCCCATATTGCGAATTTTTGCCACAATGTCCAAATCATCTGATTTCAATTTTTCAAATTTTTCTATATGAGAAATAACATGTCTGATTTTCTGCGAAACTTCACTTGCAATTTTACGACTAGATATTTCTTTGCTATGGACGACATGGATAACTCTGGATAAACACCCCCTTACTTCCCGAAGACATGCATATAAACTTTCAACTTTTTTGCCTTTAGAAATAGTAATGTTTCCTTCAGCAATGTTTTTCAGTCCCAGCTCAAGTCTGCAGGTAAGGGAATCAATTTTTTTGTCACATGTTATAAGATGTTTTTGTAGCGTACCCTCATCACTATTATCATCAACAACAGATTCGGGGATATTGAAATCTGACATAAGTTCCTTCATTCTGTCTGATGAGTATTGCAGCTGCCGACGTAGATCTTTCATTCTCGGAAGTATATTTTTACGTTGAGATGTTGACTTTGACAAAATGACCTGTTTATTATCAAAAGATATTTCATCATCAGTTTGCTCGTCATCGTCATCATCATCATCGTCGTCTTCATCATCGTCGTCTCCGAAATCATCATCTGAACTAACAGAGCTTTCAGAATCAAAATCATTAGAATCATCCAGAAGAGAAACAGTCGTCAGTTCAGAAGAATTCAGCATTGCTTCTTCAACATCACAAATTCTCTTCTCTAAATCATTCAAGTTCTCTTCAATTTCTTCTGAAATTTTAACCTGTGAATCCTTATGAGAATGCTTGGGCGATCGCTTTGGAGTTTTACCAGGTGTAGCATCAGGCTTGGCAGAATCTAGTTTTGTAAATATGTTATTAAGCCTTTCAGACATCCCTTGTATCTGTTGACTATAATCTGTTTCCAATTCATTGATAGTTTCCTTCAGTGACTTCTCTTTATTTTGAAGCAGACTATAGTTTGTATGTGTTTCAATAATCTCAGTTTTCAGTTTCTTGAGTTCATCTGCTGCTCCATCAAACTTGGTCTTCAGAGCCATATACTCATTCCAAATTGCTTGTGGATGAGATGCAGACGTGACCTTGACATCATGCTGATAACTTCCCTCGGACAAATTACCAGACACACCCTTCAAGATATCCATAATATTCTCACACTTCTTTCCAACATCTTCAATTAATTTAGCAATAGCACCAAGGCGTGTTCGGCTCTCCCGAGTCTGAGTTGCCAAATATTGATCGAAATGCTTCTTCAGTTTTTGGAACATCGAATTAATTTCTGTGAATTCAGAGTTAATGACAGCATGGCTTGCGAGAGTTTGTGAGACGTCTGCCAGATCTGTCGTCTCCTTTTTGCTTTCGAGTTTGTCCTTCATGACCCCGATATGTTCGTGCAGCTCGGTAACCGTACTCTGCAGCTTACTCCTCTCCTGCTGAAGGTTAGAACTGATATCCTTCTCGCTGTCAATTTTACTCCCCAAATTCATCTTATCATTTTTCAACTCAATTATCTCCCTTTTCAAGGTCATATTCTCATCTGTCGTCTGCTCCAGTTTCTCATTTAGATCCATCAAACTTTTCTCGATTTCCTCGAGCTTCTTCTTGAGAATTTCCTTTTCTTGGTCGATTTTCTCAATCTCTGTCTGCAGGTCATTATTCTCTGTGACCTCAGCTTGAAGCTCTTCTGTAAGGTCACTGACCTTTCTATCATTCTCGATGACCTTTTCTTCTAACTGTGTTATTATTTCATTTCTATCTTTCATAATGGACACCACATTATGGTCAGAAATCGTCGTCTGGATATCAAAATCTCTGAGCCTATCTTTCAACTCTTCAATGTGATGCTCCATGCCATCTCTCTCATGACTGAACTCTTGCTCCAAACCTTCAAGTTGTCTCGAAAAGTGTCCCTCAATGTCACGAATCTTCATTTCTTTTGCTCGTATTTCCTTTCTAGCATCATTCAGATCCTGTTCAGTGATGTTCAACTGACCTTTGACCTGTTTATACTCATGTTCGACAGCTTTCAACTTCAGAATTTCACGCTCGTGTTCCTGCAGTTTGCGCAAATTAACCTTGATATCACTTTCAAGTTGACGACATTGCTTCTCTTTCACAGTAAGTGTGTCGCGACTCTGGTCCAGTTTAATCGTTGTGTCATTTAACTGTGTCTCGAGGGTTCTGATTCGTCGATTCCAGTCGGTCGTGAGCTTTAGGAATTTATCCTTCTCGACCTTGAGGTCACTGAGTGCTTCGGACAATGCCTTCTCTTTAGTGGCAGACACGTCCAGCTTGGATTTTAGATTATCAATGTCAGCTTTCTGTCGCTGTATCAACTCCTTAGCTTCCTTCAACTGTCTCTTCAGAGTCTGAATCTGAAAAAAAGGACATAGAATGAAATAAGTCTGTTTCTTAACCCCTCCATGACGGGAGCTGTGCTGGTGCAGCATTAAACATCCTATGGCAGTGCATTCTCTTATACATGTATATGAGACTCCTATAGGGAGCCTCAAATATATGAGAGAATGCACTGGCTTACAAGGTCAAGGTAAATTTTGTTAGGCCAAATTGGCCAATGTATTCTCTTATATATGCGAGGCTCCCTATGGGAGACTCGCATTTATATAAGAGAATACATTGGCATAGGGTTTTCAAAAAACTTCAGGAAGCTCCAGTTATGGAAGGTTAATTCATTTACAAAATCACATGGAAATGTTGAGTAATGAGTTTTCAGAACAACAACCATAGATGTAACATAAATCATCTCCCTGAAGTATGAGAGATTTATCTTCCCGTGAAATGTCATTTCTCCTCTTTTCTTACAAACGAGAACTGGTAGGGTCTGAGCTACATGTACATGTACTGTACATTGAACAACATTTACTTTTACCAAATTAATTTCTTGTTTGGTCAAATACTCTCAGAAATTCATGTCAACTGAAATTACGGTGTTTATGGAGGACTGATTCTTAACCCTTTCATGACGGGAGATGCGCTAGAGCAGCATTAAAGATCCTGTGCCAGGCCAATCGCTTATATAAGGCGAGGTTCAGACCTAATTTACTGGACGAGTCTTGTAAATTCTGCTATAAACTGGAGACGAGTTGTAGATTCTATTTATTACATGATCCAAAACGAGGAAAAACATACTTAAATCAACAAATGGGAGTGGAAACTAACATCGGCTTCTATAAGGCTTGAGATGATGTTTCACGTAACTACCATATGCGTTGTTTGCACGCGTAAAGAAATAGTCCCAGATAAATAAAGACTCTTTGTCGTATTTAATGGCGTATATTTGATGACATAAATTTTCAAACTCTTCATTCAATATAGTTTGTTGGAAAAATATTTTGAGATGTGGCGTACGGAATGTAAACTGAAGACAAACCGGAAGTCAAAGGTCACCTGGCACTATGTCCTGTTATTAAACGAACGTTTAACCCTTTACCCAACAAAACGGCCAAAAACGCCCAAACAAAGCTTCAACAGCCTAAAATATCTTCGGTCTGTCTCAATAACACCATACAAATATGGATATCATTGGAACCGGTTCATTGACCACATTGTGATGGTTACAGTTATGCCCTGTGCCAATGCATTCTCTTATATATGCGAGTCGACCATAGGTCGCCTCGCATATATAAGAGTATGCATTGGCCTAAAAAAAATCTTTTTTAACACTTTTTACCATTTTTCTTACATTCTTTAACAATTTTATAATTTTTTCTTACATTTTTTAACAATTTTTATAATATTTTTCTACATTCTTTGACAATTTTATCATTTTTAATATGTGTTAAGCCAATGCATTCTCTTATATATGCGAGGCGACCTATGGTCGACTCGCATATATAAGAAAATGCATTGGCACAGGGCCGTTCTGTTGGGTAAAGGGTTAATATCACAATTTATAGAATGTGTTTATTGAATGGAATAAGGGTAGGATCATGTAATAAATGTGAGTCTCCCATAGGTAGCCATGGATATATAAGAGAATGCACTGGCTTACAAGGTCGTGGTAAATATTGTTAGGCCAATGTATTCTCTTATATATGTGAGGCTCCCTATGGAAGATGCGCTTACATTAGAGAATAAATTAGCCCAACAAAATTTCAGGAAGCTTCAGTCATGAAAGAGTTAAGGTTTGCAGTGGTTATATCTGATTTCAAAGACTTTGGTGTTTGTTAGTTTTATTCTGTTACACTGGTATTGATTCATGCAGAGAGATCATATATATTATCTACATGTATATGCTACACCCTAAAAACAGGAAGTAAAATGTCAAACAAGCGAAGACTGCATTCATAAAACATCTACCAGCAACTATCACAAATGAGAAATAAAAACAACAGATTAAAAAGGTAAGAACTTTATAGAAGGTAATTGTTTTACCATCAAAAATGAATAATCATAATTATTATATAAAGACTAGACTAAATTGCACTTTTGACTAGTAAATTGGTCAGAAATTTTAGATATACATATGATAGTATAACATGCATTAAAATGAAACTTTAAATAGTCCATTTTTATGGAAAATTAATAAATGTATAGATTTATTATCAAGATATATACCAGGAATATAAAATATCGCCATTCAAACAATTCCAAACTGGAGTCAAAATATCAAATATCGCCATTCAAACAATTCCAAACTGGAGTCAAAATATGTGAAATAAAATAAAAATTTCATATTCCATTAAGAAATTTTGAGGTTTAAATGTATATAGTGAGTTAGTCAAAAATATTAGATATGTTTGGGAGAACTAAAAATTTAAATGTGCAAGCATGGAGAAATAAAAAATAAGCCAAACAAGTTAGGGCATTACACGAAGCAATATTAACTGAACAGAAGCGGAAAAACTCGTGAGCATAAAACTGAAACTTAAGCAAAATTTTCAAATGCTGATTGGTTTTCAAACATTTATGTGCATATTTCATGAGAAAGCTTACGCTTTAAATTTAAGCAAATGCAAAATGAGATGTTAATATATTGTAGACAACTATTGCATTAAACAAAACAGTTTTATAAATTGGAAAAATATGATAATGGGAAGGGACACATCGCAAAACTTCTACGAACAAAAACAAGAATTAATCATTATAATATTCACCATCAGATCCAAAATGGATCTCCCACTCAATCCAAACAGTATAAAAGGGTCTATTCTATATTTGTGGTGACATAAAGATAGACAAGAAACACACCATGGAGTCCCATTCATTTGTAGGAATGTTCAGCTAACAAGTCCAATAAACAGCCTGGACTGAACATCCCTAAAATGAATGAATGGGAATCAAGTAACTACCCACAAAGTCTCCAGTTAATAATAGAGCTATAACGATCTATCAACATTTTTCTCTAAACCAACAATCATTTTGAGGAATGGAGCTACGGTAGATGATCCAATCTAAATTCTTTAAAATCTGAACTATAAGGATTCTTCCAAAGAGCAACTGACGACAAGTCTGAGTTTAGTGTGCCTGTCATTTGCAGAATTAGGTCCCCAGAGGGTGAATTTAGTGACACTATCCCGCATAGCGGGTTAGCATCACTAAATTAACCCTCTGGGGACCTCATTCTGCTTAGGCCTCATCTTCTCTGGAAAGTTTCTTTATTATCAAATTTCTATAGAAACTTCACATAAATTCTATTTATTTTTAGTTAGTTTCTCTATATCCCAAATTGGCAGATGGCACATGGCATAATCAAGGTTCCCAATGGGTGTACATCACAATATTCACAATTTCTCCCATAGCAGATGAGGCCATGCAGAATGAGGTCCCCAGAGGGTGAATTTGGTGATGCTAGCCCACTATGCGGGATAGCATCACTAAATTCACCCTCTGGGGACTTAATTCTGCAAATTGCAGGCACACTAAACTCAGACTTGACTGACGAAGAATATATCTGAGACGACGATTCTTTGCTGACATAAAAATGATAAAAACAAATGGCTTGAAAAAGAATTTCATAAAAATAAAAGTGAAATAACTCAATAACCCATATAAAGTGATGATCAATGAATAAGCAGGAAGCGGTGACGGATGAGCTTCGAGACATGCCACAGAGGGGGCGTGGTTATATTATGAGCAGCAGTCGGGTTCAGTACCTGAGCGTTCATTTTGGCTTTAGAAGTGTAAACAGACTCCCAGTTACTCATGTTTACAGTAGCGTGTGGCCGCTGCAAGCATTAAAAACCTGTTAGGTGTCATATTCTACAGAATTCATCAGTGTTATTGGGACTCAACTATTGTTGTCATCACATATTGCAGAGCTGTGAAATATTAGTATTAACAATTTCTCAGTATACTAAATGAATTCTCCCACTCAGTAATCAAATAACACATTGGAATGGTCCATAATTTATCTGGAGGGGTTTTTTCAGGAAAACTAAGCAGACAGATAACACAAGCCAGAAGGAGTCTGTATTTATTGGAGGGAAATGTTCAGATAATAAGTTCAACAAATGTTATTGAACTTATAACCTGAACATTTTCTATGAGAACTACTCATCATTAAGTATTTAGAATAGAAAGGGTTAAAATATTGATATAACTAAAATTTTACCAATAATTGTTTCAGCTAAAAAAAAAAATCCAAATTAAAGCTCAATTCATTTGATGACAACAATCTGATCAGCCGTAGTACTCATAGGTTAGTTAAGCAAAACTAGATATATACAGTGTGTCCTGTTTTCCAGCCCATGTTGATAAGAAAAAATAAAAACAAAGTCTTTCGCCACCATATTAATTTAACCCTTTGAGTGCCAGGTCGATTTTTGTATCAACCCATATACCCTGTGCCAATGCATTCTCTTATATATGCGAGTCGACCATAGGTCGCCTCGCATATATAAGAGAATGCATTGGCCTAACAATAATTTTTTATTTTTTTTACAATTTTTTACAATTTTAATAATTTATTCTTATATTCTTTAACAGACTTATTTTGTAGGTTTAGGGCCGATGAGATCGGTCCCTGGCACTCAAAGGGTTAAGATATGTTTCGTTCAAGATTATGATTGAGTCATTCTTGATCTCTTATGCTACAGAAAATGATCTGAAGTTGTTATGATTTTGCAGATATCATAAGCATAAAAACTTATGGAATTCAAAGATATTTCTTCACAATACTGAAGGGCTTACAATATCCTCCATTATGAAATGAAAGGCCAATTAACCCTTCCATGACAGGAACTTCCTGAAATTTTGAGAATACCCTGTGCCAATGTATTCTCTTATATGTGCAAGTCTCCCATAGGGAGCCTTGCATATATAAGAGAATTCATTGGCCTACCAATATTTATCTTGACTTTGTAAGCCACTGTATTCTCTTATGTATGCGAGGCTCCCTATGGAGACATGCATAAATAAGAGAATGCACTAGCACAGCATCTTTCATGTTGCACAAGTGCAGCTCCCATCATGAAAGGGTTAACCCTTTACCCAACAAACCGGCCAAAACCGGCCAAATAAAGCTTCAACAGCCTAAAATATCTTCGGTCTGTCTTAATAGAACCATACAAATATGGATATCATTGTAACCGGCTCCTTGACCACATTGTGATAGTTACAGTTATGCCCTGTGCCAATGCATTCTCTTATATATGCGAGTCGACCATAGGTCGCCTCGCATATATAAGAGAATGCATTGGCTAAAAAAAAACTTTTTTTAACACTTTTTACCATTTTTTCTTACATTCTTTAACAATTTTATAATTGTTAATGTGTTAAGCCAATGCATTCTCTTATATATGCGAGGCGACCTATGGTCGACTCGCATATATAAGAGAATGCATTGGCACAGGGCCATTCTGTTGGGTAAAGGGTTAATGCAATATATTTGCATTTTTTTAGCCAGTCAATTCCAAATTATTAAATAGCGTTAAATGGTGTAGTGATTACTGTAATTACTGTAAATTACAATTGGAATAAATTACGCAGTGAACAGCACAAAGGCCAAAATGAAGGTTATCATGGCAATTTAATGTACATTACAGGCTTTGAATGATCCTTTGTTAAATTCAAGGATATTAGAGACTTTCAAGAGTTCTAGAGGGAAGCCTGTTGTGGCATAGTTCCTATTCTGAAATTCTAATTTTAGAAATAAACCAAATATTGTAGAATCAAAACAAATCACTCATCCAATACAGATAATTTTTATTATTCTACAACGTCAAAAATCTGTTGTCATAGATCAATCAAGCCTGAGTTTAGTGTACCTGTCATTTGCAGAATGAGGTCCCCATAGGGTGAATTTAATGACGCTGTCCCGCATAGTGGGCTAGCATCACCAAATTCACCCTATGGACCTCATCTTCTCTGAAAAGTTTCTTTATTATTAAATTTCTACAGAAACTTCTTAGATTCTATTTTTTTTTAGTTTAGTTTCTCTATATCCCCAAATTGGCAGACGACGCATTGCATAATCGAGGTTCACAATGGGTGCACATCACAATATTCACCATATGGGAAATTCAAAAAATCTGAGTCAATGTATGTCTCCCATAGCGGATGAGGACTATGCAGAATGAGGTCCCCAGAGGGTGAATTTGGTGATGCTAGCCCACTGTGCGGGATAGCGTCACTAAATTCACCCTCTGGGGACTTCATTCTGTAAATGACAGGCACACTATAATCAGGCATGAGATCAATGTGGTATTATTTCTGTGTTAGCTTTTTGGTAACAAAAACTATATTTAAAAAATAGAACAATGGGTGAGTGGGGAATGCAGTAGTTAACAGAAGGCTAAAAGCTGTAAAAAGTGGTATCTGTAATTCGCAATTTCCATGCAAGAAAATTTAAATACTTGATGTAAATAATTAAATATTAAAAAGTGCACTGAACAGAGTATGAGCTTATTTCAAAAGAGTTCTTAATCCTGCCTTCAATGACTGAACAAAACATGTTGCACGTGGATATTCTTCATGCAAATGCATTTTTCACTCTAAGGGTCATAACTTTGTGAAAAATGAATGGACGAAACCCATTCTATGTGGATATCCTTTATCTTATAATGTTCATCTGCATAACGAAGATCATTTGAATGATGACTGAGATATAGTGCTCCATAGTTTGGATAGGCCCTGACAGACGGACACATAGACAGACAGATGGAACCCATTTATATATCCCCTGCCAAACTTAAGTTTGCGGAGATAAAAAAAAGTCAAATTAATGTGTAGTTACGTTATTAGGGTGGAATCTCCCATAATATCTGGCTCTGGTAGCAGGGCCGCTGAAGTTCTCGGAATGTTTAACATTTTGGCTGCAATGACCACTGAGTACGGACCTAAAATGTCAAGCTGTGTGCTATATGGCCGTACTGAGTACGGACCTACTTCAGCGCACTTGCAGACGGCCATCTTTATGAGGGGAAATAAGAAATTAGTACAACTGAACCAGTGTATCTCGACGTTTCAATCAATGTATGGTGTTCTAGGATTTGTAAGGATAGTAGCGTTTACATGAAGTCATTTGTATGGTTTTCGCGACATTCCCATTATTTTTTTTCACTGCAAAATGGACAGAATGTCAACATCCCCGCACACGACGTCATTCAGCAGTAAAGAGGTTAAGTTCAAGCCTTGAAATAGTGTGCCTGTCATTTGCAGAATGAGGTCCCCAGAGGGTGAATTTGGTGATGCTAGCCCGCTATGCAGGGTAGCATCACTAAATTCACCCTCTGGGGACCTCATTCTGCAAATGACAGACACACAATTTCAAGGCTTGGTTAAGTTAATTTTTGTACTGTAATTAACAGTTAAGAAGATGAGCTAACACTACATAGCGAGATGAAAGATGACAGATGCTAATTCTGTAGTACCTGGGCACCATTTTCTCGGTCGTTACCAAGAGTTTGTAGCCGTTGTTTAAGGTCTCTGTTAATTTCATGCAGTTTAACAATATCTCTTTGTGAATGAGTAAGCTTCTCCCGAAGTGTCGACACCTATAAACAAAGTTCTTGTTAGTGAGACATAAGGGGAGGTAAACAGACGCAACAAAGGCAAACAGAACTGAAGTCAAGCTTCCAAAATGCTCAATCTATTTCATGATTCCGAAATTACATTTTGTTTTCATAACTCTCTAGCAACAAGATAATATGGAGTTAAGATTTTTTTTTTTTTTAAACCTTTCTATACTAAATAGTCATTGATGAGTAGTACCCATAGGAAATGTTCAGATAATGAGTTTAACAAATGACCATGTCATTTGTTGAACTTATTATCTGAACATTCCCTACCAAATAATATGAATCCTTCTGCTCTTGTAAAATATTTTCGTATGTCTGTCGTCTGCTTTTATTACCTTAACACCCCTCCAAATGAATAATAGACCATTCCAATATATACTGTTATAACTGGGTGGGAGAACCCATTTAGTATAGAAATGGATAAACAACAATCCAGCATCAGAAGCCCATCACTGAAACTGAAGACATACAAATAGATTGAGCAATTCCTCCATATATATGAAACTGAATTTCGTGTTACGAGAAAGAAGTGGAGTTGTTAAAGGTCGACTTATAGACTGGTGATTATATACAGTAAGAATGATTAATACATAAACAGTACGAGAAAGGACAGGGATTGATTAAACCCACAAATAGTGCTTCAACATGCATTATATTAAATAAATATAGGCTCAAAATCTTTTGTTTTGTTATGATCAGTAGGTTAACCCTTTCAGTGCCAAGTTCGATTTCTGTATCAACCCATATTTCCTTGATCATTTTTCAAATTTATTGATTATAATAATGAGCTCTTTCCATCCATGTATCACATTATTATAATCAATAAATTTGAAAAATGATCAAGGAAATATGGGTTGATACAAAAATCGGACTTGGCACTGAAAGGGTTAAAAAGGAGAAAAATATCTCATATTTCTTGATGAAAGGATTTCTTTTTGACTATGATTCCACCAGGCATTGGTGATCGCAATGAGCCGATTAGACAAAGATTTTAATTGGTGTGAACAGTAATGAGCAGATGCTGCAGATTGTTCACAAATTATTACAAAACAAAATTTCATGTTGAAAATTTTAAGGGTGAATATACAAATATATATAATATTATTGTGAGCTTGAACACTATGTGTAGTTTTAATGGCAGCATGCAAGAAATTCGCTGGAATATTGTGAATAATAAATCAGCTGAGTAATAATAAATTGATAATTGTACAGACAATATTTATAAACAGTATAGTTCCCGAGTTTCCTATAGTAAATTAAACCACACAATCTGATTTGATAACACCTAAACCTGATTTAGAAAAACATCAATCTTCAATTATCATTTTTAATGAATCGCTTCCTGAATACTCTTGATTGATTGTTATTTGAAATCGTCAAAAAAAAAAAGTATATCTTTGTCAAATTTGAGACCATGTATGATTTCTTTGCAAAAAAAAAAGCCGATCTTGGAAACTAATTCTGGGTCAATAGCCTACGCCTGACCTTTCTGTTAAGAGCAGCACAGCTTGAAACTTTGGGACTTAACATTAACATTGCTAAAAGCTGGTGAAGATAGAGGAAACTTGGTCCAGGATGATTATCATAAAATCAGATGGTCTGGCTTAAGTTAATATAAGTTTATAGATTATATCATATAAAGATCATATATATATATATATATATCCGATTATTTAGACCTTCTGCTAATTATTATTCAGTATATTAATCAAATCTCTCAATACATAGCGATTTTCAAGACCATAAAAATCCCACAATTCCACTCTCAAGAAGAGCGGCCATTTTAATTGGAATCAAAACTCTACCAACAGCAATGGCTTCATAACATTGACTAATTGTAGTTGAGATATTATCTGGAAAGCATAGAAAATAAAAGCAATTATACATGAATACACACAAGTAACACAAACCAATAGTAGAACCTCACCCCTCCCCACCTTTGAAGCAGAAGCAATTTGAAGCGTTTGGATAACAGATATGTGATTTTTTTAATACATTCCTTGCAAATATTTACCTCAGTTTCGAGGACTCCCACTATCTCCCGACCGTCAGACTGACTGTCGCTCGGATCCTGGAATAAATATCAGAAGCATCTTTAAAAATCTGCCATAATCTACCCGACTTATTGAACTGATGCTTTAACCCTTTCATGACGGGAGCTGCGCTGATGCAGCATTAAAGATCCTGTGCCAGTGCATTCTTACATATATGTGAATATCCCATAGGGAGCCTCGCATTTATAACAGAATGCACTGACTTACAAGGACAAGGTAAATATTGTTAGGCTAATGTGAAATATAAAATGTGAGGCTCCCTATGGGAGACTTGTAAATATAAGAAAATACATTGGCACAGGGTTTTCGCAAAATTTCAGGAAGCTCCAGTCATGGAAGGGTTAAAGGAAAAGTCAGAAGGCGCTGAAAAATTGCATTATGTTACAATAGTGCACAAAGTACACATAATCCGATCTAATCTGCATCCAAATGAATTTAAGGTGATTTCTCAAAGTGCACTGTAACATTGACGTCTCACATAATGGACTGTAACTCTGACAAGAGGTTAATGATTGCAATAACTTTGGCCTAGATTGTCTTAACTGAATAAAGTTTTATTTTGAAGCAACAGGATGCTCGCGAAGCTGCTAAAGACAACACTTGGTTGATGCATTCTTCACCGCTTGATTACTGAATGGAATCTCTCAATCAATTCGCGCTGTGGAACATGAATGCAAGACGTTGGTTGGTTGAAATTACGTCACATGAAGTTGCACGCTGACCCCCCGCTCGTTTCCATTTTTGTGTCGACGCAACTTGCAACGAGCTACAAGATTAACGTTGGATATGGGTGCTTAATGCTCTTTTTATCTGCCAGTTGACTCAGTTGAGTGTAAATATAAGTAACGGATGTTGATTTTGTTGTGTTCCATAGAGTATGGATGCAAGTTGGACAGACATTTTTTGTGTGGAACGCGAAACGTTAGAGGCTGTTTGTAAAATTTGTTAGCTGAACAGCACTACAAATGAATATGTAACTACTCATTACAAGAATTCAGTTATAAAAGAGTTAACTTGGAGCACTCACAGTGGGTAAATGTGCAAAAAAAAATTAAAGTCTGTAAAAATATCATCTCCAATGTTCTTATATTCATTATTAATAGTTACAGTGATTTGTCAACAAATATCATAATCGTGTAGCAAGTTCAAATATTTTAGTACTGAGATGCATCTTTCTGCCTACCTGTGATGTTTCTCGATCGAGTATGTCATCCATGCTATCTGTGTCGGTCGTATCTCCACCCAATCTGACATCATATGAAGCCGATGTATTTCCTTGTTTGGAAGCCAAGCTGCGGTCAGCCTCTGGCGGTGGTGAGTGAAGCTTGGGTGATTTTGCACGAGATTTGTCCTTTATTCGAGCACTTGGCGATTTCGTAGATTTCTTTAACGAATCTCTTTCATCAATTAAATTCAGCCGATGAGAACTACTGTCACTCTGTTGAGAAGAGACCGACGCATCGTCGCTTCCCTCGACGTATCGCTGTAAGGGTAGATTATTCGACGACCATGCATAGTCTGGTTCCTGTGGCAAATATTGCCCTGGTCGCCTCCCTTGTCTCTGTGAATGTGTGTCTGAACTAGACACGCGTCGAGACGGAACACCAGTGGCACCGTCCGTCAGATCCTTAGCAACTGACAATTTGTTTTTACTTAAACTGACCTCTGAATGATGACGCCTGCCTTGTTTTAAATCTTTTCGCCTTGCCTCGTCAGCAGATGATTGGAATCGCGAGTCGACATCGTCAACGGATCTCGCTGGACTCACAGAGCTAACTGATGAGGTATCGTGACTTGTCTTTCTCAATTCTCTGGATTGCACTTCGAGACACATATTTATAGCTTTCATCCAATTGTTACGAATTCCAGATGTCATTGCTGATAAAACATGCTCACCATTCTGAGTCTGTCAAAAGATTAATTCATTGGTTAAAACATATCTATTTGCCTTATTATGTATACATAGACACATATAGTTGACGTTATTGCACAATTTATATACAGGTTATATACATAATCTCTCCCAAAAGTTTCATTCTAAGAGTTTGACCCATAAATGGTTCTCCCTATTCAGTTACTGTGAATGGATTTAATTTTGTTGGTATCAATTTTCGTGGTTTATAAACTTATGACTTTTTCGTGGGTTCGTAAATTAGTGAGTCCGGCCTAAAAGGTCGGCCGACCACAGTGTCCACCGACAACGTGGCAAGTCGATGCCGCTTTGTTAAAGACATTTTTAAAAAGTCGAAAGGGTTAATAATTTCATTAAAAAAAAAAAAAAAAATCCGTCATCTATATACATGTTGCACATTTCCAATCTGTGGGTAACAATACTCTGAAGTTTAAAATATCTACGATCAAAACTGTAGGAGGAGTTGATTACACCATGAAGGTACCCTTATACAGAAAATTATAAAAGAAAATTTTCAAAGTCAAAAGGCCCATAACTCTGGGAAAAATCATTGGATCAAACTCAAATTCGAACTTGACCTGTATTTTGATATGAACGACCCACAAAAAAAAAGAATTTTCAATTGAACAGTCAAAACTTGAGTTATCATCCGGAAACCAAAGAAAAAAGAAGCAAAATTTAATTTTCTAAGTCGAAAAAAGTCCATAACTCTGAGAAAAATCATCGGATCAAACTCAAATTCGAACTCAACCTGTATCGTGATATGACTGATCCACATTAAAACGGTATTTGTAATTAAAAGATCCAAACTTGAGATATCATCCGGAAACCGAAAAAGTGAGAAATTTTCTAAGTAAAAAACAAGTTGAATAAAGGGAAATAACTCCAAACCCAGAATTGCAGAGCTCATGTGTTCTTGGTTGAGATACCTACATACCAAGTTTCAATCAAATCGGATGATCATTACTGGAGTTATAACTCCGGACAGACAGACGGACACACGGGCGGCTCGACGGAAGACAGACGGACGGAAGACGGACGGACGGAGCTGATTACAATAGTCCCCCGAAAATAAATTTTACGGGGGGACAATAAAGTCCGTAGAACCGTAGTGTAGCTGGACATCCTGACTGCAGGCATAGTTAACCCTCGTGTGATTTGAGCTTTTGTTGACTCCTGTCGAATAGGCTAATGACTGAATTTTATTATATGTGCTTTGTGAGTGTAACTGTTTCTCTAAACAATCCAATGAGGATGGTGTTTATTTACCGAATTCAACACCTAATTAAGCTATGCTTAAACCATGTAAAACATACACCCAAACTGCAAATGACAAAGAAATTATGCCTCTTAAAAGTGATAAAAATGGCAAAAATTGATATTTGATCAACAGTACTGTAACACCTGTATAACCAAAACGTAGTTCCGATCGATCAAATTCCCCAAAATATCTTGAATATATTTTCACAAAGCTAGGTTCATTTAACATTATAATTAGACTATGGCTAATCTTTCATTTACATACAACCAGATTAAATGAATTACCTCTCTACAAGTGAATGTAACCCAGGTTAAAAGAGTTATCTCCCACATGGTATTTTCCAAAGTGGAAACTGCAAAAGTAGGCAATACTTTCGTTGATGAAGATTTTTCATGAGGTTTTTAATTTTGGGGTTTTCACCATCACCAATAAATGTAAACCATATCTAAATGGTCTATTCTTCATTAGGGTGCTCAACAATATATGCAGACGATAGGCAGAGAAACACCCTATTAACTCCATTTCTTCACTTTTGGGGATAAGATTTATGCTGAACTTCTCAGCTGAATATCACTACAAATGAATGAATAGGAATCAAGTGGCCACTGTTCAGTGAGCATCACTATATCAAGCCTTGAAAAATGTGTTGGTCATTTGCAGAATGAGGTCCCCAGAGGGTGAACTTAGTGACACCACCCTGCACAGCTGGCTATCATTACTAAATTCACCCTCTGGTAACCTCATTGTATTTAGGCCTCATCTTCTGGGAAGTGTCTAATGTCTATTGTCTCAAATTAACATTGTTTTAATTACTTTTTCTATTCTTTTCAGTTATTATATCCCCTAATTTGCAGAAGAACAATTGTATAATCGAGATGACTAATGGGTCAACATCACTGACTTCAACTGGGGAACTTCAATCTGATCCTAGGTTTCCTATAGCAGTTGAGGCCTCAGCAGAATGAGGTTCACAGAGAGTGAATTTGGTGAGGCTAGCCAACTGTGCGGGATAATGTCACTAAATTCACCCTCTGGGGACCTTATTCTGCAGATGACAGACACACTCTTTCAAGTCTTGCTTGTTATTAAAGAGTTTTAAAAAATTGGACCCTAAAAATATATGCTCCAGTTCAAAACAACACTTGATCAAGTCTGAGTTTAGTGTGCCTGTCATTTGCAGAATAAGGTCCCCAGAGGGTGAATTTAGTGATGCTATCCTGCAAAGCGGGCTAGCATTACCAAATTCACCCTCTGGGGACCTCATACTGCATGGCCTCATCTGCTGTGGGAGACATAGACTCAGATTGAAATTCCCAAATGGTAAATATTGTGCTGTACACCCATTGGAAACCTCGATTATGCAATGTGTCGTCTGCCAATTTAGGGATATAGAGATACTAAACAAAAAAAGAAATATAATCCTTGTTAAGAAGTTTCTATAGAAATTTTATAATAAAGAAACTATCCGGAGAAGATGAGGCCTTAGCAGAATGAGGTCCCCAGAGGGTGAATTTGGTGTGCTAGCCCACTATGCGGGATAGCATCACTATATTCATTCTCTGGGAACCACATTCTGCAAATGACAGACACACTAAGATCAGACATGCACTTGATATCATCATCGTGATTTATCACATACCTTGATTTTGAAGCCATAGTTGCGTGGCACTTCGACCTCGACGACCTCGGAGCACCTTGTTAAATCAATCCGGCCCTCTAGGCTGCTGCTCTCCTCGGCTTTAGCGTCCTTGTAATAGCGAAGACAGTTTCCAGCAAGAACAAACCAGTGTTTCTTCCACACCTAAACAAGCAAATTAAAGACATATTATGGACTTGTTCAGGTGGGTGAATCTGATAAGTTAGTATTCAGGCGCTATGCCAACTGGAGGACTGTAGCATTCTACTAACATCGCAGAAAACCTCAAGCAAATCGACCGTACCGCTCCATAGAAAACACCATCTCAACTATACTCAATGTAAATATTGACTGCTCGATTCGGGACGCATCTATAAACTAACGAAAGCGATTTCGCCATCGACTGTCACTGCATTTAATTAATATATAAGACTGACGATGTGTGTTGTCAATTTACATATAATATTTGTAAAAGTTTGTTAACCCTTTCATGGAGGGAGCTGCACTGGTGCAGCATTAAATATCCAGTCCCAGTGCAGTCTGTTGTATATGTGAGTCTCTCATACGGAGCCTCGCATATATACGAGAATGCACTGGCCTACAAGGTCACGGTAAATATGTTTAGGCCAATGTATTCTCTTATATATGCGAATCAAGAATGAGAGTTAAAAAATCTAAAAGAACCAGGTACCAACCTGATAATTATAACTAAAATTTAACATATTTCAGGAAGCTCCAGTCATGGAAGGGTTAACCCTTTCATGATGGGAGCTGCGGTCTGGCAGCATTAAAGATAATGTGCTGCGCAATCTCTTATATAGGCAAGTCTCCATTTGAAAAAATTTCGTTATATTTTCGTTATAATTATCGGGTTGGTACCTGGTTCTTTAAGATTTTTTAACTCTCATTCTTGACTCATAATTATTCTTTTATTGGATTTTTTTTGTTGAGTAGAGTATGAGGTCAAGCCTTGAAATAGTGCATCTGTCATTTGCAGAATGAGGTCCCCAGAGGGTGAATTAGTGATGCTACCCCACATAGCGGGCTAGCATCACCAAATTCACCCTCTGGGAACCTCATTCTGCTAAGGTGTAAGCAGAATGAGGTCCCCAGAGGGTGAATTTGGTGATGCTAGCCCGCTATGCGGGGTAGCATCACTAAATTCACCCACTGGGGACCTCATTCTGCGAATGACAGACACGCTATTTCAAGGCTTGTAGGAGATGGCCCAATAAATGGCTGGATTTAGGTTCCCTCTCTCTTTAGATCATAATTAATCCATCACTTTTAATCCAATTTAATTTCAATACACATGTAACTGATTTTTCCAAACTATTTCTGCGAGTGAAAAATATCTTAGAATTTAGAAGTTTTCATGACAGAAAAATACAAGACATCTTCATGACTTCTGAAGTGATTACCTCGAATATAGCAATTTGTTATGGCAGACATTTTAATAATATGGTTCATTTACATGACTTTCAAGACTTATTAAAAATAAATATATTTATCCACAATTTATTCCACAAAATTGTTCAGACAGAAACAATTTTTTTTTGAACTTACAAGTAGCTAAACTTTAATTCAGTTAGAACGTATATATCTCAAATTGTACCAACAACTTGTATAATTATATGATTCTGAGTATGTAGCAATATGTATAATTATGTCAGGGGTCGATTTATTTTTAAATTTTGTATAGCATTTTGCAGACTGGATAGATTTTATATAGCATTTCCTACCAATACATGTTTTTTCATTGTAAATTGGTTAGCAGAAATTGGAAATATCATCGCAAATTGCAAGGTGAATCCAGTTAAATCGAGCCCTGTACGTAGTTACGTGACTCGTTTACCTTTTCTCCAGTTCCCTGCTTGATTAGCCATCCTTTTTTCATATAAATCAGATCCTGGAAAAATAAAAAATAAATGATATATTATTCCATTGTAAACCAATTCATTGTGTGCGACCTGTGAAGGCTGTGATTTCAGTTTACATAATGGTCAAGATAAAATACCTGTACATGCACCATGAATCAGTTTTTCAGCCATGTTGTCTTGTCTGTGATGTACTATTTAGACTTTTTGTAGTTTGCAAAAAGTGCTTTGAGAAAAGACTCCCAGATATAACAAGCACCTAATTATCTAGATGTACTCTACAATAAATGGAGGTACTTTATGTAAGTAGCTGCTTTGAATTTAATATAATGGCCTAGTGGCTACAGTATGTCTGGGGCACAAGTTTATGAGCCAGTACTATTTCTGCAAAAATGGACTCCCTTCTAAAATTCAACATGAACCCTCCTATATAAATACTGGTATAACATATACTTCTTCCTTTATATAAAGTCAATACCTGTATACTGTATACTCCCCAATATCAGTATAAATTCATTGCAAAAACATTATAATGGACAAGAGCTTGAACTTGAATTTAACATAATGACCCAGTAGCTAGTAGTAATGTTAAGGTTATAAGTATGAGTAATTTCCCATAGAAGTACTCTGGTATATATTAATATATACAACACAGAAGACCTCTGATGATGAAGATACCTTTATAACTGGCATGCTATATGAAAGGTTTCCCTGATAAGAATCAGCCCATAATCATAAGATGTATGTCAGTAAGCTAAGCAGGTCTATCAGATATTCTATATAATTGGGGAATAACTTGTATAATAGGTGTACAAAGCATCATTCAGATCAAAGATAGACATAACATCTCCTCTCTCAGAAGAAAGCACTTATTTGTTTTCTTTCATTTATTTCTTTTCTCTTTTTAGAATGACGACCTATTTGATGACCCAGATAAATGCATAGGTAATGCTGTAACCTTGACTCACTCCTCAATTTAACCCTTTATGAACCTAAATGAATTCTCCCATAAAGTTATTAAAGTATACATTGGAACATGTCTATTATTAATTTGGAGGGGTGTTTAGACACTAAAAGCAAACAACAAACAGACGAAAAGATAATACATGTATCAATGTAATTAAGCAACTTCAATCTCAATCTGTACACTAATGCCCTAAATAATCGTCTCCTTAACCACAGAAGAATTATGGGTAACTTTTTAGGATTTAGTCGGAAACATGGCTTGTTGCCATTCATCGGATAGCTCTCAGTGAGAGCTTTCCGATGAATGGCAACAAGCCATATTTCCGACTAAATCCTGAAAAATTACCCATAATTCTGCTGTGGTTAAGGGGTCGATTATTTAGGGCATCACTGTAGTTGGGTGACTAGCATGATATTCCAGGTGTCGTCTACATTGTAGAGCCTAACGGAATGTCTATTTGTGACCCGCCATATCAAATCCAGTTGTAAGTCGGGATTTTTTTACCCTGTGCCAATGCATTCTCTTATATATGCGAGTCGACCATAGGTCGCCTCGCATATATAAGAGAATGCATTGGCCTAACAATTTTTTACAATTTTAATAATTTTTTCTTGTATTCTTTAACAATTTTATAATTTCACCCATACAGAGCCCCAGACAAACATGAGCAGACGACACTCTTCTATATGCTTCTATATATGTGTGGGGCTAAATGTCCTAAAAATTGTAAGAAACATTTATTTAAAAAAAATGATAAAAAATTGTTAGGCCAATGCATTCTCTTATATATGCGAGGCGACCTATGGTCGACTCGCATATATAAGAGAATGCATTGGCACAGGGTAAAAAAAATCCCGACTTACGACTGGATTTGATATGGCGGGTCACATTTGATCGGGATGGGCTGATGACAATTAGAGATGGAGTTCAATGTTTTTGAATAATATTTCTGGACCCAATGTCTATAAATGACGTAAATGCAGCTGGTACATCTAGTATCAAATTGATATAAATGTAATACACTCTCTGCATTTTGTTTTTCCTATATCAGAATTGAATTATTAGTTTATGAGACTACCGTACATACATAAAGAAATAATATTTTATGGGACTATGTATCTCCTTGCTTATAGAAGTTTCACATTTATTTACGGGCTGGACATAGGGCATTGCACCAATTCCATCCTGACATATTTGAAAATTATATATTCTTCCACAAAATTCAGTTAGTGAAAACTTTTTTTATACCCCCATTTTGATTTCTCTAAGATTCGGATCCCCTTCAAAGTTATGTCACTTTTTATGAATTCAAAGTTGTCTAAGTTTCATCCATCTGAATTGAGTGCAAGCGTTCTTGATAGCCATCGCATTCTGATAATTCAAGGTTGATGATATTAGTTAGTCTGACGTGTGTCCCAGTTACCTAGATTAAACAGGTAAACCAAAGAGAAAGCCAGGTTAATGAGAAGAGTAGGCCATTAGTAACGGCTTACTTATTATACCGCTTAGATGACGAGGAAAAAAAATGATCAACGAAAATCATTATATACAGGTACCTCATCTACAAAGACACAATGTCTTAACAAAACATATACTAAGTATATTCTAACGCTGCAAATTTATGGTATCATTAGTGGCAAAACACTGCAGTCAGACTGAGTATAAAACTATTTTGGGCTCATGTTTTTGTTAAAACTTAGTTCTATGGCACTAGCTTAACCTTGGTTTCATCCATTAACTTACAATTTTTTTATGTTCAGAGCTATAAACTGTATTTTATTATTGAAAAGTCAAAAACTCGTGAGAGATTCTATCTGAACCTTGGTGAGAGTTGCTAACTGAAAGTCGGCGAGAGTTGATTGCTAAGCTATGGCAGCCCTCACATGTAGGCTAAGGTACAGTAATGCCCTAAATAATCGACTCCTTAACCACAGCCGAATTATGGGTAATTTTTCAGGATGTCCTAGGGCAACTATTCATCGATGAGTATTTAGTACAGAAAGGGTTAAGCGAGGTTTAGCCTGAGCTGTACATCCATCATATTAGGTAACCAGTTGTGAATTATGGGTTTCCTGAAGTGATAGAGCATGTGTCGAGTTTGATTACATATGCGATCTGATACTCGTACAGGTATGTCTGCTTACCTTTCCTTGAGTAAGAATGTGAATGGGAAATATTCTGTCCACTCAAACATAACTTGGGTAGTGCATGGTTATAGTAGTATATCACCACCTCTTTAACACATTCACTACTGATGCCCATTCAATTATAGTAATGCCTTAAATAATCAACCCCTAACCACAGCAGAATTATGGGTAACCTTTCAGGATTAAGTCGGAAATATGGCTTGTTGCCATTCATCGGAAAGCTCTCACTAAGTTACCCATAATTCTGCTGTGGTTAAGGGGTTGATTATTTAAGGCATTACTGTACATACAAAAAGTACGAGATAACTTGTAGTCAGCAGTCAACGTGTTAATAAAAAGTTATTTCTTCATCTGCAGCGAAAAGTTTAAGTATGCAACGTTAGTGCCATAAGACTGGTATACTAGTCATTACCAGAAGTGGCTCAGGTATTCCTTATTTCCATGGTTCCTTGATGTGATAGCACAGAAGCAAGTTGAGTTTATTTTAAGGGTTGAGACTTGACCAACTTAAATTTTTTTAAACCACAATCATGTATTTAGTAACAAGTCAATGGAAAATCTGTTAATCATCTAAATGCCTGGATATAGTGTGTCTGACATTTGCAGAATGAGTTCCCCAGAGGGGGAATTTAGTGATGCTATCACACACAGTGGATTTGCATCACCAAATTCACCCTCTGGGGACCTCATTCTTCTTAGGCTTCATCTTCTGGGAAGTACATGTGTCTGTAGAATCAAATTAACATTGTTTTTAATTACTTTTTCCCGTCTGTTCAGTTTCTATATCCCCTAATTTGCAGAAGATAAAATGCATAATCCAGGTGACTAATGGGTGAACTTCACAAACTTCCACTGGGGAACTTCAATCTGATCCTAGGTCTCCCATCGCGTTGACGCCTAAGGGGATTGAGGTTCCCAGATGGTGAATTTGGTAATGCTAGCCTGCTATGCGGGATAACGTCACTATTATTATTATTATTAAAATTCATTCACCCTCTGGGGACCTCATTCTGCCAATGTCAGACACAGGCTAGATCAAGTACCATTATTTGAAGTATTACTCTTGAAGAAGTAGAACAGAATTATTTTTAGAATGACCACTTATATATTAAGATAACGTATCAATGTCTACAGAAGGTCATGGTTGTAGCTGTTACCCACTCAATACTATGAACTTACCGTATATAGAAAAGTTCCCTGAATCAGATTGAATGGTCAATAAATTATACAAGTGTGACAAGTGTGAACGAATCTTTAGTGTTGGACAAGCCTGAGACAGTTTGCTTATTTATTGCTGAACACTGCTGGTTTAACCCTTTACCCAACAGAAGGGCCCTGTGCCAATGCATTCTCTTATATATGCGAGTCGACCATAGGTCGCCTCGCATATATAACAGAATGCATTGTCTTAACACATTAAAAATTATAAAATTGTTAAAGAATGTAAGAAAAAATGGTAAAAAGTGTTAAAAAAAGATTTTTTTTTAGGCCAATGCATTCTCTTATATATGCGAGGCGACCTATGGTCGACTCGCATATATAAGAGAATGCATTGGCACAGGGTATAACTGTAACCATCACAATGTGGTCAATGAGCCGGTTCCAATGATATCCATATTTGTATGGTTTTATTGAGACAGACCGAAGATATTTTAGGCTGTTGAAGCTTTATTTGGCCGGTTTTGGCCGGTTTGTTGGGTAAAGGGTTAACACTTTTTATACTGAAGCATCATTGATTAATAGTTATCCCACAGAAAATGTTCAGATTTATAAGTTCAACAATGAAATTATTACCTGAACATTTCCCTCAATAAATAGGACTCCTTCCGCACTTTTATTTATATGTCGTCTGCTTTTACCACCTTAACCCTTTCATGATGGGAGCTGTGCTGGTGCATCATTAAAGATCATGTGCCGGAGCATTCTCTTATATATGAGTCTCCCATATGGAACCCTATGGGAGACTCGCATATATAAGAGAATGCACTTGCTTACATGGTCAAGGTAAATATTGTTAGGCGAATGTATTCTCTTATGTGAGACTCACATATATAAGATAATGCATTGGCACAGGGTTTTCGCAAAATTTCAGGAAGCTCCAGTTATGGAAGTGTTAACATCCCTCCAGGTGAATAATAAACCATTCCTATGCACATTTTTTAACTGACTGGGAGAATCCATTTAGCATAGAAAGGGTTAACCTGAAGGCAAATTAAACATGTCAGATCAAAGCTATACCTCCTGTAATCAAAGCACCTTGATGTGCATTGCATCTTTATGTTTACACACCTAATGCCACTGTTCTCCCCTAGAAATTATGTTGACAACTGACATTGCTCCATACCACAAGTATTGAGTTCCGGAAACCAAGGCTTGAAATAGTGTGTTTGTCTGCAGAATAAGGTCACCAAATTCACCCTTTGGGAACCTCATTCTGCTTAGGCATCAACTGCTATGGGAGACCAAGAATCAGACTGAAGTTCCCCAGTTGAAGTTGGTGATGTTCATACCAGAGCATCCGAACATTCCTGGAAAATTGGTCTTTGAAAGTGTGAATATGAGTAAAACATCTTTTGGAAAAACGATGAATGGAGACTCTTTGAGTAACGAATGTCCAAAATAATTTCAGTTTTTAAGTATATCCTGAATTTGACCGCTTGTGTACTGAGGTGACATTAAAAGGTCCCCAGAAGGTCATGAGTATAACATTTGATAATTCAATAGATTGAACTTGTACTGGACAGTCCGTAATTACACAATTGTAATAAGACACGTGTGACTGTGACAGTGATTTAGTATAGTAACAGTGATTTAGCCGATAGTTACAATAATGTAGCCCGAGGTCGTTGGATCATGGTAGGTTATTTTTACGTCACCAGTAGCGTTTGACCCTTTATTACACTAAATACACAGTCCTAAAATACTTCTATTTTTACATTCTGCAGATTAAAATGAGAATGAAATTATATAATTAAGTGACCAATATACCCTACAATTATGTAGCCTCAAGGCCTATCTTGTCATATAATTTGCTTGTTTTTTCCCCCAAGTTTATATATACACTGAGTATTGCTACTAGTATTTAAATTGTCAGTTGCTGGTTGTGTGAGAGCCAGGGGTACCGATAGGAACCGAGGACAATGGAGACACAACTTCCAGAAAATGGCACTTTTTTCAGTCAGACTAAGGTATTGTCATAAATGGCAAAATGGCAACATTTTGGTAAACATACCACAATTTTAAAGCACGTTCCTGTTCCAAGCTCATATTAAGCTGTTACAATCGGTATATTTGTCTCCTAGAATGGTATTTTAGAATGCTGTTTCAGCAGATATCAGAGGTATTTCTTGACATTCTATGAAGTATATATACCCCTTGGAGGAGGGCGGGGGATGTACCCCCATCTACACCCCCCCCCCCCCCTGCCCCAGCTGATATTGGTATCGGATAATCCACATGCTCAGAATATAGAACAAACTTTGATGTTTTGACCACAAACCATCATATTTCTTTTCATATTAATCTTTTTTCAAAAGGTACATGTAACTTTGATATACTGGTATCTCATGTATATATTCTTTCCAATGTTTGTAGTTGGAACGAGATATCAATGTTCGTCTCATGCAATCAACGTATTTTGAAAAGAAAGCAGTCATGTAATTTCAGAACCTCACATGCAAGCCTTGAAATAGTGTGCCTGTCATTTGCAGAATGAGGTCCCCAGAGGGTGAATTTAGTGATGCTACCCCCGCATAGCGGGTTAGCATCACCAAATTCACCCTCTGGGAACCTCATTCTGCTGAGTTGTAAGCAGAATGAGGTCCCCAGAGGGTGAATTTGGTGATGCTAGCCCGCTATGCGGGGGTAGCATCACTAAATTCACCCTCTGGGGACCTCATTCTGCAAATGACAGACACACTATTTCAGAACCTCACATGCCAGTCAAGGAATATCCAGTGACTTCTTGACTCATGGCAGGGCCATCTGGGTACATGAACCCAATTTACTTGAGTGACCCTTCAGGGACCTTGAGATTTTAATCAATGATATGCCTTCAAATGGTCAGTATAGAATTTATGAGAGGACTGAGGTGGTCTGTTATGTATAAAATCTACGATTGTAAGGCAGGACATGTGAGGGGGTCACCCTATTAATTACGCACTGTCAATACACCTATTGTCACTGGAGTGATAAAAACATACAGGTGTATAGTATTATCACCTGGGCAGGTTTATTTGAGTATCAATTCACACCTGGTCGGTGGAGCATGCCATGACTGAGGGTAATACTCAGGCCTACTGAACCACAAAAACACAGGTCAGGAGGTGGTCGATAATCTTTACCCTATCTCAGTCTTAAAGACACACAAAACTTAACAGAACATTTTTTTATATGTTCAATGGGTATGAACATTATTCTCAACACTTGAAATAATTTTGTATAGAGGTACCATCGTCTATCATTCCATGACAAAAGTTTGTTCATTTGATAATGATACACCAAAATTTATTTCAGAAACATCTGAAAGAACACCTTTAAATATACAAAATTGTTTTAGATTTTTAATGTTTTCATGAAATATTGGTTTGAAAAATCTGAACTCCGAACAATTCACTTTTACATTGACAGCAATTTTAACTGTAGTGGTTTTTAGTCCAAATGTCTACTTTTAAAAATGGGTGTACCCTGTGTTAGCTGCCACCCCCTAGCCCAAGTCAATACCACACAACCAAGCTGCTGCGTAACTACAACAGCATCACCCTTCCATGACTGTAGCTTTATGAAATTTTGCGAAAACCCCTGTGCCAATGCATTCTCTAATAGGGCGCCCAGCATATAAGAGAATTCATTGGCCTTACAATATTCACCTTGACTTTGTAAGCCAGTGCATTCTCTTATAAATACGAGGCTCCCTATGGAAGACTCGCATATATAAGAGAAGGCACTGGCACAGGATATTTTATGCTGCACCAGCCCACCTCCCATCATGAAAGGAACTGGTACCTCCTTGATTCAGTTTCTATTTACTAATTTATTTCTTCATCATCCTGACCTCTAGAGTCAGTACTAGTATCAACCTAAATTAAGAATTTATATTTATTATCAATGTTTATCACATTCTCTGGTTTAATATCAATAAATCGTCCCTGATCACGAGTGCAGTTATGCAATTAAATCTGATGAAGGGAAAAATGGGAAATATCACAAAACCAATAAAACCTGATGATGAATATGAAATTTTATCATTTCTATCATGTTTTCGGTTTTTGTGGCGGACTGTCTGATGGCTTACATCCGATTAGTAATAAACTTGATTAATAGAGAAACACGTAAGATATAAAGTAAGAAGAATCTCTCTAGCTGCGTACTTCTACAAGGATGTACGCATCATAACTGGATTATTAATAGGATAAGCTTAATATAGGGGAGACAGTAAAGACTCCAATTACTAATGAGAAATTACCGCTTGGCTAGACAACGAGGTGATTTATGGAAAATTATCCCTTTCAACACATAATCTCATGTTGAATTTCATGTTCCTATTCTGAACTATAATTGCTACTAAATCAACAAGTCTTAAGCAAGTGGAAATTTAGTGGTAACTTGACACCAGGATCAATAGAACTCAACTCAAAACAGTTGAAATAGGGGTTGATCCGGTGCAGCTAAAGTAGAGTCTGCAGTAATTCTGCATGATGGTCCGTAGTTTGAAAATCGGTATCTGTATGAAGTAGCCCAATTATTAGACATTAAACATAAATATAATGCTACCACTAGACTCAGTAAAAACATCCCCCCTACACCCAAAAATTGCCCCCACCCCACAAAACAAATAACACCAGTCGACTGATAATGTCTGCGAGGTTGACCGCCAGTTTAAAATATGACAATTGTTTTCTTCCACAAATACAATTATAGTATGGCAATCATTTCCAGACCAACCAGTTACAGTTTGATCTGATGTCATACCACTATCATATATCTTTGGGATTGTACATATGCTTAAATCTGTTGTTTCCAGTTATCACTTCATTTACGTTTCTTCTAATCTATCGCTTTCTTTACATGTCGTTCAAATGTTATTGTGGTTTAATCTGTCATACTACCATCATATATCTTTGGGATTGTACATACGCTTAAAACTGTTGTATCCAGTTATCGTTTCATTTAGAATTCTTCTAATTTATTATATGACTATCGTTTTTCTTTCCCCAATATCACTATAGTAAAGCGATCATTTCCCAACCATCGGATCAGCTACAGTTTAATCCGATGTCATACCACCCTTCTCTATCTCGAATACTTTATGTCATTCAAATGTTATTTTGGTTTAATCTGTGTCATAGCATATATTAATAAACCTATTATCACTATAAGTACAGAGAATTTATCTGGTCATTGCATCATTTAATCGAATTAACCCACGTCAAAGGCCTTGAGTCCCTTTACATGAAGTGGAAATCCAGAAGGGCGAATAAACCAACTTTTGGAATGCAGATTTGTAGAACTCATGCATTTTGCCAATTATGAGACCCTGTCGATGATAGGCCATGATATTTTATGAACGTTTCAGCATGTTGTTTCACAGTCTCTCTAACCCTTCCATGACTGGAGCTTCGTGAAATTTTGCAAATACCCTGTGCCAATGCATTCTCTTAGGGAGCCTCGCATATATAAGAGAATGCACTGGCTTACCTTGAGAGCTGCGCTGGTGCAGCACTAAAGATCCTGTGCCAGTGCATTCTCTTATATATGTGAGCCTCGCATATATAAGAGAATGATCTGGCACATATATAAGAGAATGCACTGGCACAGGAACTTTAGTGCTGCACCAGCGCAGCTCTCAAGGTAAGCCAGTGGATTCTCTTATATATGCGAGGCTCCCTATCGGAGACTCACATATATAAGAGAATGCACTGGCACAGGATCTTTAGTGCTGCACCTGCGCAGCTCTCAAGGTAAGCCAATGCATTCTCTTATATGTGCGAGGCTCCCTATGGGAGACTCACATATATAATAGAATGCACTGGCACAGGATCTTTAGTGCTGCACCAGCACAGCTCCCGTCATGAAAGGGTTAAAACCGATGATAATCTTATCAGATTTACGCCTGTGGAACTGCGACAAAGATTTGATTTCTGTCTTGATGGGATTCCCTTCATTCGGTTGGTCATCTCTCAGACTGGGCGTATTCCATTGGTTGTGCACATACAGTAATGCCCTAAATAATTGACTCCTTAACCAGAGCAGAATTATGGGTAACTTTTCAGGATTTAGTCGGAAATATGGCGTGTTGCCATCCATCGGAAAGCTCTCACTGAGTGCATTCCGATGAATGGCAACAAGCCATATTTCCGACTAAATCCTGAAAAATTACCCATAATTCTGCTGTGGTTAAGGAGTCGATTAGTTAGGGCATTACTGTAACTGCTCGTTGCAAGCTGGAATCCACTCTCTTTAAAAAGCTAATAACAATTACAAACACAGCTTCATGATTGATTATATTTAAATCGCGAGATCGGAGGTCAATGATGTGTTGACATTTTCCCACGCATACCGAAACACAACAAATATTTTAATACAAGCGACATATTAATAATTCATTATATTCATCACAATACAGGAGACATTATCTTCAAGTTGACGTCAGTCAAGAACATTTATTACTGATTATGCATTCATATCCTGTTGTTTCTACTAAATCCTACAATTCTCACATACAATTACTACACCAGGCATGCGTTGCATATTTGGAAAACATTTATCATGTCATCTTGAAAAAGAGCCGTTGTCCTAGAAATCAAATCTTTATCTCAGTTCCACAGCTGTAAATTTCATAATATTATCCTTGGTTTTTTAAGAGACTGGTTGTTTCACAATGAACTTTTAAAGTGATGTGAAACACTCCGGTAGAGTGACCCAATAGAAGAGGAGAATAATCTTGTTCAAAGTAGTAAATTTTACAGATATTATAACCAAATTGACAACACAGGCCGTCATTCTTATATATTAATTAAATGCTGTGACGCTGGATGGGGAAATCATTTTCATTAGTTTATCACCGATAGATGCGTCCCGAATCGAGTTGTAAATATTTACAATTGAGCGCAGTTCAAACGATGTTTTCAGACGATGGTACGGTTGATTTGCTTCCAATTTTCAGCTAGGTTAGTAGAATGTTCCATTCATACAGTTGGCATAGCTCCTGGATACTAACTTATCAGTTTTACGCACCCGAACAAGAACATAATATGTCTTTAACAACTAACCTCATATTTAGCCGAGGGAGATGACTCCTTTGACTCCCTTCTGTTCGAGGCAGCTTCAGCTGATGACTTAGCCATCTGAAAGCATATCAAATAACAAGATCAGGACAACGTAAACAGCAACATAGCTGCGCCATGCACCTAGAGGGGATTTATACCTAATCCGAGACTTGTATTATGAGGCATGAACAGCTATATGACTGACTAGAATTTGTAGACAATATGTGACTGCACATTACGCAGCCATGCTTAAATCACTGACCCAGAAATCACATACTTTGTTTTTCCACAGATCGACCTCAAAGACCTCACCTGTTGACGAGGATTTACTCTACCTACCATATATGTTACACCTGTGTGACTGTTTCATTATAGTACAGTTAGTATCAGAATAGTACAGTTAGTATCAGATTCAAAAGGAAGTAACAGATAGATATTGTTTAACATATCATTGTTATGAAGGATTATCAGATTATCAGATCAGATCAGTCTGACTAACCAGCACATATTCAGTACTACAGTAATGCCCTAAATAATCGACTCCTTAACCACAGCAGAATTATGGGTAACTTTTCAGGATTTAGTCGGAAATATGGCTTGTTGCCATTCATCGGAAAGCTCTCAGTGAGATCTTTCCGATGAATGGCAACAAGCCATATTTCCGACTAAATCCTGAAAAATTACCCATACACATATAATTCTGCTGTGGTTAAGGAGTCGTTTATTTAGGGCATTACTGTACTGTACTGCCCTAAGTAAATGACTCATTGAAACAGGGTCGCTCCCTAGTTAACCTGTATTTCTATTAAGACATTAAATGAGGTTTATAAATGTGGTTAAAAACCGCAAGACAACCAGAGGATTGTGTGGTTAAACACATAAAATCATCAACTGATATGAAATGGTAACTTCCAGTACAATTGCGGCTCCAGCAAATTTATATACATGTATGTCATAGAAATGAAATTCGCAGAACTTTACTGGTAGCTACAGCGTATCGGCAGTCAAGGAATATAACCAAGATTTCTTTACCGTATTTAATCGCGGTGCCACAACAGTCACAAAACAGTTAAATGCCATGCAGTTATGGTTTAAGCACATTTATAAATGCATAATTCCTTTGGGCAGTACAGTATATAACCTACTGCATAGACAAAATATAAGAGATATAAAAAGAGAACTTGGCCACAAGTCTTCCAAAAAAGTTTTTTTTATCACGGCATTGGCATTTTCAAAAACAACATTAAATTTTAGCTTGACATACACCTTTATAATAAATAATCCATCCAGTCATGAAAAATAATCAGCAAATTCTACCGGTACATTTATGTCGAAAAGTGGAAAAATTCTGTCAAAAGTGGTCAGATCAGATCTACATTCGAACTTGAACTGAATTTCCATTTGGGGTTAATAAAGAGACATGTCTGGATATTTTTTTATCAAATCACCATGTACCCGTTGATATTGCCAGAAAACAACAGGCCTACAACCTCAAAGTTTAGTATGTATTTCATATATGCTCACATTCATATCAATACCATAAAAAAGAATCCAATATCCGATAAGACTCGGACATCAGATGACATCAAATAATGAGTGCTAGAAAGTCATGATTGGTCAAAACTTAGTACAGAGGTCACTTCAGGGCCTAAGCTAGGTATTGAAAACAGGGAGAAATGAAGTCTCCCTCTGCAGATTTTAGGGAGACTTGAGCCAGAATAGGGAGACTTATAAAAAAAAATACTTAGGCCTACTAATTTTCAAAATTCGCTTTATTTATCTGCACATCAATAAATAAGATAAAACATATTTAGCAAGATACAACACAAGTATAGCACCTGTATAGATCGATAATCTAAAATTTTAACTAAATTTATAACTTTTTTTAAACTGTTGACTTTTATCTGAAGAAATTAATTGTCTACTTTGTCTGAATTGTTATTATAAATTTAAATTTTTGGAAATGGCTTTTGGCCACTGCTGTAATGTGGGTGTCCGTCACTTATGTACATGTACAAGCCTGAGTTTAGTGAGCCTGTCATTTGCAGAATAAGGTGCTGAGAGGGTGAATTTAGTGACGATATCCCACATAGGGGGCTAGCATCACTAAATTCAACCTCTGGAGACCTCATTCTGCTCAGGCCTCATCTTCTCTGGAAGTTTCTTTATTATCAAATATCTATAGAAACTTTTTCACATACATGTAGATTCTAATTCTTTTTTAGTTTAGTTTCTCTATATCCCCAAATTAGCAAATGACACACTGCATAATCGAGGTTACCAATGGGTGTACATCACAATATTCACCATTTGGGAACTTTAATCTGAGTCTATGTCTCCCATTGCAGATGAGGCCATGCAGAATGAGGTCCCCAGAGGGTGAATTTGGTGATGCTAGCCGACAGGATAGCATCGCTAAATTCACCCTATGGGGACCTCATTCTGCCAATGACAGGCACCTTAAACTCAGGCTTGCGCATGTACCCACCATCATGAGCTCAAAAAGACAAAACCCTTTCTTACGAAGAGTAGGCTGATGATAAGGTATGCAAGCACCGGCTTGAAAAAATTACTTCAGAATGTTAACGAAAATAAAAAAATTAGATAAAACTCTAATTTTAACAAAGACTAGTATCTATTTTATATTACGAGTTGGAAATTGTAATTCACAGCAGGTATTTGAAGAAGGAAATTGTTTTGCTTCATTAAGATGCCTCACTGAGACAGGTTTGCATCGGTGTTGGAGGAAGATTGAACAATCTAATCATTGTGCTGTTGTTTATAGCAGCCCAGACTAAATTTTCTGTGTGTCATTTATAGCATCCCACACCATGTTTTGTGTGTTTTTTTGGAAAGCACTTGAAGGAAATTGTTTCACATGCTACAGGGCGGGTAGGAATGCAACCTGGTTGGTGAATGATGGAACAGTTTCATCATTTCTCTGTCATTTATGCCTGCCATATACCTCAACCATGCTCACAAATGATAGTAATTCGTGTGGAATTTATTAAACCTTCCATAACTGGAGCTTCCTGAAAATTTGCATAAATCTTGTACAAATGGTTTCTCTTAGATGAGTCTCCCATAAGGAGCCTCACATATACATGTAATTATAAGAGAATTCATTGATCTAACAATATTTACCTTGACCCTGTAAGCAAGTGCATTCTCTTATATATATGCGAGGCTCGTATAAGAGAATGCACTGGCACTGGATCTTTAATGCTGCAGCAGCATTTATTTTAAATAACTACCGCTATATAACGCGGTGTCACCCTCGTAAATACCGCGGTATGGTACCACGGTATCCCCAATACTGCGTTACTGATACCGCTTATTAACGTTTCAACACTGCGCATACCGCGGTGACACCACGATGCATGCGGTCAAGGTTCGCGATACCGCAGTGATTTTAACGGACAATTTGCGCGGAAAAAAACAAAGGACACTGAAGAAATCTTCATTATTGAAGTTATTTTATTTACTTATTATTGACGATGATGTTGTTTTGCCAATAGTGATTTGTCCATGTGTATAATATGCTTTTGCCAATAGTAATTTCTTTATGTGTCTGAGTCATCAAAAACTATCTCTTGAGTGGAATTTGTTTTTCTCGTCTCCATATAACCAATATATATTGATAGACGGCAACGTCTTCCTTAGAAAATCTTATATATCCGACCTAATTTAGTTTTTACCCTCGACTCTATTTATTGTCGTTGAACTTTATAGGATTTATTTTTATTTTATATTTGAAACATCGTGCATGTATACATGTTGACCCATCGACATATACATGCATATAGACATATGTCGATGATAAACCTACAGGAGAATGCATATCAGTTTTAGTTGCGATGCAGGGTACAGGTAGGTAAGAATTATCTGAGTGATCCAAATAATAGTGCGGGTGGGGAAACAACAATTCTTACCGATATTCCCAACTTTTATCAATCTCCAATGCAATTGGATTTATTTTGTGTGGTTTTATTGACATTATTAAAACAGAAATATATATGGAGCCAATATCGAGCCCGGCAGAAAAGATTTACTATTCTTGTGAGCCGGTTGTGCGATCCCTAATAATGAGATAACCCTGACGATATCATGCGCGAACGTCATGGAAACACGGCTTAATTGGAACCAGATTCGTCTACTTTTACAGGCATGCGGGGAGGTCGTGTATGGTTATTTATAAGTGAGATAATCCTGATGATTATGACGACACATACGCGTCCTCTTATAAAGACATGCGGGATGGGAACAGTCTGTATGCATCTGCTACATGTATATAGATAGATTGTTTATTGCCGTAAAGTAAACATGGAAATTTGACAAATGTGGACGCTTACAATTTGACATTTATAAAAAGCAAACAAAAACATAAGCACGTGGTTGAACACAATTTGACAATATGACCCACGATGACGTCATCAAGGGAACTTCCCCAAACACTAAACGATAAACACGTCACAAAAATGTCACGTGGGCTTGTTCTGAATGCGACAGGTCGTCATGGTAATCTTCAGCTCTGAGTGCAACACGCCGTGAACTTCACGCTACCGGTACTTTGAAGTTGCCGACATCGGGTGTCAAATTATAAACTCCACCCATCGCCTGGTGTCCGGGCACTGAGGTGTCTTCCAACACATATACCTGCCCTAGAAATAATTTCACCACGCACCAAGTATGAATGTGTTATGACGGAACTTTTTTATTTTATTTTTTATTTTATTTTTTAAAGTAAGATGGACATTCTAAGGCAGCGATTGGCATTGGCACGAAGTCGTGGAAATCACACACAGTGATTCTCCTTTTATCTGTGGAATTTAATGAGATCCTTAACTAAGGCTTATAGACGTATTGTTTTAACTTTCGGGGTGACAACCCAGCCAGCAGGAGTCGTCATTTAATTAATAGATATTATGGCAATGCCGTGAATCATGCGTCAAAAACACGAACATTGCACTTGTATTAAAGAAAATATAAACTCGCTTTTTATAAACACATGGGACGATATATTTATTTTTTTTATAGATGATTTTCCAATATCAACTTATTTCTCTTGCTATTCCAAATACATGTAGTTCAAATCATTTTGGATTTATTCCGTATCCCCCACTCCGATTTTCAGAAATAAACCGCGAATAAAGTGGAGGTTATCAAGGATACGGCACGATTTCGCATCTAAAATCAAACGGTGCTCGATATTATTTTTTTACTTGCGACATTGTCGTCAGCATGCGCAATCCAACTATCGGTTACTTCCAGCCTCGACGGAAATCTTTCCACTTACGATTGAATCGTTGTTGTCTGAACGTTCACTAAATGCATCCCTTCAAAGAGTTCAATGAAAATCACCGCGGTATTCAAAACATTTAACGCGGTGCCTGCTATCAGACCGCGGTATCCTTACCGCCCGATACGGTACCTCCACCGCCGTGACCGTCTCGATACTGCTACCGCTACCGTTTATTACCAGTATCACCGCGGTCATGACCGGGGTATCACCCCGTTTTTCTGGTCAATTTCTATTTGATCACTCTACCGGAGTGTTTCACATCACTTTAAACAACAATCAATCTTAGCGTCTGTTTATATGAGACTGTGCTACCAGTAGCCCGACCAACTGATCCAGCCTGGTTAACCGAGCTGAGCGTGAGAGGTGTTTATATGACCAAAGCTAGCCCGGGACAGAATACCTGCTGAGAAGAATAATCAAGTTCGTGACACAGTCATTGCCAATCAAGTGATATTGCAACACCTTCATTTAGATGAGCACGTGCTCTAAGGAAGGATTTAGATGAGCACATGCTCTACAGAAGGATTTAGCAAAGTCATGACTGTTGAATGGAATTGAGAAACATATCCCATGTGCTGAGTCACAGGATGTCTGTAACTCTTCTACAATCCCATGAAAACATTCCATGAATTCTCACAATGTATATTGTGTTAACCCTTTACCCAACAAACCGGCCAAAACCGGCCAAATAAAGCTTCAACAGCCTAAAATATCTTCGGTCTGTCTCAATAGAACCATACAAATATGGATATCATTGGAACCGGCTCCTTGACAACATTGTGATAGTTACAGTTATGCCCTGTGCCAATGCATTCTCTTATATATGCGAGTCGACCATAGGTCGCCTCGCATATATAAGAGAATGCATTGGCCTAAAAAAAATCTTTTTTTAACACTTTTTACCTTTTTTTCTTACATTCTTTAACAATTTTATAATTTTTAATGTGTTAAGCCAATGCATTCTCTTATATATGCGAGGCGACCTATGGTCGACTCGCATATATAAGAGAATGCATTGGCACAGGGCCCCTCTGTTGGGTAAAGGGTTAAATTAAACTTATATGCCACTTTTCTGGATAACCTTGTCAATTAAAATGTTACCAATGTCAACATGTGTTATTTTGTGTTGGTTGTCTGTATTTTACCATCTCAAAGAGCTGCAACCAGATATATCTAACATCGACATAACATAGGTCCACTCCATCAAGAGATTTATGTGATGTTAATTTGCTATAGCAGATAATGTACTTCATTTTTAAATCGATACAAATTTTCTCTTTTTTTTTTTTGACACTTACAAGAGAACTGAATACCATGAAAATTGAGATAAACTAGTGTGCTTGAACTCAAACAAGACCTTTAATGCTTAACCCTTTCAGTGCAAAGTTCGATTTTTGTATCAACCCATATACCCTGTGCCAATGCATTCTCTTATATATGCGAGTCGACCATAGGTCGCCTCGCATATATAAGAGAATGCATTGGCCTAACATTTTTTTTTTTTTTTACACTTTTTTAAAATTTTAATCATTTATTCTTATATTCTTAACAGACTTATTTTGTAGGTTTAGGGCCGATGAGATCGGCCTCTGGCACTCAAAGGGTTAATGATAGTTTATCAGCAAAGTGCAGTTACACCCACGCAGATGTCTTGTCTTATACACATAGAATTTTATCGGTTGTTGTGAATCATTTTTGAAATATTACTCTTGTCCAATGAGTTACATGTACCTCGATTACTCTCAGCCCAGTCCAGAGTGTTTACTTGAGAAAAAAATCTGGCTCAGTTAAGCGAGAGATACTATATAGTATCTCTGGTTAAGCGAGCTAGCCCACTCCATCTAACTAAGCTGGTTCTCAGTTGACAGGGCTGGCTCGCCTAATATAAACCCAAACAACATGCATCAGTATAGGAGACCGGGCTAGACCAGCTTAGAGAGCCAGCCCAGCTAACAGGGCCAGCTCGCCCATATAAACACCCCATTAACCCTTTACCCAACAGAACGGCCCTGTGCCAATGCATTCTCTTATATATGCGAGTCGACCATAGGTCGCCTCGCATATATAAGAGAATGCATTGGCTTAACACATTAAAAATTATAAAATTGTTAAAGAATGTAAGAAAAAATGGTAAAAAGTGTTAAAAAAAGATTTTTTTTTTAGGCCAATGCATTCTCTTATATATGCGAATGCATTGGCACAGGGCATAACTGTAACCATCACAATGTGGTCAATGAGCCGGTTCCAATGATATCCATATTTGTATGGTTTTATTGAGACAGACCCAAGATAATTTAGGCTGTTGAAGCTTTATTTGGCCGGTTTTGGCCGGTTTGTTGGGTAAAGGGTTAAGCCTTTCATGACAGGAGCAGTGCTGGTGCATTAAAGATCCTGTGTCAGTGCATTGTCTTATATATATGAGAATGCACTGGCTTACAAGGTCAAGGTAAATGTTGTTAGGCCAATGCATTCTCTTATATATGCGAGCATATGTAAGAGAAAACATTGGCACAGGATAATTTCAGGACACTCCACTCATGGAAAGGTTAATATTCTCTAAGTCCAAGCCAGATAAAGTTAATATTCTATCAGATATATTATATAACACATAAAGGATAAACAATGCGGCAAGGTGATAACAGGCAAGCATTGTAAAAATAACATATTGGTGCTGATATTGAGAACATATGCCCCGATGAAGGACATTTGTCTCATATCTTCACTAGAAATAGCTAACATACTCTCCCGCTGAAGGGCATATGGACCATTTTAAGATATGTCTCAGGTACCTGACTACAGCTGCCTATGCAGCCTGGATCATTTAAGAAAGCTAATGTCCCCAGTACACTTGACTTTGTGTATGCGACTGTGTGTCTTGAGGAAAATGTGTGATACTTTGTATAAATAAGGAAACAGACTCGGGTAACAATTAGTCTGTATGGGTGAGGCATAGTGCAGTTCAGTGTCACCTGACATTTGACTGCCAAAATAAATACAAACTAACAACCTACTCGCAGTTCAGAAGACAGACCAGTTGTTACAATCAAATACTGTCATATAACTGAACTGATCTTTTCGTCAAGCATTATATCGCAAACCAACCAGGTTTAGTTTAAACATTTCGTTGCCAAACATTTTTATAAAAAAATTTATAAAGGGATTGGGGCACATAACACAACCTGGTAGCTTAACCCTTTCATGATGGGAGCTGCGCTAATGCAACATTAAAGATCCTGTGCCAGTGCATTCTCTTATATATGTGAGTATCCCATGGGGAGCCTCGCATATATAAGAGAATGCACTGACTTACAAGGTCAAGGTTAATATTGTTAAGCCAATATATTCTCTTATCCCTTCAATGACAGGAGCTTCCTGAAATTTTGCGAAAACCTGTGCCAATGCATTCTCTTATATATGCAAGTCTCCCATTTGGAGCCTCGCATATATAAAGAGTATGCATTGCATAACAATATTTATCTTGACAACTGGCAACTCCACCAGATAACGATTTCTAGTTACAAAGTCCATCATGGAGACATGTGGATTTTAACCCTCATCGCCGGCACTGGAGGGCGAGATGGCTTGGGGTTGTGCCCCTAACCGACTGAGCCACCGAGGTCCCCCAGACATTAAAAGGATAAGATATCATAGAATCATATAAATAAACATGATTTCATATTACCTTCAATTCATCAGTCTCGTTATTCCGGGACTGGTATAAATCGTCCTCCACGCACTCATCCTGATGACTCGATGTATCCGTCTGCGAACTCGTTGACGAAATCCTATCAATATCAACCCCATCATTCTTAGCCAAAGAAAACTGAGTTGGGAACTCCTTCATGCTTGTTGATCGCTCTCTATGAGCTCGCGATCGCTCAGCTGCCTGGCTTCGTGTATATTTCTTCTCATCGAAAGATCCCCTCCTCGAAGAAGAATCAGACGATATCGAATTAGAAGACTGTGACAACAAACTGGCTTGCGTATTTTTAGCGATCGAGGACCACGTCGACCGAGGCGTAGTCGAGTAAGGATTCTGATAACGAGAATCCTTTAATATCCGTACACTATCTGGGAATGACATCACAGAATCACCTTTTCCAATGAAATTGATCCGATCACCTGAATGACTTAGATATCTTGACGATATTAGATTGCTATTGGACCCCTTCTCGTCCGTTAAGTCCTGAAGGCTGCTGCTCTTGCGTAACCCCTCCTGATGATGCGTATCGTTCTTATGTTTCATGCTGCGAACACTCTTATAAGTCGAGAATGACTGTGGATCACTTTTAGGTTTAGCACTGTCCACTTCAAATCGTCCTCTTGTTTTGGTTTCATCCTTCTTTTCAATAGTTTTTTTTGTTTCTGTGAGTGTCGGTGTCGCTGGTGGTGGAGATATTTTCTGGTTTGGCTGCCGAAAGATGGAGAAGTTATTTGAAGAAAATGTTAACACAGAGTAATTTTCTTGTATATAAGTTCCAGAGATAAAGCTTTGATAAAAATAACTTGATTCCGTAGAAAGTGGTTCATGTTTAATTTAAAACAATTTTTATCAAAGAACTACTATGGAATTATCGCAATGCAACTTGAAATGTCTAGACAGAATATAGGGGCATATTATATATATCTGCATATCAACATATTTTGAAGTAGAAGCAATATATAATTTTTAATCTATCTCACAACCTGATTTTATAATTTGTCAAAGCACTGAGATATTTGTTGAACCTGTTGCCTGCAGCCTTCCATCTGAGATTGGGTGCTTATTATCTCTTCAATACAAAGACCTTTTTGTTGGTGAACTGGCATACCTGCTGTTTGTTATTTAAGAAATTAATGTAGTTTCAGTGTTTTATTGAACGCCATGGGCACATTTTGTGAACCACAAAGATATAGCCCTCAATAACACACACACACACACAAACTATATTCATATCTTATATTTATATAACATTTTCCTTATTAATATCTGTAAACTCGGCTGAATTTTTTAATTCTGAAATCTGTCCGCAGTTTGGATATTAAACCATGAAGCACTGTAAGTTAAACCAATTTATTACACTCCTGTGCGCGATTTCCATTGAAAATGCTGTTAATAAAAAATGTTAATGTCACTAGTGAATTATGTCATTTCCCGTGACGTCATTGACGTTACGGCGCTTACTGATCTAGACTGAATTTTCGATGAATGATCTTTCTCCACATCGGGACTTCCAAGCTTTAATTGTGTGTGTTTTTAATCATATAATATTGGCGAACCAAATTGATGCAGAAGTGTAATAAATAGAGTAATTAATTAGTTCCGAGAATTACGTTCAATAATTCACTCCAGGCGATAGACGTTTGGGTAAGAAACTCGTATGCTTACGCGCACTTGTTTCATACCGACATCTCGCCTCTCGTGAATTATTTAATGTAATTCTCGGAACCAATTGATTACTCTCTATATTCTAATCTGTGAATTATTAGTCTATGGCTGTGCACTTAGAAAACATGCACAGTTATTCTATCTACCACTTTTAGTCATCTACATGTAGGTCAACAAGATACGTGAAGTGGGTTCATGTCATGGTATGTTTTATCGGGATATAACACGAATGACCCAATAGGCAGTTGACCAATCACCGAACAGGAATTAATGTAACACACACTGGTATGTAAATATATGTTTATAACATAATTAATCTTGAAAAGTCAAACATTTGAATATAGTTAATACCTGAACATTTTCTTTGTTACTGATAGAGTAATTTGGAATCCTCCGTGACTTCGGCTTAATATTGCTTCTTGGAAATTTTTCAAGGACGTCATACCACCTGAAAGAGAAATCAAGATCAGTAATCTTTTCTTGTAATCTCAAATATTTGGGGGTATATGAGCGCGTGAAACATCGGTGGTATATGAAAAACACTTCTCTTGAACTGGCAGTTTCCACCAATCGTGACATTGCACTGGGACACTGTGTTTGACATTACCTGACTCTGGATCCATAGGTTGTCTACCGAATTATTCTTATTGGTGTGAATTAATGTGAGAACCAATGAAAACCACACTTAAATTAATGTCATAGGGCTATTGTGGTGGGGAAAACTCCAGGTTCAAAATCGACATCCAGGTATTCAATCTCCATGTACCCCCCATCCCCCATCCCCCTCCCCTGTGAGGCCAGAGATAACTTATAGTACACTAGTATGAATACACTTTCTACCTGGTAATATGGGTGTTCAACACCAAAAGAATACCCTAGAACATTAAGTGGTAAGGGCATGCTGAAATATTCATGTTCGCTCTCAAGATAGAAATGTAACGTAATTAATAATCTCATTAATTATTTATAACTGGAACAATTGATTTTTTTCTTGATAAGATCTTGTGTTTAATGAGTATGCTATTGGCTTGATGAAGCACGAAACCTCTTGGATGGTAATAAGGTTATCAAGTGTGAGCATCTACACAGAAATTAACCACAAAAATACTCGAAGCTAGATAATCAAGGGACCCACACAGTGGTTGCACTCGTTTGTGCCACTGCAAAGCGGACCAAAGTCTGAGTTTAGTGTGTCTGTCATTTGCAGAATGAGCTCCCCAGGGGGTGAATTTAGAGACACTATCCTGCATAGTGGGCTAGCATCACTAAATTCACTCTTTGGGGACCTCATTCTGCTTAGGCCTCATCTTCTCTGGAAAGTTTCTTTATTATCAAATTTCCACAGAAACTTCTTGACATACATGTAGATTCTATTTTATTTTCCTTTTTTTTGGTTTAGTTTCTCTATATACCCAAATTGGCAGATGACACATTGCATAATCGAGGTTCCCAATGGGTGTACATCACAATATTCACCATTTGGGAACTTCAATCTCAGTCTTAGTCGCACATAGCAGGCCTAAGCAGAATTAGTTCCCCAGAGAGTGAATTTGGTGATGCTGGCCTGATATGCGGGATAGCGTTCACTAAATACACCCTCTGGGGACCTCATTCTGCAAATGATAGTCACACTAAACTCGGACTTGTGCAGGAGATGTGATAACCCATGGTCAGGGAGGGTTAACTATTAATCTGACAGTGGGTGTGATGACCTTGTCCTCCACACACTCCCTATGATATTTTTTATGCAGGAGACATGGACAGTGAGGGTTACCTATCAGCCAAGCAGGGGGATATGATAACCTTGCGATCTGCACACTTCCTATGATATAGTTGTGTACTCTGATAGTATTATTATCATCAAACAGTGTTTGAAAATTTGATAAACTGATAATATATTTAACCCATTTCATTATAAGATTTGACCCATTTGAACTGAAATTTTATTTACCATATTTTATTATGGATATTTTGTTTAACCCATTTCAAGAATAACCGTTTCGTAATATTCTATCAGAATTACAGAAACATGTACCTGTAGTAATGAGTCCATTCTCCTTAACCCTTTACCCAACAAACCGGCCAAAACCGGCCAAATAAAGATTCAACAGCCTAAAATATCTTCGGTCTGTCTCAATAGAACCATACAAATATGGATATCATTGGAACCGGCTCCTTGACCACATTGTGATAGTTACAGTTATGCCCTGTGCCAATGCATTCTCTTATATATGCGAGTCGACCATAGGTCGCCTCGCATATATAAGAGAATGCATTGGCGTAAAAAAAAAAAAAAATTAACACTTTTTACCATTTTTTCTTACATTCTTTAACAATTTTATAATTTTTAATGTGTTAAGCCAATGCATTCTCTTATATATGCGAGGCGACCTATGGTCGACTCGCATATATAAGAGAATGTATTGGCACAGGGCCGTTCTGTTGGGTAAAGGGTTAATCAGTCTTACTACATTTATGAGAAATTTAGAGGGAAAAAAACATTTCACTACATGTACCACTGATATTGAGATTCTCATGCCAGTGCATACATTTTCGAGATTCACCTTAACCTACATCGGGTCACTGCAGTAGAGTAATCTGCAAGTAATTTATTGTAATCAATCATATACCAGTACATTTTAATAGAACATTAATAATGTGAACAACATTTTGAAACTACCAAAACAATTATTAGTAACATATTGTTCAAATTCCAGCACAGTCTCCCAAAAACATGCAGTGAGCACGCGCACACAGTCGTCTTGAAGTGACGTAGGCGTTTCCGGTGTTCATAAACCGATAACTGAAGTGTTGACTTAATCTATTGGCTTATAAATATCGGAACGTTCATTTAAACCATTTGGCAAAATGTACATGTACTGATTCCTGCGGAGGCTAATTGTGTGAATGTAGAGGGTGTGTATGTATTAAGAATTAACACAACACTGCCATCGACATCCTACATGTAGTAAGCTATGCAACTTACCAAATGAGTCACTGGGGGTTGCTGGGTGAATGATGGAATTATACATTATTACCTTGATGGGTAATAAAAATGCCAAGCTGAAGCGATTGGGTCGCTTTATGAAATAATCAATAGTTGATATTGCTGGACATGTTAAGTTTGGATCGCCGGACAATAGCAAGAGAATCACACCAATTTAACCCTTTGAGTGCCAGGTCGATTTTTGTATCAACCCATATACCCTGTGCCAATGCATTCTCTTATATACAATTTTTTTTTTTACAATTTTAATAATTTTTTCTTATATTCTTTAACAGGTATATTTTGTAGGTTTAGTGCCAGGGAATCTTATTTTTTTTATGGGCATCAAAATTATTACTATGAATACTTGGTGATAGTTTTGTGTTATAACATGCCCCTAAGGTTTTATCCAGTTTGTTTTTAAATTCGCTATAGGGCCGATTGTACACACCGTAAATTAGGGCCGATCTCATCGGCCCGTGGCACTCAAAGGGTTAAAGCTTTTCCGTTTGTCATGCAGAAGGTATAATACGCTTGTCGTCATGCAGAAGGTATAATACGCTTGTCGAGCATCCTTAAGAGTATTGAACTCGAGTCACAGCACCGGATTCTAATTATTGATATAATTGCTCCATGATGTATCGGACTTTTTATTGTGTTGTTAGAGGAAATAATTCATTGATCGAATTGAACAATTCTCTTATAATTCTCAACAACGTTGTTGAATGGCTAGCAGGTCAACAGGAAGGAGAAGCTGGATGCATACATCACGCTCGATATGCCATTTTACAGTGAAAATCACTTTTAAAGACCCACTCATGGCACACAATATGCAATTATAACCACAAAATTCTGATTAATATCCCCAATCAGTTGGTCGAATTAATCAATGTAAACACACCATAATTGATTAGTCACATTATATTATAGGCATGCCAGAGTGACTCATTGCAAGTCAAAATGTCATCTTTCAATACTTATAATCCACTCTTGTAATTGAATCCAACATTTTATGCATATATTGATCAAGAATCACTTGAAATTGGATTCAGGAAGCACAAAGTCACAAAAGTTTGTTCTGTTCAGACTACAGGTACAGTAATGCCCTAATTAATCGACTCTTTAACCACAGAAGAATTATGGGTAACTTTTCAGGATTTAGTCGGAAATATTTCTTGTTGCCATTCATCGGAAAGCTCTCACCGAGAGCTTTCCGATGAATGGCAACAAGCCATATTTCCGACTAAATCCTGAAAAGTTACCCATAATTCTGCTGTGGTTAAAGAGTCGATTAATTAGGGAATTACTGTATCTTCACAGTAATGTCACTAAGATCATGTGATCAGGTTTCATTTGGCAATGAGGTCAATTACCATTTGGAAAGCTTATTAACACTTCCATGACTGGAGCTTCCTGAAATTTTGCGAAAACCCTGTGCCAATGCATTCTCCTATATATGCGAGTCTCCCATAGGGATTCTCCTGCCAATGCATTCTCTTATATATGTGAATCGACCATAGGGAGTCTTGCATATATAAGAGAAATACAATATTTATCTTGACCTGTAAGCCAGTGCATTCTCTCATGTATGTGAGGCTCCCTATGGCATCTATAAGAGAATGCACTGGCACATGATCTCTAATGCTGCACCAGCGCATTTACATCATGAACCTCATGAAAGGGTTAATTATTGTTCAATGAAATGGAGATCAAAATTATTGAAAATTATAAACTTTTCTTTTGGCATGAATGTCAATATTTTTAAAATATAAGCTGCTTCACACCAAATACTTTGAGTATTGCCTTGACCTTAGAAATATTCATATAATGCCACAATACTATTCACACTGATAAATCTGAATATAGAATTGCTTCCCATGCTGATGGCCTTGACCTTGTTCACCATCACCTTTTGGTACTTGTAATTAGGTTTAGACAAGGTTTACCTGCAACCCTACAAATAGTGTGTCTGTCATTTACAGAATGAGGTCCCCAGACAGCGTGATAGGATCACTAAATTCACCCTCGGGGAATCTCATTGCGCTTAGGCCTTATCTTCTGGGAAGTAAATAAAATTAGCATTGCTTTTAGTTACTTTTTCCCCATCTGTTTAGTTTCTATATCCCCTAATTTGCAGAAGATACAGGTAAAATGCATAATCGAGGCGACTTATGGGTGAACATCACCATCTTCAACTGGGGAACTTCAATCTGATCCTAGGTCTCCCAGAGAAGTTGAGGCCTAAGCAGAATGAAGTCCCCAGAGGGTAACTTTGGTGATGCTAGCATGCTATGTGAGATAGTGTCGCTAAATTCACCCTCTGGCGACCTTAATCTGCAAATGACAGACAAACTATTTCACCATTTGCAGACTTGTTTACCTGGCCTACCCATCAATATGAAATCTTATTAATGTCAGCATAAAATCAGCTTATCACTTATTTCAGGAAGTTCTCACTATTTATAAAAGCAAAGCTCATTATACAGAGCTGTCTTGTAGAGCAGCTTAGTTATACCAGATTACCAGTAAATTAACCCCAAAATCATTGTCAGGCCAAACAAAATTAATGGTCTGTTTCTCAGACACCTACCTCCTTATAAACATACTAGCTGATGCCCAACTTCGTCCGGACTATTTAGGGATTTCTTTGTGATTGCCTCCGTCTGGGCAGAATATACAGTGTCGGTCCAGTCACATGCCTATATGAGCGTATATGAGCGAGATCAAGGTCAAGGCCCCACCCATATTGTTCCCGGGATCAAAGTAAGCCTACATACCAAATTTGAGTCGGATCGGTCGAGGTCCAGAAATTTCACGTGATATTGGACACGCCCATATTGTTCCTGGGATCAAAGTAGGCCTACATACCACATTTGAGTTGGATCGGTCAAGGTCCAGAAATTTAAGTCGGATATGACCGAGGTTGAGGTAAAGGTCAAGGACACGGTCCCACATGAAATTGGACCAGTCCATATTGTTCCCGGGATCAATTTGAGTTGGAACGGTCAAGCAGTTTTCGAGTCTATAACACATACATACATACACACAGGCAGACAGACAGAAGTTGCAAAATATATAATAGATGACCAGCTTGGTGCTTTTTATGGCCAACCTAAAATAAATTTGGCTTTACAACATTATGTCCAAAATTTCTGTTCATTACTGGCCATAAGTTTAGCTAGACATATTTCAACTTGTATTTGAGATTTCCTGGTAAGAAATAATTTATCTTTTTTTTTTAGTTGTTTTAAACTGTATGTACTGGTATTATACAACAGACTTACATAGAAATTGTATTAACACTTAATCTTGAAAAGCCATTTTTCGCAACCAATAATGTTTTTGATAGTTTGTGAGTAAACACACAAAAAACTGCCTCCTGGGAATTTTTTGTCATAAGAAGTGGGAATAAAAACCTGCCTGCTGAGTAATTTTGTAAGTAAAAATAAATATAAAACCTGTCTGCCAATTTTGAAAAAAAAATGGTCAGAGAAACAGATTATAAACTTTGAATGGCCTTATATTAATAACCATGCTAAGGAAGAGTGACGGAGGATTAACCAAGTTCTCTATTAATCAACCATTTAATAGTACTAGTAACTCCCTACAAATAAGTCAACACATTACCGTAGTATTATAAAATCTCACGGATGTAAGAAGCTTGCAAGCAAAATATATATCCTTACTTTGTACCTCAATTGCCTCTTCAGTGCAAATCTCAACCAATACTCTATCAATGTATAGTTTGTTTCAGTGTGTTTTTTTTTAAATCACATTTTGAAAATTTTCAATTGCATGGAAGTGATTGTATTTAAGCCAACCTATAATACTTTAATATAAATTATAATATACATATACAGGTACATCAGAGATTCCAAGACAGGGTCTGGGCTAGACCCAAATTTACTTTTGCCAAATGAAAATATTTTTGCAAATTTCTTTTAGAAATTGCCAAATGCTATCATCAGTTTCTGCAACACTGAGGCTTATGTTTCCATTAATCGCTGTTTGAACGACTTTTGATATCGATAGGAAAGTAATTAGTTAAGAATTATTCTCGTCTCTATATTGTGGTTTATCGTACAGCAATACACCAAATAACTACTAGAGGATTACCAATGTAAAACACCACCACAATGCTCTAAGTAATTGACTCTTTAACCACAGCAGAATTATGGGTAACTTTACAGGATATAGTCGGAAATATGGCTTGTTGCCATTCATCGGAAAGCTCTCGGGGAGAGCTTTCCGATGAATGGCAACAAGCCATATTTCCGACTAAATCCTGAAAAGTTACCCATAATTCTGCTGTGGTTAAAGAGTCGATTACTAAGAGCATTACTGTAATCCCTTCACCGGTCAATACTAATGATATCAGATTGATACAGGTGTTAACTGTTCCTAAGCCTTATAAAACACAACTAATAAAATATTATTGTAAGCGGTTCCTCAACTGAATTGTATTGATTGACCAATCTTTTTCAACTTTCTTGAGGAATTAAAAAGTGACTTGCCAAAACTTTTGCCAAATGAAAATGTTTTGCCAAATGTGAATTATTTTTGCCATTGGCAAATTTGGCAAGTGGCAATGCGAACCGAACCCTGTTCCTAGAGACCCATAAAGACTTTCTGAGATAATAAATATCCTTGTACTGCCCACATATATCTATAATATAAGGTATATTTATATTAATGAGCCTATTTTTATCACATGAAAGCGACAAAAGGAAACAAATAGAAGACTAAAAGTTAACTATAAGTTGGGAACATTATACCAGTAGACCCTTAATAATTCCACTGTTTTGGAAGATCTCCAAATGTGTTCACCATTTACATGTAACTAGTCGCACCTAACATTCCATATAAAATCATATCAGTACATAAATACAGCATTCTATATAAAGCTACATGCATTCATCAACCTCTCCCTTCCTTCCTTCAATACTCCTACGTAGGTACATTCAGGTACGGTAATGTAACAAGAGGAAGTTTTTTATAACAAAACATATTTCAATTCAATGACATGTTGTGAAATGCCAATGATTAGGTTGCATTCACATCAAATTTGAAAGCTAAAAAATATGTTTTAATTCAGGTTATGATTATGAAACAAATTCACCAGCTGCCCAGCATGATTGCAGCACGGAGACTAAACACACATACAAGTCTGAATTTAGTGTGTCTGTCATTTGCAGAATGAGGTCCCCAGAGTGTGAATTTAGTGACACTATCACGCATAGCAGGCTAGCATCACCAAATTCACCATCTGGGGGACCTCATTCTGCTTAGGCCTCATCTTCACTGGAAAGTTTCTTCATTATAAAACTTCTAAATTAACTCTCAAATTAACATTGCTTTTAGGTACTTTTTCCCTTCTAGGAAGTTTCTATATCCCCTAATTTGCAGAAGATAAATTACATAATCTACATGTAGGTGACTAGGTGACTTCAACTGGGTAACATCAATCTGATCCTAGGTTTCCCATAGCAGTTGAGGCCTAAGCAGAATGAGGTCCCCAGAGGGTGAATTTGTTGATGCTAGCCTGATATGCAGGACAGCATCACTAAATTCACCCTCTGGGGACCTGATTCTGCATATGTCAGACACACTAAATTCAGTCTTGCACGGATACAAGGATGAATAGCCATACATTAGCCTCAATCCACCCACAATACCACAAATATGTCACTATTGTGAGCAAAAAAAAAATGTTTTGTACTTTGAACAAAGAAACCGAACCTTTACACAATTGTCATCTGGGCAGATTAAAAATAATATTTACTAAATGTGACCTCAAACATACCCTTATTCGTGCTTCGTTTGATACGAATAACGATCAAACTGATCTCTTATTGTTATGGTTATCACAGAAAACTCTCTATATGTCATTTCAGGTCAGAGTGTTTTTGTGAAGCACCTTTGAAAGGTGGACATATTTAAACCAATTTTATCACAAAGAGATAAAAATGTAAATTTGCCTAATGTGTGCGCTAATATAGAAAAATTAGAAAATTGTACAATGATGTGTATATTAGGACATTCAAGTTTTGTGAAGCATATAGAACCTGACCTGGCTAATATTTATTACATTAATTTAGCGTACATTATCACCATATATAGAGTTTTACACCATGACAAGCTGTGGTTAAAAGTTGTATTGGCGGTGCAGGAAAAACTTCCGGATACAACAGGTTGAAATTTTTGGCAAATTAATTTTTGGGACCCACCACCCTGGGAACGCAAGTTTTTTTCTATTCAGATCTCGGAAACCCACCCGTCATCAATCTCAAAATTTTACAACATAATTTTATCCAATGTGACTTTTTTACTCCATAGAAACTGCCTAAGATTGGATACAAAAGCGACATTTGCAGATTTTGTCAGAATATGCCACAGAAAGATGGCAAAAATGAGGGTGTGTGTGTATCAAAACCCCTTAAATACTGCACAACATATTGTGTACTTTTGTGAATCATATTTTATGCTCTTGATCATCAATGATTGATTGATTGGGGTTTATTGTCGCTTTAGCCACTAAGGCCATATCACGACATTGCCAGTTTTAGTGGTGGAGGAAATCCACACACTTGCGACTAATCTAACAGTGATTTCAATGGCTGATAAACTCGTCAACCATGTGCGGCAAACCACCGGCCATCGGCGAGTAACTGGCAACTCCACCAGATAACGATTTCGAGTTACAAAGTCCACGATGGAAACATGTGGATTTGAACCCTTATCGCCAGCGCTGGAGGGCGAAACAGCTTGGAGTGGTACCCCTAACCGATTGAGCCACCGAGGCCCCCTGATCATCAATGATGCCAGATTATGATAATAATGTTATAAAGTCAGAAAAATCATCCATGTTTTCCAGGGGTGAATTTTTCCAATACATTTCATAATGTGAGGCACAGGGTGGCATATTTTCCCACTTATTTGTCCAGTAGACAGTTCTCTGCACTCTTATTACAGAATACAGCATGAATCCAAGTCTGATTATAGCGTGTCTGTCATTTGCAGAATGAGGTCCCCAGAGGGTTAATTTAGTAACACTGTCCCACACAGCAGGCTAACATCACTAAATTCACCCTCTAGGGACCTCATTCTGCTTAGGCCTCATCTTCTCTGGAAAGTTTCTTTATTATCATAATTCTAGAAACTTAGATTCTATTTCTTTTTTAGTTTAGTTTCTCTATATCCCTAAATTGGCAGACGACACATTGCATAATCAAGGTTCCCAATGGGTGTACATCACAATATTCACCATTTCGGAACTTCAATCTGAGTCTATGTCTCCATAGCAGATGAGGCCATGCAGAATGAGGTTCCCAGAGGGTGAATTTAGTATCACTAAATTCTTACTCTGGGGACCTCATTCTGCAAATGACAGGTACACTAAACTCAGGCTTGTATGAATCCCATAAGACATCTATCGATCTATTGGGTCATCACAATTGGCCGCAACCTTCAGAAAAGCAATATTACTCAATTAACCCTTTACCCAAAAACAAACCGGCCAAAACCGGCCAAATAAAGCTTCAACAGCCTAAAATATCTTCGGTCTGTCTCAATAGAACCATACAAATATGGATATCATTGAAACCGGCTCCTTGACCACATTGTGATAGTTACAGTTATGCCCTGTGCCAATGCATTCTCTTATATATGCGAGTCGACCATAGGTCGCCTCACATATATAAGAGAATGCATTTTTTCTTGCATTCTTTAACAATTTTATAATTTTTAATGTGTTAAGCCAATGCATTCTCTTATATATGCGAGGCGACCTATGGTCAACTCGCATATATAAGAGAATGCATTGGCACAGGGCCCTTCTGTTGGGTAAAGGGTTAAATACATGCATTTGTACAGCAGAGAACTAGGGCAGTAGGGGGCTGGAGCCCTGTATGCCTTCCTGCTCTGCTACTCCTGTGGGTCAAATGTTATGTACTGACACAGAAGCCTTCTTAGGTGAAAGAAGCTAGAAATGGTAAATTGATAGGTCCTTGTAGAATCCTGTATAAACACAAGCAGGCGTTATTACCACATTTATAATGGTGAGTAAATTTACTCAGAACTTGAGAAGCGTGCAGTTTGGGGAATTAACAGACTGATCTGGTCATAAACAACATGCCAAAAGGAAGGAAGGTTGGAAGGTTGTAAATATATCCGGGTGTGAATCCCGATCCTCCAGATCCAACGCACTCAAACCTGCAAATAATGTGTCATTTGCAGAATGAGGTCCCCAGAGGGTGAATTTAGTGATGCTATCCTGCACAGCAGGCTAGCATCACCAAATTCACCCTCTGGAGACCTCATTCTGCTCAGGCCTCATCTTCTGGGAAGTATCTATAGTATCAAATTAACATTGTTTTTAGTTACGTTTTCCCCATCTGGGGAGTTTCTATATCCCCTAATTTGCAGAAGATAAAATTCATAATTGAGGTGCCCAATGGGTGAACATCACCAACTTCAACTGGGGAACTTCAATCTGATCCTAGGTCTGCCATAGCAGTTGAGGGCCTTAGCAGAATGAGGTCCCCAGAGGGTGAATTTAGTGATGCTAGCCCGCTATGTGGGATAGCGTCACTAAATTCACTCTCTGGGGACGTTCATTCTGCAAATGACAGACACGCTATTTGCAGGCTTGAACGCACTTATGGTAAGGTTCAGATGAATCAGTAAAGCTCAGGCAGTCTTTGCATTTTGACGGGACCTACATGTAATGTGTCTGTCATTTGCAGAATGAGGTCCCCAGAGGATGAATTTAGTGACGCTATCCAGCATAGCAGGCTAGCATCACTAAATTCACCCTCTGGGGACCTCATTCTGCTAAGGCCCTCAACTGCTATGGCAGACCTAGGATCAGATTGAAGTTCCCCAGTTGAAGTTGGTGATGTTCACCCATTGGGCACCTCAATTATGAATTTTATCTTCTGCAAATTAGGGGATATAGAAACTTCCCAGATGGGGAAAACGTAACTAAAAACAATGTTAATTTGATACTATAGATACTTCCCAGAAGATGAGGCCTGAGCAGAATGAGGTCTCCAGAGGGTGAATTTGGTGATGCTAGCCCGCTGTGCGGGATAGCATCACTAAATTCACCCTCTGGGGACCTCATTCTGCAAATGACAGACACATTATTTGCAGGCTTATTGGTTACTGACAATTAACAGAGCAACAGTAAGATGAGATTTAAGTTTTTAATTCAAATCTACAACATTTATATACCTTCTTAAAATCAGTCCTGTGTGGGCCCCGTCATAGAAAACATGAGGCCTTTTTTAGGCCCATGCCATTTACAATTTGCGAAGACTGCACTCAGGATGCATGAGCAGTGGGCTAGTGGATGGAGAGTAATGGAAAAGAAGCTACTGATAACATTGACGGCTGTAATGAAACGTGGACGCTTCGAGTTGCCGAGGAGCCAGGTGTTAGGGTAGGGAGGGGTTAACCCTTTACCCAACAAACCGATCAAAACCGGCCAAATAAAGCTTCAACAGCCTAAAATATCTTCGGTATGTCTCAATAGAACCATACAAATATGGATATCATTGGAACCGGCTCATTGACCACATTGTGATAGTTACAGTTATGCCCTGTGCCAATGCATGCTCTTATATATGCGAGTCGACCATAGGTCGCCTCGCATATATAAGAGAATGCATTGGCCTAAAAAAAATCTTTTTTTAACACTTTTTACCATTTTTTCTTACATTCTTTAACAATTTTATAATTTTTAATGCGTTAAGCCAATTTGCACAGGGCCGTTCTGTTGGGTAAAGGGTTAAGTGATGTGTCAAGAAGCAGGGGTAACAGAAAGTACTAACAGATATGGGAGTGGCATAGCCTTCAAAAGGGTAACAGAAAGTACTAACAGAAATTGGCATAGCCTTCAAAAGGGCACTTTTTGGGCATCCATCCTTACTGAAAATTACAACTGCATTGTTTTAACAATACCAGAAATCAAATTTGAGCCCAGTGTCGGACCAAATTAATCCCTGATAAAAATGTGCAAATGATTCTGGCCTCAACAGAAACAAGAGATAATATATGGCACATGTACAGAATTGCACAAGTGCGATAGATATTTTAAGATGGCACAAGAGGTCAAAGGCCTCGAGTTTTATCCTTCCATGATCGCAAGAGTACCATAAACTAGCGGCCAGTAACACAAATGTGCAGTTCTGTGTTTATTACACACCCGACCGACATCTCCTAACTGATCATTTCTTATGTTTTCCGTATAATTATTTCATACTATGTCCTGATCTTGTCATCATGTCATGTGTGATGATGGTTTTATTTTAAAGCTCTGGTTGCGTTATCAAGGTCAATGTCATTTACATTGTGTGGCGTGTGGAATAGCTTGAAAAAGAATTTCAGCATCTGATTCGGAAGAACTGTGTTTTCAGTAACAGGCATGTAATATATATAAGCATAAGAATATGAATAAGAATCTCTATGCAACATCAATGAAAATCATTACGTTAAGCATATTTTTTCGTTTTGAGAATCTGAAGACCTAATGCAGTGTTTCACATGACTTTAACAAAAGACTGACCAACAAAATATCAGGCCCTGAGTCACGTTAGCACCGAGTGACTGCATGGTACTTAATGTACCAAGCCAGCTAATCAACAGCAAGCAACAAGCTTATAATAAGACAATGAAGTGTTTACTAAAGATAAAACAATACCCCATGTCTCATCACAACAGGTGTTGGCCTGTATGCCAAAAAACATACGCAAAAAAAATGGTCTTTGATATCAGCGTGTAGTCTGAGAAATAATGAACTACTGATGAAGAGATGATTTAATATAGGAGATATATTTACTGTGGTTACACGGCCACTTGTAGCTCGCTTATTGTCATCCTTTGAGTCTCTATGAATTACTTCCTGTTTTCAGGGTTATGATTTCTTTCAAGACCCAATGAAAAATGATATCCAGTAATGTGTAAACCCACACAAACAGCTTGAATCAAGTAGAATTTATTTTTTTACACGCACATCAAAGGAATCAAATGAATGCTGACCAACACACCCTCAATAATAATAATATATGTTTTAGAGTCTCATCCCCACTCAGGAAGAAAAACACAATTTCCAGCAATTTTGGCCAACCTGAGAGGGGGTACTGTACTTCAAATATATGCTGAGCCATTATCTTTGGCACAGGTGCCATCAAGCATTTATTATTTTTGACAGAAATGGTAAGTGTAATCAAATGACTGTACTGTAGGTTGTTCATACAATTTTTCACTGTGTTACGCCACTTGGTATGCACTCAAAAAACGCTTAATTTTACCCATTTAATATTGTCCATACTATTTACATCTTCATAATTTGGATTTACAACTGCATTATAAGACTTGGAAATTTCTTTCGAAAAGATAGCTTTTCAACCCGGATTTGAAATCTCCAAATGGTAGAGGGAATCTTAAATTATCTTGGAGATGGTTCAATAAGATAGAACTTACAGAAAAGGCAAGATCTCCACCTGTAACCAAACTGACACATACGGTAGTTTGCTGTCGATGATCTGAGACCTGATTTGCCAGGAACATAACATAATAGTAAACTAATAAATACAAGCTGGATAAGGTACTCTTCACACTCCATCCATGATCGGATAACTAGAGGTGGGACTAAGGATATCCGGATCATATCCCTCCACCCAATTCAATACTCGGCCATACACATTTGAGATATGAAGTTCATGATATAAAACAAAGAACAGATAACCCAGTGAATGAACAGAAGGTAATTTCTATAAGAGGTAGGACAGTTATTTACACAACAGATTCTCTCAACTACTATGCAAATATACAGAAGAATAATTGATACATAGTCATTGACTAATGTTAATCACGAATGTTTTGACACGCTGAAAACACGATGAGATGTTCGCATCTGTGTTGTTACTGACCATCGTGAGTGTCACAAATAAATGTTTTAATTAACTTAAAAGACCGCCGTCCCGCTTTTCAGATATAAAACAATTACGACATTATCAGAGTATGTACCAGGCGCTTCGGAAGTTCGTTTCGGTAACGCGTCGGACTTTTTGAAGAGACCGCGTCGGACTTTTTGAAGAGACCGACTTCCGTAAATAAAATAATGTCAAGTTTATTGCTTTAATCGGATTATACCAGTGATGTTGGCATTAATTAAGGGAGGCCATTAATTAATAAAAGCTTTTGCAACTCCTTTGTTAGTTAGTCCTTATTGTTTATTTTAGCGGACACCCACATTACAGCCGTGACCAAATTAAACTTAAAAAGTTACATGCATCATGATTCAGCTGCAGTCTTGGAAATAATACTACTTTCAATTAGTTAAAAAAGTAACTATTACTGTAACTTAATAATTGTCTTGCTTAAATGATAGCTACACAAAACATTTCCAAAAATTTTAAATGTATAATAACAATTAATTAAGCTAATTTCAGATAAAGTCAAATTTTTTTAGTTTTATTTGTTATTTTATCTTTTTAAATTTTTTAATGTCAGATCATGTTATAAAATAAAGCGATATTTGAAAATTGTCAATTTTTGGTAGTCTCCCCACCCTGAAGTCTCCCTAAATTTCCTGAAGTCTCCTTAAATTTCCTGGAGGGAGACTTCAAGTCTCCCTGTTCTGGACCCCTAGGCTGAGGCCTGATAGTCAAGTCTACTAATGTTGAGTAAATGTTACTAATTTGAGGTTTATTTTTTAGTTCATGTTCAAATAACTCATGCTAGCACTTCAAATACATATATATAACCATTCTCATCATAAATTGCCAATCAGTGCATTCACAAGAGATGGAGGTTATTACTGGTGCTTCTAGATCATGCCATGAATCTCTACTCTGGTTAACGCCCGTAGAGATCATATTCCACAAATACAAAACCTTGGAACTTTTTGAAGTTTTGACAGGGAACCTTATAAAGTCGAAAACATAACTCGGGGAATAAATTCTTAGTTATTGTCTGTTCCTCAATAATTTACTTCACTGTAGGTGAAGGTCCCAACTCGAAATTTCACGATTTAAGTTACCTTGTGACCGATTTTGCTTTGCATCGCTTATAATTATAGAATTTCTTCTGTGTAATAAATTCAATATTTATTGCGATATCGGCTCACAAAAGTCACAGAAAAGCATGCAATTTCGAGTTGGGAAATTCACCTACAGTGAATTACATTACTAAGGAACAGATAATAACTAAGAAATATATTTCCCATGTTATTTTTTCACCTTTATAAGGTTCCCTGTCAAACCTTCAAAAAGTTCCAAGGTTTTGTACTGGTGGAATATGATATATACGGCATTTGCCAGAGTTTAGAGATTCATGGCATGATCAATAATACTTCCAGACCCAGTGTACAAGTCTTGAAATAGTGTGTCTGTCATTTGCAGAATGAGGTTCCTAGAGGGTGAATTTAGTGATGCTATACCACACTGTGGGCTAGCATCACCAAATTCACCCTCCGGGAACCTCATTCTGCTTAGGCCTCAACTGCTATGGGAGACCAAGGGTCAGATTGAAGTTCCCTAGTTGAAGTTGGTAATATTCACCTCATAGTCACCTGGATTATGCATTTTATCTTCTGCCAATTAGGGGGGTATACAAGTAGAAAATGAACAGAAGGAAAAAGTAATTAAAAGCAATGCTAATTTGAGACTATAAATACTTCCCAGAAGAAGATGTCTAAGTATGAGGTCGCAGAGGGTGAATTTGGTGATGCTAGCCCACTGTGCGAGGTAGCATCACTAAATTCACCCTCTGGGGACCTCATTCTGCAAATGAAAGACACTATTTCGAAAACTTGCCCGGTGTAAATAATCACACATTGGGTAAATCAAGGATAACAAATTTATTCCCTGTGTTTATGTATATCACCTGGTAAACCACCAGCATTAGATCAGATTCATGAGCTGCATAAATTCTAGCTGGAGGCAACAAAATCATGTCCCAGAAAATAATATTCAAACATATTGTCTTTTGAATCAATTTTCCTGACAGGAAATCAAAATATTAACCAAAGAGAAAAATAAATGTTTGACAACTTTGTCTGAACACTTGTAAACATACATTGATTTTATAAACTATCTGATACACAGTAGCCAGGTGTTAGTGGTTCCCCAGGCCAATTAATACAGGTAAAACAGGTACACAAATGCTCGTTATTAGATCAAAGACAACAGTAACCAAGTACAAACAAGGTAGTGTGCAGTATGGAGCATGGCAGCTGACGTGAGTTATCTAGTAGTGCATCGGCTGGTCGTTGTCTGCTGCATAAAAACCTCATAGAAATTTGTACACAGGCGTTAGTGAAAGTATGAATAAATGTTAAGTAGATGCATGAAATGAGTGAAATGCAGAAGGCGAATTAATTTCACTTATTTAAATGCATGAGTTGTGTCGTATGTAAAGGTAAAGACATGGGTTTATCTCTGAACATCAGGTGCTGACTACAAAAGTGATGGAAAGTTATCGAAGAGGCGTGGACGACAACAAAAACAAGAGGAGTGGACAACAACGAAAACATACCAGTAAATAGACATTATGTATTCAGGATAAATGAATTAACAAAAGTTTGCACCCAGCTTGTTGTTCATACCTCAACATTCACTTAATTGAATAGCAGGCATAATGCAACCATGCATGTACCATCCTCAGCTGCTCCTGGTGGCAAATCTACAGGTGAAATTTGATCAAAATACAAACCCATGGCTGAGATATAGACAGAAAATCTAAAATAAAAATCAGGTACCACTACTTGTATTTTTCACATAAAAGTAACTCAATGACTTTCCTAGGGAGTTTTCTAAACTCCAAAACCTTCAAAGAATCGAGACTATAGGATGAGTGATGCAACATATCACACCATAAGATTCTAAATTCAACAGGACTGGTTTACCTTGGAGAAGCCATGAATGAGTATAAATTAGAATTCTTCACATTGGTCTGCTATCAAGGTGATAACATGATGTTAACCAGAAGGCAGTTCACTGAGTGCAGGACGATTAGTAGAAATGTCACTCAGTGTCAAGATGATGTAGAAGGCAGGTATGCCATGTGCCAAGTGATAGCACCAAATATCAATGGCATCCATGCCTGAGTTTAGTGTGCCTGTCATTTGCAGAATGAGGTCCCAGAGGGAGAATTTAGTGATGCTATCGCGCATAGTGGTCTAGCATCACTATAATTCACCATCTGGGGACCTCATTCTGCATGGCCTAATCTGCTATGGGAGACATAGACTCACATTGAAGTTCCCAAATGGTGAATATTGTGATATACGCCCATTGGGAACCTCGAGTATGCAATGTGTCGTCTGCCAATTTAGGGATATAGAGAAACTAAACTAAAAATGAAATAGAATCTACATGTATGTGAAGAAGTTTCTATAGAAATTTTATAATAAAGAAACTTACCAGAGAAGATGAGGCCTAAGCAGAATGAGGCCCCAGAGGGTGAATTTAGTGATGCTAGCCTGCTATGCGGGATAGCATCACTAAATTCACCCTCTAGGAACCTCATTCTGCAAATGACAGGCACACTAAACTCAGGCTTGAATGCATCTCAGAGAGGCTTTACAACTGCAAATACCAACAGGGCGCACCAAGTACAGTAATGCTCTAAATAATTGACTCATTAACCACAGCAGAATTATGGGTAACTTTTCAGGATTTAGTCGGAAATATGGCTTGTTGCCATTCATCGGAAATCTCTCACCGAGAGGTTTCCGATGAATGGCAACAAGCCATATTTCCAACTAAATCCTGAAAAGTTACCCATAATTCTGCTGTGGTTAAGGAGTCGATTATTTAGAGCATTACTGTACTGACTGATGGAATTTATTATTACCAAATTGTACCACATGGGAAATTGTCTAATTTATTACCTCCAAATTTACAGGAGTCTTCATTCCTGAGTAAATTAGAATTCGATGGTTCGATTGATGTTCGTACTGTCAGGTGCCTAATAGTAGTGTCCGCACGGTTATTAATTTTGGAGAAAATTCCCAACGATCCTGAACATGTATTACACTATTATGATCACTATTACATGTATTTGGCATTGAGACATACACATGTACATGGTAGAGTGAAATTGCTATCACTATCATTAATTTCGGCCTAGATCACCACCCATCACTATTATTAGACCATCACGATTATTAGGCACCTGAGAGTGCTCTATATAATAACCAGTTTCTCAACAGATCCCAGGGGGGCCTGTGGAGGTTCAATTGGTAAGGTGGATGGTGCATTAAAACAACATAAGCCATCCAGTGATGGTTAAACTGGTTTGATTGCTCAATCCTGATAAATGCCGCTTTTGTGATCCACACACAGGGAAGATAACCATGTTCTTGTATCTGGGCAAGTTTGCCAGTGGCTTCTCAGAGGTTTCAAAAAGAAGGGGAGTCATTTCTTGGTGAAATTAACTCTCTGCACAGTTTTCCTCCACCAATAGAATTGGCGCTATTATATACATGTATATGTAGGCCCAGTGGCTGATACAATAATCACCCACAATCAAGTCTGGATATAGAGTGTCTGACATTTGCAGAATGAGGTCCACAGAGGGTGAATTGCACAATCGATGTGACTAATGGGTAAATATCACCAACTTCAACTGGGGAACTGATCCTAGGTCTACCAAACCAGTTGAGCTCCAAGCAGAATGAGGTTCTCAGAGTGTGAATTTGATGATACTAACCCACTGTGCAGGATAACATCACTAAATTCACTCTCTCGGGACCTTATTCTCCAAATGTCAGACACACTATATCCAGATTTGGCCACAATAGATCAATAACAGGATACTTCTAAGTTCAAGATCAGAAATATATTCTGTATGATGGAGATATTATTTTTATCTCCTTTATAACCAGAATGTATTCCAATTTCAAAACCAAAAGAATGGTGCGTTAAAATTTTGTGATGGAAAGAAACCATGTCCATATACGGCGCATTTACGGAAAATTATCTGGTCCTGCCCAAGCCTTGAAATAGTGTGCCTGTCATTTGCAGAATGAGGTCCCCAGAGGGTGAATTTAGTGATGCTACCCCGCATAGCGGGTTAGCATCACCAAATTCACCCTCTGGGAACCTCATTCTGCTGAGTTGTAACTATGCGGGGTAGCATCACTAAATTCAAGGCTTGGTCCTGCCTTTATAAGGCAATGAACCACTCATGCTGAGCCAGTGGCTTACAAATTCATGTACCGTACACTATCTTAATTGTGTGTTCTCTTGCAAGTACATGTACTCTTACAAACTGCAATCTTGAAATTTATGTAGGTACATCTCAACCTGATGCAGGACAATGATCTCAGCTGGAATCTTAAATTAGAACAAAGCGAATCAGAAAAGAGCACTGAATACAGGTTAATCTCGAGATGGCGCTCCATGGGAAGAAACTGTGCACACAATTACCACATATTAATACCGCTTATCATTGTTAATGGATTAAGCTGGATAACGTATATGCTGTAATTGTGCAGCTCCAGGGTGGCAATTGATGGCGGTGTCTGGAATCTGTGCCGTCTTTGAAGAATGCAGATACAAGAGCACTAACATTACAAAGGACAGATAGACTTGTCCCCAGATCATAGGTGAAACACTATGACGGTATCGCTCTGTAACATGAACTCTAAGACACAAGTATGAACAATCACCAGTAGGTGACAAATATAACGATGCAGAGTCAACAGCAATAGGGGGATACCCATCAAAACATATTACTTTACCCTGTGCTTTCTGTGACAATAGTTAACATGTTTAAGTTACGGCTTCACAAATAACAAATACAGTAATGCCCTAAATAATCGACTCCCTAACTACAGCAGAATTATGGGTAATTTTTTCATGATTTAGTCAGAAATATGGTTTGTTGCCATTCATTGGAAAGCTCTCACGGAGAGCTTTCCAATGAATGGCAACAAAACATATTTCTGACTAAATCCTGAAAAATTACCCATAATTATGCTGTGGTTAAGGAGTCGATTATTTAGGGCATTACTGTAGAATATCAAATGAATATGGTTCGATCATTTATTCCCGCCAGAGATCGGCAGTATATTCATGTAGTCAAACTTGGGTCTTTGAACACAACACACAAATCATTTCAGCCAATCAGAATGAGCTGGTCCATTCCGGTCTATATGAACGTCGACCAAAGCAGAGTGATGAAATACCCATTGTGCCCGGCGAAACTGGCAACTCCCCTAGATAGGGATACAAAGTCAGTGTTGACTCCACCGGGAATTGAACCCATATCGCCAGCGCTGGAGAGCAAGTCGGTCTGGAGCAGAGCCTCTTATCGACTGAGCCACCAAGCCCCCCCCCCCCAAGTCAATAAGGGATTATCTTTGGTAGCACTACTGGTCCCTTTTTTTTCCCCATTTTTAGTATGAAATTTCCTTGATTTATTATGAGGATCCTCAAAATTAACTTCAAATTTTGACAACTGGAAGCGTTTAGTTGATATGTTAGTACAGCACACATTATCAAGCCTTGAAATAGTGTCTGTCATTTGGAGAATGAGGACCCCAGAGGGTGAATTTAGTGATGCTATCCTGCATAGTGGGCTAGCTTCACCAAATTCACCCTCTGGGAACCTCATTCTGCTGAGGTGTAAGCAGAATGAGGTCCCCAGAGGGTGAATTTGGTGATGCTAGCCCGCTATGCTGGTGATGCTAGATCGCTATGCGGGTTGGCATCACTAAATTCACCCTCTGGGGACCTCATTCTGCAAACGACAGACACACTATTTCAAGGCTTGCACATTATTCAACAAAATGGTTTTTCATCTTTTGCTAAGAGTTCAACTTTTTTGTGCTTTTAAAAAATATTTTTCAGTGGTTCAACTGTTGGAAATTCCCAATTTGACCCCCATTGTATTAATGTTTGGCAAGGGCCCGGTCTCCTTTACAAAATTAAAGTGGGATAATCCTAGTGATTGAGTCATCAACATTAAAGGGGCAGCTGCCCCAACACACAGCATCCCTGCAGAGATGCAGAAACTCCTGAGGGTAAAATCAATGGATGAATCAGCAGATCAATTCAGTAATTGAGCATCTCCAGGGTGGTAATTGATGGGGATGTCTGGAATCTCTGCTGTCTTTGAAGTGTGCAGACACTAACATTACAGGACAGAAAGCCGGCATGAACTAATGCAGAAAAGTAGCTGGCAGAGCATCCAAAAGCATGGGGCAGTTTTTCCAAAGAAAATTAATATTCAGTAATTTCAGTTTCAGTTGTCAACCATATACAGTAATGCCCAAAGTATGTGACCACTTAACCACAGAAGAATTATGGGTAATTTTTTAGGATTTAGTCGGAAATATGGCTTGTTGCCATTCATCGGAAAGCTCTCGTCGAGAGCTTTCCGATGAATGGCAACAAGCCATATTTCCGACTAAATCCTGAAAAATTACCAATATTTCTGCTGTGGTTAAGTGGTCAGTTACTTTGGGAATTACTACAGGTGGAATGTTGGTTGGTCGATATTATGTCACATGATGACCCCTATGTCGCATGCTGAACCCTACTTGCTTGCATTTTTGTGCAGATGCAACTTGCAACGAGCTACGAGAAAAACAAGAATAACATTTCAAATAGGTGCTTAATGCTCTTTTAATCTGCCAGTTGACTTGATCGAGTGTAAATATAAGTAATGGATGTTAATTTTGTTGCATTCCATAAAGTATGGATGCCAGTTGGTCTGACATTTTTATGTGTGGAACACTTTCATGTTAGACCAACTTGCATCCATACTCTATGGAATGCAAGCTAATCAAAATCCATTTCTTAAATAGAATCCATTTAGTATAGAAATGGTTAACATAGGCTTTCTGCTTGCATAAATGGGTTCATAAATTTGCTTGTATATTAGAACGCTGGTGTTGATTAGCCTTTCCCCAACAAAACGCCCAGAAAAATAGCCCAAATGAAGCTGCAACAGCCTAAATTATCTTGGGTCTGTCTCAATAGAACCATACAAATATGGATATCATTGGAACCGGCTCATTGACCACATTGTGATAGTTACAGTTATGCCCTGTGCCAATGTATTCTCTTATATATGCGAGTCGACCATAGCCATAGGTCGCCTCGTATATATAAAAGAATGCATTGGCCTAAAAAAAAATCATTTTTTAACACCTTTTACCATTTTATCTTACATTCTTTAACAATTTTATAATTTTTTCTTACATATTTTAACAATTTTTATAATATTTTTCTACATTCTTTGACAATTTTATCATTTTTAAGATGTGTTAAGCCAATGCATTCTCTTATATATGCGAGGCGACCTATGGTCGACTCGCATATATAAGAGAATTCATTGGCACAGGGCCGTTTTGTTGGGTAAAGGGTTAATCCTCATGACGTTATGACTTCTCTTCATAATACTAGTTTCACAAGGAATAACTACTCGTCAATGTACATGTATTTACCGAAGAAAGGATTAATCTTATCAATGAGCTCAGACAATTCACTTGGTCTCTAATTTACAAATATTTGAAGCGTTTATCAAACAACTACAATGCATATATGCACTTAAGTTAGAGCGACATATATTCAGTCACATGACCAAACAATAATCAAATTAGCTGAAATTACCTTAATTTTCAGGGGGGGGGGGGGGGTTGCAGAACAGGTGAATGCACATGTCATGCAGTATTAAAATCCAAACATTTCCATATTGACTCAGATTGAGTGTATAATTTTGATTTCCATATCAGGTTCAACCGTGAAAAATTATGCGGCATGTCGTAAGAAACTGTCAAACGATTCAATAAACCTAGTAAAGAACTACTAATTTACAAATGTCTCAAGTGCTTGTTGAATACACATGCACTCACAGTGATGTATAATCTCGGTCAATTACCCCCACACAAGGGGAATCCTATAAATACATGTCAGCGCAAACAGATTGAGATCTTGTGACATGAAAATTAGGTGACATGCCTTTTTTCTGTTTTTCAGAACTGAAGTTTCATGGTTGAAATATACTGGCAGTTTATGCTAAAATTGGATTGTGGTACACAGTAGGGTTTTACAAAATTTTGAAATTCAGAACGCATGAGTAGGCAGCGAAGTCTCGATTAGGCTAATTTGTAAATTTATAATTATGTATGAGTATGCAGATGTAGAGTGTTAGTTATAATGTACAGGTCTGTAATACATTTCACTGGTATTGTCGTCAGTTCTGTTACCCGGTGATGGCACATTTAAACCTTTCATGACGGGAGCTTGCTGAATTTTGCGAAACCCTGTGCCAATGCATTCTCTTATATATGCAAGTCGACCATGTTGCCTCGCATACATAAGAGAATGCATTGGCCCAACAATTTTTTTATTTTTTCTTACAATTGTTAAAAAATATAAGAAAAAATGAAAACAAAATGATAAAAAAAAATGTTAAAGAATTTTTTTTAAATTATTAAAGAATGCAAGAAAAAATTATAAAAGTAAAAAGGATAAAATTGTTAAAGAATACGAGAAAACATTCTAAATGAAAGTGTCAATGACACTGTAGCTCAACTTAGGTAGGGGAATAATTTAATGGTTGACAGTAAATGGAGGAATAGGAAAGGTGCTAATTGAAATGTCTAAGATGTGCCAAAGGATTTAGTCATGCAAAGAGTAAAATCCAAGATGGCTGCTGGTGGCCATATTTTTTGGCCAATTTACCCCAAAAGGACTTGTTCCCATCTACGTGTCATTGTTAACATCCATGACAAATTTCATGAAGATCTGACCAAAGCTATGACCTGTAGCCCGCGCCAAAGGATTTAGTCATGCAAAGAGTTAAATCCAGGATGGCTGCTGGCGGCCATGTTTTTTGGCCGAACGACCCAAAAATCACTCGTTCCCATCTACATGTCAATATTAACATCTATGACATATTTCATGATGATCAGACGAAAAGTACGACCTGTAGCCTGCGCCAAAGGATTGAATTTTGAAATCCAAGATGGCTGCCAGCGGACATGTTTTTTGGCCGAACGACCCCAAAAAGACTCGTTCCCATTGACATGTCAATGGCAACATTCATGACAAACTTCATAAACATTGGACCAAAGGTACGACCTGTAGCCCGCGCCAAAGGATTTAGTCATGCAAAGAGTAAAATCCAAAATGGCTGCTTGCGGCCATGTTTTTCGGCTGAACGACACCAAAATGACTCGTTCCCATCTACATGTCATTGTTAACATCCATGACAAATTTCATGAAGTTCCGACCAAATCTACAACCGTAGCCCGCGCCACAGGATTTAGTCATGCAAAGAGTAAAATCCAAGATGGCTGCTGGCGGCCATGTTTTTTGGCCGAACGACCCCAAAATTACTCGTTCCGATCTACATGTCAATATTAACATCCATGACAAATTTCGTGATGATCAGACAAACAGTACGACCTGTAGCCCGCGCCAATGGATTGAATTTTGAAATCCAAGATGGCTGCCAGCGGCCATGTTTTTTGGCCGAATGACACCAAAATGACTCGTTCCCATCTACATGTCAATGTCAACATTCATGACAAATCTCATAAAGATCAGATCAAAGGTATGACCTGTAGCCCGCGCCAAAGGAAATTGTTGACGGACACACGGACGACGGATGCCAAACCATGGCAATAGCTCAAACTTACAAAGTAAGTTGAGCTAAAAATGATAAAATTGTTAAAAAATGTAAGAAAAATTTATAAAAAAAATTGTTAGGCCAATGCAATCTCTTATATATGCGAGGCGACCTATGGTCGACTCGCATAACTAAGAGAATGCATTGGCACAGGGGCTTTAATGTTGCACCAGCGCAGCTCCCGCCATGAAAGAGTTAAGCAACGAACTACCAGTATTGCTTTTCGGCACTAATACAACTAATATTTAGGACAATGACCCAATAAAGAATACAAGAATTGAAGAGAATTCAGAACCCACGTCAGCTATTAGTCAAAAACATAGAGGTTAAAGACCTGAAGCAGAGGCATGCTTCACTACTGGTAACAGATGTCTGGAGTGACGACATAATGATTAGTTAATGGCACATGATAAATCTTGCATGCATCAGCCGGATGTGATACAATGCAGACGTGATGAAATAATGATTCGTTAAATCAGCTTGAGATATGCATTTCATGCAGAAACCGTGCATAAATCTGGATCTTATCCAAAATATGCAGTTCTCTCAACCTCTCACAAGACGCTGGAATGTGACACTGAATAAAAATTACAAATCCAACCAATTTCGAAGTCTTATTGCAAATGTGGTCTTTTTTTTAAATTACTCAACTTGAGAACTTGTTACTAATTGAACATATACCCTGCTGGGCAAAACAAGTGTCCACTTAACCACGGTGCGGTTAGCATTGCCACCGCGGCTCCATTGGCTAACTACAGTTGGGCCGCGGTGTATTTGCCATTCGGCCATGGTGTAGTTGCCACTGTGTACATTCATTAAACTGAAAAAAGACAAAACAAACCAGAAATCTAACCACGGTGTACATGCCATTCGGCCCCGTTGTAGTTGCTTTTCGGCCATGGTGTACGTGTGTACTTGACGTTCGGCTGTGGTGTACTTGCCGCTCGGCCGCGGTGCTCAACTGCAGTTACAAACTCTGACACCGCGGGCCGAACGGCAAATACACTGCGGTGCCAATGGACACTTGTTTTGTCCAGCAGGGTATTATACCACAATTTCACTTTTAATGTACATATGTGTATACGCTACAACGAAAGTACCCATCCGTTTTGTATCTTTATAGATTGTACTTCTTTACTACTACAGGATACTCTACCGGTGTGAAATAATTGTTTAATCCCTTCATGACAGGAGCTGCACTGATACAGCATTAAAGATCCAGTGCCAGTGCATTCTCTTATATATGCGAGTCTCCCGTAGGGAGCCTCACAAATATAAGAGAATGTACTGGCTTACCAAGGTCAAGGTAAATATTGTTAGGCCAATGTATTGTCTTATATATGGGAGGCTCCCTATATGAGTCAGTTGGTGTGACATTGCCATTGGTGCAATCCTCCAAGGAGACATTATGTTAGAGAAAATGTCAAAATATTTTTATGATTTCACATTTACAGTAATTTCTCAATGTGAGCAAATTTCATGAAACAAAATTATCCAATTACAGTAATTAAATATAAGTATTCAATGATGCATTTATGACTGCCATTAGGTCTTGAAATCAGATTTATCCATTTAGCATACCGGTATCAACCATCAACTATTTCCAGATTCGTGGGTTTGCCGAGTGACCAACTGACGTCATGACCCAAATGTATGTACTCAATCGTTAATGAAATGTTGTGGGATACACCATATAATAACACATGGCAAGCACTTCATTGATGCATTTATGATTGCCATTGGGTCTTGAAAATCAGATTTATCCATTTAGCATACCGTTATCATCCATCAACTAATTCATGGGTTTGCCCAGTGACCAACTGACTTCATGACCCAAATGGATGTAAAAACATGACTCAATTGTTAATGAAATGTTGTGGGATACGCCATATAATAACACATGGCAAGCACTTCTAATCAGTTCATCTCGCTTCTAATGCTTTCATCTCAAACCCCAATATGCTAGAAATTTTTTCTGAACATCAATACAGGTTCGGAGTCAGATGAGGGTATGAAGGGTATGTGATTGCAATCATTCCTGGGGTGGAAGCAACGAGAATTATTATAGCGATATACTGGATACACTCTATTTGTAATGATCTAACTACCAGTCAGACTGTAGGAATGTTTGTTAATTTAGAGAAAGGAGGCTACAAAAATATACAACTGATTTATAATCGGTGAGAAAATCGCCTGCGTGTGGGGATTAGGTAACAGATGCAGTCACTTTTGTTGTTCAACTGGCCGATTTACCTACCACATGTGGATATTAACCCCCTAGTTTCCAGTATTAACTCCATAATGATCAATGGCAAGTCAAGATTCTTCAATATCTAGAGGGGAGCAAAACATTTTACAGGCAAGGCTATGCAGAAGACATAAGGCCCAGATCCAGATTTAAGGTTTAGAAAGATACAGTAATGCTCTACAGTAATGCTCTAATTAAACGACCACTTAACCACAGCATAATTATGGGTAACTTTTCAGGATTTAGTCGGAAATATGGCTTGTTGCCATTCATCAGAAAGCTCTCAGCGAGAGCTTTCCGATGAATGGCAACAGGCCATATTTCCGACTAAATCCTGAAAAGTTACCCATAATTCTGCTGTGGTCAAGGAGTCGATTATTTAGAGCATTACTGTATAGTGACAGATATTTTATAATTCAAGACTTCAGATAATTCTGTACATAAGAATATTGTATAGGTCTCAGAAGAATACATGTATTGAAAAATTTTCAATGCAAGTTTAGGGATAAATGTGTTTTATTTTTTATGGAGGGCCAGGGGCTAGCCCCCATCTACAACAATTTCTCTGTTGGTGCTCCTGCTACAGAATATTATGGTATCACAGAAAATTCCTTATTTGCAGAGGTGAGAGCCAGTTAAGAAGAAGGGACATATACCCACTCAGTTTTGGTGAAACACAGGTATGAGTTAGGAAATATATAAGAGAATGCACTGGCTTACAAGGTCAAGATACTTTAAATATTGTTAGGCCAATGCATTCTCTCAAATATGCGAGAATATAAAAGGGAATGCTATGGCACAGAGTTTTCGCAAAATTTCAGGAAGCTCCAGTCATGGAAGGGTTAAATAACTGATCAATTCTCAGCTATTAAAGACTGTCATCTACTCATCATGACAGGTTCATTAAAATTTCAGCCTGTCAGTTCATACCGTCTGCCTGTCTCAGCTATTACAGACTGTCCTCTATTCATCAAGACAGGTTCATTAAAATTTCAGCCTGTCAGTTCATACCGTCTGCCTGTCTCAGCTATTACAGACTGTCATCTATTCATCAAGACAGGTTCATTAAAATTTCAGCCTGTCGGTTCATACTGTCTGCCTGTCTCAGCTATTACAGACCGTCATCTACTCATCATGACAGGTTCATTAAATTTCAGCCTGTCAGTTCATACCGTCTGCCTGTCAAAAAATATCCCAGTAAATAATGCATAATGTACCAGAAGGTGTCATCATTCATCAAAGAAACTTAACTAAAATCTGTATATTACAAAACTGAGTTATTGACGATTTCAATAAGCAAATAAATAAAGTCTAAAGTTGTACACTCCTATTCTCATATAAATTCAGTTCCCTAGAAGTGTTTCCATAGATTAAAAAAAAATTGAAGGTTCAAGCTATCCAAGCCTTGAAATACAGTAATGCCCCAAATAATCGACTCCTTAACTACAGCAGAATTATGGGTAAGTTTTCAGGATTTAGTCGGAAATATGGCTTGTTGCATATTCATCGGAAAGCTCTCACCATAATTCTGCTGTAGTTATGGAGTCGATTATTTGGGGCATTACTGTAGTTTGTCTGTCATTTGTAGAGATGGTGAAGTTGGAGATGCTAGTATGCTGTGCGGGGTAGCACCACTGAATTCACCCTCTGGGGACCTCATTCTGCAAATGACAAACTATTTCATTGCATATCGGAGAATATATCGGTCATTTCTACCTGCAGCAGCGTGCCGAAAACATAACCTCTGACCCCAGACTTACCACATGCTCTCTTCTTTGGAACTTCCTTTGATGTACCATGTTTTTGCCAGTGTTTTTACCCCGATTGAGTTTGGATGTGACGTCAGCGTCTCGGCATCGATGACCTCCGTACAAGAGTTCATGTCAATCTCATCCTGTGGAATCGTGTCAGGCTGTAAAAAACAAATTGAAGAATGAGAAGATGAAAATAGATTACACTTGAGGATTTAAACATGGTTCAACAGCTACAGTAAATTTTTTGTAAATTATATTTAATTTATAATTACTATCAGTATTTTCCCACTTTAATAAAAAAAATATAGTGCCGGTCCGATCTGAAACCTGAAGCCTTAATTAGGTCTACTAGAGTTCAGAATGCCAGAGTAGGACATTTCTAAATCACAGGCCAAGTTTTGTATGGTAATTGCTTTTTAAAAACTATGATGTAAATACTCTGTCAAAATTTAACACTTTAAAAACACAGGCTGTTGAACTGAATCCCTAGCACAAAGACTATCTATAATGTTTTAGGGATAAATTGGTCAGTCATCACACTAAGGGAGTAAAAATGTGTTCATATACTGTTTATTTACTAACATGATTTAACCACGTCACTGTTTGTTTACTAACATGAGTTAACCATGCCACTTTAACAAATATATAAGTTACAAATCCACACAAATTTTGGTTGAATGAATCCTGCGCCTTGAGGGGGAAATTGATTATTGGTAATAAAATAACAAGCCAATGAAATAGCAGTAAAATAACAAGGATCGCCCTAATTGGTATTAATCACTGATAAAGCGTGGCCCATTAGAGTGTGTAATAAAGTGCGTTATCGTAAAATGTATCAGAATATTAACACAGAGGTGTAAAATTCCAGGTAAAGGATCATATATTTTCAGCAATAACACTTGGTAGGTCTCTCTTTGATAGCCCTGGAGTGATAAAGATTGACTCACACCCAAAACATTATAAGCCAGGAATATCAATCTACACACTGAAATTTTATATTCTTGTATAATGAAAGTGATATAAACTTTCAAGCAAATACTGAAAGTCTGAAACGGCTGTGTGCAATGTGAATACCGGGTAGTCTTGCTGAAAGCAAGCCTGCAAATAGTGTGTCTGTCATTTGCAGAATGAGGTCCCTAGAGGGTGAAATTAGTGACGTGGGCGAGCATCACCAAATTCACCCTCTGTGGACCTCATTCTGCTTAGGCCTAATCTTCTGGGAAGTATCTATTGTCTCAAATTAACATTGTTTTTAGTTACTTTTTCACTTCTTTGAAGTTTCTAAATCCCCTAAATTGCATAAGGTTACCATGCAATGGGTGAACATCACAAACTTCAATCTGATCCTAGGTCTCCATAGCAGTTGAGGCCTCAGCAGAATGAGGTTCCCGGAATATGAATTTGGTGACACTAACCCACTATGCGGGATAGCGTCACTAAATTCACCCTCTGGGGACCTCATTCTGCAAATGACAACCACAATATTTCCAGGCTTGGCTGAAAGAAGTTATTATCATACAGTATCTATAGCAACCAGATTAACACGTCATTCTTATATATGAATAAATTATTACATGTATGCGTATTGACTTTCATTTGCGGTCATAGCAGTATCTTGATACATACAGGTTACATGTAATATGACCACTTACACACGGAATTTCAACCTCTTGAATTTTTGTCAGTATACTTTCTTGATTATCTGTTTTTAACCCTTTGAGTGCCAGGTCGATTTTTGTATCAACCCATATACCCTGTGCCAATGCATTCTCTTATATATGCGAGTCGACCATAGGTCGCCTCGCATATATAAGAGAATGCATTGGCCTAACATTTTTTTTTTTTAATTCTTTACAATTTTAATAATTTATTCTTATATTCTTTAACAGACTTATTTTGTAGGTTTAGGGCCGATGAGATCGGCCCCTGGCACTCAAAGGGTTAAATCATAAGAAAATGCTGATCAATTAGTACATCATCTCAAAGAAGGATCTGAATTGGAATTTTGTGTGAATTTTATCTCAATGTCATCTCAATCATCTGTCTGATATTTACACAAAAGGCGTACCTACAAGTCATGCTTCTTCGTTTCTTTAAAGAAGAGTCAATGACCCTTTTGAAATAACACCTCGCAAAAAAGTTGGCGGAAAATTACTCGAACTTGTGACAACAGTCGATAAAATGATATGATAAAAGGAGGCCGATGCATCGCACTCTGGTGTAAGATGCTCTTCAGCTGGCGACAATGACACAACATAAAAGCTCTCAAATTGACAGAGCCATCAAGATTTGAATGTTGAATGACTAAAAATGCAAGTAACAACAAGCCTTGAAATAGGGTGTCTGTCATTTGCAGAATGAGGTCCCCAGAGGGTGAATTTAGTGATGCTACCCCGCATAGCGGGCTAGCATCACCAAATTCACCCTCTGGGAACCTCATTCTGCTGAGGTGTAAGCAGAATGAGGTCCCCAGAGGGTGAATTTGGTGATGCTAGCCCGCTATGCGGGGTATCATCACTAAATTCACACTCTGGGGACCTCATTCTGCAAATGACAGACACCCTATTTTAAGGCTTGAGTAACAATGAGTAGGAAGTTTGTGTTAGCACACACCAAATACAGAAGAAGACTAACGTAGATTTCAAGATTTGCGAATATTTTCAAGTAGAAATCAATGTAGATCATGCCATGAATCGCTATACTCTGGTTAACGCTCTTAGAGATCATATTCCACAAGTACAAAACCATGGAACTTTTTTAAGTTTTTACAGGGAACCTTATAAAGTTGAAAAAATATATTTCTTAATGATTATCTGTTCCTTAATAGTGTACTTCACTATATGTGAAGGTCCCAACTCGAAATTGCATGCTTTTCGGTGACTTTTGAGAGCCGATATCGCAATAAACATTCAATTAATTACACAGGAAAAACCCCATAATTGTAAAAAAAACTCGAAGCAAAAATGCTCAAAAAGTCACTTAAATCATGAAATTTCACATTTGGACCTTCACCTACAGTGAAGTACATTATTAAGAAAGAGATAATAACAAAGAACAAGCCTTGAAATAGTGTCTGTCATTTGCAGAATGAGGTCCCCAGAGGGTGAATTTAGTGACGCTACCCCACATAGCGGGCTAGCATCACCAAATTCACACTCTGGGGACCTCATTCTGCTTACACCTCAGCAGAATGAGGTTCCCAGAGGGTGAATTTGGTGATGCTATGCGGGGTAGCATCACTAAATTCACCCTCTGGGGACCTCATTCTGCAAATGACAGACACCCTATTTCAAGGCTTGACAAAGAAATGTATTCCCTTGGTTATTTTTTTGATTTTATAAGGTTCCCTTTCAAAACTTCAAAAAGTTCCCAGGTGCAGTACTGGTGGAATACCGGTATGATATATACGGGCGTTAGCCAGAGTATAGAGATTCATGGCATGATCTAAAATTGATGATAAAAACCAAGTCTAAATAAGAATGGAAATCATATATGTACATTGTGAATTACATGTAGCATTGAATGTCAATGGAATCATTTCTAACATTTTGACAAGAAACTATGTCGCTACGGGTATGATTTCAGTCCAACTACATGTTCTGGTCCATGTACCACACACCTACGGTATAGTACTATTCAAACGGTATCTTATTTTGACAGATTATTGACGAATAATTATAACAAAATATCCATTGTACAAATTGTAATATTAATGTGACCTTGACATCACATCTGAACCCCTTTCAGTGATTTAATAGTATAATCTGGGACTTTATGATACCGGTAAAATATTTGCATTTTGTGCATAGTTTGTGCATGTTTGTGTGAGCGCTAGAATGTGGCTGTATTGTGCGACATTTCAATTAGCCACAGCCAGTTTTTCACCTGGTTACACAGTTTCATCAAACATTTAAAGAAAATTTACATGCATCATAGAAGCAGCTGTTGCATAATGACGGTTATAACTTAAATACCCACTTTTCAAATTTGAACTGTCAATTAACAGTTTGTGGTCTTATTCAAATTAACAGCTGGTGGTCTTTGAGATCATAGAAAAAGTTTTCCTTTTTAATCCAATCAATACCCTAGATTTCATATGATTTTAAGCCCGAATGATGTTGCATAATAAACTTGTTCTTTTGATTAGCAATTTATAGTCAACTAAATATTATAACTTGTAACACACATGTCAAATATTTTAAAGGATAGACACATGGAAGTTGTGGATTGTCCACAGCACTTATTTTGGCATTTTGGGGGGGGGGGGTGTCTGAGTAGGAGCCCCTCCTGCCCTGCCTGTCATTCTTCATACATGTACGTCATGTAGATTGGCAAGAAAGACAATATCTGCTAAAATAGCATTCTTATATACGGTAGTCCTAGGAGAAAAATATATTCATTCTAGTAGCTTTAACCCTTCCGTGACTGGAGTTTCTGAAATTTTGCGAAAACCCTGTGCCAATGCATTCTCTTATATATTTGAGTCTCTCAGACATAGGGAGTCTCGCATATATATAAGAGATTAGAATACATTGGCCAACAATATTTACCTTGATGTTGTAAGCCAGTGCAATCTCTTATATATGCGAGGCTCCCTATGGGAGACTCGCAAATATAAGAGAATGCACTGGCACAGGGTCTTCAATGCTGCACCAGCTCAGCTCCCATCATGAAAGGGTTAATAGTACTTATACGCTTGGTCTGGAAAGTGCTCTATATTAAAACTTCTGTATGAAAACCAAAATTTTGCCTTTTCACCATTTATTTCAATACTCTAACTGAAAAAGTTACTTTTTGAAAGGTGTGCCCCCCCTTAACCTTTGCACCTCCAGCACCCCTGTTGGGTTGTGATTTCCATATTATCATTTCTATGCCAATTAGTTGCCAAACATTCCTGAACTGATAACCTAAATTACATCAGGAAATCAATGAGAGAATATAATTACTTTGAGATCATTATAAATGGCTCTCTGTGAAAGATTACTCCAGATGTTATCATATGAACATCAGTACTCATATAATTTCAGAAAATTTATCCCTGGTGAATGATGGCGATGATTTGTTGTTTACAAGGTGAGAACAGGTGAGATATATTGCTGATATAAATCATTGGCCTCCTGACGCCAGTGGTGATGTTAATATGCTGCTACAGTAACAGAATGGCTAACTAATGGCTGGAACCTGTTGCCTCAATGGGGCTGCCCTGTGGGTATAAACATCAGGTAGTTAATGTTAAGGTTCATAAAAGGGACATTACTGTATAACTAAGGGCCAGGTGAGTGATCGGATAGCAGAGTCTAGGGCTGTAATGATTCATCGAGAATTCAATGCACACTTTCAAACGATACGCGTATTGTGTCATTTGTATCGCGTACAGGAAATCAAATAATTTCTGAAGATACATGTAGGCATGTGCATAAGAGCAACCTGCAATGAAGAGGAATCATTCAGCACTTGCATTTAATATCCTTTCATCTTTTCATATTATGTACTTATATTTTATAAACACCTCTCCAAATGAGTAACAGACCATTCCAATGTATACTTTTATAACCAAGCCTTGAAATAGTGTGTCTGTCATTTGCAGAATGAGGTCCCCAGAGGGTGAATTTAGTGATGCTACCCCGCATAGCGGGCTAGCATCACCAAATTCACCCTCTGGGAACCTCATTCTGCTTACACCTCAGCAGAATGAGGTTCCCAGAGGGTGAATTTGGTGATGCTAGCCCGCTATGCGGGGTAGCATCACTAAATTCACCCTCTGGGGACCTCATTCTGCAAATGACAGGCACACTATTTCAAGGCTTGTTTATAACGGTAGAGAGAATCCATTTAGTATAGATTGGTTAAAACAATCTGCACTCACTAATGTCTTAAAGAAATATTATGGGTTTGTTCAGGTATGTGAAACTGATAAGTTAGCATTCAGGCGCTATGTCAACTGGAGGAATGTAGCATTTTAGTAACATCGCGGATAATTTCAAGCAAATCGACCGTACCATTCCATAGAAATCATCGTCTGAACTACCCTCAAATTGTAAATATTTACTTCTCGATTCGGGATGCAACTATCTGCGATAAACTAACTAACGAAAATGATTTCACCTTCAGGAATCACTGCAATCAATTAATATATAAGAATGATGATGTGTGTTCTACTGTGTTGGCAATTTGGATACAATATTTGTAAAAATAACTACTTTGAGCTAGAATATTCTCCATTTCAATCGGATCACCCTACCGCAGTGTTTCACTACACTTTAATCCTTGAAGTTTTTAAATTAGAAACAGGAACCAAAGCAATGGTTCAGTGTCTAGGAATTTATAGAAGTTAATGTTTTAACACATTGCATGGAACTGTGTGAAGTTGAAAAAACAAAGTTGCAATGAACCCCAGATCAGGACCATGTTTATCAATATGCCAAAGTAAACAAGATTATTTTAATTGAACAACATACCATAATAAATAAATAATAATAATATAACACCACGAAGGGGTGAATTTTCCCACATATTGGTTAAGAAACTGGAAAAAAACCAGAATAAGTACCCTATAAAGAGAGTACCCACAACCAACATCCTTGAACTGACCTCATACGACAGTAAATTATTATGAACCAGTTCAGGTTTAAAAGGTGTCAGGTTTAAAAGGTGACACAGGTAAGAAAGTGAGAAGAAACAAGTTTAGCAACAACTCAAATGAGGTGGAATTTGATCATAGTACCAGGCGCTGGGTGACGATAGCCCCGGGCTTCAGATATTATCATCGCCATCAATGACAGTGTCTTTTTCATTCAGTGTTAATTTTTTATGTCACGTGCCATTTATAGTGTTTTTTTATTCAAATTAACTTTTTGTGAGACTATTATCCAACAATGTGTTGAGGCACACAATCGCACAGCGTAAATCATTCGGGCTATGAAAGCAATTATACATCTTAATATCAAAGAAAAAGTTCTTTATATATTGATATTGATACAGATCAATAGTAATAGTTGACAAAATTTTATTGCATTATATGTGAATATTACATCTAGCATTTCAGCATATGAATCACTACAGAATCTTTATTGCATTCTTAGTAGTATGTTATATATTAATATACCCTGTACTAGGCTGTAGATAAGAATACAAAACTATGTCATCTTCATTTTGAACAAGCTACAGGTACCGTATATACCAATAAGATATGTTAACTCTCCCGGATTATGCAGGAGACTCCCAGATTTAACCCTTTACCCAACAGAAGGGCCCTGTGCCAATGCATTCCCTTATATATGCGAGTCGACCATAGGTCGCCTCGCATATATAAGAGAATGCATTGGCTTAACACATTAAAAATTATAAAATTGTTAAAGAATGTAAGAAAAAATGGTAAAAAAAAGATTTTGTTTAGGCCAATGCATTCTCATATATAAGAGAATGCATTGGCACAGGGCATAACTGTAACTATCACAATGTGGTCAAGGAGCCGATTCCAATGATATCCATATTTGTATGGTTCTATTGAGACAGACCGAAGATATTTTAGGCTGTTGAAGCTTTATTTGGCCGGTTTTGGCCGGTTTGTTGGGTAAAGGGTTAAAGCATGATCTCCCGCACTCCCGGACAGGCATTACAATCTCCCGGATTCAGCTGCTTTATAAAATCACATAAATTAATCTGTTTATTTGATCAGAAAGCAAGCTATCAAACACATCCCGGATATCTGACTGCGACATCAATGTGGTAAATAAAACCCATGATTAATCTGGAGTTATAAAATCAACATTGTACCCACAGCTCGGGCCATTTTTGTTGTTGAAATTATGAAATTGCAAAAGGAATTAATTTTTAAATCTCCCGGATGGTAACCCAATCTCATAGAAAATCGTCAACAATCTCCCGGAAAATATTTTTTTTAGGTTAACCCTTTACCCAACAAACCGGCCAAAACCGGCCAAATAAAGCTTCAACAGCCTAAAATATCTTCGGTCTGTCTCAATAGAACCATACAAATATGGATATCATTGGAACCGGCTCATTGACCACATTGTGATAGTTACAGTTATGCACTGTGCCAATGCATTCTCTTATATATGCGAGTCGACCTTTGGTCGCCTCACATATATAAGAGAATGCATTGGCCTAAAAAAAAATCTTTTTTTAACACTTTTTACCATTTTTTCTTATTCTTTAACAATTTTATAATTTTTAATGTGTTAAGCCAATGCATTCTCTTATATATGCGAGGCGACCTATGGTCGACTCGCATATATAAGAGAATGCATTAACACAGGGCCGTTCTGTTGGGTAAAGGGTTAACAGGTCTGATACCAATATCACTATCATGTTTGCTATCTATGAGCCCAGAAGAATTTTTACCTTAATTTACGCACAGTGTGCAAGTTAAGACACACTGGCTACAGTATAACATACTATGCAAAATTTTCAATGATACAAGGTATGAGACATCAGGTTGAAATTTTATTGATGATGAGTAGCTGAAATGATGGAGAACACCGAAATTATATTTTCTATGTTGCTAAATTTGTGCTCATAAAATGTAACCAATGTACCCGACGTAACAACAGGGTACAAAAGTTGTGATGTTTTTCGGAGTACCAAAATTTGCCATATATGTCAAGGACACGGTCTCAAGTGAAATTGGGCCTGCCCATATTGTTCCCGGGATCAAAGTAGGCCTACATACCAAATTTTAGTCGGATTGGTCGAGCAATTTTTGAGTCTATAACACACATAGATACATACATACATACATACACAGACAGAAGTTCCAAAATATATAATAGATTAAGTCATACGAAATGTTCTCGTTGGAGGCCTGTGCTTTTCACCCAAAAAAACAAAACATTTCATACATGTGTAGTTACAATTCTGCACAATTTAAAAATTTCAAGATCTGCTAACAAAAATACAGGGTAGATCAGCTGGGTAGATAACCAATATAATATACCAGTTCTTAGAAAAATGATTAACACTGGCGCTGAACAATGATGAGTCAGCCAGCTGAAGAACACAGGAAACGTAAGGTGAATCAATTTCCTACCACCTGTTCAGGCTAACAGGTATGCCCACAGGCAGGGGAGGTAAGCCTGTCAAAGTAAATTTACTTTATTCAATTGATATTATCTCAGGGAAAGATTGTTGTCAATAGAAGTATAAACAATGTAACAGGGAGCTGTTTACATAATATGTTTAAGTAAGTGGATGCACCAATATTTTGTAAATAGCAATGATTTGAGAATATCACTTTTTTGTGAACAGAAATTTGTTTCTTTATCTGCATATGGAGCCATGAAAATAACTGACAGAATACAAACCTCATAAGAATCAAGATTTGTTTATTAAACGGATGAGACAGGGAAGATGTAAAGATATATTTGAAGAGAAATGAATAGATGGTTCATGATAAATGTTACTATATGGCATTTATAACAAGTTTAATAATAATGTTAACCCTTTAATGATGAGAGCAGTGCTGGTGCAGCATTAAAGATCCTGTGCCAGTGCATTCTCTTATATATGCAAGTCTCCCATAGGGAGAATTCACTGGCTTACAAGGTCAAGGTAAATATTGTTAGGCCAATGTATTCTCTTATATATACGGGATTCCCTATGGGAGACTCGCATATATAAGAGAATGCATTGGCACAGGGTTTTCGCAAAATTTCAGGAAGCTCCAGTCATGGACGGGTTAATGACTCCCATTGGTTGCCTCATTGTAACCAATGGGTGCCTATCGCGGTATGGCTATTGGCACATGCAAGTTTAGCCTGATAATTACATTGTTTGATCTACATTGTATGCCAATGGCTAAATGCAGGATGTTTATTCAAATCATCATGAATACTCCAGTCACAATCACTTACGTTTTCATCCACAGAGTAACTGAGGGTCCCATCGTCGTACAGCACAAAGAACCTTCTCTGCCATCTCTGAAAAAACAATTGGAATGAATTTCAAAATTCAGCTACGCTGTACTCAGGAAACCTTGAATTTTTTTCGTATTCGCTAGCCATTTATATTGGTCGGGATCGACAATGGTACAGCCAAACCCATGTCTCATTGATGTCCACTCAGATTGATGGGTTCCAGTTCAATTGGACCCGTCGACCACATGGTTGTCACCATTAATGTACATGTATGTGGTTCTCAGATTATGGGTCCATGTAACAGCCCTGGGAATTGAAGGAAATCAGCCTGGCAAAAACTGTTTATACCGAGGTAATTTTGCAACAACAATGCCATCTCAAATCAATAATAACCTTCCAACTATTTTTGATTATGATAAGAAATCAAAGGAAAAATAGATAAACCTGTATGCTTCTATCTCATTCACTCAAATTACTGTCATATATAAAGTCTTAATTATTTTGGGAAACATTGTTTCCAGGCCACAAGTACTCAACATATACATGTACCTGGTACATGTACATGTTCCCCAGCTCCTGAATATATACCCCCAATTTTTTTCCACTTGCCCAAGATAACAAGAAATAAAATGAAATTGAAGTCAATATTTCAGAACTTTTCTGATATGACAAGGTGCATGACAAGGTGCCTAGTGCCTGATGTCTCTTAGAAGCTTTTCCAATGATAAAATGGACTCACATCTAACTGTATCCTTACAAATTTGGCTTGGATAGTGAACAAAATTGAATGTTGAAACCACTTTAAGACAAAATGCTAGTATCTCATGAGAAAAAAACATGATCTATTGTATTCAACATAGAATAAACTTTGTGTGGCCACATAGAGCTGAATGCGGATTTTCAAGAAACAATAATTAGATTATGGCTCAAAGCCAACAGCTCACAAAAGACAATTATCACACTGTATACTGGTTTCCAACTTAAACAAAGCCCTTCCTGCTTTCATTTCGAGTGATCATTGTTCGGATAGGACAAGTCCCGACAGTTGATCAACAACTCTGAACAACGTAGTACTACATTTGAATGGAGCCAACTGTAGACCTTGTCCCAAACTTATCTCCATAAGACTGCATGCAAAATACTAAAAATTCAATTAGTATTAATAATTGTATACATGTCAATGTTCATAGACGGGTAGTGTTCAAAGATCTCATACAATACGAATATAATTATGTAAGCTTGAACTTTGCACTATCAGTGTTTCAAGGTATGACTCCGGTTCATCAGCAGTGGAAATGCAGTTCTGCGCCATGTCAATGTGGTCACTAAATTTGGAGCCATACAAATAGGCAATCTCTTTAACTCAACTGTGTCATATATACATTTATTATATACTTGCCCATGAATTATAAGGTTTTAGCAGTGAGATATAAGTGATATCCCACTAGTGAGATATTGATATCTCACTGGTATTATTGCGCCTGAATGAATGAATGAATGCTATTCAACAAAGCTCAGACTTAAGCTCTAAACAATTTTACTCGACAAACGCGCTGGTTTCGTGAGGCAATTTTATATAAATATTTTTTGCATAATTTGTAAAACAATGAATTTTTTACGTTTATGTTAAATGATCGGCAAGTAACGAAAGTATATAATAAATACAAAATCTATACTTTTTGAGTGTTTTAAATATGGGACTATATTTTTGGGCGTAATGTGTCAGCTTGAAATTTCTGATGTATTGACATTCATTGGGGGCCATAGGCAAGTATCTAAAGTATATAATAAACAGAATATCCACACTTTTTCAGTGGATATGGGTTAAATCTCATTCGTGATGACAAAACATTTGAATTTCCACTCGTAGCTAAAGCCACTCGTGGAAATTCAATGTTTTGTCATCACTCATGAGATATAACCCATATCCACTGAAAAGGTGTGGATATCCTCTATGTACCATACTAGAATGTTTTAGGCAAATAGGGGCATATTTGATAAACAAAATTTTAACAGTGTCATCTTTCAAAAAATGCTCTTCACTGGAGAACCTGTTGCTACTGGTATATCAGTTAATACTCTTGGTGTTTACGGCACTAGAATCCATCCATAGAGCGATTTTTTTAGGCAATGACAGGGGCCGTAAATGGGTCCCATTCTCAATTTCAGACCAAGTAATACCCCGATTCACTGAAAGTCTCTTGTTAGCTGAACAAAATATAGGACTTCCAATCTATTTCATTACTTATTACGATGATTTTCAATTTGTGTCAGTCAATTTACGAAAATATGAATAAAGAATTTACTAGAAATATAACAAACGTTTGATTACACTGATTTTCAAGTCGGAAATGCTTGTTCCTACTCGTATATTCTGTATTTATTACACATTGTTCATAAAGTACAGTGTTATTACTGTTCCATATTCACAAATCCATATGGATCATTCCATATATAAGCATCTCGCTGACACCAAATGACACATATACATGTAGGTGGAATGTTGGTTGGTCGATATTATGTCACATGATGACCCCTATGTCGCATGCTGACCCCTACTTGCTTGCATTTTTGTGTAGATGCAACTTGCAACGAGCTACAAGAATAATGAGAATAACATTTCAAATAGGTGATTAATGCTCTTTTAATCTGCCAGTTGACTTGATCGAGTGTAAATATAAGTAATGGATGTTAATTTTGTTGCATTCCATAAAGTATGGATGCCAGTTGGTCTGACATTTTTATGTGTGGAACACTTTCATGTTAGACCAACTTGCATCCATACTCTATATATGGAATGCAAGCAAATAAAAATCCATCCGAGAGCTTTCCGATGAATGGCAACAAGCCATATTTCCGACTAAATCCTGAAAAGTTACCCATAATTCTGCTGTGGTTAAAAGGTCGATTAATTAGAGCATTACTGTATGACGTTTGCCTGAACCATGAAACTATAAAATAAAAGCATCATCACACATGACAAAACAAGCCCTGTATGTGCCTGTAAGTAAGCCTGTATATTTTTAATGTAAGGATTCTAGGATGGGTGAAGTGTAATAAACACAGAACAACAAGTGTGTTAACAGGTTTGTTGACAATGGCATGTGTGCCATCGCGGAAGGATAGAACTCAATGCTGCGAGCTCTTCCGCACTAACACTCGTGCCACATCAACAGACCCATTAACACAACCGTGTCGTTCTGTATATATATATATATATTCCAAATTATAAGCCTCTATGGCACAAATTTTCCCAATAAAGGGCCCGGGACCCTTTCCCAAAATGGTAGGAAAATGTGGGTGTGCCAGCGACACTGCATTGGAAAATCAAAATTGCACACTCCGGCCCCAACTACGTGTCAGCTACTATGACAAGGGACACAATTTTAGAGTGGATTAGCATACATGTACCGGTATGTAAGTACTGTGTTTCTATTCAGAAAATTTACCTTTGATCGATCCAGGGGGTTGTTGAAGTCGAAATCTGGTGCCACAAATATGTATCCACATTTGTTGATCTTTCTGGAAGCCTGAAAAATAGAATGGAACAATCTTAATGACAGAGAATTTATTCCCGACCAGAGTTAGAAAACATATTATTAATCAAAATGCCGCTATGATCATGGTGACAACAGAGGGATGTAAAGTGATTATCTTAACGTGATTAAGAATGGGCCTGGGTCTCTGCTATTGGGAAAATTTTACACATGTATGAAATAGGGGTCCAATTAGGAATTTTTGATGAACTACTTCAAAATATCTTAAATTTCATTGCCCATATACATGTACGGTACATGTAAATCCAGCTGTTAGTAAGAAAGGAAAAGCACATGTACTCAGTAATAGCCCAACAACTATTGCAATAAAATTGTTGGCATCCTACGGTACATACTAGTACCAAGAAAAATCCCCCTACCAGCCCCTAATCAGAAGATAATAACTTCTGATCTTTCACAAAATAGATCTTATTTTTATCAAAGTTATCCGTTTCTTTGAAGAAATGTATAACTACAAGTACTATTATAAATTGAGTTGCATAAAAATAACAATATATTTATCAAATATCATTCTTGAGATACATGTACATTTTGTATACATGTACATGTATATCAGAATGAGTAGAGGTATATACATGTACCAGTATGTGCGAACAAATTCGCATTTCTTATCAAAATTGCCATGTATCGATCTGAATGAGGTGTCTCTCCATTCTGATCAAGCTTGAAAAAATTGGTCCCGATTTTCACCAATATACAGGATACATGTACATTGTATGCTCTTGTCGATAATTCAGAAAGTATAAAAAACATTATGATGACCTACATGTACGATTTTTTACATAAGGTAGAGAATAGGCATTTTATTAATAACGGCATCACTAGAGATGAATCACTGTGATAAAATGGGAAATGTTAGAACAGGAACTGGGAATAAGGGATATTATTGACAATGTATTTTGACTCTGGTGCTTGTTAAGAAATACTGTATAAGCCCTGGGTACACTGCACTTATTTGAGTGGTATGTAATGTGCCAGGCTATGGTTCATCTTATAAGATGAACAGGTGTACTGTATATTATAACTTTGTTAGATCTTTTTGGATTAGAAGGGATAAAATGACACCAAAAACCCTGATAATGCAGAATGTGAGATGAGTAGACTGGATAATTAATCATAAGCCATCAAAGATAACTCACATGAGGTAACATGAAACAGGGTGTGGGCTGAATCAAGGTGGGTACTGTTTCTTTCATTATATTTTTATAGTAATAAGACCTTGAGAGCAAAATGGAAAATCTTTAACATGAGCACGTGGAGTGATTATGACAGGTGTGCATCATGTTTACTACCGGTTATGTAAAATTGCACGATTTGAAGACATACATTTAAAGTCTGGTAAACTGGTCTCACTTACATGTATACTACTGCAATGTTGGTGGGTTGTGCTGTTTTAACTCATCATTACCTGGCTAAATTTACATCTAAATTGCAATTAAAATTATGGGAAAACTGATGTGGAAAAGTATGATACAACAAGTCTCCTACTGAAATAACTTTTCAAATATCAAGGTCATGACATATGTGAGTGATGAGCATAATACATGCTGATGAATACATGTATATCTTGTCGAAAAAAATTCACAACTATCAAGGGGCATAACTCCTTATCATCCAAGGGGAATAACTCCAGAATATTTTACAATAATCCAATTGAAAAATGACCCTGAGACACTGCAGAAAGCATTTAGATATAAGCATTTAGATGAGGATCTGATAAAATTCTCCCGTCTTATTAATAGAACAAAATGCTTCATCAGTACTATAGCAGGACATGTTGACCATGCTTGGATATATGGTATAGTACATGTAGCTGGATTTAAAGTACCAGTACTGGAGCAGTACTAAAATATCACTACCATATGTTTAATGCCTAATGGAAATAACCATGTTACATATATTTTAGTACATATATTTTAGTGCAAGGCTGACAAGAACAGCATAAAAGAGTTGGGCCAGAAAGCTAGGGTTCAGGATGTCCGGATGCTCATATAAACATCCTGTATTTTAGGGTGGATTTGATCATCCCTGGAGTAGAGTGTGTGCACATAGAAACTGCCTTGGAGGAGACACAATTTTAGAGTTGTTTGATACATGTATACAATTAAGCATTTAATATATAAAGAAGTGTATAATGGAAACTGAAGAAATTATAAATATGAGATATAAAGTATTATTATCCATCCCTTAACTAACACCATTTCCGATTGGGCAAAAGTCGCCACGTGATAGTCCTGGAAAAAGTCATATTGGACTCCCGAAAGTCATATTGGACTACCGACTGTACAATATGACTTTTCATATTGGACTCTGTGACGTCACGAATTAACTCTATTGCAAAATGAGTCGGTGAAATTGTAATGCGCGCGCAACATTGATGGATTTTAGCAGACGTTTCACTTCCGCATTGAGTTTTTTCTCACTTCCGTGTTTACTTTTCCAAATCATGCTTTCTGATGATCAATATACGGTACAGGCTTTTATAGAGAATTAAGTGCCGACAAATACCAAAAATAACCACAAAAGTTTTATTTCCAAAATTTGGATAACATACAGATGGATAATAAAAATGTCATTATACAATGTTGTGTACAGTATGAGTTTTTCTTGTACTCGTCCAGGTTGTGGTGAAAAGTCATATTGGACTCGACACTGGCGTGTCTCGTCCAATATGACTTTTCACCACAACCTGGACTCGTACAAGAAAAACACATACTGTACACAACATTGAATAATAACTTTATATTATTGTTTGACTCGAAATACCTTTATATACTAGTACATGTACAGTATACTACATGTAGTACAGCAACTACATGTACATGTAGTAGTGGCAATCTCTCTCTAGATACCAGTATCATTTGTTACAATTAACGATATACCAATAGGGAAACTGCATGGCCAATTCACTGATATATGATTGCTGAACTTTGTTGGCAAAGGACACAGATTTGGCAACGATAACATCAACATCAAGACAAATTGGCTATGAGAAGAGCTTTAGCCAAAACCAGTCCAACTAACAACGAAAAGTTGTGCATCAGTAAATGTTAGTATGCACAGAAAATATAAGTACTAGGTATAAAAGTGGACAAATTAACAAGCCTGCAAATAGTACGTCTGTCATATACAGAATGAGGTCCCTGGGCAGAGGGTGAATTTAGTGATAATATCCTGCACAGCGGGCTAGCATCACCAAATTCACCCTCTGGGGACTTCATTCCGCTTAGACCTCATTTTCTGGTAAGTATCTAAGGTCTCAAATTAGCATTGTTTTAGTTACTTTTTCCCTTCTTGGAAGTTTCTATATCACCTAAATTTGCAGAAGATAAAATGCATAATCGAGGTGACTAACGGGTGAACACCAATCTTCAACTGGGGAAATTCAATCTCGATCCTTACGGTAGGTCTCCCATAGCAGTTGAGACCTACCGGTAAGCAGAATGAGGTTCCCAGACGGCAAATTTTGTTATTCTAGCTCACTATGCGGGATAGCGTCACTAAATTCACCCTCTGGGAACCTCATTCTGCAAATGACAGACACACTATTTGCAGTCTTGTAAATTAACAGAAGTTCCCATATCATATGAACACATGTATTAGAGGAGATAGATAATATGCACATTGATATATAACAGATGATGAGAGGAGAAGGAATCATAGATATCATTCTGGAAACACTTGAAGGTAACATGTTAGCACCACATGATAGACATTTGATGTATATAGACTTCAAACTCCATTTAACACCCAAACGATACTGGTATAGACACAGTCATTATGTATTCAGATTACTATGTCTTTGGGTATCATATTATATTACATTTAAATCATCTTCTGGAAAAAAACAGCTGTTTTTCTCATTTTCTGACAGAAAAATACCTGATAACTGTTAAGAAGACTGCAGCATACTGGTGACCTACTAGTATATGTACTGGTACTTATCTTTCTCATATGCAAAGATATAGGCTGTATTTGAGCATGCAGGCTGTAGCCAGCTGTACATGTAGCTGTAGCAGGCTGAAGTTTTCTATTGCCATTGCCTAGCTGGCTGTAGCGGTGGCTGGCTGTAGTTTTCTACTGTGCATGCCTAGCTGTCTGTAGCGGTGGCTAGCTATACATGTAGCTTTCTACTGTGCATGTCTAGCCGGCTGTAGCAGTGGCCGGCTGTAGTTTTCTTCTGAGCATGCCTAACCTGCTACAGCCTGAATGCTCAAATACAGCCCACAGCTAATGGTATTCATTAGTACATGTACACGTATGTACCAGTAATACAAACATGTACATGTATAATCATTATTTATGGTTCACCTCCATGATGAAGATGCATAAAGTACATGGTATAACTTTTCATCTGTTTTGTTATGTGATGACCATACTGTACATGTATGTGACACATACCAGTAAACATTTGAAGCTATTGAGGTACATAGAGCCATAACTGGTACCTACTGAAATCTGGTAGCAGGGTAATGTCACAAGAGCTACCGGTACATGTATACTCGTCCTTGACCTCGATAAATGGTAAACTCGTAGGGCGCGCATCTATAATCTCAAATCGACTCCATTCCACCCACATGTTCAATTTGACTTATATATCAAGATGTTCCACCCACTTTGGTGTTCTAGAAACCACCCGAGAAAGACCTGTTAATTAGTTGAGTATAACGTGACTGCAAATTATGAGGTGAAGGTCGAGTATAGCTCTTGCGACATTACCACTCTACCCTGAAATTTAGGTCTGCTGGGAGTCTTCAATAGAATATTAACCCTTTACCCAACAGAAGGGCCCTGTGCCAATGCATTCTCTTATATATGCGAGTCGACCATAGGTCGCCTCGCATATATAAGAGAATGCATTGGCTTAACACATTAAAAATTATAAAATTGTTTTTTTAGGCCAATGCATTCTCTTATATATATGTGAGGCGACCTATGGTCGCCTCGCATATATAAGAGAATGCATTGGCACAGGGCATAACTGTAACTATCACAATGTGGTCAAGGAGCCGGTTCCAATGATATCCATATTTGTATGGTTCTATTGAAACAGACCGAAGATATTTTAGGCTGTTGAAGCTTTATTTGGCCGGTTTTGGCCGGTTTGTTGGGTAAAGGGTTAAAGGGTGAGAAATATTAAAGCATCTAAAGATAGGGTAGAAAGGCAAATACACAAACAGCCTCTGTTGCCAGTCCCATTGTTCATGATGCACTATAAAACAGGTTTAATACAAATTATCATTTAGTGATGAACTGTATTGCTCACCAGGTTTTGCATTCCAATTAATGGCATTTGAGCTACTGTACTGCCCTAAGTAATCGACTCCTTAACTGCAGCAGAATTATGGGTAACTTTTCAGGATTTAGTCAGAAATATGGCTTGTTGCCATTAATCGGAAAGCTCACACCGAGAGCTTTCCGATGAATGGCAACAAGCCATATTTCCGACTAAATCCTGAAAAGTTACCCATAATTCTTCTGTGGTTAAGGAGTCGATTACTTAAGGCAATACTGTACTGTACTGCCCTAAGTAAATGACTCATAACCACACATCAGTTTAATAATGATACCATTGCACTAATACAAGTAATTGTACTACTAACATGGATAAAGATACATAACTATGCATCAGTTTCATCATGATACAGTAATATACCCGTATGTATCATGAATGAAGATGCATAACCTTGCATCTGTTGTATATTGGCTATCGCCCTCGGGGTGAACTGGTCAGTGCACTGGCATCCATTTTACTTCCGTTTTATGTGTATGGACAAATGGACACATGGAGCAGACATGCTGAAGGTGATTAATCCATCAAATATTGTATAAAGTGTAGACATGGGAGCAGTCATTAACAGCATGTGTGCATGTTATGAATGGATAATCAGCCTGCCATCTTACTTAATCAAGCTATGGACAGGGAGGAGGGAAATTGATGTACTGATCTAATATAGACATGCAGGGTCCACTCCAGGGGGCAAATGCACAGCGAGGGGTCAAATACCGGTACATGTAGATGCACCATAGCATCATCTGCACAGCAAGGAGGCAAATGCACAGCAAGGAGTGAAATACATGTACCGGTAGATGTACAATAGCATATTCTAATATAGACATGTAAGGAACACTTCAGGGGGCAAATGCACAGCGAGGAGGGAAATACATGTACCATAGCATCACATAGACATGTAGGGTCCACTCCAGGGGGCAAATTCACAGCAAGGAGTGAAATACAATGTACATGTACATGTACATCTACTCTAATTAATCTACCCCTTTAACAAGGTTGTACCGTAGGTAATTAATGACAGCGATTGACATGCAGCATCCATGGGTAATTTATTGCGGTACTAGTAATAATTTTTTGCAACCACTGTACTCCGCATTAATTTTTCACATGGCCGCCTTACACCCAGTCCAGTTGTGAGCGCAATGCATGCATTAACTACAGTTATACACAACACAATATTTCAATTAATAAATTTGTTTACGGTTTAATAAACATTCAAAGTTGGTCACTGACCGACATTCACAATTGCATCATCAATGCAGTGTCACGCCATGCCAGAAATATATACACTTGAGCTCTGTGGTGGTGATAATGCTGATCGCATCAACGTGGTCGAATAACACAGTAATATCGGTGGTCAACGTTGTTAAGAAGGGTTGATTAATTAGAGCATACATGTAGCTGTATTAAATGTGTATTTATGTTAATAAATAAATCCCTGTTAAATTACATAGATATTAAATTACATACATATTAAATGCATCTAATATACAGGGTCCACTCCAGGAGGCAAATGGACAGCCAGGAGGGAAATACATGTACCGGTACATGTACCGGTACATGTACATGTAGAAGTACTGTAGGATGGTCTAATACAGACATGTAGTGTCCACTCCAGGGGGAAAAAGCACAGCGTGGCTGAGCGTGGAGCAAAATACATGTACCCATACATCATCACCTGTGTATGTACATGTACAGACATGTGTACTGTAGACATGCACTGAAGATGAAGTCAGAAATGGACATACTGGTACATTAGCTCAGTTGTATCAATGATCTAAAATGATATGGATAGATCTTATGATACCAGTATCATATGATACCAGTATCATATGATACTAGTACCAGTATCATGCTGGTACAGTAAAGCAGTCTTCAGCTATGGCAAAGGGCAATGCAGTGGAAAAATCTGTAGAAGACAAGGCCATAATTAAAAAGGTATTTGTTTTTTGTAGTAGTGGTATGTTGTTTGAGAAGCTCATTTTCGGTCAGAAACTCCAGCAACTGTGACTGAACAGCATAATTATTTATTGTTCTTGTGTTTTTCCAACTATTAAATTTTTAATTTGTTATCAAATTTATAATAATCCCTGACTATTTATTAATATTGATATCCTCGGCCTGCACCATGGAGGGGACCATTAGTATGCCATTCCACATTGCAAAAAAAATTTAAAAATCCCTACCTTACCTATCCACCTGAAAACTTTTGGGTAGGGGTGTGGACAAACAAGCAATTTATTAATTTTGGCCCAATTTAGAATTTAATGCAAATATTCTAAAGGGTACATCTAGTGTTGTTGAATTTTTCGACAATAATAGTTTAATGATGCATTCATCAGATGGGTGTAGTGGGTGGAAATAGTGTGTCTGCCATTTGCAGAATGAGGTCCCAGAGGGTGAATTTAGTGATGGTAGCATCACCAAATTCGTCCTCATGGAGACCTCATTGTGCTTAAGCCTCATCTGCTGGGAAGTATCTATAGTCTCAAATTAACATTGTTTTAGTTATGTTTCTATATCCTCTAATTTGCAGAAGATAAAATGCATAATCAACTGGGGAACTTCAATCTGATTCTATCTACCATAGCAGTTGAGGGCCTATTAAAGCAGAATGAGGTTCCCAGAAGGTGAATTTGGTGTTGCTAGCCTGCTGTGCAGGATAGCGTCACTACATTCACCCTCTGGGGACCTTATTCTGCAAATGACAGACACACTACTTGAGTTTAAAGTAGTGAAATAAGCAAATAATATGTCTTTAAATCTGTCTGGTATCTGAACATCCATACAAATTAGTGTTTCTCTGCCTGACCTCGCAGCTTATATATCAAAATATCCCTACAAATGAACAATAGATCATTCCAATTAATTCTTTTAAAGCTGAGTGAAAGAATCCATTCAGGCATCAAAAGGTCAATAAAGGTTAAGATGAAACAGCAACTGGAGAAGAGAATTGTGTATTATCTGGTGGCTGTGGTATTTGTTTATTCGCTGACCACTTGCTTACACAACCCAATAGACTGATTCCACAAGGTCACATGGGCAGCACAAGGTCACATGGCCTCGTAAACACCAGCCAGTTGGTGGAATGTTTACATATCATTTGCTTTTGTACATGTTGTAAGTATGTGGGAACTCATCCCAATCAGCCTGATTAATTGGACTTTAACCCCTTATATACTAAATGGATTCTCCCACCCAGTGATACAAGTATACATTGGAATGGTCTATTATTCATCTGGAGGGACAGTCAGGAAAAATAAGCAGACAACAGAAAATACAAGTACAGAAGGAATATTATCTATTGGAGGGAAATGTTCAGATAACAACTTCAAGCCTATGGTCATTTTGTTGAACTTATTATCTGAACATTTCCTACTGGAACTATTTGTCAATGAGTATTTAGTATAGAAAGGGTTAACCCTTTACCCAACAGAAGGGCCCTGTGCCAATGCATTCTCGTATATATGCGAGTCGACCATAGGTCGCCTCGCATATATAAGAGAATGCATTGGCTTAACACATTAAAAATTATAAAATTGTTAAAGAATGTAAGAAAAAATGGTAAAAAGTGTTAAATTTTTTTTTTTTTTAGGCCAATGCATTCTCTTATATATGCGAGGCGACCTATGGTCGACTCGCATATATAAGAGAATGCATTGGCACAGGGAATAACTGTAACTATCACAATGTGGTCAAGGAGCCGGTTCCAATGATATCCATATTTGTATGGTTCTATTGAGACAGACCGAAGATATTTTAGGCTGTTGAAGCTTATTTGGCCGGTTTGTTGGGTAAAGGGTTAAACTGCTCAAAACTGCAAGTATACTAACTGGAAAACCTATTTGGGTTGAATTCCAAATGAAAGTTTTAACCCTTTCTTTACTAAATGGTTTCTCCCATTTAGTTACAAAACTATACTCTGGAATGGTCTATTTTTAATTTGGAGGGGTGTGCAGGATACGGAAGACAGAAAAATGGATCATAAAGGGTTAAAAGAGAAACCAATCGTAAGGTTGCTTTGCCATGTCTGGATTTAGTGCGTCTGACATTTGCAGAATGAGGTCCCCAGAGTGATGTTACCCCCACACAGTGGGCTAGCCCACCAGATTCACCCTCTGGTGACCTCATTCTGCTTATGCCTCATCTTCTGGGAAGTATCTATGGTTTCTTTTTCCCTTCTGTTCAGTTTCTATATCCCCTAATCCTAAGTCTCCCATAGCAGTTGAGGCCAAAGCAGATGGAGATCCCGAAAGGGTGAATTTGGTGATGCTAGACTGTTATGCGGTATAGCGTCACTAAATACACCCTCTGGGGACCTCATTCTGCAAATATCATACATTAAATTCAGAATTGTTTATTGTTACAGTTGCTGATTGATTGGTGGTGCTGATTCCCCCCCCCCCCCTCCTTGCATTTTAACTTTTTTCCCCACCCAAACATTGACCCAAATGTTTGTAAACTAGCTAATATTGGTGTGGCCTAATGGGATTAACCCTTTACCCAACAAACCGGCCAAATAAAGCTTCAACAGCCTAAAATATCTTCGGTCTGTCTCAATAGAACCATACAAATATGGATATCATTGGAACCGGCTCATTGACCACATTGTGATGGTTACAGTTATGCCCTGTGCCAATGCATTCTCTTATATATGCGAGTCGACCATAGGTCGCCTCGCATATATATGAGAATGCATTGGCCTAAAAAAAATCTTTTTTTAACACTTTTTACCATTTTTTCTTACATTCTTTAACAATTTTATAATTGTTAATGTGTTAAGCCAATGCATTCTCTTATATATGCGAGGCGACCTATGGTCGACTCACATATATAAGAGAATGCATTGGCACAGGGCCGTTCTGTTGGGTAAAGGGTTAATACTGCAATCAATGCCTGGGTAAATTAGATTCATAGGTGAATTCACATGAGACTTACAGTACCTTTAGCAAGATAACTTTTTTATCAGAAGATCAAACAGACCGAGTAATAGTACCTGAACATAGATCAAACCTTTACACACAGCTCTATGGTTGGAGAAGCTGTATGTAATTAATTAATTTCCTCCACATGCCTTTACCTTGCATGGTAATATATTTTGGTGCAAAGGGGCAAATAGGGCTTCAAGACTACTGTACCACACTACCAGTGAAAAAAGCCTAATCAAATTTCCTCCATCATTCCAAGGTTAATCTTTACATGAACATATTTCTTGAAGCATCTACCGATACATGTACGAGTGCCTCTGTAGGCGTTTACAAATTACGGGTAATTTCTGAGCCTACATGTACATTGTATCTCTTACATTAGCAGAATTACAAAGAGTACCGGAGTTTAATTCCGATGTACACTTTTTAACTGACTGAGAAATTCCATTTAGTCGAGAAAGGGTTAATGCAATATTTTTGCCACAACACCCCTTAAAAGCAACTACTCTACCGGAGTTGACATGGAACATCAGGGCTGCTTTTACTCAGCCAGAAAACCCCGCTGGGATTGGCTTTTGATAAAATTGCCCTCCAGAAAATGAATACCACCCTCTCAGCTTCCTTGCCAGAGTTGTTTAATTTCAACTCCAGATAAAACAGTAAGTCCTCCTGATTACCAGACATCCTACTGATTGTAAGGCTTTTAAATTGGAATATGTGGTCACGTAAAACCTCATTTGCCAAGTAATATCAGATGTACCTGGTGCGCATATTATTATCATACTGGTAAATACGCAGTACATAAAGGTCTTCAAGAAGGTAAACAAATTTCATCAAGGACAATAAAATTTGATTCAAAAAGTTAGAACAAAACAGAGAGATGTCCTTTCCAGACAACTTGGAACACCATAAGACCAATCTCCTCTTACAAATTGACTACTGTACATCACACTCTGAATGCCACTCAAAATTAAATGGCCTAATTACTGCCGAAAATTCCATTACATATTTTCAAAAATTTCCTGGGGAACTTTCAAGACCCATTTGTTGAACAGTTCTCAGAAAAATGACTTATACTGGTACATGATATACAATGTACTTAGTAGTACATAACTGTACAGTACGTAGCATTTGGAGCCGCTTGATGGTTTGTCATTTTTTTTATAAAATGTACTGTATATGTATGAGCCAAAATTTTGAAAATCTAAAGCCAAAGGCCTGGCTTCAATGTGGGGTAGACATAATACAAATACATGTACACTGAACCTACATGTTATGATAACTGCGAATACATACTACATGTAGTACCTACTGGCATAGGGTAAAGATACGGTACAACACATGGACCATCCAAACAAAATTACTGCCCTCTTCCACCATGTTTTTTTTATAACCTTCAGTTCAACATGTGTGTATAATTGAGGTCATTAAGTGGAGAATAATTAGCAGCTGGCACATTTCCTCCACACTGCTCTTGTACATGTAGACACATCCATCATATCACCTCCAATGAGAGTCTGGTCAGTTACAGGCCACCACCGAAGCATACCAGTATGGCACTCTTAATGCCAGGTGTTGTCTGGCTTTGTATTGCTTTTCTACAGTAATGCTCTAATTAATCAACCTCTTAACCACAGCAGAATTATGGGTAACTTTTCAGGATTTAGTCGGAAATATGGCTTGTTGCGATTCATCGGAATGCTCTCGGCGAGAGTTTTCCGATAAATGGCAACAAGCCATATTTCCGACTAAATCCTGAAAAGTTACCTATAATTCTGCTGTGGTTAAGAGGTCGATTAATTAGAGCATTACTGTACAGTACAATCATTAAATATATTGTACCAGTAATAAGTCCAGTATACTGGTATGTACTAGTATTCCCATGCATTGTATTGAATAAAGGCTCAGATACTTGGTCGGCTGACACTGCCACACATGTAATACAGTACATGTACATGTACATCTGTACTTCCAAAAATACCAGTATTTTTTTCAGACTATCGATCATGTAGCGGTTCAATATTCTAATAGTACATGTAGATTCATTCAGACTGATTGATACGATACCAAGTGTGAAAATTCAAAGTTCTTCCACCTTTGTTTTAATAATATGGTAAACTCTTTTTTTCATTTACATGTACCAATACTAGTACTGTTATGCCCTAAGTAAATGACCCATTAACTGCAGTTATAATCCGTTTACAACTGCGGTTAAACCGTAACCGCACTGCAGTTATTTGCCGTAACTGCGGTGGCATCGCAGTTACATGCGGTAAGGTTACCGCAGTTAATAACCCTTAACTGCGGTTATACCGCACGTAAACGTTAACCTTCCGGTATTTGAATATTTAATGGGAAAGAGAGGGGTACTACCCATGCATCTACCAGTGTATGTTAACGTTTTGTGTTTTAGCGATCACGGCAAAGTGGTAACTTCATAATCGACCAGGAGTTGATTGTATGTTTTTGTTATCACCATCGGTACTCAACACGATATATTTTATGTTTTAATCCCCAATTGTTGAAAACTGTATAATTTTGACGTATATGTTCTAGTATACGTCCGTTGTTCGGCTTGAGAAAAAATACATGCTTATGTTTGAAGCAAAGTAGAGTGCTGAATTTAATACTAGTATTAAATAGTACATATGCAATTAGCGAATCTAGCTGGCGTGTCACGTTTGTAGTTAATTATGATTATATAGCAACAAATGCAAGATCGGAAGACTTAAATATCGGTTTCCGATATCCGAATAATGCCCGACGTTTGAAGAGTGCGGTTGTTCCGTTTAAACGCATTTTTGTTTCCCTCACTTTACATTTATGATGCATGTGTGGGACTCTAACCCCCACTTTATATTATTATATAATTATCCACTCGAATCCGTTTGAAATTCAGTGGCCATTTGATCCGTTTGAATGCGTTTTTTCCCTTTTGCGGTTGTTCCATTTTAAACGCGTTTCCTTACATTGAAAGTGACCGGCACTCGTCAGCTAAATTGTCGAATAATTATATTTATATATAATTATATAAATATTTATTTTATCGATGGTTAAAGTCGAAAATGGGACGTAAGAATTCCGATTACCCGTAGGGGTTAGCCCAACTGTTATTTTCACCAAAAGGCTACTATAAAGTATACATTATTATAAAAAGAAATCCAAAAATAAATAAAACACACAAAAACGCTTTTATTTTTTCACACCATACATCACAATCTTCCGTTTACCCAAAACATAAAATATTGGTATATGAATGTCTGTTCTATTTATCCAAAAATAAATAAAAGATCCACAACAAAAAATATTGATATTGAAAGGGACACTGGCATGTTATTTGTGCTAACTTGTCTAACGAGCATGGCAACTAAAACATGACATGCCATATACGCCATATGGTATCTGTTCCATTAAGAGCGACATATACCGGTTTAACCGCGACGTAACTGTTTTAACCGCACAATTTATTCGGTTCTCTTGCGTTTTAAAGTTTAAACGCATCTTATAACCGCGGTTAGGTTAAAACGGAACACAGTTAAACTGGGGTGCCACTTCAGTTAGATGGGCCATTTACTTAGGGCATAACAGTATCTTATCCAACTCAAAAGATATACCATACCAGCAGGGTTAATTGTCGTGACTCAACATTTTAATGAGATATACCGGTAAACAAAAATACTCAATTTGTCATAGTTATGATGTGGCATTTGTTTTCAAAAAAAGAAAATGTGAAGAAGTTGAACATGTGACAAATACATGTAGCAACGCAGTCAATCTGCTTAACCCATGGTTTAAAACGACATGATGTGCATATACATGTAACCAGTATACCGGTAGATACTGTACATGTACCGGTAGATATGCAAATCAGTAAACCGATACATGAAGATTGTACCCGTTTTCTCATACAGAACAGCAGGATATCGAAACATGAAATAGATTTTTTTTTCTGCTTAATTTGGGTGTAAATAATGAGAATTGAACATAAATTGAATAAACTAATGTTAATCTGCTACAATGAGCAGGAAAATCACATCATTGAGCAACATCAAAGGGAACAAATGTAACCTTGCTAATAAATGATGCATACCTAATGTATTGTGCTGACTGATGGAATGATGGATGACTGCGGAACAAGGGAATTACCAGTAAACCCCGAAGAGACTGCTATAATAACACCCATTTAGAGATGCGATACATGTACCGGTATATTGAGCTGAGTTTCAGGTGATACTGGCTCCAGTGGGAAATGAACAGAGTTTGGTTGATATTAAAATGGCATTTACTGGCACTGCTTCAGCCATTTAACCATTTCAGTGCCAAGTCTGATTTTTATATCAACCCATAATTCCTAAGAGCTCTTTCCATCAATGTATCACATTATTATAATCAATAAATTTGAAAAATGATCAAGGAAATATGGGTTGATACAAAAATCGGACTTGACACTGAAAGGGTTAAACACACAGAGAAACTAAGTAATGTTATTGTACTGGGCACCAGTATTCTTTTTTTTTCCCATAATTTAGTGATAACAATATTCTGTTGCCATAATCACTCCCCTCCCTATTGTACAATGTACTGTACTGTATGGTGATATTTTTAAATTGGTAACCTGCAATAAAAATGCTTTAAAAATTGTTGTACCGGAACCCGTATACCATAGATGTGCCATATCAATAATGATACTGGTAAGTCCCCCAAACAGTTCACACGAGTCTACTGTACCATACACACAATGAGATAATCTACTGAACAGAGAATGATAACTTACGATAATGGACCAGTAGGTGAAATGTGATACCGGTATGTGAATCTAGTCCAGGTCAGGACAGTAATCACATACATAGACCCTAATGAGAACAGACAATGTTAGTGAAACCTATAGGATAAACATATACATTAGTACACATGTACCAAATTATCTAAGAATTAGGGGAATTAGTGTCATAAACATTATATGAGATATGCCAATATCTGGAGCTATACACAATACCATTGCTACCAGTATGAAATTATATCAATCCTTTCTTTACGAATTTGACGATTAGTTAAATTTGGAAATTTTCCGACAGATATCTAATAAGCTCAATAAATTGCCATGTTGAATTTATTATTTGAAAATTTCCTGTCAATTATTATAAATCCTTCTACACTTGTCGTATACTGCACTAGTACCGAGTATGTTCAGATGTCCGTCGGTTGCTTATAATCCCTAAACATACCTCCAGATGTATAATTCTAGTACCAGTAGACCATCCAATGTATACTTTTATAACTACAGTAATGCCCTAATTAATCGACTCCATAACCACAGCAGAATTATGGGTAACTTTTCAGGATTTAGTCGGAAATATGGCAACAAGCCATATTTCCGACTAAATCCTGAAAAGTTACCCATAATTATGCTGTGGTTATGGAGTCGATTAATTAGGGCATTACTGTACCTGTAAATGGGAAATTCCCTTCAATACAGAAACGGAATAAGAAACCCATGTAACCAGTTTCAGTGAGCTTTACATCCAAGCCTTAAAATACATGTAGTACCTGTACAGTAAATGCCCTAAATAATCGACTCCTTTACCACAGCAGAATTATGGGTAACTTTTCAAATGAGGTCCCCAGAGGGTAAATTTAGTAATGATACCCTGCACAGTGGGCTAGCATCACCAAATTCACCCTCTGGGGACCTCATTCTGCTTAGGCCTCTGGGAAGTATCTATAGTTTAAAATGAACGTAGTATTACGTTACTTTTTCACTTCCATTCAGTTCCTACATGTATATGTACAGTGTATATCCCCTAATTTGCAGAATACATAATCAATGTGATTAATAGGTGAACATCACCAACTTCAACTTGGGAACTTTAATCTGATTCCTACCGGTAGGTCTCCCATAGCAGTTAAGGCCTCCATAGAATGAGGTTCCCAGAGGGTGAATTTGGTGATCACAGATGATAGCCCGTCGTGCGGATAGCGTCAATAAAATCACCCTTTGGTGACCTCATTATGCAAATGACACACAGAGTACACTATATACGGTAGTACTGGTACTGTCTGATGCTGAGTGTGATACCATAGTATCATGGGGAGGAAGCCAGATTTTTGGCTCAAATTTTGTCTTCACATTTCAGAGATACATATAACGGGTACGGTACATGTATCAATGAGTTTTGATGCCCAAATGATATATTTTGTCGGCACAAACTTGACATCACAGCAATGACAAGTGTTGTTGTTATCAGCTACATGTAGTATTCACTGAGAGCAAAATACAGTAATGCCCTAAATAATCGACTCCATAACCACAGTGCTCAGAATTATGGATAATTCTGCTGTGGTTAAGGAGTCGATTATTTAGAGAATTACTGTAGTATTCACTGAGAGCAGAATACTAGTAACTGGTCTATCTGGCGGGCTGACATCCAGGCTCATGCCCACCTTCAATGATATCATCATATTAGAGGTTTTAATCCTGACCAATAGCAGTACCGGTAGGCGGTAGTACAATGTACAAGTATGCTGCATTGGGTCATCATCCATACCTGCACTTCCGAGGTGTGATCGATTTGACTGACAGCACCCGGGGCATAGTACAAGTATATGTAAATCGAGCAAGCAGAGGACATTTCGGTACCATACCAGTATTTCGGTGCCTCGGAGCATAGGCCTACCCAGTACGTTAATTTATTGGAATTTCAAAAGTTAATATTGATAAACAGTCAGAGGCAAAATAGTGAGTCAGAGAGGCAGAGTGAGACTTACATTTGTATATTCTCTCTCGGGATTAGTGCTAAAACGAATAGCTGGATATTCGGTTAACAACTGGTTATATCGTCGGCAACCAGATGAATCATGGTCAACCAGTTAACTGCAATATCATACCATAGTACTGTGTGTGTATGTATAAACAAACACGGTATCAGAGGAAAATTCCTATGTATTCAGGTTCTTATAATCAATGAAGTTGGTTTTAAATATCAATTTTCGTCACTCAAATACCCATGTACCAATGGAAGATACACAGGGTACTCAATTTTAGAATCACATGCGAAATCAAAAGCCTCCCGGGAATTGAAAGTTACGATGTCACACTCTATACCGTACATTGGTCTGACATCAAAGATGCATGCCGCCGTCTTTGATCTTCTGATGTCCAGAGAAAATACATGGATTATCAAGTTGTGGGAAAAAATCAAGATCATCTCTATTGATCAATGCTATCATCAGATTCTTCTCATGCACGTGAATGATAGACTAGCACTGTCATTTGACAACTGTCCAGTGGGCCGATATTAAGGTACTAGTAGCATGGGTGCTTGAGGAGAAAATCAGATTTTTTAACAAAGGCTGATAGCAAAAAGTTGTCATGATGCGAATGTACTACATGTAATATGGCATTTTTATACAAGCAAAATTGTGGACAGATCTCTGCAACTTATAATAATAGTCAAAATACATGTAATGTAATGACTGCAAGCCTTACCAATGAAGTTCGAAGATATACTAGTACCATACATGTACTAGTACTTGAACGCCAGTGACAGTACAATACTTACTACACTACTAGTACTTCTAGTACTGGTAGGTAGTACTAGTAGTCTGTAGAGTTTTCAGTGCAGGAGCCAATGCTGGCAATAGTCGCACTGAGATCAAGTAGATCCACCTCTAAATTATTTTTTTGCCGAATCTTCATCTACCGTACATGTACGTAGACCTACTTGATAATCCATCGCCCTCAATATGCTGAGGATTATGTGGAGGCTACTGAGGATTATGTGGAGGTAAGGATCTTTAACGTGGTTGCACACATGACAGCCATTTAGCATCAGCTCCCGATCCGATGGTTTGCCCAACCTAATGTTATCCCTGGTCATTAAGGGAAGTCGGTGGCCGAGAGGTACAGTAGTGTACTGGTCTCTTGTGCTATCGGACCGGGGATCGTAACCTGGTCAGGGTATTCTGACAAAATTCAGAACTCGGTCAGATACCAAGTTAGTCAGACTGAAAAGTCTCTTCTCACCGAAAGTCCGCAACTCCAGGATTCTATAAATGACAGCGGCATAACAATAAAACTTCTCCTCGGACAATGCGAAGGACTGTCAGCAGATACAGAACTTCTTCGACATAAACTTGTTCACAACTTTGTCAGATGTTCAGGCATCAGTGTCTAAACAATGATATTATATATGTATATAACTCTCCCTTACCAGATAGAAGACGTCACACATACAGAGTATAGCACCTAGTGAATACAGCACCAGCAGTTAATGCACCAGTGACATTAATCAGCTACAGATGATTATGATGCCAACAACAACAACAAAAGTCTCATTCGAGATCACTGAATAAAGATCCAAATGCAAAAATGCTGACTTCCCCCCATTACAACACTTGTCCAGGTATGTTGTCGTGGGTGCAGTACACTGTCCGATAGAGCTCTACAAGACTACATGTTTTCAATTTTTATCTAAGATTCTTTTGCTTCTGGAATCGTTCTCCGAGCACTGATTGTGGCATCGATGGTCGATTCGTGATGCCCAAGTTACTGGGGATGCAGATGGTGACACAAAGTCTGACCGATACTATGCAGGATTCGAACCCTCGACATGTGTCGAAGGTGTAGCTCAGTAGTACTAGTACTAGTAGTAGTAGTAGTAGTAGTAGTAGGGTACTTTTAACTTTTAGAAGTTTTATGTTTGTCATGTTATGATTCCTGCATCAGTGAGTCAGTTCCTGATATTAAGATCAAAACTTATAATATATAAAAAGATCACAAAGGTATCAATGCAAGAAGTGAAAGAACGTACCTTATTGTTTTCAAGAGCCTCAGCTGAGTGTATTTCCTTGGCCCCAAAACAATTTTGACACTTGGTTTTGTTGAAGATGTTTGGAACGAACTTTCGGCACTTGGAAGCCATTGCCGGTGTTCAAAAACTCCTCTTTTCACTAGAAATCACAACGAATCGTAACACTAATTACATTGTTTTATATAATCAATCCATTGTCTATTCCAACATCTAGTCATAACAACCGTGAATTGTCTATTGAACTCAAAACAAGCACTAAAATCCAATAAACTTATCTCGGTCGATACCACGAACGGAAGGTAATGTTTATCGCACTGACTCAAAGGTGCGAATGCGGAAGAATACGAACGACATCAGTCATATCGCACTATCCGTAAAAATATAGTTCCGTGACAAATAATTACAATTAAAGCCGATTTTCACAATTTTAACGAATAAAACGAAAGGGTGTCCCTATTGATGTAGGAAACAAACGTTTTGCGAGTCAAGTTAAGATGTGTAAAGCAACTATTAATTTCCTAAACACATTGAACTTTTTTTTCCATTTTAACCCATCAAAGGGCATCATGGATAATGGAATGTACAATTAATGTTAAAGATCCTCGGTCCGATTGAAAGACATATATGGACTTGTTCCGTTGTGAGAAACTTATAAATAAGTACTAAGGCGCTATGCGAACTGGAGGAGTTTAGCATTCTATTAACATTCCAGAAAATCTCAAGCAATTCGACCGTACAACTGCATAGAAAACATCATCTGAACTATGCTCAATTGTTAATATTTACTTCGCGATTCGGGACGCAAAAATCGGCGATAAACTAACAAAAACGATTCCGCCATCGAATGTCACTGCATTTAATTAATGTATAAGAAAGAATGAGAGTGTGTTGTCAATTTGAATATAATAATTGTAAAAATTACTAATTTGAGCAAGATTTTTCTCCATTTCTATTTTTAAAATCACCCTACCGAAGTGTTTGACATCACTTAACACCAAATAATTCAGAATTTCCGGTGTTAATTCTCGCTTATCGAGCGAACGAAGTGAAAACATGCGTTTAATCGCCGTCATTCGTATCATACAGGTATCGCTAAAATCCACAAAATAGTCCAACAGTAATGCTGTACACATTGGTCCTTTGATATGCTGTGTGTGTGTGGTTTTTTTTTCTTTTTTTTTTCGCACTTGGGATATCCTGCGCGTCTTTTTGCACGTTTAGGAGATCCTGTGTGTCTTTTTTGCACGAAACCATACGACAATGACCAATTCAGCAACCATGCGACAATGACCAATACGTCGAAAACGATCACATATATAGTTCATTGGTATTGAGAACGCCCTTTATTATCTACCGCTTTCAGATTCAATAGTTTTTCAACATAAATTACAACAATTAACATAACAATCAATACATATCAAATCAATTTCTTGTTTTAAAATTTTAAGTTGGTAGCTATTTGTATTATTCTGATTCAAAATATATATTATGTAAATATGTGAATTCAGAGTCATGTATTGTGTTGAAGAGAGATACGTGGTGTACACGTACCTATATATTTAAGAGGTAGCCTACCTGTGACCTGTCAACAGTTATTCATCAAAACATTACTTCTAAAATTATTTACAGTGGTGAAAATGTGTCATATATTACGATAAGTACATATAAGTATACTATACCCTTTAATATTTGAATGTAAGTTAACTTCTGTGCATCGGAACCATGGATGCTTTTTGTGGGAGGTTATCACAATTTTTTGCTCTGTTGACAACAGTTACTATTCAACACTTGTTCCTAACATTTCATCTTTTGAAAGTCGATATCTGGCAAAAAAACCCCACAAATTAATCATGAATTTATCCGATCTAATGCTTCGTAGGCTACCTGCCATTTTGGAGCAAAACTTTTTATTGCATTTTCGAAATCTACGGGTTCCATTACATAGGTTCTTGAGATAACTGGTCAATATTTCAAGTATAAATGCCATTTTTCGATGTTTATCAAGGAAATTGGTGTTCTATATAAATTGTCGTATCTGGGTTCCCCGCGAACAAAATTCGTTAATTTTAAAATGTGGTAATTTTTATTTTCGAAACCGCTCCTAATACCGGTATATAGGATAGTTCTGATTTGTTGTTTTGATGAAGAATAGCCAGAGGGCGTATTCTCCTTATCCTGAGTGACAGAGACAAACGAAGCCGCGGGAATCGTCAAAACTAAAATGTCGTATATATAGACAAGATTTAAATTTGTAACTTCTAACGTGTCGTATAAGACAATCAAATCATGTTTTCTCATCAACTGCCATGGAAGACAATTTAATAAGAAAATGTATTTATAATAATATTATAACATATTGCTCTGCCCCCCCCCCCCCCCCCCTTGTAGAATAAACTACTGATCTGGACAATGATGCGCGAGCCTGCATGGTCCAGTTACCACATAAGGTAACATAAGGTAAGATATTACAACTGTGATACAATTTGTTCTTGTGCAAAGTTATTGGCAGAATACCAATTCTAATTCCAGAGATAAATAATTATTTGTGTCTCCTGAACAATTTGATTTTCCTGAATCCTGAGGTACGACCTTTTACAAGCCCACCGACGATATTGAAAACGTACGGATATTTAGTTTTATGGTTTTATGTTTTTGTTTTTTTTATATATATGGTTCCAAATCGGACAGGGTATATATTTAAGGGCCAGATCATCGTAAAAAAAAAAGGTTCGAACTGTCAAGGTTCACATGCTGCAATGGATCGTTCATGTCCCATCTGGGATTATGAATTCAAAATTCAAAGATGTAAAGCTGAGAAACATTTATCATACATGGATGCTGAGAAATTAGTTGGTGCCAGACCATCAATTTCTCAAGTCACTTACTCGACTGCCGTTTCTAAGAAAAAGTCTGTTGATGCCGGCACCCAGACAGAGAATCAAACAAAACTCGGAAAAATATCGATAGCAACACAAGTGCAAGAGAATGATATTACTCCTGTTCCGGAACCTGTCTCACAGGCAATGGATACAGCTACTACAGTTTTTACGTTCACTCCGAAACCAACTAAGGAAATTTATCCTATTGTTCCAAAACAGAAAACACCAAAATCTGTCAAAAGCTTCGACTCTCAGGAAAACAGGTTGATCTTTGAATTTGCAAAGTTTGAAACGATGTTCAATGATAAGTATTCAACTTTAAGTGACTCCAAGCATTTCATGTGGGGGCAGGCTGGCCGTGATGTGTCACGTCACCTGCAGAGCCTGCCACCTGAACGTCAACTTGACGAATTAATTCAGGCTCACACCAGATTCATCAGATATTATAAATATCTTATGAGTTATTCAAAAGTCGACTTTGATGACTACTTCACATATTTCAATGTGGACCAGCCTTTATAAAATTATAAAATGATTTTTATTCGTTGATTACAGTTCATGTAGGTTTTATATTTTGGCTGTTTTCAAAGCAGCATTGCTATTCCTTTTTGCCATTCTGTTTTATATGTGTTTGCACAACGGTCAGTTTCTTAATGGTTCTGGCCCCAATCGAGCACTCCCGCTCTGATTTGGGTGTTTTTATTTATATATATTTTGTTACTTTTTAGTCTAATTCACTGTCATTTCTATTCACAGTTGCTTCACTCGATTTTGATAATCTGTTTCTTCTCGTCGTGATATGGCTTGTGGGCTAAAACGACGTTAAACCCCAATCAATCAATCAATCGTTTTGCCAAAAAATTGTGATGTTTCAACATGGATTTTCTCACAATCCGTCTAGAATTTCTTTTTTAAATTTGGTAATTATTGGAAATAATTTATAACCCCATTTATAATATACCGTACTTTTATGGCATAAAACATATTTAAAGGTACTCAATCCGATTAAACACCCCTAAACTACTATTTGGCTTTGGGGGTAAAACAAATATTTGATTCGAGTCGAGGAACCTACCCATCAAAGCTCAGAGTGATCAGATATCGATTTTTGAAGTTTGTTATTTCAATTGGTTGTGGCCCAGAATCACGCCGTCAAAAGGATGGTCTCGGTCAAAATTGCGGATAAAGATGGATAACTCTAAAAATAAGTGGATACTCAAGTGATAAATACGGCCATATTTAGTTGAACAAAATGTTGATAAATAACACATTTTGGGAAATTTGATACCATAGTTCACAGTGGTCAGCATTATTTTGTTGCAATTAATCGATTCTGATAACAAAAGCGTATTTTGAAGAAATGTTGTTGTTGTTGTTGTTGTTGTTGTTGTATCTTGATGATATGGGGACCATCTGATCGGATTGAGTACCTTTAATTTTAAAAAATTAGCCCCAAATTTCAGTTACGGTACCGTAAACCGGGGAGCTCTAATTTGAACCGCGGGGCTTCTTTGAACGAGAAAAGTAACAAAAATGGAAATAGAACCAAATTTTCACAAAGATATTCTTCATATATTTTGACTTCAGCGGATTTATTCTTAAAGACGTATTATGGACTTGTTCGGGTGCGTTAAACTGTTACGCTATTATTCAGACAGTATGCCAACTGGAGGAATATAGAAATCTACTATACATCGCCGAAAATCTCAAGCAAATCGACCGTACCACTCCACAGAAACATTATCTGAACTACTCTCAATTGTAAATATTTACTTCTCGATTCGGGACGCAACTATTGACGATATAAAAGTATAACGAAAACGATTTCGACATCAAACGTCTCTGAATTTAATTAATCTATAATAATGACGGTGTGTGTGTGGTGTCAGTTTGGATTTAATATTTGGAAAAATAACTAATTTGAGCAAGATTATATATCCTCCATTTCTATTTGATCACCCTACCGGAGTGTTTCACATCACTTTAATGAACTTGTAAAGATCGGTCTGTTCAAATTAGCCACCATGCTATTTAATGTATAAAGTTGCTATATAAGTTCCCCCTTGTATATATGTGGAATTTATATTAAGTGCCCTATATATACTGCCTACTTTGTTGGGTGTGTAAAAGTTTATGCCCGACTATATAGAAGACACCGTGCATGATGTATACAAGGTGTGTTTAGTCGAAATTGTTTAGTGTCGTGAAACTTGGGACTATACTCTGGTTTGCTATATATACAAACTGCAAGCCCCGCGACCCTCGTCATCATCATCATCATCATCATCACCATCATCGAAATTGTTATCGCCATCGTCATTATTATCACATCGTCATCGTCGGCATCATTGTCATCAACATCGTCGACATTGCATGTTATCGCCACCGTCGTCATCATTAGCATTGATGATCAGCATCGTCGACGTTGTTATCGTCGTCGTCAATCGTCATCACTTTTAAATGTGATTTAACTAGTATATATATGGTCACCATTTCTGATGAAGTGCATTGTGCTGTTACAATATAATAGCAGATCCGTTCTGTGTCTATATTCGACCCCATATATAGATATGTTCAGACTAATACACTTCCCAACTCTCGGTGAGAGGGCTTCCTTTCTTATGATGTCCCCGCACGCAGCATATATAAGATGGTCTTTTTACTTGTTTTGTTACAAGCAGCGTGAATTTCGTTACTTATTCCTTATTCCAAAAAAATGGGAAAACGTGGCAAATGACCATGGCAAGTTGGCAACGTCTTAAGTAGGGCGAGACAAAACAGAAACACGCCGTCAAAAGGATGGTCTCGGTCAAAACTGCGGATAAAGATGGATAACTCTAAAAACAAGTGGATACTCAAGTGATAATACGGCCATATTTAGTTGAACAAAATGTTGATAAATAACACGTTTTGGGAAATTTGATACCATAGTTCACAGTGGTCAGCATTATTTTGTTGCAATTAATCGATTCTGATAACAAAAGCGTATTTGAAGAAATGTTGTTGTTGTTGTTGTTGTATCTTGATGATATGGGGACCATCTGATCGGATTGAGTACCTTTAATTTTAAAAATTTAACCCCAAATTTCAGTTACGGTACCGTAAATCGGGAAACTCTAATTTGAACCGCGGGGCTCCTTTGAACGAGAAAAGTAACAAAAATTGAAATAGAACCAAATTTTCACAAAGATATTCTTCATATATTTTGACTTCAACGGATTTATTCTTAAAGACATATTATGGACTTGTTCGGGTGCGTTAAACTGTTACGCTATTATTCAGACAGTATGCCAACTGGAGGAATATAGAAATCTACTACATCGCCGAAAATCTCAAGCAAATCGACCGTACCACTCCACAGAAAACATCATCTGAACTGCGCTCAATTGTAAATATTTACTTCTCGATTCGGGACGCAACCATCGGCGATAAAGTATAACGAAAACGATTTCGCCATCGAAAGTCACTGAATTTAATTAATCTATAATAATGACGGTGTGTGATGTCAGTTTGGATTTAGTATTTGGAAAAATAACTAATTTGAGCAATATTATTCTCCATTTCTATTTGATCACCCTGCCGGAGTGTTTCACATCACTTTAATGACCTTGTAAAGACCGGTCTGTTCAAATTAGCCACCATGCTATTTAATGTATAACGTTGCCAAGTTCCCCCTTGTATGTGGAATTTATATTTAGGCCAAAAAAAATAATACCTGTATTTAGGGTTACATGTTCCAAAATAATTAGGGTATATAGGTAGGTAGGGAATATTTTTTTGTTTCATTTTTTTTAATTCTGAATTCCATTAGGTCATTGAAAATTCAATCTCGAAAGCTCCACAATTCAGATTAATTGAAAGGTTCAACACTAAATATTGTTAATCTTGAATTAATCAGAGCACCAGACTCAAAACACTTCTAAATCTTTTTTATAGGAGAGGTTTGAAAATGGGTAAGACACCTTTCGATGCCCTTCCCACTGAGCCAAAAAAATTATCTGTGTCAACAGTCCAATAAAAAGTTTTGGGTAGGTACCCTTTTCTAGGGTAGGTAGGGAAACCTTAAACACAGGTTGTTGTTTTTTGGCCTTAGTGTCCTATATATACACTGCATACTTTGTTGGGTGTGCATGTAACAGTTTATGCCCGACTATATAGAAGACACTCTGCATGTATACAAGGTGTGTTTAGTCGCAATTGTTTATAGTGTCGTGAAACTTGGGACTATATATACTCTGAGTCTAAACAGCGTTCAAAATAGCATCATACTGCAAGCCCCGCGACCCTCGTCATCGTCATCATCATCATCATCATCATCATCATCATCATCACCACCATAGTCGAAATTGTTATCGCCATCGTCGTCATTATCACATCGTCATCGTCGGCACGGGCTCGCCAATACGACAACGTCCACCGCCTGGTCAAACTACACACACGTACCAAGTTTCGTCCCGATCGGTCGAGAATCGTAGATTTTTATTAATGACATACAGACAGACAGACAGAGAGACAGAGGTCTTCAAAATATATATGAGATATATATATACTAGCCGATGAGCTCGACGTTGTCCGGGCTATTCAAAAACAAAATTTCAAGTCGATAGCTCCACCCGTTTCCGATATCTGGTATGCGTATGCGCGAAGCTGGCGTCGCACGGGCTCGGCGACCCGATAAAATTCGTATCCGGGGCAAGATACATTCACATAGCAAATTTCAAGTCGATAGCTCCACCCGTTTCCGATATCTCGTCTGCGCATGCGCGAAGCTGGCGTCGCACGGGCTCGGCGACCAGATAAAATTCGTATCCGGGGCAAGATACATTCACATAGCAAATTTCAAGTCGATAGCTCCACCAGTTTCCGAGATATCGTCTGCGCATGCGCGAAGCGGGCGCCGCACGGGCTCGCCGATACGACAATGTCCACCGCCTGGTCAAACTACACACACGTATCAAGTTTCGTCCCGATCGGTCGAGAATCGTAGATTTGTATCAATGACAAACATACATGCGCGAAGCTGGTGTCGCACGGGCTCGGCGACCCGATAAAATTCGTATCCGGGGCAAGATACATTCACATAGCAAATTTCAAGTCGATAGCTCCACCCGTTTCCGATATCTCGTCTGCGCATGCGCGAAGCGGGCGCCGCACGGGCTCGCCAATACGACAACGTTCACCGCCTGGTCAAACTACACACACGTACCAAGTTTCGTCCCGATCGGTCGAGAATCGTAGATTTGTATAAATGACAGACAGACAGACAGACAAACAAACAAACATACATACATACAGACAGAGGTCTTCAAAATATATATGAGATATATGCCATCGTTCGTAGTCCATGCAACACAACTGTTTTCTGCAATGATAACAACAGTTGCTGTCGTGTTCAAACTATCCCCAACACACGGGGATTCTTTGAACATATCGGCTCCATGCAATCAGTTAAATCTCATATATATTTTGAAGACCTCTGTTTGTCTGTCTGTCTGTCTGTCTGTCTGTCTGTCTGTCTGTCATTAATACAAATCTACGATTCTCGACCGATCGGAACGAAACTTGGTACGTGTGTGTAGTTTGACCAGGCGGTGGTCGTTGTCGTATTTGTGAGCCCGTGCAACGCCCGTGCAGCGCATGCGCAGACGAGATATCGGAAACGGGTGGAGCTATCGACTTGAAATTTGGTATGTGAATGTATCTTGCCCCGAATACGAATTTTATCGGGTCGCCGAGCCCGTGCGACGCCAGCTTCGCGCATGCGCAGACGAGATATCGGAAACGGGTGGAGCTATCGACTTGAAATTTGCTATGTGAATGTATCTTGCCCCGGATACGAATTTTATCGGGTCGCCGAGCCCCTGCGACGCCAGCTTCGCGCATACGCAGACCAGATATCGGAAACGGGTGGAGCTATCGACTTGAAATTTGCTATGTGAATGTATCTTGCCCCGGATACGAATTTTATCGGGTCGCCGAGCCCGTGCGACGCCAGCTTCGCGCATGCGCAGACCAGATCTCGGAAACGGTAGAGCTATCGACTTGAAATTTGGTTTTTGAATAGCCCGGACTTGAAATTTGGTTTTTGAATAGCCCGGACAACGTCGGTCACCAGATCTCGGAAACGGGTAGAGCTATCGACTTCAAATTTTTTTTTTTTTAATAGCCCGGACAACGTCGGGCTCATCGGCTAGTCTCATATATATTTTGAAGACCTCTGTGTGTCTGTCTGTATGTCATTTATACAAATCTACGATTCTCGACCGATCGGGACGAAACTTGGTACGTGTGTGTAGTTTGACCAGGCGGTCGTCGTTATCGTATTGGCGAGCCCGTGCGACGCCCGTGCAGCGCATGCGCAGACGAGATCTCGGAAACGGGTGGAGCTATCGACTTGAAATTTGCTATGTGAATGTATCTTGCCCCGGATACGAATTTTATCGGGTCGCCGAGCCCATGCGACGCCAGCTTCGCGCATGCGCAGACCAGATCTCGGAAACGGGTGGAGCTATCGACTTGAAATTTGGTTTTTGAATAGCCCAGACAACGTCGGGCTCATCGGCTAGTCTAATATATATTTTGGGACTTCTGTCTGTCTGTCTGTCTGTCTGTCTGTGTGTTAGCTATGGCCGGGAAAACTGCCAGACGGATTTTGACGAAATTTGATATCTAGGGGTAATTTTGTCCAGGGAGTGTTTTGGACGGGTCAAATCGTGACCCCGACCTGACCTTGACATTCAAAATTGTTAATTCAAGGTCAAATCGCGAATTTTGACGGGATTTCGACGAAATTTGATACCTAGGGTTACTTTTGTCCGATGAGTGTTTTGGATGAGTCAAATCGTTACCCCAACATGACCTTGACCTTCAAAATGGTCAATTCAAGGTCAAATCTGGTAAAACCTGACGGATTTCGACGGGTCCTTTTGTCGGATACATTTGTCCGGGGAGTGTTTTGGACGGGTCAAATCGTGACCCCGACCTGACCTTGACCCTCAAAATGGTCAATTCAAGGTCAAATCGCGCAATTCGCCGAAAAGCAGAGGGGAAACAGCCCGGACGAAGTCGGTCCACCCGCTAGTATCATATATGTTCGAAGGATTGGACACATGTAGGCCTAGTCACACCAGAATATACGCACGTACAACAATTTATTATTTAGAAAGAATCGGACTAGTGGAAGATATGAATAAATTTATGAAAGATCTTAAAAAGTGTTAAAAGTAGCCCAGGTTTGTTCGGCAATTAAGAACTTCATGTCTGTAAAACGGGTTTCTCTCTCTCCAAAAATGCAGTTTAATTGATATGCCAATGATATCATGCATATCTGTTGATCATGAGAGAATTTATTTAAATTTTTCGTGTTTCAGAAAGTTCATAATTATTTTCATTAAAAAGATTCGTCGGGGAAGATATATATAGGCCCTACATAGAGCAACTATACGCCGATTACTATTCTCACTATTATGAAGTCCCGGGTTTGTCTATACCCCCACAACCCCCCAAAAAAAGTAGTGTCCCCTTCGATTGAGAATAATAGACTTTGCAGTACAGTCCGGGATAAAGTTAAGCACATAACACACATCGGTACCTCGACAAAAACAACATGTTCACAGTTTATTCGATCGGACAAGATGATAATACAATGTTCTAGAGCGTCCTCTTTCAAATGGTATATAATATGGAATATGTTTTATATAATGTGATCAGGTGATTCGAAAACTAAGCGGGCCTTTAAGCTAGGCAGACCCATGAGACTATTCAATTACAATTAAGGAGGTTCATAATACTTCAGCGCTTTAATATGAATGATCATCATCATCATCTAATTTTCGTATTTTTTGTTAGTTGTATTTTGTCAATCTCTACCAGAGCGCACCAGGGCCATTCTCATGTAACCGGGACCAAAGCAACAACAAAAAATCGAAAAATTAATTTTCGTAAACAGTTGTCAACATTATTTATTTGTGAAGTTGGGTATCCATTGTACATTTAACAGAAGTGGTTAACATATGGATGATATATTCCTATAAAATATGACTCCATGAAGATGGTACCCGCATTTTCAGTGTGCGACAGATACGTTACCACGGCATCATTCTAGATAACATCGGTTTTTCTATCTAAGAGGATTTCTGCTATGCACAATAAGATGTAATGCTCATATCAGTCCACAAGTTGCATATATTGACTGAAAAATCATATCTGGTATGGAATACTTTTTATTTATGGACCATATATACACGAATTCTACGGGAATCGTGACTTATTTTCAACCATTTCAGGAAAACATAACACACAGTTCGTGTGTCCTACATTATTATGAGCGTCGTGGACAAATGTTTCAATGTACATGTGATTCCACACACTGGGGTTTACAAGGAACCAAAATTATCTGAAATAGCTTTATTTTTTCCCAAGATATGCGTTGGTACATCGGCCAAGTTTTAGGTAACGTATCTGTCGCTATATAACAGAAAATTATATTGTCTCAGTTTCAAAACTGGCATTGTACTACATGAATATGCCACAGTATGTTTGCTTCCTTTGGTACATATTTGTAACAAAATAGCTTGTATTGGATGCAAAAGCAAACAGATAGATCAATATATTATATACATGCATGCACTCTATATTTAAATCTTCACTGATATATTGAATATTGAATAGTTTGTAAAAAGTCTGATTATCGGCTTAATAGTAGGTATCCAAATAGTTATAGGCCTGTATTGAACAACATAATAAATATTTCTAAATACCGGTATTTAAAAAGGTCCGTCCGCGGGACACCCACCTAATGGAGTAGATTAGTAAAAGAATTGTTCACTTCGTGACTAAAGCATGAAATTTTGACATACCAATTGATATTAGATTGGAGCCACGCTGAAATTTCACGTTAACCCCTCTTTTAAATTTAAAGAGCGTTTCGTGGTTATATAATTTAATAAATGTCACAATTAATCTTACCATGGAATCTGCGCTTGAAATTAGGCATATACAGTAAGAATGACTCAGCACGATATAATGGCACATATTTTAGGGCGAAATTGGAACTCCCCGCTCAAGATGACTGTCAAAATGGCAGCCGTAAGTGGAACATTTGACGTTTTTTCACTGATATCTTTCAGACCAGTTTCTTCTGAATTGAATTGGTTCGGAAATGTGACTTTATTTTGTATTGTTCATGTTAATTGGTCACTGGAGCAATGAAATATGACATTCGTTGGATCCCAGCCCCTTCCGATCCCTCAATAATTTGATTTTACAGAACGCGGTATGAAATTTCACCAAAATTCGCCATTGGGATTCTAGTCATATTTCAACAAGAAATGAGCAGAACTGTGCAAAATAAGTGAGGCTTACCATTACTTATGAAAATTTCAACTCAATGGAACCAAAATTGTCACTTTGGCTAACAATGGCTGCCAAATGACGGCTAAAATATGGAAAATGGTAAATATTGTCCCGTCGTGCCACGCAATCGCTTGAATGGTCATACAGCCCTTGTATATATACAAATGTCCCGCACACATGGCCATTCACACACTCCAGGCTTGAATATACTCCCCACTCAAGACAATTCAGCACTCGTAGCATACCCATACACAACATTTGTGGTCATACAATCACTCCTTGTTTACCAACTTCACCTCACCATTGGCCATACGATCACTCCATGTGTACATATTGACCACACCCATATAGCCAATAAATATATACAATGTACACACACACACCCCACCAATGCCTATCATAGAATCACTCCAGGTATACATCGACACCTCACCATTGACCCTACATACCTTCTAGATATAGCAATACCGCGCATAGTACCTCACCATTGGCCATACAGTCACTCCTGTATACATTTTCTTCACACCCATGACCATATACCCACTCAAGATATACATATATACACCCCACTCATGACCATAAGGTCAATCCATGTATACATATACACCTCACCAATGAATATACCAATATCACGCACGACCATTCGTACACTCCAGATTTACATATATACATCGCCCATGACAATTCAGCCACTCGATGTATACTCAATCACCCCATTCATGATCATACAGCTATTCTCTGTATGCATATACATCCACCAATGATAATACAGCCACGGCAGAGATGATTATACATCACATATACAACCATGACCACAAGGACACTCCATGTATACGCCAGGTATGCATATATACTTCAACAATCATTACCGTACTGTCATGCCATGTACACCTATACACATTACACATAAGCATATATAAAATCACTGCCTATTTATTCATACACCTACAGTCCCACACGTGATCATACAGCCATCATATGTATAAATATACACCCTTCCTTGACAATAGTCACTCATGTATATCCCATGTATATCCCACACATGACCATACAGTCACTCTATATATACATAAACAACACACAGATGAACATACTGCTACTATCAGTATACACATAAACCACTTCAATAACCATACAAATAATCCTTGTATAGCTATTCACCTCACACATGACCATACAGTCACCCCTTGTATACCTATATAGTAGCAAAATTCCATATTACAGTGCATCATTTAAAATGAATTTGTCATGCCCCAGAAGGTACAGGGACAACGAGAATGAAACATGTAGTAGTCAGTAGATTAAGAAACATGGTTAATCACTAAGTGTTACAATTTTTTTGCTAACTCTTTGGAACAGAGAATACTGCTCTGGATATATGTAAAAAATACTTTTTTTTATCAAATGCGGTTGCCATTTTGGAAGCCATCTGGAGTAATTTTGTATAAAAACACATTAGTGTGACGCATTTATTAAGACATATCAAGAACATTAAACATCTTTTATACCAAAGATAGTTCCATTTACTTGAATAAATGTCCAAACCAGAATAGTAATTTTTTGCCGATATTGATTTGTGTCAAACTTGTGATAAAAAATCCAATAATTCTCGTAATGTCAGTGGTTACATTAGTAGCACTTAACCAATGTGCATCAGAAATGTTAACATAAGACAGCATAGCCAATTGTATTCGCCAATCACAACTTGTAAGCGATTACATGGCATGATGGGGAAATATTTACCATTTTCCAGGTTTTGGCTGCCATTTTGGCAGCCATTTTCAGACAAAGTGACAATTTTTGTTCCATTGAGTTCAAATATTCATAAGTAATTGTATGCCTCGCTTAGTTCGCACAGTTCTGTCAATTTCTTGTTAAAATATGACTAGAATCCTAATGGTGATTTTTCGTGAAATTTCATACCGAGTTCTCTATAATCGAATTATTGGGGGATTGGAAGGGACTAGGATCACACGAATGGTATATTTCATTGCTCTAATGATAACTTAACACACACAATACCAAATAAAGTCACATTTCCGAACCAGTTCCATAAAGCAAAACCTGATCTAGAAGATATTTAGTGAAAAAACGTCAAATTTACTCTTTCAGCTGCCATTTTGATGGCCATCTTGGACGGGGAGTTCCAATTTTACCCTAAAAATATGGCATTATATCTGTCAGAGTCATACTTACTGAATATGCCTAATTTTAAATCGCATATTTCATGGTAAGATTAATTGCGACATTTAATAAATTATATAATCACGAAACGCTCTTTAAATGAGGAAAACCCATTAAAAGGGGGGTTAAAGTGAAATTTCAGCGTGGCCCCATATCTAATATAAATAAGTATGTGAATATATACATGTGTGCAAAGTTTCATGGTTTAGTCACAATTTGAACAATTGCCTTGAAAATTTGACTTAATCTACTCCACTAACTCTATTGGGCCTACGAACAAGTGTCTGCAAATTTTTGTCCGACCCCACCCCCGCCCCCCCCCCCTCAGGGCCTACGCAATTTTTAAAGACCACGTAGGCCTAATTGTATATATCTGTGGCATTATATACCCTAAGGACCTATAATAATAACAATAGAACTTTTAACTGTGTCAATTAAAACAATCCTAACAGTCATATTGATGTTTTCTTCGACTTACGAACACGATTGCATAATCGGTAACGTATCTGTCGCGGTAACGTATCTGTCGAATCGAAACGTTTTTAGCAGCTGTGGCTATTGGTGAATACTAAAAGCTTCCAAACTATATTGTTAAATGATTCCAGCCGAACCTGTTATATGATAGAAAATACCAATCGGCAAGGTTTAAGACGTTTATTGAGATATGGCACTAAATGTTGGTAACGTATCCGTCGAAAAGTAACGTACCACTCCGTGGGCCGAGGCTATGTATCGCTAGCATTTCTTGCACAAACTGTCGAGCAAGTTTTCGATATTACATACTCAAAGACATCCATGGGACGGATGTATGGACACAACTTGCAAACCTGATACACATTTTACTTATTGACAAGGCGCAACTTTTGACTTGGTAACGTATCTGTCGCGACGATTTGCGACAACAACATATCGTGGTGTAAAATATACCGTTCCTGCTAAATTTATGCCATCAACTACGTTCTAACATTGTCACGACTACAGATACGTCGACAAACTCAATACAAGTCCAATGTAGCCATTTTTATGAGTTGTAGGATTAAATAAATTATTCCAACCGAGCTTGCGACAGGCTCTTTTGGTTGGATATGGGGTATATATCGCTACAAGGTGTCAAAATTATCATGGCGTTGTATCCACATTGTTTAAAATAAATCACAACTGGTTCGTTTCAACCGGAGAGGAACATTTTTGAACACGAAAATGGTAGTTTTTATGTTGAAAGTGGTGTGCGACAGGTAAAACCCGTATTGGTCCCTGTTATCTGAGAATGGCTCACCAGTCATACTTCCTTTCTGAATCTTACCGAATCATCAAGTGAGTTAAACCCTGCATGGTGTTTGGTATTTTGTTTTATTATATGACTATGAATATTCTTCCCTAAATACCACTATTGTTTGACGATCTAATCCGAATCGTCGGATCACACTGAGTGAGATTTCCCCAGATCAAATCAGATCACACATAACGGTTGAAAATAAGAAAATTAAACTGCTGAAGTGAAAACAATCGGTAAATAAATCAGATTAAATGGTTATTATTGTAAACTGGGCGTCATATAATAAACCTTTTATCACAGCAGTGAGTTGACCCGTGACGTCGCATCACGTCTCGTTGAGGTGGGCAGATTGCCGGATCAAACGAGCTGCCTGCGGCAGCTCGTTTGATCCGGCAATCTGCCCACCTCAACTCGACGTGATACTACGACACGGATCAACACACTGTTGTGATAATATGTATTTATTTGTTAGTTTGGTTTTATAGATACATAATCCGATTCGATGTTCCCCGTATCACCGAGTTACAACAGTAACGATAGTCGACCAAACTGCCGATTTTGTTATCCATACACTGCCTCCGATATGTTTATGTTTTTTTTTTTCGATGTGTCTTAAATTTATACTTATTTATTTGTTTTTGTTTGTTTTTTAGTTTGTCCTGATGATTCTAATGCTTCTTTAATTCTAAACGACTAAAGTTCACTTGATAAATTAGAATGTGCAGCTTTAAAATTTATAGATGATAATATTGAAATAGACTATAAACTACCGGATTTCCCATAAAACCACGTGACAAATTAATTAATTCTCCCCAAATGTAAATATTAAACATGGCCGCGTCCACAGATACGGCCTTCGAAGAGCTTCTAACATGTTGTAAAAAGTATCACTTTCCAAGTCAAGCCATACCAAGATTGTCAGCAACTGACAAGTGCGCACAGGCTCTCATAGCAGCTGGTGTAAGTTTAAATTTAGCGGCGTTATTTACTGATTACGTAAGATATTGTTTTTACTGTGACCGTGATGGGCGTGAATCATGCATACGTGCGTTTTCACACGAATGAGTCAGACCATTCACTATATATTATACATAACAAATACTATCATGACAGGATAGTGTGTCATCACACTTCTGACTTATTATTTGGTATAATAATTTTTTCTATGACAAAAAATGCTAAATCCTATCACCCCCCCCCCCCCCCCTCAAAACTGGGCCCCCAACAATAATTGGTATAAATCACCTCTAACTTAGTCTAAGCCCCAGTAACACAAAAAAGGTTAAAGTTACTGTGTTAAGGACCAGTTTATGCAAAATTTTTGGGAGGCCGTTTTCACATTTATTAAATAATTGGATTTAAAGGCACGTGAGGCCTTAGTTGTCGAAAATATTCATATTTGTTCCAATCACCGTAAACAGAAAAACATTAAAACGCATACAGTTTCGTTCATATATACCATGACCATCGCGTAAACAGCATGTTATCACAAAGACCTACTATATTTTACCTATAGAGGAGCGGCCAAATCCAAAAAGGGCCTTAGTTTTCGAGATACCCCTACCCTCGGTAGAACAAGTTGAAACCAACTTTTTCTGAAAGGTAAATATATATCATTTATGAAAATGATTCTTGGCCTTGCCGGAATTGGTGGCAGCTATGTGTGGCAAGACTATTTGTGAAGGTACCTACCGAAAAATAAGCCTGTTTTCAGCGGTTGGCCAGCTATACACAATTGGTTAAAAGTTAAGCACAACACCAAAAACAGAATGTTCTATTAGTTATTATGGGGTACATGGTGATACTAGATCGGAGCGTTGTTCTTGTTTGTTTGAGATCTCACGACGTCATGGTGGAGAATGTAACGTTATGCGTCAAAACATCATGACGATTCAGAGAAACTGTCGCCCGTCAACTCTGTACAAAACTAGCACGCTGGATTGAGCTTATCTTATCATATATGTTTGGAAAGAATGGAGTATTTTCTATCCGGAGGTATTAAGTTTATTTTCCTGACCCTACAAATTTAGCAATAATAGGCAAAAACTTAACCCTCCCCCAATGTCATAAAATGGTAAATATAGCCATCGCCGGGGATTGGATCCCAGAATGATAGAATAGTGCGTAGTATTTCCTTTTACTTAGTGTAGAACACACATAACAAGTGTAAAATGCAAATTTCCAACCATATTCACTATTAGATAAGTATCAAACTCAAAGATGGCGTCCAATATGGCATTCAGTTTTTATTTTAAGACTTAGTGAAGCGACATACGAAAAATCCTGAAAAGGAACGTCCCAAGTGGTAAAATGTATATTATGTTAATGACCATATAGAATAGTATTTCATATGAAACATTAGTTTCACCAATAATACATCTTATCAATTCGAAAAATAAAAGTAAAAAATTTATTCCGCCGTTCAATGTCATAAAATTCGAACCAAAGTTGTCGCTTGGGATTGGAACCACGAATGATCGCATAATGCGCAGTATTTTTTTTTATTAAATGTAGAATACACATGCAAATTGGCCATCCAAATTGCCATCCAAATTTGTTATTAAAAGAGTATCATAATCGAAGATGGCGTTCAATATGGCGGCCAATTTTTAATTCAAGACTTAGTGAACGGACATACGACAAATTCAGAAAAGGAATGTCCCCAGTGGTATATTATATATAATTGTACTGACTACATAGCATATTTCATATCAAACATTAGATTCAGCATTGAACTTTATTACCAATTGATGAAATAATTAGACAAAAACTTGATCACCCCAACAGTCACAAACTTCTACACAAATGGGCCACTGTGGATTGTAGTACAGGCCAAAAAGAAATGAGCATACATTTTGGATTTCATTTGTGCTGAATACGATAAAGAAACAAAACGTTTGAAGTCACACCCACTATTGCGCCATAATGGCAGCCAATATGGCATTTAAGTTTAATGTCAACACTTTGTAAACAACTAGTACGATATGCGGGCAAATAAACGTCTCATGTGTTATTACTTATGTGTATGTTTCCATTATTACATGGCAATTTATTGTTTGCGTGATGACGGAGACCAAAATGTGGTGGTCAACTATAGAAACAACAAATCAGGCGAGCTTTGTCATGTCTCGAATTTATAACACTTCGTGTGAAAACAAATACGGGAAATCAGGACAAATGACGTCTCCAGTTGTATATATATTGTGTCGATTCATCACATTCATTTCATTACAATAATCATATGAAGTAGTAGTTCTGTTATCAACATATCTTTTAATTTGCGAAATAAATAAACACAAAACTCAACATTCCTCATATCGAAAGTTAAAACAATGCGCACAAAGGTATCTCTGAGAATCCTAACCAAGAATAAAACAACAAATGCGCAGTTGTAGATGTCATTTAGTGTTCACATGTATTTTTTTTTACTATTAATTGTTTTATTATGAATTGTATTGTTAGCATATTGGTGTTTATGCAAATAAATCGTATCGTATCGTTTAGTGCGACATAATTATGTTAGAACCACACTCGCTATAAGATGGATCTAAAAAAACAAGATGGCATCCCATAATTTAGATGTCATTTCAATTTTGCGAAGAAGTACAACAGCCAGAAAAAAGACTTCCTTTTGTGATGCTTTGCGCTGGATTTGTTGTTGAAGTGCCAGTTGTTTTCAACAACCGTTCAAATGGTTTGTTTGCTCTGGTGCCGATAGTCGATAAGTTAACTTTTCAATAATACTATTTTGGAATAGAATAACATTAACATATATGTTATCTTCATGAAGATGAGCAACATTTGCTTTTACCAATCATAAAAATTACATGGCTCTGATGGCTTACCATTCAATTAACGTTCAGTGACTAAAGGTTATACATGACTCCAGTGACGACATGTTTATAGAGACAGATGGATCTGAGAAATACAATTATTATTCCCATATTTTCATTTAATATGAGTCATACAATGTGATTCTATGCATTCACAGCAATGGGCACTTGAGCATTGCATGTCCAGGTTTTCTTGAGAAACAAAAATGACTATTCTGGGTGAACAAGAACACAACACTATACATCAGTGATTTTTAGTTGATTACATCACATTGACTTACACTCAGTTACTTGTATCCCCATAAAACACTAGATCGACGACGAAGGTGTTATAAATCCCGATCAGTAACACTGATATCAGGTCCATGTTAAGTGAAAACAACTTTCGAATATCTGCCAGTTTGGGGGTAGGTGGTTTATGTATGGACTGAGTATATTGCTTCCGCGGTAAGATCGGCGCTGTCTTTACGCCACCCATACGAATACAATGTGTGTTGTGATATGGCCTAGTCGCCATAGACCAAACCGTAAACACAATTTGGATATCTATATATCAAGACTAATGACGAGTGTCTATTGTGAATTGCCTTATGCCTGTCGCCATTTCAATTGTGTTAATAGCCTACAGATTTTCATTACTTACCATTTTATCCATTTCAAATGCCACCAGACTCAAAAGAACCGTGGATAAAACAAACGTTTTAGTGACATTCTGGTTTTCTTGTGAGTTGCGTGATTATGATTAGAGTCTAACCGCAATCATAAATGCAACACCATTGTGCATGTTCAATGGAGATTATCGCACTATGACCTATGTATCAATAAAATGTATTAGCATGAGAGATTGCTATACATGTATAGTCAGGACGCACGTTCGTAAGAACTAATACAGATATGATATCCGCCGGAGATATAGAAGATTGAATTTTAATTAGTCTTGCCCGGAAACTCAATATCTTCTGTTTGTAACATATTGACATTCACAACCATTTAACTCACAATCTAGTCGGGACTAAAATATCAATGTACGGAAAAACATGCACACCAAGCAACATATGGCGAAAACAACTTATATGCATAGGTATGCGGTGTTGCTTTCTTGTTTGACGCTGAGCCGAAACTCGAACGATTATACAAAGTAGCAACCTCTCGATCACTATAACGCCTATTTATAAACCATTGTACGCTGATTGCATTATACGGACATTGTGGTCCCATGTTATGTCATTAAAGAGCATTTTGTGTGTGCGATGATGAATTTCGTGTATCGTTAATAGGTAGTTACTATGATGTGTGAACTTTGATTGCTCGTGGACTCATATCCAACTTTGGCAAAACCAGAGATCGATAAGATATCTTATTTACTGGATTTTAAAATGTATGTCATTTTTGTTTTTTGCGTTACTGCATAAAACAACAGATGGTGATTCTGTTATTTAATGTTTCATGTGGCCAAAACTGTTGCAAGGCTCTCTGAAAATGTTGGTGAAAATTCAAAAGGACATGTTAAGGAGGACTGCACATTCAAGACTATCACAATATATTAATGATAGAAATATGTTAGTATTGAACATTACAACATCACTTCGTACCGCATAGAGTGCATGATTATTTGTAACGGTCAATGACCATCCTCTATTATTACCAGTTGTCTACATATTGTTTATTCTTTACTTACTTAACGTCCCAAAATGACATCAAATGTGTCAAACAATAGTCAAATGTGCATTGGAGATCGATACACGATTCGGCAAATTAAACTATTTAAGTCATTCTTGGAATTTCACTAAGTGTTTTTTATTTTTGGTAGGTTTGTCTTTCTCCAAATATTTGATATAAAGTTCCTGATAATTGTTAAACAAAACAACCTAAACATTCAACAAATTCAAATTTCCATCCAGTATTAATCCTGGCGTCACACCTGTGTCATAGCTAAGGGTGTGACATTTGGAACCTGATGTAGGATACCACCAAACCAATGGAAAGACACGGCTTACCCGCCCTTACGGAGCTGATCGACCAATTATGGAAGTTAATTTGAGACAATCCCGTCAAAGCTTTATCTGAAAAAAATGTTGTCTTACCACCATCACTCAAACACAACATATCGACGTCTAATATAAACACACAATCTAAACAATATATCGCTTCAAACTGCCGTATGATACATTTTGACCGACTTCCCTATTCATTGTTCGCAGCGTGTTGGCATTAAAATTTGCCGTCATATTGGGCGTCATCTTGGATTTTGGTTGTCTACTAAGACAGATGTGGATGCAAATTTTACATTTTATGTTTCTTCGTTGTATTCAACACAAAGTAATTCCGAACGATTTGCTTAATTCTTTGCATTCTGGACTATAGTCACAAGTGCCGCCATTATGTGGACGTTTGTGACTGGGTGTTGATTACGTTTTTGTTTACTAATTCTCCAACTGATAAGATAGACCAACGGTGAAACTACTGTACCCTATGAGATATTGTCTATGTAGTCACTTCAATGATATACAATATGCCACAGGGGACGTTCCATTTTAGTTCGTTTGTTTGTGCGTTCGCTAAGTGGTACAATTAAAATTGAACGCCATATTGGACGCCATTTTGTTGTATCATACTCTTCTAATAGTGAATATGGATGGAAATTCATACCTGTCACTTCGTATGTGTGTTGTACATTAAATAAAACAACATACTGCGCATAATGCTATCACTCGTGGTTCCAATCCCAGTCGATAACTTTATTTCGAATTTGATGACATGGGATGGAGGGATACAGTTCTACCTATTAGCTTACCAATTGAAAAGATGTATTAATGGTCAAATTAATGTTTGATATGAAATGTTATTCTATGTAGTCACTACAATAATATAGATTTTACCACTGGGGACTTTCCTTTTTTTCGTATGTCGCTCCACAGAGTCTTAAAATAAAAACTGAAGGCCATATTGGACGCCATCTTGGATTTTGATACTCTTCTAATGGTGAATATGGTTGGAAATTCGAATTTTACATTTGTTATGTGTGTTCTACACGAAATAAAAGGAAATACTACGCACTATTCTATCATTCTGGGATCCAATCCCAGGCGATGGCTATATTCAGCATTTTATGACATTGGGGGAGGGGTAAGTTTTTTCCAATTAATTACAATATTTGTAGGGATAGGGTAATAACATTAATACCTTCGGGTAGAAAATACTCCATTCTTTCCAAACATATATGACAAGAAAAGCTAAATCCAGCGTGCTAGTTTTGTACAGAGTTGACGGGCGACAGTTTCTCTGAATCGTCATGATTTTTTGACGCATAACGTTACATTCTCTACCATGATGTCGTGAAATCTCAAACAAACCAGAAAAAATAAGAACGTTCGAATCTAGTATCACCATGTACCACATAATAACAAATAAAACGTTCTGTTTTTGGTGATGTGCTTAACTTTTAACCAATTGTGTATAGCTGGCCAACCGCTGAAAGCAGGCTAATTTTTCGGTAGGGTACCTCCACAAATAGTCTTACCATACATAGCTGCCACCAATTCCGCCAAGGCCAAGAATCATTTCCATAAATGATATATATTTACCTTCCAGAAAAGGTTGGTTTCAACTTGTTCTACCGAGGGTAGGGGTATCCGACCACTCTTGGCGTTTGGCCGCTCCTCTACTAAGCAAGAGCTTGATTGTGTTACAGAAGACAGCACAATGCTACTGGCTAATCACACACAAATGGCATAAACGCTCTTTATTAGTTCCATATCATGAATTCACCAACAAAGAACGCTCTTTATGTTTACCATCATAATATAAACAAACACCAGAAAAGTAACTTTTTATGCTTTTGTTTACATAACAATGGTCAAACAGATGACAATAACATACTGTTTATGCGATATTTCTTATTTGTATACGGACAAAGTCTGTCTACATTTTGATGTTCTTTCTGTTTGTGGCGGTTTTTGACGGGTGTAAATATTTTCACAGGATACCCATCGCCAAGGCCAACTGTACCCTTAAGGGCAATTAATTACGTTGAACTCTTTCACTGCCAATCTTGCATAAATGCGAGTTAACCAGTGACAGTAGGGCATTTATGCAAAAATCGGGGGTGCATCTGTTATAAGGGATGTAATTCTATTGTTTTGTTGCATTACGAAGGGGGTTCATTATTTTCTATAAAGTGTTGATGTGTGCTGACAATTTATAAGAAAGGTCAGTTAAGGTCATGCTACTCCTGAAGTTCTATGAGTACAGTCCAAGCCAGAATATACCGTTGACAAATTAACTTTTGGTGGGATGCGATCGATGAGTGGAAAATAAACATCATACATGTAATTGTTCCCATATGAAGAAAAAAACAATAGTTTTATTTACAGTTGTAATACTAAACTTTATTATATGACTATGAATATTCTTCCCTAAATACCACTATTGTTTGATGATCTAATCCAAATCGTCGGATCACACTGAGTGAGTTTTCCCCAGATCAAATCAGATCACACATAATGGTTGAAAATAAGAAAATTAAACTGCTGAAGTGAAAACAATCGGTAAATAAATCAGATTAAATGGTTATTATTGTAAACTGGGCGTCATATAATAAACCTTTTATCACAGCAGTGAGTTGACCCGTGACGTCGCATCACGTCTCGTGAGGTGGGCAGATTGCCGGATCAAACGAGCTGCCTGATAAAATACAAACTTTGACACACTCTATTTGTGTTGTAGCTGCACCGGATTATGGACACTTGACCGCCAACAAATATAGAACATTCTGAATGGTGGGTGATGTCACCAAATGGTGGTTATTCCCCCCAATGGTGACATCAACTAATGCTTAAAAAAATCTTGTGATAAACCTGTGACACCGAGACTATTATTGATTGCATCATTGTTTCATATTTTAGCGCATGCGTCAGTGACTTCAGCATAGATCAAAGCGATGTAATAACAATGTCAAACCTATTGATCCATTTTCCACAACCTGAATTAAAACAGTGGCTGTACGCCGCGAAACTAAGTGCACATATAAGCAGTGCGCGAATAAATAGTGAATAGCATTTTGTTCGCCTTATGCCATCTTTATTTACTAGACCTGCACGAGCAAGCCATTGTAGGAGAAACGGTTCATGTAAAATAGCATGCGGATGACACACGCTTATTTGCTGACTGGCGAAAAAAGTTTTGAAACGCAATTTTTATTTTTAGGCCTGACATGTTTCATATACAAATAGCAACTGGTGGGAATAGGGGTCATTAAAGTTCAGTTTAAATATGAGATGGAATCCCGTGTGTTGTTCTAAGCAGTCTGGCTTGTAAACAAATTATAATTTCTCTTTTGAAGTGAGTGAGAATTGAAATTCTGGCTAAGGTCAAACGTTGCAGAGATAGGGATTTAACAGTTTTGAGTCCAATGAGTTAACTTCAACTCCAAAACATTTCCTCTGATATCACTAAATCATTTGATCTCACAGTGAGAGGTCATTGGATGAATAGGACAGATTTATTGGATTTAAAACTACCTCCACCCACGGTCCCACCCAAATACTTTAACCCCTTCTTAACCCTTTACCCAACAGAACGGCCCTGTGCCAATGCATTCTCTTATATATGCGAGTCGACCATAGGTCGCCTCGCATATATAAGAGAATGCATTGGCTTAACACATTAAAAATTAAAAAATTGTTAAAGAATGTAAGAAAAAATGGTAAAAAGTGTTAAAAAAATATTTTTTTTAGGCCAATGCATTCTCTTATATATGCGAGGCGACCTATGGTCGACTCGCATATATAAGAGAATGCATTGGCACAGGGCATAACTGTAACCATCACAATGTGGTCAAGGAGCCGGTTCCAATGATATCCATATTTGTATGGTTCTATTGAGACAGAACGAAGATATTTTAGGCTGTTGAAGCTTTATTTGGCCGGTTTTGGCCGGTTTGTTGGGTAAAGGGTTAAGACAAATTAAATTATGAATTCAAGTTGGGTACTGATCTATTGATTCCTGTGATCATATCTTTGATAAATTATCAGTTATAGATGTAACAGGTGTTACAATATTATATAAATATAACCTGTTAACTCTTTTGTCTATGCTAATGAGGTGTAGATCTACAGTAATGCCCAAAGTAATTGACCACTTAACCACAGCAGAATTATGGGTAATTTTTCAGGATTTAGTCGGAAATATGGCTTGTTGCCATTCATCGGAAAGCTCTCGGCAACAAGCCATATTTCTGACTAAATCCTGAAAAATTACCCATAATTCTGCTGTGGTTAAGTGGTCAATTACTTTGGGCATTACTGTATTATGCTGATAATTTCAAGGAGAAAGTGTCGGTGGTGCCATGTTCCCTAAATTTTGTAACTAATTTTGAGGAAAATGAATTCACTTCAATACATTGGTTCAAATATGGGCAGAGAAGAGATTTAGTACTGGTATATTACTATATAGATTCCTAATGATTTCTAAGCTGACAGGGTGGGGGGCATGTGAGGGCAATGTTAGGGGCAATGGGGAGAGAGTGTAGATAGTGGGTGAGTTTTGACTCCCTACAGGCCGTATTGTCCTACTTCCGGTTAAACTGTTGGACCGCAATGGCCACATTTTTATGTTTACTCATACCATAGTATGGTAAACATAGTGTCGTTGCCCGGATTGACCACTCGTCGTTCGTCCGTCTGTCTGTCTGTCTGTCCGTAGACACTTTACGAGTAATGCGATAACTCAAACATTTTCTATCCGATCGAAACCAAATTTTGTATATGGGTTTCTCAGCCCAAAATACAGATCGAGTTCGAATTTGGGTTTGATCCGAGATTTTGTTACAGAGTTATGGCCCTTTTTCAACTTAGAATTCAAGCATTCTGCCATAACTCAAACATTTTTTATCTGATCGGAACCAAATTTGGTACAGATCGAGTTCGAATATGGGTTTGATCCAATTAATTTTAAAGGAGTTATGGCCCTTTTTCGAAAAAAAAATTGAAAAAAAAAATGTCATTGACATTTGTTTTTCATTTAGATATTGATGATTATGATAAAAGTTGATAAAAAGATTTCCAATGTGTCCCTTTAATTTTTTTAAATAATTAAAAAAAGTTAAAGTTAAAAAAAATTGAAAAACTAACACCGTTATAACTCTCCCAAGGGTACCCCAAATCACCACACCAAATTTGATTAAATCGGTCCAAAATCTTGTGTTATGACTGGTAAATCTGTTTGGAGCAACATTAAATCCAATTCACCAATTGCCTTTGGACTACTTAGCTATTGATAAGGCTATATTATTTTCTGATGTCTCTTATGCCAATGTGCAAATAATCTGATAAAGAAGGCTATGGTATCTAATATAAAATAAAGATTCAACAATAAACATCACATGATATTAACAGTAGACTTGGACATCTGTGCTGCAGAGTTATATCTTCAGATGGTCTGATATCATTATAATTGTTATTGGTTTAATAGAGAGGTCAGCGTTCAACATAAACAATTCCTGTGATATTTTGACAGCTCTGCTATATAATTGATATTAATGGGTCAGTGGTGAGGTTGCTTATCTGTATACTAGGACACATTATTATTGTAAACTTAAATTGGACTCTCTTAACCCAAGTATTCCATGTCCAGGTCACACCTACACATTTAACCCATGGGCTTGCTGGCTGTGGCGGTTTAGCATTACAGATCCTGTACCAGTGCATTCTCTTATATAAATGCCAGTGACCCATAAATTCCAATAATTTGTTTTATGTACATTTGTCTATAATAGTACATAACAGTATACTCTATAATTCAACACCAAAACTCTCATTTATCCGATCATATTAAATTTTTATCGCCAAGGGATGGGTTAACATCTGCCGATCGTGATCGGCCTCTCGTTAGCATTATGTAACAACCTTTGTGTCAGGTTGGCTACAAATTTTAACTCTATGGCAGATGTCTGGTTGGAAATTTTCCATAGTTGGAGAGCTTAAAGTACCAGCTGCAAAATTCCAACCTAAGACGGATGTGCAAAAGGAATTTTGTGAAGTCAGGACTGTGGTCTGGTTGTCTTTTTAAAAAATGGGTAGGGGGTCGGGGATTTGCCAGTGGTTTGCAATTAGAAATTTCAAGGTGAAGACCCCTGCTGAACAGAGAACCTCCAGCTATGTCCATGTTTAGAACTACAGTAATGCCCAAATTAATCGACTCCTTTAACCACAGCAGAATTATGGGTAACTTTTCAGGATTTAGTCGGAAATATGGCTTGTTGCCATTCATCGGAAAGCTCTCGAGTCGATTAATTAGGGCATTGCTGTACTTGTCTTAATTGATTTTGACAAGTACTGACTGTTGTAGTCTTCATAGTCACAGTCTTCTCAGTGTTTGCAGCCAGGTGAGCGACTCCACAGTCATTGAATGTCTTGTTTTATTTCATGTTCCGGTTGAGTAGATTTCAAAGTGAATGTGGGGTTATTTATGCTGAAGGGGTCACTCTCACCTAAAAAATTGCTGAACGGTACTCAGGTTTTGCTATTGGCGCTAATGCAGTTATGTCAACTTTGTTCCAGAAAGTCTGGCACCCTTCAGCAGTTTGTTTTCATTTCAATTTAATTTTCAATGGAACTTAAACAATTATTCTCTAACAGAAATCGCGGCAGACACAAAAACTGAAAAATAAATGTCATTTTGAAAGAGAATTCAGAACCTGTGTACCCTCCACCACTTTGTTTGGTGAGACACGCTGTGTGCTATACCTCCATACTGAGTACAGATGTAAAATGTCACACTGTGTCCTATATGGCCATACTGAGTTTGGATGTAAAAAGTCACCCCGCTACATGTATACATCCATACTGAGTGCAGAAGTAAAAAGACATGCTGTGTGCTATACACGTCCATACTGAGTTCGGACGTAAAATGTCACACTGTGTGCTATATGTCCATACTGAGCACGGATGTAAAATGTCACGCTGTGTGCTATATGTCCATACTGAGTGCGGACTTAAAATGTCACACTGTGTGCTACATGTATACGTCCATACTGATTGCGGACCAACTTCATCACACTAACTGTTTGCCAATACATGTATTCATTACTGGAACTTTAGTTAGAGTTTAGTGCATCTGAAAATTCTGAACCATTGTAATTTCGAAGTTTGATAAAGTGTAGGATGTTTCATGGTTGTGAATGATAATAACTATTCAACTGAGAAAGTTTTAGAGTTTTGTTATATTTCCATAATATTTTTCCTCTGGAAAATGGCCAATAACGCAAACGGCTGAGCACACAACATCATGATGTCGTTTAGCAGTGATGAGGTTAAATAACAATTTGATTTGTAAATTTCATAAATGACAATCTATATTTTCAGAAGCCGGTTGTTCTAACAGGAACCGACTTGGTGAATTCTACAAATCATTGGACCATTGATTACCTGAAGGAACACATGGGAGACAGTGACTATACTGTGTACATATCTCCAAATGAAAAATTCACTTATTATGATGACAAAAAAATTAAATCTCACAAAGACTTTGTTCCTCCAACCAGATGTGTGCCTATGAAATTCTGTGAATTTGCAAACAGACTGGAAAATCACAGAAAAACTGAAGAAAGGTATTATATAGTCCATGTATAGCAAATCTACATCTGTTACACTGTTGAATTCTTAATAGTGATATTTAAATTTTCAAGGAAGGTAAAATGGAATGGCTAGAGAAATTCTGTGTGGAACGCTTACATAAGAACATCAATCTCAAATTGATTCAGTGGAATTTTTGGAGTCATTATCACGGTGGGTAATTAAGTGGTTTCGGGGGTTGGTGAGTACCACACATTCATATTGTGCAAATGCACAAAAACATAATGTATGACGAACTGACACAAAACATAGCATTTTGATTGTTACGAGCATATGCTAATTTTTTTTATTTATATTAAGTTGATACCTTATTTATTTGGAAATACTCAGTAGTTTTCTATAACATTCTGACCAAAAGTTGCCAGTCGGAGGTTCATGGAATACACAAGTCCATACATCTAGGAGAATCCTTCAACTGACAACTTTGGTCGGAATGTTAGAGCAAACAACTGTGAGTTTGGTCACACATGAGGTATCAACTTGTTTGAAAAAATAATATAACATATGCCCATAGCTGCCAAAATATTATGTTATATATCATTATCATAGTTTATAATCTTTTTCCTCGTTGGTACTCATCAACTCGAAACCACGTGATTCCCCACCATGTGATTATACCTCGTTTGATGCTTTGGACTCATTGGATTTGGATTCCCAAAATTAGTCTGGGTTAACAATTGTAATGCACATACTTCACTACGAAACAAGGCTGTTTCTGTGTACCATCTCGTATTCCTAGTATTAACTTGGATAATTTGACCACTTTATTTTCAGGTTGTATCTTCAGCAGAGTTTGAACGACACTGTTGGCGATTGTATTAAAAAAGATTTCATCGCATTCAATTGGAAATGGATCGGTGAACAACAACGACAAAATGGCTGGGGTCCACTCACCTCTAATCTATTGCTCATTGGAATGGAAGGTTGGTGGTTAATGTCTGGGGTCCACTCACCTCTAATCTATTGCTCATTGGAATGGAAGGTTGGTGGTTAATGACTGGGGTCCACTCACCTCTAATCTATTGCTTATTGGAATGGAAGGTTGGTGGTTAATGTCTGGGGTCCACTCACTTCTAATCTATTGCTCATTGGAATGGAAGGTTGGTGGTTAATGTCTGGGGTCCACTCACCTCTAATCTATTGCTCATTGGAATGGAAGGTTGGTGGTTAATGTCTGGGGTCCACTCACCTCTAATCTATTGCTCATTGGAATGGAAGGTCGGTGGTTAATGGCTGTCATTGGACCAAAATAGGGATAATTATTCACAAACATTAAATAAACCTGTACAGAATTTTTAAATTCATAATGACATCCTTTTTCTCGAAAAATATGCCAGAATATGAATAACATGTAAACTCAGAAGATGAATAAAATGTTAACTCAGAAATTGAGCAATTTCTAGTCATGTCTTGTGGACCTCTTAATTTTTTAATCTGTGAAGATTAAATATATAGAAAAATAATAATATTCACTGTATAAAGTGATGTGAAACACTCTGGGAGGGTGATCAAATAGAAATGGAGAATAATCTTTTTACAATATTATGTCTAAATTGACAACACACACCGTCATTCTTATGTATTAATTAAATGCAGTGACTCTCAGTGGTGAAATCATTTTCATTAGTTTATTGCCGATAGATGCGTCCCGAATCGAGTAGTAAATATTTACAATTGAGTGTAGTTCAGAAGCTGTTTTCTATGGAGTGGTACGGTCGATTTGCTTCAGATATTCGGCGGTGTAAGTAGAATGTTGCATTCCTCCAATTGGCATAGTGCCTGAATACTAACTTATCAGTTTCACACACCGAACAAGTACATAATATGTCTTTAATTTTTCCCAGTATCAAAAATGCGTTATCTTAACATGAAACTAATTTAAAAATTCACTCATACAATAGCTTACTCTTCATTTTAATCATCAAAATTACATAGAACCATAAACGTTTCACTTTTAGAGTGACAACCACTCTAGATTTTCTTCTAATGGTCTACATTTTTTGATGCGACGCTGATTAAAATTCAAACCAGTGTTATGATCTCAAATTTATCGAAAAATATAAAAAACAAAACATATATTTTCAGCGCTATATCGACAAATTTATTCGGAATTCTTCTGCGTAGATATGTTTTGAGATACCTCTTACCAAATTATGTATAACTAGATTGGGTTTCAGACAAGACATGTCTGTTTAACCCTTTCAGTACCAGGTCCGATTTTTTTATCAACCCATATACCCTGTGCCAGTGCATTCTCTTATATATGCGAGTCGGCCATAGGTCGCCTCGCATATATAAGAGAATGCATTGGCCTAACAATTTTTCATCATTTGTTATTATTTTTTACAATTTTTTACAATTTTAATAATTTTTTCTTATATTCTTTAACAGACTTATTTTGTAGGTTTAGTGCCAGGGAATCTTACGTTTTTCATGGGCATCAAAATTATTACTATGAATACTTGGTGATAGTTTTGAGTTGTAACATGCCCCTTAGGTTTTATCCAGTTTGTTTTTAAATTCGCTATAGCATGCTTAAGCATACCCACAAAAATTTCAACCGAAATAAATATAAAAAAAAAATTAATTTTTTTTTTTAGGGCCGATTTTACAGACTGTAAATTAGGGCCGATGAGATTGGCCCCTGGCACTGAAAGGGTTAAAGATAAGGTCTCTCTTTATGAGAACACATCCAATCAGCAAGATTTTTCCTAGCCTTGTTTTGATGAATAACTTGTATAAGTATGTCAAAAAATTAATAGAAGAAAAGATTTGTTGAAGTAATAAGAATTTATTTCCTCCACAAGATTATCTGATTCCTCTGGCAAGCTTGAGCATGCTGCGTCTAATCGCAAATTTAAAAAGGTATTACTATTCTATTCTGAACAAACCTTTATGAGCGAATAAGGACCAATTATGAAACATCTTTTCATTGAATTTACTATCTATTTCGATTGTATACAATTTGATACACATATGTTTTGAAGCAGCCTCTTTCATCTGGTGTCTAGTATATTGGTCCTGTATAATATAAATAATGTTTGAGCACTCTCCGTATAATATAAATAAGGCGACACAAATTTTTAAGTCTGGTTTACGAACATGTGGGGAGAAAAAAAGTAGATGCAGGAGGGAAAAAAATAAAAATAAAAAAAATTGTCCCCCCAATCAAGTAAATCGTGGAATTTTACATAAATTTTACAAAAATTTAGAAAAAAATGTTTTTGAATGAAATTCTGAACCAAACAAGACATTTCTTGTCATGAAATACATGAAAATATGGATCTGTAAATGATCATAAGCAGAACCGGATGCGACAGCACATGAAAATCAGGATGGAAAAACAGTTGTAGGAGGTGTTCGTAAACCGGACTTAAAAATTGGTGTCGCCTAATGTTTGAGCATTCTCCATATAACATAAATAATGTTTGAGCATTCTCCGTATAATATAAATAATGTTTTGGCATTCTCCATATAACATAAATAATGTTTGAGCATTCTCCGTATAATATAAATAATGTTTGAGCATTCTCTGTATAATATAAATAATGTTTGAGCATTCTCCGTATAATATAAATAATGTTTGATCATTCTCCGTATAATATAAATAATGTTTGATCATTCTCCGTATAATATAAATAATGTTTGAGAATTCTCCGTATAATATAAATAATATTTGAGCATTCTCCGTATAATATAAATAATGTTTGATCATTCTCCGTATAATATAAATAATGTTTGATCATTCTCCGTATAATATAAATAATGTTTGATCATTCTCCGTATAATATAAATAATGTTTGATCATTCTCCGTATAATATAAATAATGTTTGATCATTCTCCGTATAATATAAATAATGTTTGAGAATTCTCCGTATAATATAAATAATATTTGAGCATTCTCCGTATAATATAAATAATGTTTGAGCATTCCCCGTATAATATAAATAATGTTTGAGCATTCTCCGTATAATATATATAATGTTTGAGCATTCTCCGTATAATAATAATAATGTTTGAGCATTCTCCGTATAATATAAATAATGTTTGAGAATTCTCCGTATAATATAAATAGTGTTTGAGCATTCTCCGTATAATATAAATAATGTTTGAGCATTCTCCGTATAATATAAATAATGTTTGAGCATTCTCCGTATAATATAAATAATGTTTGAGCATTCTCTGTATAATAATAATAATGTTTGAGCATTCTCCGTATAATATAAATAATGTCTGAGCATTCTCCGTATAATATAAATAATGTTTGATCATTCTCCGTATAATATAAATAATGTTTGAGCATTCTCCGTATAATATAAATAATGTTTGAGCATTCTCCGTATAATATAAATGTTTGAGTATTCTCCGCATAATATAAATAATGTTTGAGCATGGCCAGTTATTTAACCCTTTCTATACTGAATATTAATTAATGAGTAGTTCCCTTAAGAAATGTTCAGATAATAACCATATGTTGAACTTATTATCTGAACATTTCCCACCAATGCATATGAATCCCTCTGCTCATGTATCATCTTTTTTTCTGTCTGCCATCTGCTTTTATCACCTTAACACCCCTCCAAATGAATAAATTGTCTGGTCCAATGTATTCTTTTATAACTGAATGGCAAAATCCATTTAGTGTAGAAAGGGTTAACCCTTCCATGACTGGAACTTCCTTAATTTTGTGAAAACCCTGTGCCAATGCATTCTCTTATATATGCAAGTCTCATATAGGGAGCCTCGCATATATAAGAGAATACATTGGCCTAACATTATTGTCCCCTGAAAAATTTATTTTTGGGGGACTATAGAAACGGGCTCTGTCCGTCCGTCCGTCGAGCCGTCCGTCCGTCTGTCCGTCCGTCACACATTTGAGTACCTTCATGGTGTAATCATCTCCTCCTACAGATTTCATCCCAGAGATTTGAAACTTCAGAATATTGTTGCCCATATATTGAAGATGTGCAACATGTATATAGATGACGGAAAAATTACTTTTTGACAGAGTTATTAACCCTTTTTGACTTAGAAAATTTCAACATTTTTTATAATTTTCTGTATGAGGGTACCTTCATGGTGTAATCAACTCCTCCTACAGTTTTGGTCGTAGATATTTGAAACTTCAGAATATTGTTGCCCATATATTGAAGATGTGCAACATGTATATAGATGACGGAATTTTTTTTTTGGACAGAGTTATTAACCCTTTTCGACTTAGAAAGTTTCAACATTTTTTATAATTTTCAGTATGAGGGTACCTTCATGGTGTAATCAACTCCTCCTACAGTTTTGATCGTAGATATTTGAAACTTCAGAGTATTGTTACCCACATATTGGAGATGTGCAACATGTATATAGATGACGAAAAAATATTTTTTTACGGAGTTATTGACCCTTTTCGACTTAGAAAATTTCAACATTTTTTTAAATTTCTTTAACAAAGCGGCATCGACTTGCCACATTTTCGGGGGACACTGTGGTATGCTGACCTTTTATTTATCTTGACCTTGTTAGCCAGTGCATTTTCTTATATATGCAAGGCTCCCTATGACTTGCATACATAAGAGAATGCTCTGGCACATGATCTTTAATGCTGCACCAGTGCAGCTCCCGTCATGAAATGGTTAATCATTTGAAGACTAAATATTTGCTGACATGTTGTTCACTTGGTGAACGATTAGATAAAAAGTTCAACAAAATGTTCCCGGTGGTTTTTTGAACTTATTATAAGAACGATCCCTCATCATTAATGAATAGGAATCCTATGTCTTCTGTTCTTGTATTATCAAAATAACCCTCAAAATGAATAGTAAACTATTCTGGTGTATACCTTTATAACTGGATGGGAGAATCCATTCAAAATGTAAGGATAAATTTCGGAGGACTATTATAATCAACATGTCCGTCCATCTGTGTGTCTGGATCATAACTTTTACCATATTATTATCTTTATAGGGAATATTACTCCTGCACATTATGATGAACAAGAGAATTTTTTTGCTCAAATAAAGGGATGCAAGAGGTGCATATTGTTCGAACCGGATCAGTTTTCAAACCTTTATCCATATCCTGTCCACCATCCACACGACAGACAATCTCAGGTAAGCACCACCTGTTGGTGTACTAAAAATAGACCTGTTCATACCTGCTTATCTGATCACAGATGGTTATATTGAGCAGAGAGTTTTTGATTTTCTTCAATATATAGGTGAGAGTAAATCAACATATTATCGAAGAAATTTTGAATCAAAGAGTACATGGAAAACCAGTTTGGTGATTGTGTCAACTGTCATTCACTTCACTGTCTTGTCTATATTTATCTGTCATCTGATTGTGCAATTATAGCAACCACAAGTATAGCGATGAGCCAAATTCTAGTAGCGTTTACGTTTTTGTGTGAAATTGATACGTAACTTCCAGTTAGCAACTGTCTGGAGATTGTTAAATTGCGGAATCGGTAGTGGACCAACGAGATGAAAATAAAATTGTCAACTTCACAACTTCCGAAGAATTTCCATGTGATTCAGGCCTAGGTCTATTGGTTTCATTTAGACCAATCTTGTTAGTTAGCTTAATGAAAACCAGAAAAGACGTCATGATATGGTTCATGACGTCATTTACGTCTGGCTTTGCGGGCCAGAATCCAGACAAAATTGCACAATTCATGACCTTGTCATGTCGTCTCCACTGGGGCCATTGCATGCTGTTACATAAATTATTCTTAGTGTTATGTCGCCGTTAAAATGCTAATTTAGCATGTGTGGTTGCTCCATTATGTGTCACGTACGATTCATATTATTTTAAGCCATAGGTAGAGCGTTTGTTATCCCCCCTCAAACAAAGTTCCATCCATCCAGGTATATATCTCAGACATGGGTTTTGGGATTTGAATGAAATTTGGTATGGACGTTCACCATCATGACTGCTTTCAAACGAGTGACATTATTTACATTTTGCGCTTTTTAGAGTTATCCTTTGTTTATCTGGAAATCTTTTTTTGTTTTGTTCGTCCACACAGATATTTATCCACCGCTCACTACCTCTATTGCCTACATAAAGCCTGCCCAATAAATGTGACGTTTATTACGTCAATTTAGCTTTATTAGGTCAACGTAGCTTTATTAGGATAGCACTATTTTCATGACGTAATTGCATATGCAAATTGCGCAGGTAACGAGGGACGTCAACTGACCTAAATGAAATCATTGTGATTTTGGGACGTTGATACAATATTCGTAAACGGATATTTGTTTTCGCTCTAAAACATCTATAAACTATCAGTACAAGGCCAGATTAGAATAACTATAAAAAAAAAAACCAACGAACTATTTCGCTGTAAGCGGCACTCCAGTTTTTGCATGTCATGAATGCTAATTAGTTTGCTTGACCTAGTAATTGTAAGGGCGTCATCAAAGTAACGAATGTAAAACTGAGGAAAATGACAGATTTACTTCACAAAAGGCAAGTTTTGTGTGATGGATAAATAAAATATGTAGCTAATGTTGTCGCTTAAACTGTTTATGTCCGCTCGGGGGATTTGGCATCTATTGGACTCGGCAGAGCCTCGCCCAATAGATGCTCAAATCCCCCTCACGGACATAAACAGTTTAAGCGACGACACTAGCTGCATATTCTATATATATGAGCCATGGTTCATCAGTTTGGTATGGAGGTTCGGCATCATGACTGCCTTCAAATAGGTGGCAATTTACATTAACCCTTTGAGTGCCAGGTCGATTTTTGTATCAACCCATATACCCTGTGCCAATGCATTCTCTTATATATGCGAGTCGACCATAGGTCGCCTCGCATATATAAGAGAATGCATTGGCCTAACAATTTTTTTTTTTTTTTTTTTTTTATTACAATTTTTTACAATTTTAATAATTTATTCTTATATTCTTTAACAGACTTATTTTGTAGGTTTAGGGCCGATGAGATCGGCCCCTGGCACTCAAAGGGTTAATGTTTTCTGCTCTACAGTTATACTTCTTTGTTTATCTGAACATTTTGGGGGTTTTTTTGTCTGTCCATGGATTACTGGATCTGAATGAAATTTGGTATGAAGATCCGTCATTATGACTGCTTTCAAAAGAGGGGCAAATAACGTTCCCATTTTCCATTTTGATGTGGCTTTAAATCCTGATTAACTTGCGAGATAATTTATCTTTTGTCCGTCCTCTCAGATATCTCAGCCATCTGTTATCTGAATGAAATTTGTTAAGCAGGTTCACCATTCAAACGCATGCCCAATAACCTTGTTTCCATTCAAGAGTTATCCTTCTTTGTTTATTATACTGCCATTATTAGAAGAAAACCACAAAGGTAAAACTGGGTACCCAAACACAGATTTCCATTGCTGGGTACCCAAAAACCAAATTGTGATGACAATGTCCCATTCAGCAATAGTGGAAGTTGCTTGCTCCAGCTAGAAAAAGGGGTTCTATTATTCCTTTGGTAAACTTTAATGTTTGAATTGCACTGCTCTGATTGGGCGAACTTTGCAATTATGTTTTGTGAAATTATCAAATACCGGTAGATATGTACATACTCAGTATATAGTATATATGTACTCAATACAAACTTCCATGTGTTGGCAATAAAACTTGTTTTTTCGTTTCAATTTTTCAGCAATATATATTATATATACTGTATATAAAGTACAGTATATATAATATATACAATATTAATGTTATTTATTACACTCCTATGCGCGATTTCCATTGAAAACGCTGTTAATTAAAAATGGTAATGTCACAAATGAATTATGTCATTTCCCGTGACGTTACGTCGCTTACTGATCTAGACTGAATTTTCGATGGTTGATCTGTCTCCACATCTGGATTTTCATGCTTTAATTCAGCGTGTTTTAATCATATTTGTCGAACCAAATTGATGCAGAAGCGTAATAAATAGAGTAATCAATTAGTTCCGAGAATTACGTTCAATAATTCACTCGAGGCGAGAGATGTTTGTGTAAGAAACGCGTGCGCTAACGCGGACTCGTTTCTTACCGACGTCTCTCTCGTCTCGTGAATTATTTAACTTAATTCTCGGAAACAATTGATTACTCTCTATTTATTACATATCTATCTATGAATACCACATGATCACATACTTTCCTAGGTGTGTGGTAATTTTCAATACCAGCACATGTGCTAATCTGTGTCGGACTATTTTATTGTGCAGTTAGACTGGTTCGCGATGTTACTATTTTTAGCAACAATAATTTCAATTCAATTCATATCTGGGGAAAACCCGAAGGTCAAGGAAATGCTGCAGTTTCAAACAAGATCACGCACTCCCGAATAAATAGTTAATAAAAATGCAATGTAACTCTCTGCCAAATAATAGTGATTGTTGGAATTTTTCTCTCAAATTATTAATCGTGTTGACACTATTATTAGGCATCTGAGACTGAGCGTACCCGACCCGAGTACGTCAAAAAAGACTACGTTGTTTGCGTAGCACAAAATAAAAAAACAAACAAACAACATTAATTACCTTTAAGTCTGGTCGATTTGTGCCTATATTGCTTTCTTGTGAATCGACGACCATTCAGAGTGTTATTTTCCATTTAAAGTGAATGAATTCCTTGAAATATCCTTTGCATGGTGTGACCTAGTTTCACTTTCACCAATTTCCAACTTTCAGAGGCGAAAAGTCAAATAAAAATTTTAATCCATGATTGAAGAGCAAGTTGGTTTTGGATGACAATGGTCGGTATATATTCTTTAACACAAAACACAACTTTATGTGAAGTTTGACGATCCAAATCAGTTGAATTAAACACAATTATAACACATTTCAGACACCAGGTGAAGTATAAAAAAAATTAACCGGTAAGCCAGTTTCCAGAGTTCCTTAAATCGATAGACTGGTTCCTTGGATTGTAACTGAAATCAACCCTTTGCGTTGAAAAAGAATACTAATGTGGCATTTTTTTGGCAATAAATATCAAAATGAATTGACATTATAGTTGTATGGGGAGATATGTAATAAATATAGAACCGTCTTCGTATTTGTTTTTGTAAATGATTACCGCACTCGATAGCCGGCGGAGTGATACCACTCGTGCCGTTCCGGCACTCGTGGTATCACTCCGCCGGCTATCTCGTGCGGTAATCATTTACAAAAACAAACACGAAGACGGTTCTATCTATTTATTACACACTTAGCCGTGATTTATAAGGATTTATCCATGAATTAAAAGTGATAATATCACACCTGTGAATTACTACCCTGGTGAGCGCACGCGATCAGCTGATCAGGGACTATTTAGTCACATATTATCTTTATAATTAGCTCCTTTTTAGTGGTGGAAAGTGTGTAATAGACATGGTTTCGATGACTACGTGACTCGAGGAGCCGGTTGTATTGGTAAAACCCTTGTTCGCTCTGCTCACTTGGGTTTTAACAGCCCCAGCTCCCCTCAAAACCAATAGATTACTCTCTATATAATTCACAGTATATTTATACAATGTTAATTTGGAAGTCAAACACTAAGAATGACTTTAAATGCATGTAGTTGATACCAACAGCACTGTTTATCATTAATGGTCATCCTAATTCTTCATTTACAGGTTAATATTACCAATCCTGATTTTGACAAATTTCCAAATTCTCGATACTTGCAATGTCATGAAGCAGTTGTTGGACCCGGTGATGTGATATATATACCTATGTATTGGTAAGTAATTGTTGGACCCGGTGGAGTTACGACTCTTAATTAGTTAATTTTCGTGAATTTTTATCGCGTTATGTTAAATATCAACTGATTTTGTTGATATTCGGAATATGATATCTGCTCCAAAATGTCTTGATCGAGTTCAAAAACCAGCCAGGTCCTCGCTTTTTCAGCAGAGTTACAGCAGTATTTCAATGAGGTTGATTCAAAATAATCCACACATGCATCTGTTGATATCCCTCGTCACATACACGAGTTAAGGTTTGTGGATTACCGGAAAAATTTATTTCAGTCAGTGAGTGAGGTATTTAACCCTTTGAGTGCCAGGTCAATTTTTGTATCAACCCATATACCCTGTGCCAATGCATTCTCTTATATATGCGAGTCGACCATAGGTCGCCTCGCATATATAAGAGAATGCATTGGCCTAACAATTTTTTATCATTTTTTTAAAATAAATGTTTCTTACAATTTTTAGGACATAAAATAAAAAACATCCATTACCCTGCAGGGAGCCCCACACATATATAGAAGCATATAGAAGAGTGTTGTCTGCTCATGTTTGTCTGGGGCTCTCAAAGGGTTAAATCCCTACATTTTTTTTTCCAGGTGGCATCAAATAGAATCTGTGCCAGATCATGGAACAACAATATCTGTTAACTTCTGGTACAAGGTGCGTAACCGTGGGTAACAACAATATCTGTTAACTTCTGGTACAAGGTGGGTAAAAATTATTACATATCCATCATCTATTTTATGTGGAATGCAGATGTCTAAATGCTCAATTAAAAGTCTTGGATTGTCTTGACAGTACGTGCCAACTAAGTTGATAATGTTCATGACGTGATGAAAACTGTCAGAAATGTTCACTTTTTCCATGATATAACCTGTCTGAAATGCTAATTGGCCAAAGGCAGAAATATTGCAAGTCATTAGTCTGTGTAATAAAAATAGAATGACACAATTGTGTAGACAAAGTTGTGAGGGTATACTGGAATCCATCAGTAAATGCAACCGAACTCTTATTCCTTCAATTTCGGGTCAATGTTTTTGAAACTTACATCTGTTATTGACTGTCAAGTGAACCTGTCTTTTGTGATTTTGAGATTGTTTTGACTCATTTTTTGTTAAAAAAGTTGTGCATGCTGCATTTCAAGCTTCTTATATATAATATAATATACATGTAATCGGCTCTTAAGAAAGGACATAATGCTGGCATGTGAAGAATAAAATTAGTTTTAGTAAATGAGAAGTGTCAATCAATAGGAACGGACTGGAGTATATGGTTCTGAACATTTGCAGAATGAGGACCCAGAGGGTGAATTTAGTGACCCTACCCCACACAGCGGGCTAGGATCACTAAATATACCTTCTGGGGACCTCATTCTGCTCACGCCTCATCTTCTCTGGAAAGTATCTTTATTATTAAATTAACAAGTGTTTCGCTTACTGCATTGAAAATTCTTTGTATCCGCCCATACTATCAGTGTTATATTGCCTATTTAATTTTTTTTTTTTTTTTACCAAATCATAATGTACAAGAATTTGTGTAATGATGTTTTGAGTGACACTAGTCAAGTCTGAGTTTAGTATGCCTGTCACTTGCAGAATGAGGTCCCCAGAGGGTGAATTTAGTGACACTATCCCGTAGAACTAAAAAAGAAATAGAATCTATGTGAAGAAGTTTGTATACAAAATTGATAATAAAGAAACTTTCCAGAAAAGATGAGGCCTATTAGCAGAATAAGGTCCCCAGAGGGTGAATATAGACATGCTAGCCCGCTATGCAGGAGAGCGTCACTAAATTCACCCTCTGGGGACCTCATTCTGCAAATATTTTTCACATTTAAAGACGAAAAGAATGTATGTTCTCAGGTGTATTACCGGTATAGCATATAGGCGAGCACTGTAAAATTGACTGAACTATTTCTGCAGATGCCTTGTCTCCTAACAACCATAAGCTCCTCCCACTAGTGAATATGTCTGAAAACCTCCATTGTAACTGATATTCCATCTTTGCAGGCTGCGCCGACAGGTAAAATAGAATATCCACTGAAGGCACATCAAAAGGTCGCCATCATGAGGAATATTGAGAAAATGATAACAGAGGCTCTCAACAACCACGAAGAGGTATTCACATGTTAAACAGTAATGCCCTAAATAATCGACTCCTTAACCACAGTAGAATTATGGGTAATTTTTCAGGATTTAGTCGGAAATATGGCTTGTTGCCATTCATCGGAAAGCTCAGTGAGAGCTTTCCGATGAATGGCAACAAGTCATATTTCCGACTAAATCCTGAAAAATTACCCATAATTCTGCTGTGGTTAACCCTTTGAGTGCCAGGGTCCGATATTATCGGCCCTAAACCTACACAATAAGTCTGTTAAAGAATATAATAAAATATATTAAAATTGTAAAAAAAAATAAAAAATAATAATAATTGTTAAGCCAATGCATTCTCTTATATATGCGAGGCGACCTATGGTCGACTCGCATATATAAGAGAATGCATTGGCACAGGGTATATGGGTTGATACAAAAATCGGACCTGGCACTCAAAGGGTTAAGGAGTCGATTACTTAGGGCATTACTGTATTAGGATGTAATATGACAATAGAAGCAGCCTCAGCACACTAATTAATCCTGAACAAATAGGTCTTATCATAGTGTTTTATCACACCTGTTAACCCTTTACCCAACAAACCGGCCAAAACCGGCCAAATAAAGCTTCAACAGCCTAAAATATCTTCGGTCTGTCTCAATAGAACCATACAAATATGGATATCATTGGAACCGGCTCATTGACCACATTGTGATGGTTATAGTTATGCCCTGTGCCAATGCATTCTCTTATATATGCGAGTCGACCATAGGTCGCCTCGCATATATAAGAGAATGCATTGGCCTAAAAAATTTTTTTATAATTTTTAATGTGTTAAGCCAATGCATTCTCTAATATATGCGAGGCGACCTATGGTCGACTCGCATATATAAGAGAATGCATTGGCACAGGGCCCTTCTGTTGGGTAAAGGGTTAATGTATGGTGGCTTTCACCTGAACATATGTCGAGGCAAAAATAATGTTCTTTAATAATTTTTATATCCCCACTTTTGGAGGAAAAATTGACTTAGTCTTCTGTCTGTCCATCCGTCCGGGCCTATATCTCAGCCATTGGTTATCATATCTGAACGAAATTTGGTATGGAGGTTCGTCATCATGACTACTTTCAAATACCATTGTTCGCCTTTTCCATCCTTTAGTTATCCTTCTTTGTTTATCTGAAAATCTTCGTTTTTTTAACTTGCAGGTAATGCCATTCATGAGGGACATGACATTGGGACGGTACACATCAGCCAATCCAAGTACAGCTGCCGACCGATGAGAGTATCCAGCCTGTTAGATGACAATGACGATTTTGGAGTTCGTTTCTGTTGTGATTACCTACCTATTCTGTCCAGATATTAGGTGCCAGATGGAGCAATGTTTTGTTTAATGATCGGATTTTGTTATTGTTCTTTCATGGTAAATATTAGATGAGATTTATACCCAATTGACTGCGTTCATCCAGTTGACCTGGTAACACTGACAAATATGAACTGGTTTCAATGTTTGGTATAAAAGTTGCTTGCCACACTGTCTCAAATTAGTGAGAAAATCAGGTTTTATCCAGATTTATTTTACCTGAGTTATGGCCCTTATTTTTTCGCGATTTTTTTCCATCCGGCTTTCTGTTGATGTTTTTTAACCGATCTTATGGTGGAGAGGTCCATCTGAATTCAACTTGTCCGACTTATAATTTTTATTATTTTGGGGTTTCGGGATGGTGACTTCAGTGTTTTGGTTCCTACCTGCCCATGTTTGAATTAATGTGGAGGTATGCAAGCACTGGCGGTGCAACCTCTTGTTGTTTTTATGATAGCAATCTGTTCCTGGATATCAGTTTTAACTTTTTCATAAAATCGGTACCCGCACTAATGTCTTCCTTTCTCTGCAAAGATATACTACATATGCCCATGACACGTAAATAGTGACATTGCCCCACCTAATATACATTTACCATGTGCCACAGCGAAGGTGACACCTCCACTATGTAGAAAGTCAGTTAACAATGCACACTTAGTTATTTGCATGATCAAAAGCTATATTTATTAGAAAAACATAAGTTTCGAACCACATTCTGAACGCGGTTGGTGAATAGAGCTACTTATGTCTACAAAAAAGTACAGTTAAATAGCAAATTTTTTGAAGACAAATTCTATAATGCGGTCAGGTAAGCGGCACCAACATCACAGAACAAAGTCTTCATTAAACTTATCTGTAGTCATCTCATAATGCGACTTATTTATATATAATTTAAATATTTCTAAGTGAAGCCGTCCGAGTCAGGAGTGGTGGTCGGGGCATCATCTTTGACATTGATAAAATGAGTTTGAACCCAGACTGTGATGGTGGTACATGTATGATTTATAACCTTGGGTTTGGGGACATCCTTAAAAATATGTCCTTTTTTCAAGAGTTAAACTTTTTTTAAATCTATCTAGGAAACATTTGTTGAATTTATCCAGCAATAGAGACACAATCTTCAGTGTTATAAGTTTAGCATCAGTTTTTTGTATGTAGTTTTATTTTAAACAGTTCGATATTATCAAAAATAATTGTTAAAGATTATTCAGAGTAAATGCCATATTACCTTCTATCACATAATTAGCCCCTAAACCGGCTTCATATTTTTAGTAAGACATGCATGTAATATCGGCACGCACAGTGGCGTAAGAGCTTAGCGCAATGGTGTGGATGTCAATGCCGGAACTTTATTATTATGTTAATTGGAATATAATTATGATATTTGATTTGTGTTGGGTTATTTAGTGTTGACTGTGAGATATACATTGGTGTTAAGGGTGGCTAAACAATTTTGTCAACATGAAAAGACACATTTAAAATGGAATTATATTTTTTCTTGCAGGTGTCTACTTCTTCGTTGGTTGATTATGTGATAAAGTATATCTCAAATTCATCACAATTCTAGATGAAATTTATTGACCTTGTCCACTAAATTTGAATCAAATTTTGTGCACTCGGTTAATAAATTTCATATAGAATTGCGACTCATTAGAGATCCTCTATATAACTGAGCTTGTGAATTGGTAGGCTATTGGCTGCCTGACGAAAAGCATCTTAATTATATACCTATGACAGTGTAATTAATGATCATGCATGCTTGTAATCAAAATATAAATTTTACAGAGTTACAATGAGTTATTCAAGTTCTAGTTCCGGTTTTCGCCAGAATTATTTTAGTTTTCCCCGAAATAAGTTGTGAACCTACCTCCTGTTTTTATCCTACATGAGCAGACATGAGGGTATAAATTAGCATTGCAATTTGCTGTCCCTCGTTTTACCAGGTTTATTATACAGCTCAGTAAATATATACGCCTATAATATATTCCTTCTATATTACCATATCTCTGCCCATGAGCCAGTGTGCTCATATACCCATAATCATAATGGTGGACTGGATTTATTATCAATGACGACAATGCTCTGGAGATATTAATGTTTTAGGTCAGATGCTGGTTTATTGTTATTAGACACTGGACTAAATGATCCCATAGGGAGCCTTGTATATATAAGAGAATACATTGGCCTATTTACCTTGACCTTGTAAGCCAGTACATTCACTTATATATGCGAGGCTCCCTATGGGAGACTCATATGTAAAAGAATGCTCTAACACAGGATCTTTAATTCTGCACCAGCTCAGCTCCAGTCATGAAAGGGTTAATTCCCACTTAAAATTACATTCCTGCCTCATTCCAGGGATCAAAATAGATCCATTAACCCTTTCATGATGGGAGCTGCGCTGGCGCAGCATTGAAGACCCTGTGCCAGTGCATTCTCTTATATGTGCAAGTCTCCCATAGGGAGCCTCACATATATAAGGGAATGCACTGGCTTGCAAGATCAAGGTAAATATTCTCAGGCCAATGCATTCTCTTATATATGTGAGGCACCCTATGGGAGACTCGCATATAAAAGAGAATGCATTGGCACAGTGTTTTCACAAAAACGCCCAAATAAAGCTTCAACAGCCTAAAATATATTCGGTCTGTCTCAATAACACCATACAAATATGGATATCATTGGAACCGGCTCATTGACCACATTGTGATGGTTATAGTTATGCCCTGTGCCAATGCATTCTCTTATATATGCGAGTCGACCATAGGTCGCCTCGCATATATAAGAGAATGCATTGGCCTATAATTTTTAATGTGTTATGCCAATGCATTCTCTTATATATGCGAGGCGACCTATGGTCGACTCGCATATATAAGAGAATGCATTGGCACAGGGCCGTTCTGTTGGGTAAAGGGTTAATACTTTTATATGGACTTTATTGATTTATTGATGTCTATAAATTTACTATTTCAGAGGGGCTCTTATTTCTTCCAGTTATTTTTGTATAAATAGCTCAGAAATATTCCATGTGGTATATTTTGATATGTTCCTACCAAATTAACACTTTCTATACTAAAGCATCATTGATGAGTAGCTATCCCATAGGAAATGTTCAGATAATAAGTTCAATTTGATAATAAATAAACTTTCCAAAGAAGATGAGGCCTATGCAGAATGAGGTCCCCAGAGGGTGAATTTGGTGATGCTAGCCCACTATGCGGGATAGCATCACTAAATTCACCCTCTGGGGACCTCATTCTGTAAATGACAGGCACACTAAACTCAGGCTTTATTCAAACAAGCCCATGTCTGCTTAACCATTTCTGTCTGAATGGATTTTCCCCATCAGTTATAAAATTATACATTGGAATGGTCTATTATACATTGGAAGGAGAAGGAGTCCTATTTATTTGAGGGAAATATTCAGCTAAATAAGTGCAACAAACAACCAATGTTTTACTTATTATCTGAACATTTCCTGAGGGAACTACTCATCAATGAGTATTTAGTACAGCAAGGATTAATGTTTTTATGATAGATGCGGGTGTGAAGTGGTAATACGGGATGTCTGGATAACTGACAATTGACGATATAAATCTAAGGATGGATCTTTTTTATGATATAGACGCTAGTATAAAGTGATGATACTGAATGTCTCGATAACTGATAATTGACGATATAATAATTATAATGATGTTTTTAGGATAGACGCTGGTATAAAGTGATAATACTGGACGTCAGTATAACTGAGAATTGACGATATAAATCTAATGATGTTTTTAGGATAGACGCTGGTATAAAGTGATAATACTGGACGTCAGTATAACTGATAATTGACGATATAAATCTAATGATGTTTTTAGGATAGACGCTGGTATAAAGTGATAATACTGGACGTCGGTATAACTGAGAATTGACGATATAAATCTAATGATGTTTTTAGGATAGACGCTGGTATAAAGTGATAATACTGGACGTCAGTATAACTGAGAATTGACGATATAAATCTAATGATGTTTTTAGGATAGATGCTGGTATAAAGTGATAATACTGGACATCAGTATAACTGAGAATTGACGATATAAATCTAATGATGTTTTTAGGATAGACGCTGGTATAAAGTGATAATACTGGACGTCAGTATAACTGAGAATTGACGATATAAATCTAATGATGTTTTTAGGATAGACGCTGGTATAAAGTGATAATACTGGACGTCAGTATAACTGAGAATTGACGATATAAATCTAATGATGTTTTTAGGATAGATGCTGGTATAAAGTGATAATACTGGACGTCTGGATAACTGAGAGTTGACGATATAAATCTGATTATGTTTTTATTAGTTGTGTAGCATCACTCATCACTTCATGTTCTGTTATAAATGTTGTATGACACGAGATATGAGACGTTTTGAATGTTATTTATTTTGAAGACGACATACTATTTATTTGTGCTGAAGGGATTATTTTCATAAGAACAAAATGGAAAAGGATACACAGGCTCAATCAGATGTGGTGAAAAGGAATTTAAGGTTAGGTCTTCTGCTCAATTCCACTTCTTCTCGAAGAAAGATGATTATAATTTTTGAAATTGTATAGGTCAAAATGATCTACGCAATTATCATGAGGTAAAGTAATGCCTAAATTATATGACCCTTTAACCACAGCAGAATTATGGGAAATTTTTCAGGATTTAGTCAGAAATATGGCTTGTTTGCCATTCATCGGAAAGCTCTCACCGAGAGCTTTCCGATGAAATGGCAGCAAGCCATATTTCCGAATAAATCCTGAAAATCTTTCCCATAATTCTGCTATTAAAGGGTCATATACTTCGGGCATTACTGTAATGAGTGTATGTCATTCTGAAACAAAAAATACTATTCTCGAACATTGTAAATACTTCAATCATACCATTTCAGAAAACACAACGTATGAACCACGATTAATTGTAAATATTTATTCCTTAATTTGGGAAGAATTGTTCACCGATAAACTTAACAGAAATGATTCTGCCAATGAGAGGCGCTGCATTAATACTTATATAAGAAAGAAATCTTGTGCTGTAAATTTAGACACAAAATTTATGAAAATAACTACATTATTCTCTATATCGATTCAATCACCCCATCAGAGTATTCCACATCAATTCAAGCCTAGGCTTTTTATACTAAATGGATTCTCCCTCTCAGTCTATTATTCATTTTTTGAACTCTTATCTGAACATTTCCTAAGGGAACTACTCGTCAATGAGCATTTAGTACAGAAGCGGTTAAATTTTTGGAATATGTAGAGAGTTAAAGCAGAACATCATATTACCAGCAGTCAACATTTTATTATGTAACCATCCCCAAATTTAAAGTGATGAGGAACACTCCACTGTGGTATTCATATAGGAAATTCAATTAATTTCATAATTTTAATATCCAAATAGGTAGAAAAGAGCGTCATTGGTATAAACAAATTCAATTCAGTGAATATTGTTGGGGGAATCATTGCCGAATGTTTATCACCCAATCATTTGTCCCGAATTAAGTTGTAAATATAGAGGATCTCCAACTCGTTATATTGGGATATAAGATTTTATGAAACAAGTTTGATTCACGAGTCATAGATGAGTTGTGAACCAGATTTATCAAAGAAGTTTTATAAAATCTTATATCCCAACATAACGAGTTGAAGATCTTGTCTTTCACATGAAAAAAACTAGAGCTTTTTGTCTTTTTAACAAATCAAAATCCTTAACAAAAGCTTAAAAATGCACATTTACATTGTTGGCGGAGGCACGATGACAGTATCGCGCGCCTAAGTTGTGGACGGAAATATAGTCCCCAAATTTGCATCTTTGTTTTTGTGTCTGTTTTCGTTAGTGCAGCGAAGTAGGACAAGAATTTAACTTTAATGAACAAATCAATCACTTTGCATTGTCTGGTATTGTTGTCATGTGCAGCTTTACAAAATAGTATTAATCCGCCTGATTCAATGTAAAGTCATTTTAATGGCACGATGCCAAGTTGGCAGGAAGCATGCACCTATTCATCACTAGTGAGAGATAAGGAAATATATAATGGCTTTTTTTATATTGATATAATAGGGGTTTCGTGTGATATATTAATATTTGTGTACAGTTCAAACATGTTTCCTGACATAGTAGTCGATGTGGTTGGAATTGTCAACTATCTTAGTTGATTGCTAGAATTTGTCGGAGATAGTGTTTGGATACTAAATTTTCAGTTTTACTGAAATAAATTCACAATGTGTCTTTAACCATTTCTATACTAAATACTCATTGACGAGTAGTTATCCTTAAGAAATGTTCAGATAACAAGTTCAACAAACAACTATAGTTTGTTTGTTGAACTTATTATCTTACCCCTCGAGATGAACAATAGACTATTCCAATGTATACTTTTATAACTGAGTGGGAGAATCCATTTAGCATAAGCTGTATACTCTTCACCACAACTTCAAAGCCTGAGTACCCATTCCAACAATTTCATTGAGATTTTAGCTTTATTTGTTTGCACGTTGCTATCCAAGCGATATTGAAGCTCCCCGAGCAAATTGTTTTCGACTGGCATTATTGTTTTAAATTTTAAGAAGACATCCTTGACATTTTCGTAAGGTTGTTAACCGAATCCTGTGTTTTCGTTGTTCTGTGACCTTCAATCATGATTTCCCATTTTGTTATTTGTGTTGTATGATGCGAGAAATGAGATGAATAAACGGTTATTTATTATACCACAAACCTGCTGTTTATTTGTGAGTTTATTCGGCCCAATGCCGAGATACCACAGTAAAGGCTCATACAATTGCCTTATTTCTGCTGTGGTCCCATGGGTTGGATGACTCGAAATTTTATCAGGTAATTTTGCCATTTTAGCCGTGACTTCATCGCCATGGTAGGGTTCTTTAACTTGCACACATTGTTGCACATGGGACAGCCATTATGGTCGGATCCCGACCCGATGGTGTCGTCCCTGGACATGATAAAATAAAGAGGAACAGAGGTACAAAATTTATCCAGTATGTTTTTTCGATGTGTCCTGAATTAATTTTCCAAGCATTGATCATGGCATTGGTGGTTGATTCGTGATTCTCATGGTACTGGGAATACAGATAACGACACGAAGTCTGACCAATACCATGTCAGATTGGAACCCCCGACCGTGTCGAAGGTGCAGCTCAGAGGTCAGCCCACTAACCAACTGAGGTATCTGCAAGCCTTGAAATAGTGTGCCTGTCATTTGCAGAATGAGGTCCCCAGAGGGTGAATTTAGTTATGCTACCCCACATAGCGAGCTAGCATCACCAAATTCACCCTCTGGGAACCTCATTCTGCTGACGTGTAAGCAGAATGAGGTCCCCATAGGGTGAATTTGGTGATGCTAGCCTGCTATGCGGGGGTAGCATCACTAAATTCACCCTCTGGGGACCTCATTCTGCAAATGACAGGCACACTATTTCAAGGCTTGGCTATCTGCTATTCTCACTTCTTTCTAACTTTCTGGTGATTCAGCCCTCTGAATTAAGAGGGCTGATGATTCAAGGAACTCGAGGTCTTCAATGTACAACAGAGCATAAATTTTTATAACTTTTGCAAAAATAATGAAAGTGTCAATGACACTGTAGCTTAACTTGGGAAGGAGTTAATTTTTTGCTGAGCACAAGGTCTTGTATTTTGTAGATGAAATTATTTTCATTTAAAAAATTTCACCCATAAATGTGGGCTGCAGGGTGTGCCGATGGATTTAAATTTGATATCCAAGATGACTGCTGGCAGCCATGTTTTATAACAAATTTCAGAAATAAACGATGGGGTCACCCTGAAGATCAATCTGAAGTTTGGGGACGATTGAATGAGGGATGCGACCTTGGGTGTGCCAAAGAATTTAGTCATCCAAAGAATAAAATCAAAGATGGCTGCAATGTTTTGGAACAAATTTTGGAAATAATCGATGGCTCCCATCTGGAGGTCACCCCGAAGATCCAAATGAAGTTTGGTGACAATTTGATGAGGGATGTGGCCTGTAGGGTGTGCTGAAGGATGTAGTCATGCAAAGAGTAAAATCCGAGATGGCTACTGGCAGCCATGTTTTTCCAAATTTTTTGGAAATAATCGATGTCTCCCATCTAGAGGTCACCTGAAGATCCGTATGAAGTTTGGTGATGATCGGATGAGGGATGTGGCCTGTAGAGTGTGCCGAATGATTTAGTGATGCAAAGAGTATAATCCAAGATGGCTGCTGGCAGCCATGGTTTTTATTGAATTTTGGAAATAATAGATGGTTCCCATCTAGAGGTCAGATACTAGTTACGAAAACCCAAGATTTAAAGGCAAATTCCCTGCTAGACGGACATGATTTATTTTGCATAAAAAGTTTTCGCAAATGTCAATCTTTCAGATTTAAAGAACATTTTGGACATAGGATTTATATTGTAAACAGTATATGCTAAAATGTTTGCACTAAGCCTATGGAAAACATTTACAACAGTGTAACCGAAAGGGCAAAAACAAGCTTTTTTGCATTTTGATTCCTGGGAGTCTAAACTGTTTTGATGCATTTTTCACAGTCCGGTCTTTCAGTTCACTGAATCTCGCATGCATGGTGTGGCTATTCTTGCTGCTGATGTCTTCTTTCACATACATCAGCCAAAAAAATAGTATTATTTTCTATAAAAAATGCCAATTTTTCAAGGTATTTTTAGAAATGTTCAAGATAGTAATAGTCACATGATGATGCAAATGACCCATAACATGAGCAAGTTATTTTGGATTTTATAGCCAGTGATGTACAGATATATATCATGGAAGTGTGTCATTTCCACTGGTGGGTGTGGCCATTTGATGATCAATAGCACTAAAACTTGGATACATATAAGAAAATGCTTCATTACTTTGAAGAGAGCATATCTTTATTCAGCTAATTCAATGTACACCAACATCCAGTTATCTTGGGTCACCCTTGTAGACCTGAAAATGTCATATTTAGTTTTCCATGCGCTGATAAAGCCATGTTCTTGATGCTCAGCTGATCAGATCTGGACTCAATGACCTCACATCACCAGAAGTTCTCTCATGGAAAGAATCTTCTAGTCTCCCACAGCTTATCAAAGTTTGCAATACCAGACCCCCAAAACTGTGTGAAAATGGGGGCTGAACATGACTTGTGATGGAAAATTATGCTTTTTGATGAATAATGAGTTAAAGGGTGTGGGGTTAAATTGTGTGTAATAAATAAAGAACCACAGAAATGATTTTGTTTTTGAACACATTTATTTCTTTCAGGGGTAATTATGAAGAAATAGGGAGTTACAATTATTCCGCGAAAAAGCGTGCTATCGCATTAGGTTACACTGGTGTAAATATGGTTTGGAGTGACATCCAGCGGATGCGGGAGGAATATATAGGAGAGAATAAAATAGACACTGGACCCTGATTGGTCAATAGACTTGTGTGTTGTATTGCATAAAAATACATTACACCTCTTCCCTGTGATTTCCCATAGGTAATCAACTCTTTGTGGTGACGTTTGAATTTTGTGGGGTGGTCGAAAATATGACGTGACTTTTTTAGTGCAGTTCGGATACTAGTTACGAAAATACAAGATTTAAAGGCGAATTCCTTGCTAGATGGACATGATTATTTTGCATAAAAAGTTTCCGCAAATGTCAATCTTTCAGATTTAAAGAATATTTTGGACCTAGGATTTATATTTTATACTTCAAAACGTTTGCACTGCGGCCCATGAAAAACATTTACACCAGTGTGACCTAGTAATGCAAAGAGTAAAATTCAAGATGGCTGCTGGTGGCAATGTTTTTCATCGAAAATCGCTAAAATGTTTCCCCAATAAATGTGGGCTGCAGGGTGTGCCAATGGATTAAAATTTGAAATCCAAAATGGCTGCCAGTAGCCATGTTTTAAAAAAAATTTTGGAAAAAAGTGACGACTCCCATCCAGAGGTCACCCCCGAAGATCCAAATGAAGTTTGGTGATGATCAGATGAGGGATATGGCCTGTGGGGTGAGCCAAAGGAAATTGTTGACAGACGGACAACAGCTGTCAACCCATGGCAATAGTTCAAGCTTGACATTGTCAAGTTGAGTTAAAAAGTATATGCATAAATGGATCGCTTTAGTTATTTTCATTATTAATAAACTCTCCATTAATGATATTTCGCATATCAAAACTATTGTTATGAAAACATGTTACAGTGGAATTACAGATAAAAGTCAAATAAGATATCAAAGGTTAATCAAACTGACAGTAAACATTGGAAAAGGTCAAAGCATTGAACAAATATTCTAAAAATCATATTCAGACTAAAATATTTGAACTTACCACATGATTAGCGATATTTGTTGACAAATACACAAACAATTTTGTTTATATACAGGTAACTGGTTTCAAAATTTCGTTATTGGAGAACTATCAAGAGTGAATGTAAGAACAAAGTTTATATATTTCTCCATGCTATTCTTTATCTTAGTGGTGATTTTTTTACAGACATATAATTTTTGCACATTTACCCATTGGGTCCTGTTAATAATAGTGTTACTGTGTTAAAGTCATGATTGTGTCCATGATATGTGCAAATAGGCAGGAAATGAAAGTGTCAATGACACTGTAGCTCAACTTGGAGAAGGAATAATTTCATATGTTACAGTCAATGGAGTGATTTGGAATGCGGAAAGTTAAAATGTCTTAAGCGCTACTAGATGTCAACACGAAGAGATATATAAAGTTTCAGCATGAGAGATGTGACCTGTAGAGACTTGCATATATGCGAAAAAATGCATTGGCACAGGTTTTTCAAAAAATTTCAGGAAGCTCCAGGCATGTAAGGGCTAAGAGATATACAGAACCCAAAAATTCAATTAGGTACGCAAGGACTAATCCACCAAGCTACCGCCACACCTGCATGAGATCAGGAAGAAAGGACCCAACACAATGCTAAAGCAAAGTATCTATTTCAAAAAAACAAGAAAATGTCATTGGAATATTTTGACTAGTCAATGTGTATAATAGTCACAAAAAATGCTGATACAAATAGGCAAAAACAACCCAGTCGTTAGCGATCTCAACGAAAAATCATGTTATTAAGCAAACAAATTATATACTGATTGATTTATGAATATGCATAATTACAATAATTATGGGACAATGTGATATAAGAAAACATCAACACATTTCAATTCCCTATTTTCATCAGGTCCTGCACGGAACACATCTCAATCAAGTCTGAGTTTAGAGTGCCTGTCATTTGCAGAATGAGGTCCCCAGAGGGTGAATTTAGTGACGCTGTTTCGCATAGCGGGCTAGCATCACTAAATTCACCCTCTGGGGACCTCATTCTTCTTAGGCCTCATCTTCTCTGGAAAGTTTCTTTATCACAAATTTCTATAGAAACTTCTTCACAAAGATTTTATTACTTTTTTAGTTTAGTTTCTCTTTTCCCCCAAATTGGCAGACGACACATTGCATAATCGAGGTTCCCAATGGGTGTACATCACAATATTCACCATTTGGGAACTTCAATCTGAGTCAATGTCTCCTATAGCAGATGACACCATACAAAATGAGGTCCCCAGAGGGTGAATTTGGTGATGCTAGCCCACTACGCGGGATAGCTATACTAAATTCACCCTCTGGGGACCTCATTCTGCAAATGACAGGCACACTAACTAAGGCTTGACCTTAATCAGGGTTCACTCTTTAGGCCAATATTTTTTTTACCATTTCTGAATTTGTTTGCCCATTTTTCAGAAAGATGGGACAAATTGAAAAACAAAAAATGGGATCATTGAGAAAACCGAATCTAAATAAAAAACACACGCAAAAAAAAAAACAAAAAAAGAAATTTTGAGTTGAATAAAAGTGACAATGGAAAAATGCATGGATGGGAGCTGAAAAAACTGAAATAGGTCTCGCCTGAAATGTATATCAACACAAAAGAAGTCAAGTATTGTCACTTAATTAAGAAAGGAAACCGTTCTGGTGGCTAATTGTCATTATTTTGACAATAAAGATCTTTCTCAAAATCACGATTACGGATATGGACAATATCCTGCCAAAAATATTATCTTGACGCACAGGGTTCTTATGTGAGACGAAATATACCCCAGTCAGTTTAATTATGTGCAGATGTGTCAAAGGTGTGCTACCGGTCCTGCTTGGGGATGCTCTAACATTATCCGTGTGGTGTATAACACATAAGAACATGGGATCTGAAAAAGACACACATTACTTTTTCCATCAAATATATGACTAACTGAATATAGTGGGGCATATACCGTCTCACCAATTAACAATCATAGGTAAATGGTGATGGTGTCCACCTTACTAGGACAATATATCCTATCCGTAATCGTAATAGTGATTTTGAAAAAGGTCTCTTTTAAAGTAATCATGTGCAACTTTTGATAAATTATTATCCATACACATGTGAGCAACTGCTGATTACCTGTTAACCCTTTACCCAACAAAACGGCAAAAAACGCCCAAATAAAGCTTCAACAGCTTAAAATATCTTCGGTCTGTCTCAATAACACCATACAAATATGGATATCATTGGAACCGGTTCATTGACCACATTGTGATGGTTACAGTTATGCCCTGTGCCAATGCATTCTCTTATATATGCGAGTCGACCATAGGTCGCCTCGCATATATAAGAGAATGCATTGGCCAAAAAAAATATTTTTTTAACACTTTTTACCATTTTTTTCTTACATTCTTTAACAATTTTATAATTTTTTCTTACATTTAAAAAAAAAAAATTCAATATTTTTCTACATTCTTTGACAATTTTATCATTTTTAATATGTTAAGCCAATGCATTCTCTTATATATGCGAGGCGACCTATGGTCGACTCGCATATATAAGAGACTGCATTGGCACAGGGCCGTTCTGGTGGGTAAAGGGTTAATGAATTAAGGGTTTCATGGAGATCTGATGACAATTAAAGATGTGATGCTGACATAGTTTAGCCGACAGCGTGAACCCTAACCTCAATCACGCCATTTTATAGGCTGAACTGAAAGTATGCAACAAATCAATTGATTTGAGGTGAACAAAACTTATGTATTTTAACAACCACTACACCATGGCAATTTAAATACAAAATGACTTATTCGTTGTAATTAGAAAATTGTTATATATGGTACATGTACTTCATGCAGTGTATTTAGCCCTCATTCTTGACTCAAATCAATACTTTGGTCACATATTTTCATTTGTGTGTAGTATGAGAAAAGCTATAAAATGGGTATACTCATCTTCAAGATGTATTCAGGATTCCAGACCAATTTTTACAAAATTTAATTTATTTTTTATTTACTTTCTAGTGTATAAAATAACAAGTTTGGAACAAGAAGTGCTACAAGAAAGACGCTAATTTGTTCAATAATGAATTTTCTATGCCTTTATTTCATACAGTTCCGATGTTTTAGAAGGACAGCAAAACTATTTTGTTAATTTTTAAATAATAAAATGATATTCTTTAGTATCTATTGGCCATGTCATATTTTGTTTTCAACATTTTTTCAACAAAACATTGCAGAAAAATTAAGATTTTGGTCTGGAACCCTGAATTCATCTTTAATTACTTCAGTCTTATCTTAATTATAAGCCATCCCAGAGTAGCCATCTGAGACAAAATAAAAAGATTTGTTTAATATAAGTAAACGACCATCAGCAATCAATTACAATTGTGCCTCATTTTCAGATATTTCAATTTCAGTTGACAATAAACCAATATGCATATATGTTTATAAACTTAATCGCCATTGATTCTAACCTAGTGTTTTTATTTCTCTTCTGTACCGTAATATAAATCCTAAACCTGATTATCCTATTTCACTGTCTCCTTTCCGAACATGCACTATCTCCATTCTGCACATACAAGCATTGGATAAAATACTTGAAAAGGGTGTCTTCAGTACACATAGATAGATAGATTGATGACATTGTGGTAAGAATGTGACCGATGATGCCGTTCTAAGCGATGAGTCATTGTGAAAGCACAAATACAATTTCAGGAGAACTAAACACATCAAATGTGACACCAAATCAGAACAATGAGCTACACATATTCTCAAAATAAGTGTCCTTCTCGACCGTGTTGAAACCACCCATAATGTGGTTCTAGCGTTAATGCAACATAGTTATAATTTTCAAAGTGGTCAAGGCAACCGTGAACGCAATATAATGTGGTCGGTGTAGCCATTAACGCAACAAAATGCAACATAAAAATTAGTGTTTTTAGCTAATGGAAAAAAATGTCTTGGATTCCACCAGTGATATGTCGAGACTTCTTTATGATGGCCTGACAGGCATGTTTTGTCCGCCAAGCGATATGACGGCCAGTTATATTGTCATATAACAGTGATTTTTTTTATTTGTCTTGTGTGTTTATAAAATGCATTTGTTTATTAAGAAACTGGCCATAGGTTTGTTTTATTTTTGAGTAAGATCGTCCTCATTTGGTTGAGGTCCTCCTGTAATTTCAAGTCGGTCAAGTACCGGTATTGCTGATAAGTATCATCTTTTTTAAAAGGGACACTTATTTTGAGAATATGTGTAAATCCCTCATCTAAAGCCAATCTAGAAAAACATGTGTTAGTCCAGGGAAAGCATATCCTAAGTAGGTGTCAGGGCACATGTAATGCACACTGTCGTGAAGGGTCTTTAACTTTGACCTGTCTGATCACTGTGTCTCGGCTTTAATAGCAGGCTTGATCTATAAGCTGTCCGATCACTGTGTCTTGGTTTTAGCAGGTTTGATCTTTGGTAAATCAGCAGATCTACAGAATAACTGATAAAACCACCACAATCCGAGAATGCAGAATGATGTTACCACGGCGATGTATTCTGCATGGTTACCGTAACCATTGCCACATACAGTGTACCAGTTAGTGCCGCTCTTTGGCTTATTTGTACAGTGGAAGTCAAAATATCCCTCGTCATAATCTTTAAGACACAGGTACTTTTTCTTAGACAGGACCTAAAATTACAATAAATAATGACACTGTAAGCTCAAACAGAAATGGCTTTTGGTTACTCTGACTAAGGCCATTCAAAGTTAATTAAATGTTTCTCTGGGAATTTATTTCTCATATCAGTGAGGGAGGGAGGTTTTTATTTTATTTCTTATTCCCAACTATCAAGATGGTCAGGTCAGTAGCTTGAATATGCTTACATGAGAGCCAGAATTAGTAGACCAGGTTTATGTTGATTTCCCCATAACCCAAAACAAATCAATATATGAAGAAAAAAACTTGTGAGAAGGAAGATGAAAGAGTATCTTACTCAGTTATAAAAAAGGTATTCAATTCACTTCCCCCATTAAATACTTTTGAACTGATGTTTCTCAGAATATACATCCATTATTCCCTTGACCAATCCTCCCTCTAAGTGTTTATCTTTGTCATTGTTTAAGAGATTTGTTTGATTGTGGGATACATGTTGACCCTTTCCTTACAGAATAGATTCTTCCACTGAGTAATAAAAGTATGCATTGGAATGGTCAATTATTCATCTGGAAGGGTTTTCAGGAAAAACAAACCTAGACCATGTATTATATTAGTCAATTTCATTGCCCTTTGCCTACTGAGGCTGGTATGCTTATTTAGCTTTTCACAATTATGAACAAATTAGGAAAATGCTAAAAATGTCAATGGAATTTCTATTTTTGCACAAATTGCTTAACTAAAAACGATCAATAAGACTCTCAAAATCAGTGAGAGATTACTTGAAAACAAATAACTAATTTTGGATTAATTAATGGCTTGTCTCATTCAGTTAGAAAACTCTATATTGGAATGGCCATGTGACCTTTATTTCCAGAACATATGTCCATAAAAAGTTACTTGATGCCGATTGTATAAAAAAACATACTGCAATTATTTCGTTCTGATTATAATTTTTTTAAATATATCAAACATGAATAAATAGAATGCAAGCACGGGGTGTCGTGACCATGCATGCATGCCTGAGAAACATGGAAATTTAATTTCCGTGGCCTAATCAACTATTACTCTCGGGATCCAAATAAACGTACCTGTACGCTTATTATTTTTTCTCTCCAGTATTCACACCCCTACGGTGCTTATTCGGACCCCTACGTTTATTAATTTCTGGGGGTATAAAATTTACACTCTGTTGTCAATATCACGACCATGGATCACAGGACTTATTCTACAATTAAAATGTTTTTTTTTAACCCTAAAATCAGTTCCATAATCACAATTTATAATGAAAAACGATGTGCCCAGAAACGCGAAACCCAGAAGAAAGTGCTAAAAGTTACCAGTTTGACTGAGTGTTTTCTGCATACAATAATTTCATGAGAAGCATTAAAGTATATTCCTTTAATATTGAAATATTTAATGAACACAGTTTCATACTTTTTCTGTTTTAATCTGTTTTAATGCATTATTTGGTGAGAGAAATGTAAAATAGATCGTAAAACTTCGAAAATAAATCTATGATCAAATTAGGCTTAACCCTTTTCCCAACAGCACATGTAGTTAAACCACGTCATATAGCCAACGTCAACAGGTATGAAGGTAATTACGTTAGCCAACATGAATTTGACGTTATAACATCATTGGGTGTTTCCCCACACTGGCCACAGGTAAATGTGCCATGTGTATCATCCGATATGCAACAACAAGCATGCTTTCACTTAAGACTTAAGTTAAGTGTCATCTGTGAATACGATAATGGAAACATAAACCAATAGACGAACTAAATATGTGCATATAAACAACCGTTTATCTTCATTTTATCACAAATGTGAGTCAAAAATGACATTTTATGCAAATTTACGGTATGCCTATGCGAGTGTGTCCTTTAAGTTTGTTTACCCACGGATTCGTGACCTGATTGAAAAAAAAATAATTCATGATTTTTGAAAACAAAAAAGCGTATTATAAATAAAATAATTAAACCAAATGTCTTTATATATGATGTACATTAATCATATAAACCATGATTTGACAAAGTCGTAAAAAGACTTCCGATAAAAGCGCAAATTATTAGCAATTACGTCACGTTGCTTTGTGAAAGTTTGTAAATTTTCGTGCAAAAACCACATGTTCAAAGGTCACTTTTTGTTGATTCTAAGAATGTTTTCATTGACATCCAATGACATCAATGATTAGAAGTTTGAACTGATTTCATTGGCTCAAGTTTAGGGGTGGAGTTTCCCCATTGATGCTAATTAGATGACAGAAAACCAGAGCGAATTGTTCGAAATGGCTGTGGGCTAACTTAGTAAGACGTCGCCAGCAGGTGCTCGAATGTGTCGCTTGGGATATTCTTTGTTTTATCGACATTGCGTTGATATAAGTACATTATTACTTTATATTCGGTAATTATATATGCATACACGCAAAGAAGCTTCCCAAGATGAATTTGAGATATCTGCATGTCAACTGTAAACTCGCCTTTATTTAGAAGCACCCGCATTGGGCTGACTTGATGTCAAACCAGGAGATATTTTTTTTTATTGATTTCTTTCTCGATCGATCAGGGTCCATGGTCTTTTGCGCGGTATATTTGAAATCTTGAACAGATGGATATATAAAAGTAATATCTCATCAATTTATTATACTAAATTTGTAGATAATATATATAAAAAAGTTTTAATTATGTGTTTAGAATCCCGCCGATAGCACAACAACGGCCGCGTCCGTAGTTACATTACAACCGGAAATAATATTCCGATGCTCCGACATAACATGATTTTGCAGAGTAAATTTGTGCAATAAATGCAGAAAGATCCACTTTGAGTCATCAATTTGGAATTGCAATGTTCGAGTTCTCAAATTAAACAACAATTGTGACACTTAATGAATATGTTTCACAACATTTGGTTTGTGGAGAAGTTCACCTACATTAAATATTGATCAAATTTCGTCTTCGTCGAAAATTCGCTACCAGTGAACCACGTGTTTCTGTTTCGTTTGTTTTCATTTTGTCAGCCAATACGAGACTGAGAACATACTCTATGTCAACATTTAATATTTAGGAAGGCAAGTTGGAAATACGTGCCTTCGTTATGATGTTAGTCCATTAAACAAATATATTATTATAAAAATCTTTTTTCACGTTCACGGATGAAGTGACAATCATAATGGAACTCGACAGGAAAAACATCCCAATGGCCAGTTCCGCAACTGTCACGCTGAGATTTTGCTTAGCTGTGGCCGATTTAATTAGGGCTGGGGAAAATGTTCATATTGCACTATTTGGAAATATAAAATCACCACTTAAGAAATAATACATAATCCAATATAAATATCAAGTTCAAGTTGTCATATTTTACATAGATTACCCTCGCGGCCACGCATAACGCAATCAGCTTCTCTGACAACAACTTTCGTTTTCGTCGAAAGCATGTGTTTCTATTTCGTTTGTTTTCATTTTGTCGGCCAAAACAGCATTCTAAGTAAACATTTTGCAAATCTAAAGCCTAGCAAAGGAAGAAAGGATTTAATATGTGCCCTTCATGATCTTAACCATCAGCAGAACAAAACACAATCAATGTAAATCGTCATTATTACTCTTTATTCGAGTCTCAAATCCGAGTGTTGAAAATGCAAAAATTAAAGACGTCAAAAGACGATACGGACGCTACAACAAAAGACGTCAAAAGATGATACGTTGGAATAAGGGTTAATGTAAAATTGTAAACTGAGTATGATTCTGGACAAGAACTTCAATCTACTAGTACACAAATTTCAACCTAAATATATTAATCAAATGAATTATACAGTGAGTGAGTTATTTGAGTTAACTATCACTCTCTGATTGATTGATGGATTTTATTTGCAATGATAACAAGAGGTGTGCACTCGCGTGCTAGCATACCCCCACCGTGGCAAATTCAACCCGCATTATTAATAATATCGAAAATGAAGTATAATGTTAGGAAAAACAGTCCGAGCCAACCCTGAGCCACATCATGTAGAGAGGGTGTTGTGAGAAGCATGTATACCAAAAATTATTGAAATAGGTTCATATTTGTTAAAGTTATTAAGTCGGACAGAATAAGTTGAAAAGTAAGGCTTAACTTAAACAAGGGGTATGCATCTAAGATGCTTTTGTCGAGTTTTTTGGCAGTCGAACCAAACTTCTGCCAATAAGGTGCACAACCCCCGGGAAAAAAATTTGGACGGTGGTATATTATTGCAATAGACCTATATACCAAATATCAATTGAATCCGTTAATATTTCATTGAGTTATCGCACGAACGGTGATAAAATTGTGATTAAATTAGACAAACCCATAACTCAGCGAAAAAAAATTCGGACAAACCAGGTTTTCGAACTTGTCAAAGGTATTATTGCAATAGACTCATATACCATATATTGTTTAAATCGGTTAATATTTCATCGAGTTATCGCGCTAACAGTGATAAAATTGCTAAAAATAGACAAACTAATAAGACCCATAACTCCGCGAAAGAAATTTGGACAAACCTGGTTTTCGAACTCGTCCCGAGATATTGTTGCAGGACACTCATATACCAAATATTGTTGAGATCGGTTAATATTTCATCAAGTTATCGCGCTAACGGTGATAACATTGCTAAAAATAGACAAACTAAGACCCATAACTCCGCGAATTTTTTTTGGACAAACCTGGTTTTCGAACTCGTCCGAGATATTGTTGCAGGAGACTCATATACCAAATATTGTTGAAATTGGTTAATATTTCATCGAGTTATCGCGCTATCGGTGATAAAATTTCTAAAAATAGACAAACTAAGACCCATAAGGCCATAACTTTAGGCATTCTTTAGGTCCGCCCGCCCGCCCGCCAACCATCCCTCGCCAAACATAAGTCGAGTTTTTGAAAAACTTGACTAAAAAAGAAAGTTGGACCGCACCGCAATTAGCATCATGCGGTCCTAAGGAGATTGCATACAAAAATTTATTGAAATCGGTTCATAGTTGTTCGTCGGACAGACGGACGGACGGACACACGGAGGGAGAAAGTGTGACGGACGGACAGACAGAGGGAGAAAGTGTGACGGACAGACAGACGGAGGGAGAAAGTGTGATGGACGGACAGACGCAGTCAATCCAGTATACCCCCCATTTTCTTAAAAGGAGCAAACACATAGAATTGTACATAGTTTGTTCAGCCTCAGATATCCTTTTATTTGTGATGTTAAAAATGGGTTGTTTTGTGCAACACAACTGAAAATCATATTTAGAAAATAGCCTTAAGTTTTCCTACCCCTACTTTTATTCCGCCCACTACTCTTATTTGATTCTGGGATATTTTCCACCCCCTATGTTTATTCCACACCCTTCTGTTATTTGGATCCCGAGATTACTTGACAATATGATTAATCATGAAAATTTTAACAAATCTAGTACTTACCTGACCAAATGCTGTGTAGACGGGACTCGTTTCGTTACAGTTACCGACAGGCTCATGTAGTCCGATGGATCTAATTTCTTCAGGCTTACCAGTGACGGCCAGGAAGATGTACAGCAAGTACCAGAGAACCAGTGGAATAATTAGTACTCTAGCATAGGTTCCTGTCAATGGATGGTTTGGATGACATGAAGAATTATCAATTCAATTCAAGATTGTTGACATTCACCCATGTCAAAGATTACTAGTGGCGAAAAACAGAATGTGGGACATACGTATTTATGCAAACCTATGACAATAAAATTTGGGAGATAAACATACTGTCTGGTGTGATTTTGGGATGTTTATCGGTGGGTTTTACGAAGGAATGGCTGGCAGAGATACGGCTATAGATTCTCATACATTTGTAGAATTGATGGCAGAGATACGCCTATAGATTCTCATACATTTGTAGAATGGCTGTTTTACCGGCGGCGCAAGGAGTCAGTAAAACGGATATTTTTCATTGGAAAACCCACTGACAAAAACACACCAGACAGCATGTTTATCCCAACTGAAAAATCATGCTATAGACACGAGACAAGATAAAGTTCCATTTTTCGATTAGAAATAAACCGAGCGATCCCAATAATTCCGCAAAATCCATCGACTCAAATTCCATATCACACAAGTTGACATCGAATATGTATAATTTACATTAACCCTTTACCCAACAGAAGGGCCCTGTGCCAATGCATTCTCTTATATATGCGAGTCGACCATAGGTCGCCTCGCATATATAAGAGAATGCATTGGCTTAACACATTAAAAATTATAAAATTGTTAAAGAATGTAAGAAAAAATGGTAAAAAGTGTTAAAAAAAGATTTTTTTTAGGCCAATGCATTCTCTTATATATGCGAGGCGACTTATGGTCGACTCGCATATATAAGAGAATGCATTGGCACAGGGCATAACTGTAACTATCACAATGTGGTCAAGGAGCCGGTTCCAATGATATCCATATTTGTATGGTTCTATTGAGACAGACCGAAGATATTTTAGGCTGTTGAAGCTTTATTTGGCCGGTTTTGGCCGGTTTGTTGGGTAAAGGGTTAATGTATGTTTTGTGTAAAGTTGCGCCAAGGTATTACACTACTGACAGGCCATTGACATTGCAATGACGGCAATGCATCAGTGACTGAGGTCAAGGCTTCGAACTTCACAGTACAACGTAATGTTTGCTGTCAATTACAAGTCCGACATCATTCAAAAGACTTGTTTCGATTGATATGGTTTGCCTGAATATTGGAATTATCCCGACATTAATTGAATCAAGCCGATGTGTGGTTCAATGATAAGCCTAATTCAAATTTCTTGCTGTTTCCATCATTGTCCAAAGGAACAAAGGTACATCCAATCGGATTGGAACCACATATTGATTTAGAAAACATCTTATTAAGATGTTTTCAGGTGAACAGGCCTCTCGCTAGAGAAAAATCAAATGATTTTATGCCAGCTACACATTTTCTCACCGGGCAACTGACCAATCAGCTTGGCCGAAATTGGATTTACCTGCTTGGAGGCTGAATGAGTGAATCAGAATGTTTTATTATACACGTGTTCCTGATACACACACCGTTCAGTCGTCTTGGGCCATGTCTATTTTTTAAAGCATCAATATCACATGACGTAAATGACATTAACATTGATCATGAAACAGGAATTATAAAATAAAAGCATCATCACACATGACAAGTCCTTTCTGTTTCTGAATAAACCTTATAAGTCTTTTTTTTTAATTAATGGATTCTAGGATGGGTGGTGTGTTAAATACAGAACAATACGCGCGTGAATGGGTTTTTCAATACAGCAATTGTGCCCATTTACACACTCGTGAGGTATCTTTTCATGATTTGACTGAAATTTCGGCAAACTTAGGAACTGGAATTTTCTATTTTCATGGTATAGTATTACTATTCAAACCACACATAATATTTCCCGTCATATTAAATATGTTATATACCATTTGAGAGAGGAAACTAGCACAAAAACACATAGATATATCTAGCATTTTCCAGTCAAAAATAACAAAAAGTAGGACGGACCTCATAATCGCAGGTGCACAGGTTCCTATGGTACTAAATATCTGTGCCAAGTTTTAAAAAAAATTTACCAAAAAATGTAGGAATAAAAGCTTGGACAAAGTTGCATCCACGGATGGACAAACGGATGCAGACAGACGGACAAGCTGATTCCTATAAAAACCTGTTGCAAATGATCACGTTCTTAAAGATTCTAGCCATATTAAATCTAAATAGAACTTACTCTTCCTAATTCCAGTTCGGTCTTTCAGTCTATCTGCAGACCATACTATTAGGGCATAGATGCCGAGTATCATAAGGACACATATCTCTGTGTGGATGTTCAGCATATCATGAAGTGGATGGTAAATTGGCAGGAACTGCAGGATCCCAAGCGGCATCGCAAACAGAGAGGTCACCATCATACAAAAAATCTCTCGGAAGAACCTATAAAATAAACTATTTACTATAGAGAACATTTTTATACCATACTTATTACTTGTAATAGCCATAAATTGCCACTTGACTCAAAAAAGATCGCCTTTTGAAAAATTGGATATTTAGAGATAAAATAATCAATTTTCTAAGTCAGACCGTCACTATTTTCAAATTTGATATCAAATATTTAAAAAAAAAAAAATATCAACTGAACCCAATGAACTTCGCAAACAATGGTATAGATATAGCACAATTTGTGCCAATGATGCTATGGTTTAACTGATTGCTAGGTATTTGTATCATGTAATTGCCTAATGCGGTCCTAATTTTGTCAAGTCTTTTAACGATGTAATATTTAAACATTTATTTCATAATTGGCAGCACAATATACGCCTTATTTGCTAATTCTATCAAGTTATGATATAAAATAACAAGACTAAAGCAGGGTATGGTACCCCTATAGCCGCTGGTGGAAACAGAAAAAATATAAAGGGGACTCAATCAATATAAAAAGAATTGTTTTGAATATGTCCATATTTGGTTTCTGATGACCCGTCACCAATGCCACAAACTGCAAGAGACCAAAGGGTTTAATTGCTGACTATTTCAATTTCGTCCAAAAGAAATTCAACCGTTAATCCATCCATATAATTCTTTCATAAAATTAGGAATTTAGTTGGGAATATATAATGTGTCATGAAAATAGGCATTGATAAATAGTCCCATTGACAGTCATAAATAGTATTTCCGCGTTCAAGATTAGATTGATCTGATATTACCATGATATTTATATTGGTGACCAGGTTTGTCTTTTGTTCTTAGATGATCAATTCAGTGAAATTTCTTAATATTTATGGAAATAACATGTAATCAGTAGTGCTGGGACGGTTGGTTTTTTTTCCTAACCTGTTAACCATGGGCATCAACCTAATCATAACCGGTTAACCGCGACTAGCATTACCCTAATTACGAGATTGAATACACTGGTCACTATATCGGCAAAACAAGTGTTTATTACGCGTCCCGGAAACGTTGATATACATGCGATCACAAACGATGTCTTGGTTGTACAATGCGGTCCCGTTACGACGATCAAATAGTGGTAAATGTGTATAAATTAATTCAGTTTTGAGCCCAAACAAACTAAAATATAATATATATTAGTAGTGCGCTAGTATATCGATGTTTACGGGAGTTCCACACCACATAAACAACTCTTGCTTGCAAAACCTTCAGCAACGAAATATAGTTCCTTCCTCGTGTATATCCCGGGCACGATTAGACCAAACATGTGTACTACAAGGTACTGAAGGTAGGTATACTGTTGTTTTAACTTATTTAGTAATGTTTACTAGTGTTTGGAATCTTTGGATATAGGCAGGTATGTATTAATCACAGTGGCTACACGATGTTACTTCAATTATTTAATAAACAAATTCAAACAAAATTAAATCGTCGTGATTCATTACACAAGCCCCAGCCAGTGTTTAGGAAATAAAGTTATCGAATACATCACTAGATATACTCTGAGTTCCCACTCCCAGTAGGCCTATGTGTTTTTTCTGGATGTGAGACTTCATATTGGATGTTGAATCGCGTTCGGCAGGCCTTGCATACCGCCCATTTCTTCTTTTTGTTTTCCGTCATCTTCAATTAGGACTAAATGTCCCCAAACGTTTGATTTCCGTTTGTGTAGGTCTTCTGCCACCGCTTTTAGAGGAACTAATGATAATGACAAAGGGGGGGGGGCAGTTTAAAGAAAACAGACATACTATTGATGACGTAGTAAAAGTCTAGACTTGATTGCTTTGATGTATGCCGCGGTGCGTGTGCAGCCGGAACGAAGGAAATTGGCATTGAATGTGTAGCAAGTGATTCACAGACTGACACAGAGTGTAGTTGTTGGTTTCATGTCTAGAAATATGAATACACAATCAAATGTCCAAATCGCTTCTAAGCGGCTTCTTATTACTTACTCCCGTTACTTAAACTTCCGTAAATGATTTCGGCAACATTTACAGAGTACTATGATGATAGTACGATTGTTATCAATAGTACGGTTATCCGGTTGTGGCCTCCTCCAACCGGTTGACACGTGTAACCGAACTGTAACCAGATATCTGGACAACCATCCCAGAACTAGTAATCAGGTGAAACGCGTTGTGATTTTCATATTACGGTGGTATTTTTATAGTCCAATACAACTGCCCAGCACTACTCTCTGGTGCAAAGAAACAGGGTTTTTTTAGAATGAAATTTCAAAATTTGAATAGAGAGCCAAACCATGGTCCTATACTAGGTTCTACATTTTCACCCAAGTGGAAACTCTGATAATCATCATGGCTACAAACAATTCTTACCCAGTAGACTGTAGTCTGTCTTTGTCTGATGCGAACATCCGGTGAACATTTCGGAACAGGAATGCAAATCCTGCACCAAATGTTGCATGGAAATAATAGCTGGTCCACGGTACCCACATATGTCTGTCGTATATGTTAGGATCAGTGTCGTGCCAGGTCCATAACAGAAATTTGATTCCGAGGATGTCAAATGGAACATCTATTATCACCTCACTCAATCCAACTGCAGAGAACACAAAGAATGTTACAGAATAATTACATCCACTTACAAACCATATACAATCCATATACAACAAGAGGTGTGCACTCGAGTGCTAGCATACCCCCACCGTGGAAAATTCAACCCGCATTATCTGTAAACCCAACAAAAAAGATTTTTAACTTTAAAGAAAAATTTGGACTAATTATATCAATATGGGGTCACAAGAAGCTTGTAAAGAAAAAATTATTCAAATTGGTTCATATTTGTTAAAGTTATTAAGTCGGACAGAATTTTCTAAGTCAAAATAAGTCGAAAATGAAGTGTAATATTACGAAAAACAGTCTGAGCCAATCCCTAGCCGCATCATGTAGAGAGGGTATTGTGAGAAGCATGTATACCAAACATTATTGAAATAGGTTCATATTTGTTAAAGTTATAAAGTCAGACAGAATTTTCTAAGTCAAAATAAGTCGAAAATGAGTGTAACTTAAAAAAAAAGTCGGACCGAACCGCAATTAGCATCATGCGGAGAGGCAGTCCTAAGGAGATTGCATACAAAAAATTATTGAAATCGGTTCATATTTGTTCGAGTTAAGAGGTCGGATGGACGAACGGACGAACGGACAGACGCACGGAGGGAGAAAGCGTGTCGGACGGACGGACAGACGCAGTCAATCCAGTATACCCCCCATTTTCTTCGAAAGTGGGGGATATAATAAATATAGAATCCATAATTACATTAATACAGAAGTGAACATTGACCATAGTATGTTTGTGATGGCAACATGTGATGTCATGGCAATGTCATTATTCAATATTATTTCCCATTAACCCTTTGAGTGCCAGGTCGATTTTTGTATCAACCCATATACCCTGTGCCAATGCATTCTCTTATATATGCGAGTCGACCATAGGTCGCCTCGTATATATAAGAGAATGCATTGGCCTAACATTTTTTTGTTTTGTTTTTTTTTACAATTTTTTATAATTTTAATAATTTATTCTTATATTCGTTAACAGACTTATTTTGTAGGTTTAGGGCCGATGAGATCGGCCCCTGGCACTCAAAGGGTTAAAAATGAATTTCATTGTTGATAATTCCACTAAGATACTAAATATGAATGAACTATGTTGACGATTGTTCAAGTTATTGCGTGAACAGCCTTAAAATTTCTATAACAAAGGGCCATAACTCATGTCAAAATAATCGGACAAATCTGGTTTTTAAACTAGACCAAGCGATCCATGTACCAAATGTGAATGGAATCTGTTGACATATGTTCAAGTTATCATGCCAACGGCCTTTAATTGCTAAAAATAGTCCAAGGGCCATAAATATTGTAAAAATTGTTGGGAGTAGGCCCAATTTTCTGTGCGACACTGTCGCACATGGCTATGAACTCACATTTCAAGAATTGTCAAAATCCATCCATAAACAGCTGAGCTATAGAAGATTAGGGCTGCTCACCCTCCCGGAAGCCTGGCCTATTTAAAGAACTTTTTTCTTCCACAATGTGGTTTGGCTATGTAACTAATACTGTACGAAATGCACTGAAAAATCTTATAAAATGGAAAAATGTTCATGCTCCAAAGAATATTTGTTTGTAGTCGAAAAATTCAGACCATACCAGAGCTTGCAGATCTTGATGGCAAAAGTCTTTTTCAAATTGAATATGGTATATAAATCTATATTAAAGACTTAGTAAGGCCTACCTGCACATGGTTCCGCCCACCATGGTAGATTCATGTGACATGCAGCAACGAAGGCAGTGTAACAGAAACAGGCATCTGAAAAAACACAACAAAATATGAAACAACATGCAAACAACCTTTGATATGGATTTGAGTACTGTGTTGTAAGAAATTTTACACAATTGAAAAAGAGAACTAAAGGCTTATATTGTAAGATGAGAACTATTTCTCCAGCTATATATACAACTAGCTGGTGGACCCGACTTCGTCCGGGCTGTTTCCCCTCTGCTTTTTGGCGAATTGACCTTGAATTTGTCCATTTTGAAGGTCAAGGTCAGGTTGGGGTCACGATTTGACCCGTCCAAAACACTCCTCGGACAAATGTAACCCTATGTATCAAATGTTGTCGAAATCCGATCAAAATTCGCGATTTGACCTTGAATTGACAATTTTGAAGGTCAAGGTCAGGTCAGGGTGATATTTTCGGAAATACTACGTCAACCACAATCAGCGGAAGGTGTGGATGATAATTCGGGGACATTAAGAATATTAAACAATCAAATATTAGTGATTATGTTTCCACAGCACACTGGTGTAAATATATTTAACTTGCTAACATCACGCAATGAAATAAATGATTTGACAAGAAATCTGGCTTAATATATAGGTTAAGTATACATGTATGTATGGGACACTGTAATTACAGTTATAATTTTAAAAATTGGTTTTCAGTTTATGCGGAGATATTTCAATCCACAATTTTCAACGTTATGCAGTGCCAATGGAAAATATAAATTATCTGCTCAGTTCACCAAAACAGACATGATTATGATTCTGTGACTATAGTCTACAAACTTTACCACAGATGTTACCGAAATGAGACCAAATTTAGGACCTGATTTACTAGATGTTCATGGTTGGTTGCATGAATAGAGATTTCCCCTTGGTGACTACCTACATGTACCAGCAACCCCATTTTCCCAAAACACCTAGCGGAAACACTAGTCAAAAATACAGTAATGCCCTAAATAATCGACTCCTGCATTACTGTAGCAATTTCTTAGTTTGTATCAAATAGAAAAGTTTTGAATGAATAAGAAGAAATACTTACAAATTACCACAACATACAATGGAAGTCGACCTCCGAGAAACATGACGGAAGATTGGGCATGCCAGAAGTTATCTATGTCTGGAACAAAGTAACTCAAACTCTCCACCACTAATCCATGCAGAATGGCCCCAAACCAGGCGTATTTGTAGCGGTGGCCACTCTTCATAGCTGAAATCCGAGAGGTTACAACTGGTGTTAATCTTATAAAAGTATAATATAACTATAAGGCCAAAGAAAAATATTCTTGTGGTATTGGTTTCCCTACCTACCCTATTTTAACACCCCCCACCCACCCTAAAGTTTGTTCATGGTTTTCAAGAATATTTTCTGAAATGTTTCATAATAAAAACAAAACAATATTTTCAGTGTCTCAAAATTAGTTATTTTTCATATTTTGAAGCATTGTTTTATTATATACAAAGATAATCAAAATTACTGTTAACGAAATCTTGCACAAGATATGAAAATCCATAAAACTATGTCAAAAATAAAAAAAATTAACAAACAAAAATAAAATGTCAAGCCTACCTACCGACCCTATTTTTTTCTGACATGTAACCCAAACGAGATGTTTATTTTTCTTTGGCCTAATATAAATATACATAGAAGAAATCTATATATCAGAGAAAAAAATAACTGGTTTTGCCTACCATTTTGAATAATGATATCATGTTTGAGGTTCTCCATAAAATATTTATATTTTTACACCAATTTTTTTTTTAATCAGCTTCTGTGTGCAAAATGTGAAATAATTTCCGTGAACGCTAACAAACATCTTAATTGTAAAGAACAAGTTGGAAAAATTCCAGACACGAACCAACTGGCAAACATTATAGGCTTTGGCGAACTGAAATAATGAACTCAGTTTACAACACACAACCACGTGCGCCAGATACAGTAATGCTCCAAATAATCGACTCCTTAACCACAGCAGAATTATGGGTAATTTTTCAGAATTTCCGACTAAATCCTGAAAAGTTACCCATAATTTGTCTGTGGTTAAGGAGTCGATTATTTAGGGCATTACTGTATACGGCTGATGCTAGCACTGATTGATCATGGTCTGATTGTTGAGCTCTGCCTGCATGTAATATGCATTTACTCGGCTATACACACAAAGTGATAAGTCATGTACCATTCCTTAACCCTTTGAGTGCCAGGGGCCGATCTCATCGGCCCTAAACCTACAAAATAAATCTGTTAAAGAATATAAGAATAAATTATTAAAATTGTAAAAAAAAATTAATAATAAAAAAAAAAAAAAAAAAAAAAAAAAAGGCCAATGCATTCTCTCATATATGCTAGGCGACCTATGGTCGACTCGCATATATAAGAGAATGCATTGGCACAGGGTATATGGGTTGATACAAAAATTGACCTGGCACTCAAAGGGTTAATTAATTTGCCAACTACTTGATCTCAAAATAGAGTTGTTCGAAATTCCATGACGTAGAATGTTTTATGAGCGCAGTATTCCCCCGGCTTGGCAAACATCGTCAGTGTCTGTACCGTATATACCCATTATATTGTCATATCGCCTAGCACTACTCCACTCATAGACAACTGTCATAGAAGGATTAAGATCCTCAATGCGGCATGCTCTACATGTACATATATACCTGTACATGGTATAAACTTCAGTTTATAATTATGAAGCTTGTCCCATCATTATCATAGACATTGTTTGGGTCTCGTTTAAAATTGTTGATTGCCATTATACAATACAATAGTCTTTGTTATCGGGTCCTTGTTTTTACAAACAACTTATAAGTTTAGTGTGCCTATCATTTGCAGAATGAGTTCCCCAGAGGGTGAATTTAGTGACGCTATCCTGCATAGCGGGCTAGCATCACTAAATTCACCCTCTGGGGACCTCATTCTGCTTAGGCCTCATCTTCTCTGGAAAGTTTCTTTGTTATCAAATTTCTATAGAAACTTAGATTCTATTTCTTTTTTTTAGTTTAGTTTCTCTGTATCCCCAAATTGTCGGGATCTTCAATAAATTAATAAGCGGAGTTCAGTACAAGAATGCGCAACTTCCCAGACCAGAGAAGGTAGGTTCATAGCATGCAATTAATACAGTCAGGTAAGATGGTGCCACCTTATACATGTAGTAGCATTTTGAGTAGTAATTTGAAATTGATCGGATTCCTGATAGGGAGCCAATGTTAACTTTCAATAACTGGGGATAATCATTCTAGCAGCACCAATTTTTAACAACTTGACATTTGTCAAGAAGAGCATGTTTGCACACATTTTTAGAAATAATAACCTTACCATGGACAAATGTCATCAAAGCCCAGAAATAAACAACAAACTCCACATAAACATAAGGGGCATGGTGCTGTAGAATCTCCCGTGGGTCTCTGAAACGAATCAGCCATTCTTTGTCCTGTAAAGGCAATAAAACGTTATAAATACCAGGGACCAGCCTAGCAAGCCTTGAAATAGTGTGTCTGTCATTTGCAGAATGAGGTCCCCAGAGGGTGAATTTAGTGATGCTACCCCCGCATAGCGGGCTAGCATCACCAACTTCTCCCTATGGGGACCTCATTCTGGTGAGGTGTAAGCAGAATGAGGTCCCCAGAGGGTGAATTTGGTGATGCTAGCCCGCTATGCGGGGTAGCATCATTAAATTCACCCTCTGGGGACCTCATTCTGCAAATGACAGACACGCTATTTCAAGGCTTGCAGCCTAGGTGCTTCAAGGGGAGAAGTCACTTCTCTCTGTTTGGTTATTAGGGACAAGTGCAGGGCGAGATATTTTCTGACCTCCGCAAGCCTGCAAATATCGTGTCTGTCATTTGCAGAATGAGGTCCCCAGAGGGTGAATTTAGTGATGCTATCCCGCATAGTGGGCTAGCATCACTAAATTCACCCTCTGGGGACCTCATTCTGCTTAGGCCTCATCTTCTGGGAAGTATCTATGGTATCAAATTAACATTGATTTTATTTACGTTTTCCCATCTGGGAAGTTTCTATATCCCCTAATTTGCAGAAGATAAAATCCATAATCGAGGCACCCAATGGGTGAACATCACCAACTTCAATTTGATCCTAGGTCTGCCATAGCACTAGCAGTTGAGGGCCTAAGCAGAATGAGGTCCCCAGAGGGTGAATTTAGTGATGCTAGCCCGCCCTCATTCTGCAAATGACAGACACGCTATTTGCAGACTTGGACCTCCGATACAACATGTCCATGAAATATTTTGCTCTGCATGGTGAAAAATAGGCGGGGGCCACCCACATCTCAGGATGTTGGACCACCTTTGCATGGCTATATATATTTGGGCACCCAAAGACAAATGGTGCCAGGACATGGTCCCAAATATTCCTTGCTCTGGCAAACAAGACAGTCAAAGACTGTGGGGTCGCTCACCAGACTGCAAAGACTGATAAGACTGGGACTCTGGAGACCATAACAGTCAGAACTTTTCATAATCACTTTAAAAGAAGTAGATCTAAACAGGATATGTGGATAGAGAGGCTTCATGTATGTAGATCGGGGAATACCTACTTTTAAATTACCAACTGTACACTACTGATCATGCCCTCCCTCCTCTAGCTCATGTCCCTTCCTGACTGGGCTCCAGACTCTCAAGTCTTAGGTTGGAATTTTCCAATCTCACAAGCGCCTTTTTATAAAACTATTTAGACATGTTTGAAGCCCAATTATCCATGGACCCAAAAACACTATATGTATGTCAGATTAATCAGTCAGGTAGTTCCAAGGTAGATGTTATAATGCATTTTGTATTTTAACGATTTTATTAGACACAAAAGTGTTAAGTCCCCATAGCCCGTCATTTCTTAACAGGTTGAATCATGTTAACAAAGATGAATCTCAGTCACTAAGGATCCTCCATACTATATGTAAGCTAAATAGTCCAACCTCTCTTGAGAAGACATTTTAAGTATTAGCATAGAGACATACAGTTATGTCCCTGGTCCCACCCTATTTAATCTGGTGACCCCATCTGAATAAATTTGAAACCCCATTTAAAACAACTCCAGTCACCCAATGACCCTTCATACCAAATGAACCCATTCAACCTGATGGTACCCGAGAAGAAGTCGTTTTTAAGAATTACTATGGAGGGCAATAGTTATGGCCCTGGCTTCACAACCATTTGACAGAGTGACCTCATTTGAACAAAACTGAATGTGAGTCACCAAGGGAACATCCACACCAAATATGAACCCATTCAGTCTTATGATCTAGAGAAGATGTTCAAAGAATTGTTGACAGATGGATGGATGGACAGACAGATGAACAGGAGACAGATGAGAAGTGATGACAAAAGCTTCGTCTCAGGCGAGCTTAAAAATTACATTTCATTGAACAAATCTGTAAATCCCCCCCCCCCCCAACACTGTGGGGACATCCCTGCAAGAATATGACATTATCTTATTATACCAGTAGCGTACATCATAGATACAGGTTATGTGGGTGGGGCAGAGCTAATTCTCTTATACCTCTGCCCCTATTTGAACAAACATGAATCCCCATCTCTGATATCTGTCCATCTAATAATTTTAAACATTCACTTTTAAGAGTTGAAGTTAATTGATTTTCCAAAAAGGACCCAATTGGAACAGATCTAAACATGCCACCAAGGAAAATCATATTGGAACAGCCAAGCGTGAATTAAGTGTGTCTGAGGTCCCAAAAGAGGAATGTAGTGAGGCTATTCTGTAAGGTGGGCTAGCATCACCAAATTCACCATCTGGGAACCCAAACTTACTTAATCATCAACTGCTATGGGAGACCTGGGGACAGACAGAAGTTCTCCAGCTGAAGTTGGTGGCATATGACAGTATGCACACCCATTTCACACCTCAATTATGCATTTTAGAATCTCAACAGAAGAAAAAAGCTGCTAAAATGTCAATTTGAGACTCACTTCCCAGAAGATGAGGCCTAAGCATAATGAGGCCCTCAAAGGGTGTATTTAGCAATGCTAGCCTGCTGTGCAGGGTACAAATGCTAGACACAAATGCTAGACACACTTCATTACAGCTTTGAGAAAAGGAATTTAAATTGATATTAATGACCAGGATATTGTAAACAATCATGGTGCTAAATTGACAGCTTGAGAAAACAAATGCTCAACACTATTAATCTCATTTAAATTATGAATGACATGAATACACTCCCAGGGGACTCTGCCGAAGTTCTGTTATCTATAAATCTACACACTGGCATGAGTGCTAGCTAAGCATTAGTTCACACCTGTCAGCCTGATAAACATCTCAATTGATGACTGTGTGTGTATTTATATTAACTCTCTCTCTCTCTCTGTCTGTAGCTAACACAATTGACTTAATCTGCTGGTGTGAGAGATCCTGTGAGTTAGGAGATGAGATAGGGTGGAATGCTGTTGGTTGGGGGCAGGGTGGGGTTCTGGGTCATGTGGGGGAGGGTGATATATTTTTTTTGTATGTTAAATTGATCAAGGAGTTCCTGAATTTTGTATTATTTATTTTGGAATTATGACCCTGGCTCCACCCCTATTTGACCCAGTGACCTCATTTGAACAAATCTGAATGAGAGTCACCTAGGGAACATCCACACCAAATATGAACCAATTCGGTATGATGGTTTCAGAGGAGAAGATGTTTTTAAAAAAAGTTGACGGACGGACAGACGGACGCACGGACGAGGAGTGATGACTATAGCTCCACCGGAGACTTCGTCTCAGGTGACGGAGACTTCGTCTCAGGTGAGCTAAAAAAGGGGGTGTGCGCCCCCCATTGGATCCACCTTTGGTGTCAATTCATTCATAATTGCTAATGACTGAAAACAAGTTTGACACTCGCTCATACAGCATCACTTTAGTTGAAAGTGAACACAATGCTGACAATTCATGCCCACTTCACACTATCAACGTCTTATGCCGACATGACATGACTGATGACTGCCATGGGACAATTGATTTGATTCATATTAAAATGAAAAGTTTTGTCCAGGTGTATGTGAGGATTTCACTGAAACATTATATGGACCTCAATGTGATATAATATTGTATTGGCCGATTATGCTTAAAATTGGCAAAAGCTTAAGTGCCCTCATCGCCTGACTTCCATGGTTCATTAACTTAGTGCCCCCGAAGTTGAACCGTCGAACTCTGGAAGTCAGACGATGAAGGCACTCTGTTTTCCAAGGCGGGTTCATCCGAACCCAAGCTCTCTATATTATATATGTATATATATATGATATTGTATATATAGGCCTATCGTGTAAGACGTAATACTTAAGAGCATATTACTTGGTTGGTTTAATATTAGGCCCGATATCAGCCCAAGGTAACCTCATATCAGCCTGAGACCGAAGGTTGGAGCCCGATATCAGGTTACCCAGCTGTTATCCGGCCTAATAACAAACCAACCAAATAATATCCTATTTATTAATAAGATTGCATCTTACTACTGACAACTCTTTCAAAATCGATATCTATACATTTAGCAGAGAAGTGGATTTTAATACGGCATGTCGTAAAACCATATTACTCAGATTTATGACGTCGTAAAATGATATTACTCGGTTTAAGGGTAAATTGAAGCAATATTCGCATAGTTTGATAACGGGCCATTCTGGACAAAAATGTCATATCTAATTAATAATTAGAGGACATTACTTGGTTAGTTTGATAATCTGCCTGATATCAGCCCTCGGTAACCTCATATCAGCCTGAGATCAAAGGTCGAAGACTCGGTCTGAGGCTGATATGAGGTTACAGAAGGCTGATATCAGGCCAATAATATCAAACCAACCAATTAATATCCTATTTATTAATTAGATCGCCTCTTAGTAACAGTGTACTTGTAATATCGACAACTCCTTCATGAGTGTCGTCACAAAAATGGTGTCTACACATTCAGCATTGAGATAAGAGTTATGACATGTCGTAAAACCATATTACTCCAATTTGTGATGTTGTAAATGTTATTACTCGGATTGGTGATGTCATAAAATGATAATAAAGTGAAAATTGAAGTGATATTCACATAGTTCGATATTAAACAGGTCGTTCTAAATTCTAATAAATATTCCACATTATATTAGTATCAGTGTTGGTTTAGAGTATTTCCCCTTGCCATGGGTGAGTATTTTGACCAATTGCCACACATGATCTCTAGTCTGTAAACCAGAGACCAACATGATATCCAAGAACAGGTCTGGCAAATATGAGAATACAGCTACAATAGCTGTATTCAGCTAACCTAGCCAAATCCAGCTATATATTCTACTCTCGAGACCAGCTGTTTTTCGATAATAAATTAGAAGCGCTAATTTGCGCATCAAATTAGGTCAACCTATTATCCGGTCATATTCAACCAAATAAAAAATGTCACTTGTTTTGTGACAAAGTGCTGAAATTTATGGACACAGTAATTTCAATTTTGTGTGAAAACTTACTACGACGGTAGGTGAACGTAAATATCCTGGGACTATTTTCTGTAAAAACGTTAACTAAATAACTTGTAAAAAAAAATGGAAAGGATCCTTAAAATGATGTAACAGGTTGTGAACGATACTGATAACTATTTGCAACGGTATTATACAGATATTGTGCGGTAAACTAGTGGTGAGTTGTGCTCGCTCGGTTAATCTCGGGCTAGCGATCATGTCCCCCTTTTCAACTATTTAATAATTTTAGAGCACAATCAAATTGTTTGAGCAGCAATGGTTTACGATTTCAGGAACTGATAAAGACATTGCATCTTCGGTGTTGAATATTGTATTAAATATAGTTTTCAAGGTAGCCTATTGCCTAATGCTTAAGAGAGTCATTGAACCCTTATGATAGACACCGATCGCCATGGTGAGTTTTCACACATAATCGACATCACCGTGTCGACAAAACACAATCACCGTGTCGACAAAACACAACACTTTGTTACAAAACGAGTGACAGTTTTGATTTGTTTGAAAGTGATTGGAGAATTTCGTAACCTAGTTTTGATGCGCAAATTAGCATTTCTAGTTAATTATCGAAAAACAGCCAGTTTGAAACTTTGAGGGTAGAATATAGGCCTATAGCCAGATAGCATGACATGGTTGGGCCAACGTTGGGCCAACGTAATTTTGCTCATTGGGTCAACGTTGGGCCAACGTATTGGGCCTACGTTGGACGACATATACAGAGCGTTGGCCCAAAGTTGGGCCAACGTTGATATCCAGACCATATGGTTGGCATAACGTTGGAAACTAAACCCATTGGTTGGCATAACGATGACCCAACAGAGGGACAACGTTGAACCTCAAACTAAATTGGTTGGCATAACGTTGGGGAATTATATATATATATTTTTTTTGGCATCCAATAATCCGTTCATAATTCAGTTAATACCACCGTCAGCCACCATGTCACTATCTGATGCAAGTTTGTGAGAAACTACTATGCATGTCAGTATTCTCCGCTATAACTTATATGTACGCCGTGCAAACATTCAGAACTTTGTGATTCCGAGAAAAATAATTAATTAATTTTACACAAAATAGTAGTTTCTCACAAACGTATACCGACCCGATGGTGGCATCTAAAGAACGAACAATCCTTGAATTCCAAATTAAAGAAACTGAATCTTTATTTGCTAAAATCAATACCAGCAGCAACACTGAACGAGAACCAGAACAAAGCGCGCAATAAGAAAAGCAGACGCCTGATCCGTTGTGCACGCACGTAGAGTTTGACGTCAGAGCTTTCTACATCATTTACGTTGGCATTACAACGTTGGGCCAACGATATACCAACCGACACCATCCAACGTAGTTTATGACATATCGTTGCATATATTGTGTCAGCAATGATTGTACGTGTGTTTACGGAACATAAAGTATCGGCATATCGTTGAAATGTATCACATGTACGCTATATATACATGTATGTAATTGGACTGCCATGAAGCTGTTTGCGTTGGCCCAACATTGGACCAACGTTATAGTCAGATATGGATCCAGGGATTTTTTGGGGACACCTGTTTTGGGACCATGATATGTCGAAGGCATATCCCGAGGGCCGTAGGCCCGAGATGGGGGTAGGTACGGGGGGTAGCCCCCCTCCCTTTGGTGCAGCATTAAAGATCCCGCAAAAGAAAATGTACTGGCTTACAAGGTCAAGATAAAGGCCAATGTATTATCTTATATATGCGAGGCTCCTTAGATGGGAGACTCTCATTTATATAAGAGAATGCATTGGCACAGGATTTTTGCAAAGTTTCAAGAAGTCCCAGTCATGAAAGGGTTAAAATATTTCTCACTGGACACTTGATTAAGCAAATAAAGGCTCTATATCAACTGTATATTGATGATTTGCATTGCATGTTGTTGAATTATAATAGAAGATTTCCTTCAGAATATAGAAAATTAAGCTTTAATAAAACTATCCACTTGCAATTTGGGGACATTTAGGCCACCAGAGTTTGGGCGCCCAAACCTGTAACAGGTATCAAAAGAGCCCTGGATCCTTCCCTGGTTATAGTTCCAACTGCATAGGAGGAATACCTTAATTGGGGTCAACCAAGGGCCAACAACGTAAACCCAACCAATGAGATATGCACAGTAAATTCCATTTTCATGTTGGCGTTGATGTTGGGCCAACATTATAATTCCGACGGTTGGGAGGAATACGTTGGGCCAACCACGCTAACCCAACCAATTTACTGCAGATAATTCCGTTGACATGTTCGCGTTGGACTGCCATGAAGCTGTTAGCGTTGGCCCAACATTGGACCAACGTTATAATTCCAACTGTTACATGGGAGGAATACCTTAATTGGGGTCAACCAAGGGCCAACAACGTAAACCCAACCAATGAGATGTGCACAGTAAATTCCATTTTCATGTTGGCATTGGCCCAATGTTGGGCCAACGTTATATATAATTCCAACGGTTGGGAGGAATACATTGGGCCAACCACGCTAACCCAACCAATTTACTGCAGATATATAATTCCGTTGGCATGTTCGTGTTGGCCCAATGTTGGGCCAACGTTATATTTCCAACGTTTGGGAGAAATACGTTGGGCCATGCAACCAAATGCCAACAACGTCAACCCAACCAAACCTAATGCCAACCGAGCCGACATTATGCCAACGTGGCCCAACGTAGTCATGCTATCTGAGGCCCCCATCCCCCTGGAATACGGAATACCACTTAACACAGAGGGTGGAATACGGAATACCAGTTAACAGCCATATTGAATACATAAAAATATATGAAAACTTCATTTTTTGGAGGGTCGGCGTACGAATACCGGTATTTTTGGAATACCGAATACCTCCTAACAGAGGGGCCGGAATACGGCGTACCTCATAACAGGCATGGAATACGGCGTACGAAAAGGGGGGTGGGGGCCTCCTATCTGGGTAGCTGAATTCCGCTAGGTTATCTGAATACAGCTAAATATTGTAGCTCTATATATATATTCTCACAATTGCCAGACATGTAGAACCTTGTTCGAGGTTTTGTACCTAATTGGAGTCTTAATACCTCCATTTCAGGATTGCCCTGACCTATGACTCAGTATGAGTAATCAGAGTATGACACTGACATGCTCTGTAATTTGCATGCATTTGCCGCAATTTTGCGGATTCAATGACTCGATCGGCACACAATCTGACAATGACACATGTGGTTGTTACTTTGAACAAAGAGAACACATTTTTTACTTTGGTCCACAGTTTCAGGTTGTCGATGGCTTGGTCCAGACGCATCTTTCTTCTCTCCGCGCGGCTGACCAGCAGCTCGTCGTCGACAGAATGGTGCTTCACACAGTGATGCCGGGGTCAAAGTGCAGTCAAAAACACGTGTTCCACCAAAACAAAACCACGTGATATCCTTTCGCGGGCTTTGTTCTGGGGCTAAAACGCGTAACCAGACTATGAAAAATGATAGTTCGCCATAACGATGTATCTAGAAAGTTCCATAGCCAGAGGGCTGCACCCCCAAAACGTTTTGAAATATCAAAATTCGATCAAATTTTATGCAAATTCGATAAATTTTCTGTCAAATTCTGGCAAATTGAATGATATTTCAGGGGAAAATTGTGTGTAATTTGTGGCAAATTACATTATTTTTCATATTTCTGTCAGAATTATAATTATTTAATGTTAATTCTACAAAACAGGTGTTACAACCATGAATAAATTATGTAAAACAAAAAGTCTTCCACCCCCCCCCCTCCCCCCGAAGTTTTGCGCCCGAAACCGTTAAAGGTACTCAATCCGTAAAGAGGGTCCCCATCTCAACAGATTCCAACAACAACAATCCGATCAGAGGGTCCTATATTACTATTGCTTTGGCTTTGGGGGTAAAAAATATTTGATTCGAGTCGAGGAACCCATCAAACAAAGCTCAGAGTTATTAGATATTGATTTTTGAAATTTGTTAATTGCTCGAGATGAGTACTAATAACTGCCGTCAATTTGGTAACCTGCTCGAGATTTTACGCCAAAACTCTATTCAAACAGACAAGGATGGATAACTCTATAATCAAGTGGTAATAATAACGAAATTTTGACTGTCTTCTGGGCCAGAAAGAATTCCCGATAATGAAAAATAATAGATTTCTAAAATCGATATCTAACAAATCTGAGCTTTGATGGGTGACTTCCTCGACTCGAATCAAATATTTTTGACCCCCGAAGCCATTGAAATAGTAATTGAGAGGAGTTTTATCGGATTGAGTACCTTTAATGGCAAAGACTTGAGCAGAATCCCAAGGTTCGTAAAAATTATACAATTAATTTACAAAAAAACAAATACTGGTGATAAAAGTGTGATATTATCAACTTGCGAATATATTTATGGTCCACCACCCACACCAAAAAGAGCAAATAAAAAAGATAATTATTATATAATACGGTCGGACCTAATTTGTAATTTGTAAACAGATCTGTAGACAACTTGCACACAAAAATCAGACCAAACTGGCGAATTTTCAGCTTCATGCGCATAACAAGGACGCGTGTAAATATAGTATATGTGTATAAACAAATTAATTCATTAAGTTATTCACATGATATATTATGTAGGCTATACTAATGTTTAATAGTGTAGTTTTGTTCTGTGATAAACAGCAAAGACACAATAAAACATTTCAACACAAATAAGGACTTTCTCTAGATATAATCTTCAACATATTTTTTCAATAGTACGTACCGTAACACATTTTACGATATGTGGGGATCCTAAAACAACACCTGTTGGAAATTTCAGTGAGGAATATTCTTTAATTAATTCAAATTGGTCATTGATCATCTTTTTTTAGTGTGTATGGTTAAAATTTTTCTTAAACTCAGAAAATAAAGTTGGTGGAAATAAATTTCCCCCAAAGATGGGATTTTAGTTGGGGACATCTACTATATATTTTGGGACTTCTGTCTGTCTGTCTGTTTGTTCACATTCATCTCTAATTTCATGTTAATTCATGATTGAGTAAATAAAGCATTTACATTCTGTTTGTTATCAATTGCCGGGAAAACTGCCGGACGGATTTCGACGAAATTTGATACCTAGGAGTACTTTTGTCCGGGGATTGTTTTGGACTGGTCAAATCGTGACCATGACCTGACCTTGACCTTAAAAATGGCCAATTCAAGGTCAAATCGGGTCCAATTTCGCATGCGATCGTGTCCTTGCTCATATACGCTCATATAGTCATGTTTCTGGCAAAGAAATCCCTAAATAGCCCGGACGAAGTCGGGCCCACCAGCTAGTATAATATATAAGTCACCGTACTGTGGATCCCTCTATATTATACTCTATATCAATATTCCTTTGCGAGCATGATATATTCACACGTCCTCGTGCTAGGAGTAATCGGAAAGTCTTAAAGGCACAGCCATCTCACTGGAGGTTAAACCAGCAATAGAGAGAATATGAGGTAGCCGCCAATATTATTTGTGTAAAATATTTTACCTTATAAAATCTATAGTAAAAAACTCGACCATGGATGATGCATACAAGGCCGTTCAAGGCCGTGATTTTACACAATTATTGCTTGGCAGCGTCCGACTTTCGATTGCATGGCTTTTGTATACGTTTAAAATGCTATTTGAAAAGAATTTGCTCGAACATTGCTGTTCCAATCAAACAAATCGTTCTAAAGTCGCGGACTGGAATTATTGTTTGTCGACTTGGACGAAAGCACATTCGCATGCAGTAATTTAAAAAGGCGCGAACATATTTCGACCGAATTCGACAGAGCAGAACACACTGCATGCAACACACATTTAACAGTCTATGTTCACGAAAGTACAATGCTTTCGAAGAAAGTCGTATTATTTCTTCTGATTGTCCGGTATTTCGGACTCGTGGTCACATTACTGACATTGAGACATGCCATGGAAAGTTGGTTCCTGGTTTATCGGGTTTTATGTGTAGCATTGTTTGGTGTCGTCTCTATAGTTCGTTATCCAGGATCCAATGTGCCGCTGCGTGCGCAAGACACGTGTGGTGTCGGTCATACATGTACGTCTACGTCCCTGGCGAGAAGAGATGCAATCTTCACTCCAGTGTTTTGGAAGGGGCTGCCTGCAAAACTGCACAAATTGGAGCCAAATATCACAAGATGAGCGACCGTACGTATAGTCAGATTGATTGAACTGGTGGAATATGATCTCTACGGGTGTAAGCCAGAGTAGGGATTCGTGGGATGATATAACAAGGGCGTTGATGGGGCCAATTTTTCACTGGCAACAGTTGGAAAATCCAAGTTTTTTTTTAGTTTATATGTATATGTAAAATCCCTCACTGAGACAAGGTCAGTTGGACATTTCAGACCAAAATTATTTTAGTTGCAAGCCAGTCTTAGTGTTGAATTTGTTGGTTTTAGATCAATAGCCAAATATTTCATATTCAGTTGTGAGAAATGTTCAGATAATAAGTTAAATAAACGGCTTAGGGTCGTTTGTTGAACTTATATAATCTGAAGATTTCCTATTGGAACTACTCATCAATGAGTATTCAGTATAGTAAGGGGTAAACACCATTATTGAATAGAGAATTATAGGGAAATCTCAATCACTTAGTAGACACTTTATACATGTCATATTTAGGTGAAGTGTACATTTCAGTTCTATTAATCCACAGATCACAACAAAATATTTATCACATACTAATAATGTTTAGTCTATATTAATTGTTCCAACACTATAATTTGACTTTAAATTGACTTGTTGAATATTTCAACATACATGTACATGTATTTACATTGCCTTTGGTACTGTGTTGGCCCTACTATGAATTTGGCATTCCTTTGTCCTTCCATTGGCCTTACTATGAATTTGGCATGGAACCAAGGGGTTGAGGGTTGAGTGAACATACATGTACATGTATTTACATTGCCTTTGGTACTGTGTTGGCCCTACTATGAATTTGGCATTCCTTTGTCCTTCCATTGGCCTTACTATGAATTTGGCATGGAACCAAGGGGTTGAGGGTTGAGTGAAAATGTTATAAAGTGAAGGTAACAAAAATAATGGTAACTGCTAATATGATGGATGTGTCTATATGAGTTATGTATGGTAGATCTTTAGCACAACTGTATCTGGATACCCCATGGGCTGAGATTCGTCACAGGCCAAGTTTCGAATCCCACCCAATCTAATAAATGTGCGTTGTCTCAAAACACATGCAGCTTCTATATCAGTTATATTTGCTGGGTAATTATCTCATAACAAAAGCAATGAGCAGAAATAAAAGTAGGTGGAAATTAATGGAATAATATTTTCTGTAAAATGTTAACTTTGACCTAATTGTGGAGATTATTAGATTGAATACATCAAGTTCAATTATTTTTATTGTATATTATATAGGCTCAGTATACCCTGACCAACCCATGACAGCTGGATTTGCGACCTACATGTATGAATGGCGTATTTGCGGTTGGTATAGAATTGGCACCGAGTCTGCACAATCATGGCAGAATGCCAAGGAAACCTGCCAAAATGAAGGTGTTCATCTGCTGTGAATCAGATCTCAAGCTGCCCAGGACTGGATAGCGTCAAAACTCAATGGTATGTTTAACTATGTGAGAGAGGGCTCACCCCCCTCCCGTGTACATGGTATCGCCAAAACTGAGGGTATCACTAAACCAGACCATGCGGTTTTGATAAATGAACATATCTTCCCTCAGATAAAGCTATATATCTCCCAGTTAAATGGTGATATCCACTATTCAAAACATAATTTCGCAAAGCGGAATGTGTTCCCTCAATGGGATAGCGACCATAGCTTGCCCTCACCCCGATACATTTAATAGAAATTCCGACTCATTTCCGATTTTATCATAAATAGTAGACACTTTTTGACGTTAGGTAGTTCTTTGAAACATAATTATCAGTCATAGATGGCGGATAATGCATGTATCAATAGAAAAATATATGTTTAATTAACCATAAAATTGTCTAGCCTGCAGATTGGTTCACAAACAATACTATCTGCGTCCAAGTGTGGGTATCCACCATAATTTCGGGTATCGAAGCCGCCGATCGATCCTGCGATGAGATGTCGCCAAACCAGAGTTGGGAAGTCAAAGATGCGAATGATATGCTTCATATTTTGACCGTTTCTGCTTGAAAATATCCCAATTATCATTCAGACAGGCCGGCACATGGATCATCTTTAGGGTGGTGATGCATGTGCAAGGCTGTTTTTTTAACAAATTTCGGAAAACATCATTGGGTCCTATCTAGAGGTCACCCCGAAGATCCTTATGAAGTTAGTTTGGAGAAGATCAGATGAGGGATGTGGCCTGTATGTTGTGCCGAAGGATTTAGTCATGCAAAGATTAAAATCCATGATGGCTGCTGGCAGGCATGTTTTTCAATGAATTTCAGAAAAAATTGATGGCTCCCATCTAGAAGTCACCTTGAAGATGCATGTAAAGTTTGGTGATGATTGGATGAGGGATGTGGCCTGTAGGTTGTGCCGAAGGAATTAGTCAAGCAAAGAGGTAAAATCCAAAATGGCCACTGGCAGCCATGTTTTTAAACAAATTTCGGAAAAAAATGGATGGTTCCTATCTAGAGGTCACCCTGAAGATGCATATAAAGTTTGGTGATGATCGGACGAGGGATGTGGTCTGCAGGGTGTGCAAAAGGATTTAGTCATGTAAAGAGTAAAATACAAGATGGCTGCTGGCAGCCATGTTTTTATTTGAAAATCGTTCAAATTTGATAGCTCTCATCTAGAGGTAATCCTAATCATGCCTGGAAATTTCAAGAACATTTCTTAGATATATGAATGCTGCAGGGTGTGACGATGGATTAAATTTGTAATCCAGGATGGCTGCTGGCAGCCATGTTTTTTTATGAATTTCAGAAATAGTCAATGGCTCCGATCTGGAGGTCACCTCGAAGATCCATATGAAGTTTGATGATGATCGGATGATGGATGTGGCATGTATGGTGTGCCAAAGGATTTAGTCATGCAAAGAGTGAAATCCAAGATGGCTGCTGGCAGCCATATTTTTCCTACAAATATCGGAAATAATCGATGGATCCCATCTAGAGGTCACCCCCAAAGATCCATATGAAATTTAGTGGCGTTTAGATGAGGAATGTGGTCTGTAGGGTGTGCTAAAGGATTTAGTCATGCAAAGAGTAAAATTCAAGGTGGCTGCCGGCAACCAGGTTTTTCAACGAAAATCTCTATAATTTGATAGCTCCCATCTAGAAGTGATCCTAAACATTCCTGTAAATTTTCAAAACATTTCTCCAATAAATGCGGGTTGCAAAGTGTGCCAATGGATTCAAATTTGAAATCCGAAATGGCTGCTGGTGGCCACGTTTTTTTTGAATGAATTTTGAAAAAAAATTGATGGCTCCCTGAAGATCCGTATGAAGTTTGGTGATGATCGGATAAGGGATGCGGCCTGTAGGGTGAGCCAAAGGAAATTGTTGACAGACGCACGATGGACGCCAACCAACGGCAATAGCTAAAGTTGAGCTAAAAATGGATGCAGCAGCATCTTTGCTTAACCATTTCTTTACTAAATGGATTCTCCCAGTCAGTTATATAAGTAAACATTGGAAGGGTCTATTATTCATCTAGAGGTATGTCCAGGAAATATGAGCAGACGACAGACAATAAAAAGTACAGAAGGAATCCTCTTCATTGGTGGGAAATGTTCAGATTATACAATCAACTGTTGTTTGTTAACTTATTATCTGAACATTTCCTAAGTGACAACTACTCGTCTAGGAGTATTTAGTATAGAAAGGGTTAATCTGTGTATTAATTGTCTCCATTACAGGTGGGTACGTCAACCACTACTTTGTAGATGGAAATGATCCTTCGGCTGATGGAAAATGGCTAATGGAAATAATGATATATATAAAGTAAAATGGACTGGACACCAGGAAATCCAGGAAGTAATAAATGTATGTCTTGTTCTCGACCAGTCCTCCTCCTTTAACTGACTACCCACAACTGTGGCACCACGACCAATGACAGATTTATCTGCCACATTGACAGTCCGTGATCTAAATAGAAGTTTGGGAAGAGGAACATGTCACTCAAATTGTTGAAAAACAATTGAAAGATGATTGTCACTCTATTCCAGAATCACGTTAGCATTATTCATGGGTAGTACCATTTCGAAAATTTCTCTAAATTGTCAGGCATATTCACACATGGAAGACCTTATGGGTAGATTGTGTCTTGGCTCATAATGCATGTTCATTCACAAAACTGGGAGAGATGACCGTTCCTCGTATAATTGTTGCAAATTGAAAAGTTGCTTCAACGAAACTTTTCGGGATATATCAATGAAAGACAATTGAAGCTCATGGATATTTTAATTGTTGCATTTAAATTTTTTTTTTTTTAGTTTCAATGTTCATTGCACTTGTGCTCAAAACCGTTAACGCAATGTTGAGGTGTTGTAATAAAATAAATTATTATGGCCACTTGAGAAGTTGAGATTGACCAATGAAAGGAATGGTCTTGTAACTTAAGATTAGAAGATACTTGGTTGACTTCAATTGACAACAGTTGACCAAATAATAAAAGTACCAATGGGTAATATTGATTCATTATAGGTTGATTCTATACCATCTTGTAATTTCTAGGAAATTTGTTCTCTCATATTTTGTCTAGAATTGGAATGTTTATTGTAAATCTCTTTAAATCTACTCATAAGGCCAATAGAAAAATAATTATAGATTTACATCCCCTCCTGACCCTATTTTAGTCCCCTCCTCAATTTTTTTTTATTTCTATATCTTTTTATAGCACCCGCTCTCCCACGGCGAAGCGAAGCGACCTAGGGTATACGTATGCGGATATGAGATATACTAATCGACTTTTTCAGCCCAATCTTAAAATAGATTGAACTTACCTAAAATAGATAATTTATTCATAACTCAAGGGTCAGCCGAGTCCAAAATTATTGTTGGCAACGGCCGCCATTTTGTATTGATTAATACCACCTCGAAATGTGTAATTGGCCAAAATGCTCCAGGGCAAAAATAAAAAACTTTGTTCTGGCAAATGTTAGCTATACATCATCATATGTAGGAACAACATGCTCATAAAGCCAAAGATATTAAAAAAATGAATGTAAATTAAACCAAAGCTCCGGTTAACAAAAAAGTGAAATTGCATGAAAAAGTTTTGTTTGCATATTTTATAAAATTATTAAAAATATTTGCCCCGAAAGAGGAATATAGGGGACTTACTGGCCGTTTATATATTATCTTCCATTTTCTAACGGTATTTTCGCCTAAAAGACTGATGAATTATTCTCAAAGTTCAAGGCCGACAAAGTGAAACTATAAGTTCCGATTGAAAGATCGCAGAGTCCTTTTAAGATAACTTTTTGGAAAACCAGTAAAGGCGTCAAGACACCAAGACGTGCATCATGACGTCACAACCTACATCGGCGCGCAAAAATCCAGATACTGAGGACTGCGTCGATAGCCAGACAGCTGAGACACGTATTACACGGTCAGGATAAACGACACATCTGCCAAACATTGACGTTATATGTGATTATTTACATATATATGATTGTATTGTGTCCAGTTACGGTTTATCATCAAATCCTTCTAAAGATAAAAATTCATCCGATAATCCCATGAACAGTAACAAACGGGCGCAAATTACGTTTACGTATGATCATATTACGTAATGTATATGCCTTAACTGTCAAATTACATTTCAATGACCCATTAATCAGTCTATTTTGATCAAATTGGACAATCTAAATCACATTGTATCATGTCAGATAGGGTACTGCTTCAATATCTAGAACTGTCCATGACCATTTATGTTAGGAAGATTAAAATAAAAATAAATAAATTTGTCCTCCCGCCACATTTCTCTGAAAAGTTGGATGTAAATCTAGCAATTTATTTATATTGGCCTAAGAAATGGAATGACATTACGTATACCAACGTAATTTGATTTGATGAAATTCCAAAACACATATTGAACCATGAAACTCTACAATATTTCCACTATTCCCACAAGCCTGAGTTCAGTGTGCCTGTCATTTGCAGAATGAGGTCCCTAGACGTGAATTTAGCGACGCTATCCCGCATTGCAGGCTAGCATCACTAAATTCACCCTCTGGGGACCTCATTCTGCTTAGGCCTTATCTTCTCTGGAAAGTTTTTTATGAAATTTCTATAGAAACTTCTTCACATAGGTTCTACATGTATTTCTTTTTTAGTTTAGATTCTCTATATCCCTAAATTGGCAGACGACACATTGCATAATCGAGGTTCCCAATGGGTGTACATCACAATATTCACCATTTGGGAACTTCAGTTTGAGTCTATGTCTCCCATAGCAGATGAGGCCTTAGCAGAATGAGATCCCCAGAGGGTGAATTTGGCGATGCTAGCCCGCTATGCGGAATAGCATCACTAAATTCACCCTCTGGGGACCTCATTCTGCAAATGACAGACACACTAAACTCAAACTTGAATTCCCAGTTATTCATTAACCCTTTACCCAACAAACCGGCCAAATAAAGCTTCAACAGCCTAAAATATCTTCGGTCTGTCTCAATAAAACCATACAAATATGGACATCATTGGAACCGGCTCCTTGACCACATTGTGATAGTTACAGTTATACCCTGTGCCAATGCATTCTCTTATATATGCGAGTCGACCATAGGTCGCCTCGCATATATAAGAGAATGCATTGGCCTAAAAAAAATCTTTTTTTAACACTTTTTACCATTTTTTCTTACATTCTTTAACAATTTTATAATTTTTAATGTGTTAAGCCAATGCATTCTCTTATATATGCGAGGCGACCTATGGTCGACTCGCATATATAAGAGAATGCATTGGCACAGGGCCGTTCTGTTGGGTAAAGGGTTAACATAATGTGTTCGTGTCGTAAGATTTATGATGTGTTTTTGCATGAAAAGCCATACACAATTTAACCTGTGATGAGTTTGGTGAACTTTGTTTCTGATATGTTTGACCTGAAAAACACGATAGTAATGTTAAAGACATATTATGGACTTGTTCGTGTGCATGAAACTGATAAGTAGGTATGCAGGGGCTATGCCAACTGGAGGAATGTAGCATTCTACTAACATCGCCGACAATCCCAAGCACAACTACCATACCACTTCATAGAAAACAACGTGTGAACTACGCTCAAATGTAAATATTTACTTCTCGATTCGGGATGTATCTATCGGCGATAAACTAACGAAAATGATTTCGCCATCGAAAGTCACTTTATTTAATTAATATATAAGAATGACGATGTGTGTAGTTAATTTGGATATAATATTTGTAAAAAATAACTATTTTGAGCAAGATTATTCTCCATATCTATTTGATCACCCTACCGGAGTGTTTCACATCACTTTAACCGGATCTTAAGTTGCCTGCCTTGTCATGTGAGACATCAATAATAGCTTGGGTAGCACCTTATCTAATATTGTCCTCACATAACATTATATCCTGCAACAAATCCGCCTTCAACTTATAGACATGGGACCCCAATTACAAAATCATACATGTTTGTCTATTATATGACCATCTTGTGAGTTTCCATTGTCGCAATCATGTGTAATAAAAGGGTGTAAAAATTGTACAAAACAATGTTTATGAGATGTTTTAAAATTTTATTTCATTTAATAAAATAATTTCATTTAACATTTCTCAACAACTGTACTCAAAAGGTGCAAAATTTAATATCCAACTCATTGTTACCATGGAGATAGCTGTAGATAGAATATATGAAGTTAGGAGTTGACAAGCACGATTCTATTCCAAAGCGAACTGACTTCCTGATAAACGTGTATGGTGTGACATTGAGGGCTTGGAGTTTATATTAACTGACGTGCGAAGAAAATTTAAGTCAAACAAGGTGGAGCTTGCTGTTTTATGGAGGTGATACATAGACAGGACACAATGCGGATCTTAATCAAAACTCTTTTAACAAATGAGTTGCGGATGGCGTAAGGATATATTTCATGAGAGCATAGCTCGAGCGAAATGTAACTGTGCGTCGTCCGCAAAGAGTTTGACAAAAGATTCAAAATTATGATGCAAGTCTTGTTCTGTATTTATTCTACACTGTTCATCATCTATCTTGGTGACAAGAATAGTTCTGGCTTGTATTCCACTGGAGGTATACACTAGTATGTATTCAATGGCTGGGATTCCATTGAATACATGTGCCTCACATCAATGGGGGCAATAAAGTCTGAATTCACAATTCTACGGGAGGTAGCACAATGTATTATATGCCCCTTGCATACTTTTAGTAAGAATTAAAATTAAAATTGTGTTGTACCATCCAAATTGAATGGATAATGAAAATTACGCTTCCCACCATTAATATATTCTCGGTTGTTCAATGATATTTTTCCTATTCAGCCATCCTTCATTGATCATAATTGATACATCAGTGATTCTGACACTAGATGTCAAATCACGTCATAATATCAATGCAGCAAGACAAAAAGACATTTTAAAGGGATAGGCTATTCTTGAATGTCAGAAAATGATCAAAATTGCCATTATATCTTGTTGAATTATCCTGCAGAGCATCAATGTCAGGGGAGTCTGGAGGGGACCAAAGTTACTTTAATATATATGTGATTTTTTTTTATCTAAATGGGTCCTGGTAAGAGAAATAATTTACGTAAATTACATCAATGAACGGAGACTATTCCTGAAATAATTGAAGGATAGATATATATAAAAAACTGTCATATCGTCATAGAACCAGTCGCCTTCTGATATAGTCATATAACCAGTTGCCTTCTGAATTGGAAATTTGGTTATATGGGGTCTATTTGAATACGTAAAATGGTGATATTGACTCATTTAAGACATTCAAGATGGGACTGTCCCTTAAGACTTGGCATGCTGCATAGAACAATACATGAAAAGTCAATTAACGCGTAACGACTCCTGAAAAGGCCTCGATGAGTGAACAATACATGAAAAGTCAATTCACGCATAACAACTCCTGAAATGGCCTCAATGAGTGAGTTGAAGAATTTGAAAGATAAATTCATGTTATGATGAGAGAATCTTCCGTTGACAGCATCTGGACTACTGCAAATGGCTCTAATTTATTTGGTATAAATTTTCGTGGTTTCGCAATTTACAAATTTTAAGTGGGTCTGCCAAATTAACCCTTCCATGACTGGAGCTTCCTGAAATTTAGCGAAAACCCTGTGCTAATGCATTCTCTTATATATGCGAGCCTCGCATATACAAGAGAATACATTGGGCTAACAATATTTACCTTGACAGTAAACACATTCTCTTTAATATACAAGGTTCCCTATGGAGACTCGCATATATAAGAGAATGCAATGGCACAGGTTCTTTAATGCTGCACCAGTGCAGCTCCATCATGAAAGGGTTAACTGTCACCTCTACACCCTTATAATAATGACCATCAAGCTCAGATATGCAGATGTCTTGGTGGAATAACAGGAGTTGAGCAGGTGACAGCAGGTGTAATTAACTCAAATCGCAGGACTAGGATTTTCTTGCATGTCATTGATAAAGAAACACCATTGTGTTTTACATACGCAGGATGAAAATAAAATTTACAATGAGAACAGATGAGAATGGAATTTATTTACCACATTTGCAGTTATTGTTGTGTTTGAATTTGGATTAATATATTGTCTGTAAGCTGGTTGTTGAACATTTTACTTAGAATCTAACTATTCATTGGTATACACTTATATCCAAATTTCCACCCAGATTGTATCATCTGCATAATATTGTAAAAAAATGGCAACCATATGGGATATTTCAAGTCAGTCTAAATTTCAAGGGGATCTTAAATTCATGGTAGAGCACAATCACAAAAATTGGACCACCACGAAAAAATGTGCCTTTACAGTATATATATAGTCAGTGCAGGGAAGATAGACCTAATCTTTAAAACTGTTAAAGGGGGACTGTACACTAAATCTGGCCATTTTTGGGACCATCTTTTATACTCAACAGAGTATATGCAACAAATGAATGAATTTGGGCCATGAATGAGTGCAAAATACACGTATTTACCATATGAACAATACAAACATGGTAGTTTTAATGAAAATGAATTTATGACTGGAGTCATAAATTCATTTTCGTTATAATTACCATGTTGTTTGCATCGTTCATAGAGCACATGAGTGAATTTTGCACTAATCTCTGGCTCAAATTCATTCATTTGTTGCATATAATAGGGGATGGCCCCAAAAATGGACAAAAATGGACAAAAACTAGATAATATACTTATTCTAACAAAAATATATTTGAAATAATCAATTCCATATTTTCAAATAAAATTATTGGTAGGTGCTAAGAATTCATTTTAATGCCAAGTAAGTAGTAACTGACCAATAGTCAAGGATTATACTTTGTGTTGCATAAGTTGCCTAGACAACAGAGATATATTGAATAGTTCATCATTTTGACAGTTATCCCTCTGAGTACAGTTATAGTATGACTGCTTAGTTACGATTAGGTTTTTCACATCCCTATTGGAGGGATCTGTCGGTTAACATTGTAACAATTTTTTCATATTTTAGCTCATAACATATTTTATTTAGACAAAAGTACATCAACAATAATGATCACAGTTGAACAATAATCTAGAGACACTGGCTGAGTAAAGAGACACTTTACTGGCTGTGTCTCACAAAATTCAGTTACATAACCCTTTACCCAACAGAAGGGCCCTGTGCCAATGCATTCTCTTATATATGCGAGTCGACCATAGGTCGCCTCGCATATATAAGAGAATGCATTGGCTTAACACATTAAAAATTATAAAATTGTTAAAGAATGTAAGAAAAAATGGTAAAAAAAAGATTTTTTTAGGCCAATGCATTCTCTTATATATGCGAGGCGACCTATGGTCGACTCGCGTATATAAGAGAATGCATTGGCACAGGGCATAACTGTAACTACCACAATGTGGTCAAGGAGCCGGTTACAATGATATCCATATTTGTATGGTTCTATTGAGACAGACCGAAGATATTTTAGGCTGTTGAAGCTTTATTTGGCCGGTTTTGGCCGGTTTGTTGGGTAAAGGGTTAAAGACCCTTCAAGATACTATGTATTGTGAGTATTGCATGCAATGCTCCAAACATAGTGGTTAACTCTGCAAGCACCATGGATCACACTGAAAGCATCAGGTATAATTCTGCAAACATTCTCATGACTTTAATGAAAGCTGGATAGATATTACATCTAAATTAATATGAAAAATTCCATGAAATGTTTATATTGGAGTCAGTAATAACATTTTTGAATTTCAATCTGACACTCTTCTACGACAAAAACAGAAATTGTTATCAAATGAAAATAATTTTAGCATTTGGTATATGACAATTTCATGATGGGAGATGAGCTGGTGCAGCATTGATGATTCTGTGCCAGTGCATATATAAGAGAATGCACTAGCTTAGAAGGTCAAGGTAAATATTGTTGGGCCAATGTATTCTCTTATAATGCGAGGCTCCCTACGGGAGACTCACATATATAAGAGAATGCATTGGCGCATGGTTTTCGCAAAATTCCAGGAAGCTCCAGTCATGGAATGGTTAAACATATTGCCAGAACACATTGTATACATTGCATGCAGAGCTCACAATATCCACAATTCATAAGGGTCTTGTCAAGTTTAATGGTTGCGACTTGCAGTTTAATTCATAAACAACAACTTCACTGTCAGTGAAAGAGGTGTGCTTAAACTGGAAGCAAATAAGTTTTACCCACAATGCATGACACTTTGACCTTTGTGGAAAGACACAACAATGATCCTTTTCCTCATCTGATCTGATTCCGTGAAAACAACGAACTACGGTAGTCAATGAGGTTTCCTATCAAGATTTCTGATTCACATCTATGAGATCCGAGGAGGCATCCCAGACTGAGAATTCATCTTCCTGGTCTTTAGTTGGTTTATCACTTATATAACCCTTTCATGACGTGAGCTGCGCTGGTGCAGCATTAAAGATCCTGTGCCAGTGCAATCTCTTATATATGCGAGGCTCCCATAGGGAGCCTCGCATATATAAGAGAATGCACTGGCTTACAATGTCAAGGTAAATATTGATAGGTCAATGCATTCTCTTATATATGTGAGGCTCCCTATGGGAGACTCCTGGATATAAGGGAATGCATTGGCACAGGGTTTTCGCAAAATTTCAGGAAGCTCCAGTCATGGAAGGGTTAATTAGTGAATAGAAAATTAAGTTTATTTTCTCTCAAATTTGATTTTCTTCCCAACTGATAAGAGTTTACCGTGTCAGGAGAGAACCTGGTAAACACTGGCTAGTAGATAGTTCAGTGTTGAGTATTGTGTACCACAGGTAATCATCTTAGAACAGTGTTGTCTACAACACAATTGTTAGACTGGTATCCAGTGAACTGTATCATCAGACATACATCTGATAGACTAGTTCCAGTCATCATGAACTGTATACACTAGTAGACTGATTCACAATCATCCACATACAGACAGGTTCCAACTTGACTCCTGCATCAAGACTGGTTCCCTATTCAGTCTGTTGTTCCTTATTAGACTGGAACCCTGTAATCTTTGTTATCACATAACAAATTGCACTATGAAGCTCTGGCCATAAGTGACTGAAAGCAGTCAGGCAGCTTCTCCCTAGAGTTATTTCCCTTGGAGATGCTCATCACTTTTGTCATACAGCAGACACCTGCTCTTCGTCGGTTTCTGAAATAAATTAAGCTAATTGTGAAGAAAAAAAAGGGAAAAATGAAGAAGAGCCATGTTATTGACAAGCACTATAAGATTTCGTTATGACAGCCACATCAATTTTGTCAATTTGTTCATGAACGTATAATAGTTTTTATGTAGCGCTTGAGTCCCTAAATGCTTGAACGGTTATTACCCCCATTGTTGAGCAATGCCAAGTCGAAAAACTTCCTTATTCATTTAACCCTTCCTCTGCTAAATGGATTCTCCCACTCAGATATAAAAATATAAATTGGAATAGTCTAGTATTCATCTGGAGGGGTTTTCAGGAAAAATAGGCAGACAACAGGTAATACAGTACAGAAGGAGTCATATTTATTGGTGGTAGTTTATTGAACTCATTATCTGAACATTTCCTAAGGTAACTACACATCAATGAGTATTTAGTGGAGAAAGGGTTTGCTGGAGCTTTCTCAAGTTCATAATTCCATGACCAGATTGAATCAAGTCTGAGTTAAGTGTGCCTGTCATTTGCAAATTGAGGTTCCCAGAGGGTGAATTTAGTGATGCTACCCTGCATAGTTTAGTTTCTCTATATTCCCAAATTGGCAGACAACACATTGCATAAGGTTCATCACAATATTCACCATTTTGGGAACTTCAATCTGAGTTTATGTCTCTCACAGCAGATCAGGCCATGCAGAATGAGATCCCCAGAGGGTGGATTTGGTGATGCTAGCCTGCTATGTAGGATATCATCACTAAATTCACCCTCTGGGAACCTCATTCTGCAAATGACAGGCATACTTAATGACTTAACTCTTTCAGTGCCACGGGCCGATCTAATCGGCCCTAATTTACGGTCTGTAGATTGTTTTTTCTTTTTGGGTTGAATTTTTTTGGGGTATATATGCTTAAGCATGCTATAGCGAATTTAAAAACAAACTGGTTAAAACCTTAGGGGCATGTTATAACTCAAAATTATCACCAAGTATTCATAGTAATAATTTTTATGCCCATGAAAAATGTAAGATTCCCTGGCACTGAACCTACAAAATAAGTCTGTTAAAGAATATATGAAAAAATTATTAAAATTGTAAAAAATTGTAAAAAATAATAACAAAAGATGAAAATTTGTTAGGCCAATGCATTCTCTTATATATGCGAGGCGACCTATGGTCGACTCGCATATATAAGAGAATGCATTGGCACAGGGTATATGGGTTGATACAAAAATCGGACCTGGCACTGAAAGGGTTAATGACATGAGTAACTCACCATCTTTAGGAAGCCCTGCACTCCGACATGCTGAGTAGTTAACACTGCCATCTTGTTTGTGAGATTGTTCCCATAGTTGCCGTTGCCGGGCGATATATGCCATTTGAGCTGCTGACTGATAGTCTGGGAGCGGCGGCCGCCGGGAATTTGTATGTGTATGATGACCATGGTGACTGTGAGCTGAAGAAAGAACATTAAATAACAACTTTATGAAATAATTCAAAAATAGCCCTGGTCATTCTTAGTCTTGTAACATGGTCTGTCATATAGTTTCTTTGACACACCAAGCCGCTATTGAATTCCCTGTTTCTAGTTTAATCTGGCTATGGCTATCAACAATTTAACCCTCTATTTACATAATGGATTCTCCTATCATACATTTGAATTGTCTATTTACTCATCTGGAGGGGGAGGAAATGTAGGCAGATGACAGACATACAAAATGATAATACAAATTCAGAAGGTTTTCTATTAATTGGCGGGAAATGTTTAGATAATAAGTTCAACAAATGACCTGTTTGTTGATCTTATTATTATTATGGGAACAAGCCTTGAAATAGGATGTCTGTCATTTGCAGAATGAGGTCCCCAGAGGGTAAATTTATTGATGCTACCCCGCATAGTGGGCTAGCATCACCAAATTCACCCTCTGGGGACCTCATTCTGCTTACACCTCAGCAGAATGAGGTTCCCAGGGGGTGAATTTGGTGATGCTAGCCCACTATGCGGGGTAGCATCACTAAATTCACCCTCTGGGGACCTCATTCTGCTTACACCTCAGCAGAATGAGGTTCCCAGGGAGTGAATTTGGTGATGCTAGCCCACTATGCGGGGGTAGCATCACTAAATTCACCCTCTGGGGACCTCATTCTGCTTACACCTCAGCAGAATGAGGTTCCCAGGGGGTGAAAGTGGTGATGCTAGCCCGCTATGCGGGGTAGCATCACCAAATTTACCCTCTGGGGACCTCATTCTGCTTACACCTCAGCAGAATGAGGTTCCCAGGGGGTGAATTTGGTGATGCTAGCCAGCTATGTGGGGTAGCATCACTAAATTCACCCTCTGGGGACCTCATTCTGCAAATGACAGACACACTATTTCAAGGCTTGTATGGGAAGTTGGTAGCATGGGAAGTTGGTAGCCGACTAGCATTGCAGTCGGGAGCATTGAAATTGAGATACAGCCCATGGCACTAAGCCATTTAGATGGGTGCGATGCATTGTATCCGTTAACATACCCAATGGAGAGATTATATTTTGAACACAATGTAAGCCAGAATGCATAACTTATGAGGCATGGCAGAGCATGCGTAATGTAGTAGATCTTTTTTTTCAATTGATCAAACATAGCAGCTTAGATTGTGGAGAGAGGAAATTTGACTTGTATATATGAAATTATAGATTTATGTGTAAGGATTTGACAAGTTGACATTATCGTAGAAATCATTTATAACATAGATTGATTTGCAGAATTGCATTTATTATGAGCTACAAATGGAAGCTCTACAATAGAATGCATTGCAACCATGTAACTGGTTTAACCCTTTCAGATTTTTGTATCAACCCATATACCCTGTGCCAATGCATTCTCTTATATATGCGAGTCGACCATAGGTCGCCTCGCATATATAAGAGAATGCATTGGCATAACAATTTTTCATCATTTGTTATTATTTTTTACAATTTTAAATATTTTTTCTTATATTCTTTAACAGACTTATTTTGTAGGTTTAGTGCCAGGGAATCTTACGTTTTTCATGGGCATCAAAATTATTACTATGAATACTTGGTGATAGTTTTGAGAGTTATAACATACTCCTAAGGTTTTATCAAGTTTGTTTTTAAATTCGCTATAGCATGCTTAAGCATACCCAAAAAACATTCAAACCAAAAAAAAAAAAAAATCGAAAATATATATATATTTTTTTTAATTTTAAAAAAATGTTTAGGGCCGATTTTACAGACCGTAAATTAGGGCCGATGAGATCGGCCCCTGGCACTGAAAGGGTTAATGCATACAACAGATTATTGTCAAAGTAGCATACCAACGCAACCATGTAAACAGTTTAATGCACACAATAAATTATGTCTACATACCAACGCAACCATGTAAACATTTTAATGCACACAATAAATTATGTCTACATACCAACGCAACCATGTAAACATTTTAATGCACACAATAAATTATGTCTACATACCAACGCAACCATGTAAACATTTTAATGCACACAATAAATTATGTCTACATACCAACGCAACCATGTAAACATTTTAATGCATACAACAGATTATTGTCAAAGTAGCATACCAACGCAACCATGTAAACAGTTTAATGCACACAATAAATTATGTCTACATACCAACGCAACCATGTAAACATTTTAATGCTTACAATAGATTATGTCAGCGCAACATACCAATGCAACGCAGTTGTCTAAACACTACTGAAAGCAACAACACCAGCTATTAATGAAGCAGAGCATGAAGAAACACATTTAGTACTATAGAGTGTTCTTACCTGGAACATTTTGCATGACGATATGATAGGGAGGCAGGGGCGGCCGCACTTGAGGCTGGGATGGGGGTGGCGGCATTGGTTGTGAGTTACTGCTGTTAACTAAAATAAATGAGAAAGCGCAAATGAAATGATGTTGAATATAGATCTGAGCATTCATATTCTTGTTATTAATGAACCATAACCAATGTGAAGCATAAATTTGTATACAAGGTCACATTGAGCAGTATACAGAAAAGGTGCTTAAACTAGCAGTGTTCTTTACCATTAAGCCCTTAACCCTTTTATGACGGGAGCTGCACTTGTGCAGCATTAAAGATCCTGTCCCAGTTCATTCCCTTATTTATGCGAGTCTACCATAGGGAGCCTCGCATATATAAGAGAATGCCATAGCTTAAAAGGTCAGGGTAAATATTTTTAGACCAATGAATTCTCTTATATATGTGCGGTTCTCTATGGGAGATGCTTATATATAAGAGAATGCATTGGCACAGGATTTTTGCAAAATTTCAGGAAGCTCCAGTCATGGAAGGGTTAACCCTTTACCCAACAAACCGGCCAAAACCGGCCAAATAAAGCTTCAACAGCCTAAAATATCTTCGGTCTGTCTCAATAGAACCATACAAATATGGATATCATTGGAACCGGCTCCTTGACCACATTGTGATAGTTACAGTTATGCCCTGTGCCAATGCATTCTCTTATATATGCGAGTCGACCATAGGTCGCCTCGCATATATAAGAGAACGCATTGGCCTAAAACAAAATATTTTTTCAACACTTTTTACCATTTTTTCTTACATTCTTTAACAATTTTATAATTTTTAATGTGTTAAGCCAATGCATTCTCTTATATATGCGAGGCGACCTATGGTCGACTCGCATATATAAGAGAATGCATTGGCAAAGGGCCCTTCTGTTGGGTAAAGGGTTAATATCAGAAATTGATACGTATAAATCTGCCCATCACCACTTATTACTCATTCTGCAGCGTTTTCACCAAGAGAATTGATGATTTGAAAAACCAAGCATAGATCAAGAGCACAGTTTACAATTCCACACCAAGTAATACTAAGACATGTAGATATATTCAGGGTTTCAGAACTCCAATTACAACTGATTTGTTTAGAAAATCTAAATTTTAACAACAATAAATGTATACAAAATTCTGAAATAATTTTTATTGCAATAGATTTCGGATACTTTTCCTCCTAAATTATTTTAAAAATTTAAAACTTTCATATCCAACACAATATTCTCTTCCACATGGAAAATGTCGACTCAAAACAAGTTACACTGTAAAACAAAATTGGTTTTCTGAAAATTAGCTTGGAACCCTTGAATATATCTTTAACACTCAAGAAAGATAACTCTATTGGAATCTTACTTGATGTCGACGATGAACTCAGTGTTTTTCTGTTAGATGGCGGTGAGCCACCTGAGCCGGCTGAGCTGGCACTGTTACTGTCGAAGTTCGACGAGGCTATACTGCCCCGGCCGGAATCAGACTCATACGGGTTATGGAAGCTGCCTGTGCTGGACGGGCTTGCAGAATCAGATGATCCCATAGATGCTGCAATTATTATTTAAAACAATATGAATGAGAGTTGTGAAATTGCACATAGGCATGATAGCAGGAGCTACAGTTTAAATAGATCCATATGTCTGAATACATATACAAGACATGGTGGTAGCTTCCTAAATTTTGCGAAAACCATGTGCCAGTGCATTCTCTTATATATGCGAGTTTCCCATAGGGAGCCTCACATATTTATAGAATAGATAGGCCTAACAATATTTACCTTGATCTTGTAAGACTTGCATTCTCTTATATATGCAAGGCTCCCTATGGTAGACTCACATATATAAGCCAATACACTGGAACATGGTCATTAATGCTGCACCAGCGCAGCTCAAGTCATGAAAAGGTTAAGTGACATATAAGTACTGAGCCAATGGGAATGGAGAATAAGTGCTGATTTCCCTTATTAATGTCTCCTCTCCCTGGATACTGCCAATTAAAATAATTTCAAGATGTATTCAGGGTTCCAGATATCCAATTACAACAACAACATAACTTCAAATTGATTAACTAAATACAATAGAAATACATAGAAATTACAAAATAGTATCTTTCATATAGCACTTTTCATTGAAAACATATTATTTTAAATACTAGAATCTTAATAAAATAGTACTTAGGTTTCGTAAAATTAGCCTGGAACCCTGAATACATCTTGAGGTTGAAGTAACTGTTGCTGCCACATTAATTTTGCACAGCGATATAAAATAAATGAAGAAAAGTGCTCATTAGTCTTTGAAAGATTATTCTGTAGCTAATCATACATTGGTAGAGGCCGACATTTTCTTTATATAATTTACATAGGTTTCAACAGTGGTCTTATTTTGATCCACAAGTAAGAAATTCAAATATTAATTAGATAGCATATGATAATGTTACCTATGTACATTTGCTGCATATCAGTGCATAAAGAATAACATTTTTATCCAATCATCCAGTTTTTAATAATTTATAAATTTCAACAAATAATATTCCAGATTAAAATCAAAAGGTTCAAAAATTCAATTCAACTTCCTGTGAATGACAAAATTGGACATAAGATCTATTTCTCTGCTCTATCCTTCTGTGAATATTACAGACATTGTCCAAGCAAAATGAATCAAGCTTTTGCAGTCTTATAAAAGGATTATATTTCATAAATATGTTGCCTAATTTACCATGAATTCATCATGAGGGTGGTGGGGGCAAAACATGCAGAAGAAGGGGACTCATGCCTCATGCAATCATATACATATCAAAGGAAAGACGAAGATGCAAGATTTTCTAGAACAAACTAGAGAAGTTTTGAGAAATTTTATCTGTGTGTTTATATCACGGAAAATAGTATCACATGGAAACATGGAAACTGATGTATGAGAATACATGCAAATATTACAGATCTATGCTCAAAAATCACCCGAAATCTTTTTTGTTTGTTTGTAACTGATAAGCAACTCTGACCACTTATAAATCTCTCAGAATGTGGAATACCAGTGGAATACTGTGAATTTTGTGAAATGTCTTTTACTCAGCCACCCGACTGCTGCAAAATAAATAGTGTCACAAAATATTTGGCTGTTACTTGTTAAGTGTTTTGTGTTGTTATATTGAGGTATCAGATTTGGGATGGCGAGTTAGTTATATGCTTCTAAGTTGTTAACTGCATTTATAAAGTCAATAACAGGTCAATAAAGGAAAATAAAAAAGTAGATTGCCTATCAGAGATAATATTGTATGTCTGCGTTTACCGTTTTATCCTTGAAAGTTAAAAGCCTTTAATAATCATTGAAATTCTAGTTTTTCACAGAATATCCTGCATCTTGTCTCAATAATTGACCAAGTTTCAGAGGTATTTTAAAATATTCAAAATATTTTAGTACAACACTGCAGTCACTACCAGCCAAATTGTTCTCCAGAAATGTTCTTAATAGGAATTATGAAGTTAAAAACATTGCAACAATCTCACAATTCCAGAATTCAATATCAATAATTTTTGTCAGATTAAGTACTATATTATATGAATTCACTTGAAAATAATTTCCGGGATTGAATTTACCAATAAATATTAAAAAAAATACCTACACTATTCATAAAAGATTTAATAAATTTCTCCGAAAATTACAGAGAAAGGCAATTATGTCTGAATGACTACAAGTATAACTTGATGAAGTGTCCACAAGTGTTAATTATTTTTAGTAACCTCTGAAAATTGGGCTAATTTGTAAAGGTATCTAACCATCACCTACCCGTCCGACTAGGTTTTCGTTTAGTCAGATTACTCAGACTAACAACCGAGGAGCTCTCGGCCGACAAATTCACCGTCAACGGCTTTGTGTGCCGCGGTGACGGAGGCTGTCGACGTTTGGATGATGGGCTGATTAGAGGACGCGGGTGCTTCGTGTTATGAGGTCGAACTTTGTCCGTTAATGACATGAGTTTCCGCACAGCCTCTGGGGAAGCCGACCCTTAGGGAAGAAAAATCAACGCATAAGCAGAAGCATTGGATATTATAGGCCACACAAATATAAAAATGTTTCTCATCTCCTTGATGCATTTAGTTTGTTAATTGGGGTTTAATTAATGTCACTTTCTGCAGCTAAGGTCATATCACGGTACAAGGGGAGACCTAAATTCAGACTATAGCAAGGACTAGCCTAGATTTTTCAAATTGGGAGAAGTCACTTATTAACCCTTTGAGTACCAGGTCCGATTTTTGTATCAACCCATATACCCTGTGCCAATGCATTCTTTTATATATTCGAGTCGACCATAGGTCGCCTCGCATATATAAGAGAATGCTTTGGCCTAACAATTTTTTTTTTTTTTTTACAATTTTTTACAATTTTAATAATTTATTCTTATATTCTTTAGCAGACTTATTTTGTAGGTTTAGGGCCGATGAGATCGGCCCCTGGCACTCAAAGGGTTAAGGAGAAGTGGACTGTTATCAGGGAGAAGTAACAATGGTTGAAGTTCAATTTACACTTAAACCTCACCCTTCTATGATCAAATAAGTAATGTGCAACACAAGAGCCCATTTATAAAACCATTATAGTGAGTAAGGACACCATTATATTCAGTAAATATACTTTAAATATGCGGTTTGAACATATGCATACATATGAGACAGAAGTCACTTCTCCTTGGGACAATAATAGGGAAAAGTGGCACATTTTAACCCTTTACCCAACAGAACGGCCCTGTGCCAATGCATTCTCTTATATATGCGAGTCGACCATAGGTCGCCTCGCATATATAAGAGAATGCATTGGCTTAACACATATTAAAAATTCTAAAATTGTCAAAGAATGTTGAAAAATATTATAAAAATTGTTAAAAAATGTAAGGCCAATGCATTCTCTTATATATGCGAGGCGACATATGGTCGACTCGCATATATAAGAGAATGCATTGGCACAGGGCATAACTGTAACCATCACAATGTGGTCAATGAACCGGTTCCAATGATATCCATATTTGTTTGGTGTTATTGAGACAGACCGAAGATATTTTAGGCTGTTGAAGCTTTATTTGGGCGTTTTTGGCCGGTTTGTTGGGTAAAGGGTTAAGGAGATGTCTCCCAAGTCGCCCTCTAGGCTGGTCCCAGGGAAATAGCATACATTTATTCCTGGAAGACTTCAGGCAGTGACTACCAAGGTCTTATTCTTTACGCCATGCTGCAATATGTCCCAAGTATTAAGACTATAAAGACAGGTGCCTTCCTGGTCACGCTGGGACTACACTCATTGACAAGTAGTTCCCCTAGAAAATGTTCAGACAATAAGTTCAACAAACGACCAGTTTTTTTGTTGAACTTATTATCTGAACATTTCCCTCCAATAAATAAAATCCTTCTGCAACTTGTATTATCTGTCGTCCGGTGATTTCTTCTGAAAACTCCTCCAGATGAATAACAGACCATTTCAATGCAAGCCTAAGCAGAATGAGGTCCCCAGAGGGTGAATTTGGTGATGCTAGCCTGCTATGTGGGATAGCATCACTAAATTCACCCTCTGGGGACCTCATTCTGCAAATGACATGCTCACTATTTCAAGACTTGTTCCAATGTATACTTTTCCGACTGATTGGGAGAAGGAATAAATATGTGCAGACTGAAAATGACAATCACAGGAAAACATTCCCATGATGCCCTAATTAATGGTAACCATGTAAACATAAACTGTGTTTATCGAGAATTTGGTTGTGATGAGACACAGCGTGAATAGAAGACACCAGGCGTTAACTATGAAAATGTAAATGGAGGGATAACCTGAAGATTATGTACAGTAATGCCCTAATTAATCGACTCCTTTAACCACAGCAGAATTATGGGTAACTTTTCAGGATTTAGTCGGAAATATGGCTTGTTGCCATTCATCGGGGAAACCTCTCGGCGAGAGCTTTCCGATGAATGGCAACAAGCCATATTTCCGACTAAATCCTAAAAAGTTACCCATAATTCTGCTGTGGTTAAAGGAGTCGATTAATTAGGCCATTACTGTACATGGTATATAAATTGAGGTCCATTATTTCCCCTTGTCTGTGTGACCTTCCTTTAGGATTTTGCTCCAAAGTTGTGATATAATCTACAAGAGAGCTATCTGAAGAGGAGAAAGGGAACATGCATAGAGGCAGAGAAACATTTTCATACTTTGTATAGGCCTTAGAGACAGCATCAGTCAGAAGTTAAAAAGTAATATCAGCTTTGTAAAGACAACAGTAATTCTGGATGCAATCAGGCAATGTGAAAAGAAACCAGGGTTATGCATCGCAGATGGCCAGATAGAGTTTTTATTTTGCTTAAAAGAGTGCATCTGTCAGAAAATGATTTCAAATTGGTTGACATTAATTTTGTTAAAGTTATTTTTTTAATGACCTTACAAGTAAAAATATCAGACAAACCTGATTTTCAAAAGAGCGAATCTGTCAGAAAAGAATTTCAAAATTGTTAACATTTGTTCAAGTTATTGCTATAACGATCTTACAAGTTAAACAAAATCATGGTTTCAAACTCGATCGAGATATTGTTATGATTGATCCATAAACCGATTATGAATGGAATTTATGTTAACAGGGATAACAGCTCAAATTCACCCCCAAAATTTCTTTTCTTATTTTTTTCTTAAATTTTGTTTTTGAAAGTCAAAATGACTCAAAACCTGTGCAAAACATATAACTTCTGATTGGTACTGTCATCATATTTCACCATATGAACAAAATAATCAAGCAGACTAAATCGAAGCATTCATGATGTGGTGTTTACATCTAAATTAACTTTATATAGATATGTCATATAAAATATACACTAAATCGAAGCATTCATGATATGGTGTTTACATCTAAATTAACTTTATATAGATATGTCATATAAAATATACACGCTGTATTATTATAATAATGATATAGGAAAAGAGACTACAAAATAGTTTATTAGTTTCAAATTGAAATTAAAAGCTTAATACAGCATTCCAAAAAAAAATAATTATCTCTTACAAAATACTGGAACTAAATGAAGCATTAGATATCTACGACATTTATTTAAATTAAGTTTAAAATCAATGCTGATTAACTTTGTACAAAATTGTTGCATCAATCTTTGAAGTGATGTCAATCTTTTCAATATTTGTTCTTTTGAACATCCTAATGCAAGAAACATGAAATTGAGTTTTTTTGTTACCACAATCTATTGGAAAAATTATTAATTTCTGCCATAATTGGAAATTTATACACATAAACAAATAAAAATAGCTTTCTTAGCCAAAATAACTAACATTCATTCATATTTTTCATAAATATCAAGGAGGAAGTATAAGAATAATATCATTCATCTTTTAATAAATAGTCGTGCAAAATAAACAACAGAGAGTTCAGTTAGATTGTCATAAGCAACAACGTCAAACAGCAGGCGTGTCTACTTCCGTATAAATCAAGATAGGTATCAAAATGGTATAAAACTTATCTTAGAAATAAAAAACCGAAATATAAGAACAACATATGCATGACCTGAGAAATGTTAGGTTTTAGGTTATCAGTGAGAGCAAAGCAAACATGATTAATCTGCTCACTTACCAAATTTAGGTCCAGTGCAGGCGGGTTTTTCTGCGAGATTAGTCATACTGATAGATACATTAGGTGATGTGTCCCTCTTCTTAGCTGTAAAAGTAGAAATTATAACCACCAATCAACAATCTCGTCTGATAAGAAACATCTAATAATATACAGACTCATTTAGGCATGTCGTGAAAAGGTTGTAACAAAACAAGGAATGCGAGATGAAACATACATGGAATAAATCAACAAAGAATATCAGATTCCTATGATTCCAGATTTATATCCCATATCAACTGGCCCCTTCTATGATATTTTGGGTAATCAGGGCTCAATGAATTACACACTCAATAAAGACTACTGGTTTCACCATGCCCAGGATATATAAAACAAATGTTAACCCTTTACCCAACAGAACGGCCCTGTGCCAATGCATTCTCTTATATATGCGAGTCGACCATAGGTCGCCTCGCATATATAAGAGAATACATTGGCTTAACACATATCAAAAATGATAAAATTGTCAAAGAATGTAGAAAAATATTATAAAAATTGTGAAAAAATGTAAGAAAAAATTATAAAATTGTTAAAGAATGTAAGAAAAAATGGTAAAAAGTGTTAAAAAAAGAATATTTTTAGGCCAATGTATTCTCTTATATATGCGAGGCGACATATGGTCGACTCGCATATATAAGAGAATGCATTGGCACAGGGCATAACTGTAACCATCACAATGTGGTCAATGAACCGGTTCCAATGATATCCATATTTGTATGGTTTTATTGAGACAGACCGAAGATATTTTAGGCTGTTGAAGCTTTATTTGGGCGTTTTTGGCCGTTTTGTTTGGTAAAGGGTTAATACTACCTCGTCAGCATGTGAATTTGCCATTTGTATACTAAATACTCATTGATGAGTAGTTCCCTTAGGAAATGAACATTTCCCACCAAAGAAAATGAATCTTTCTACATAGTATTATTTTTTCATATGTCTATCATCTGCTAATTTTTGCTGGGCACCCCTCCAAATGAATGATAAGACCGTTCCAATGTATGCTTTTATAACTGAATGGGAGAATACATTTAGTATAGAAAGGCAAAGGGTTAACCTGGTAGCTATTAGCGCACTGATTGAATGATGCCCTATTCGCCAAGACTTCTTGGGGGCCAAGTGCTTAACAATGACTAATTAGAGCTGGTATTGTCTGACCTGTTGAAAAATGCAAACCTCGAACAATGAACTCATGAATGGCCTTCTTGCGAGCAATCACGAGAATTGATAATAAAGAAATTTAACCCTTTCATGACAGGAGCTGCACTGTGCAGCATTAAAGACCCTGTGCCAGTGCATTCTATTATATATGCAAGTCTCCCATAGGGAGCCTCGCATATATAAGAGAATTCATTGGCTTACAAGATCAAGGTAAATATTGTTAGGCCAATGCATTCTCTTATATATGCAAAGTGCCCTATGGGCGACTTGCATATATAAGAGAATGCATTGGCACAGGGTTTTCAAGAAAATCCAGGAAGCTCCAGTCATCAAGGGTTAACCCTTTACCCAACAAACCGGCCAAAACCGGCCAAATAAAGCTTCAACAGCCTAAAATATCTTCGGTCTGTCTCAATAGAACCATACAAATATGGATATCATTGGAACCGGCTCCTTGACCACATTGTGATAGTTACAGTTATGCCCTGTGCCAATGCATTCTCTTATATATGCGAGTCGACCATAGGTCGCCTCGCATATATAAGAGAATGCATTGGCATAACATTTTTTTTTTTTACAATTTTTTTCAATTTTAATAATTTATTCTTATATTCTTTAACAGACTTATTTTGTAGGTTTAGGGCCGATGAGATCGGCCCCTGGCACTCAAAGGGTTAATATCGCGGACGCCCACGAAATGTGGATAAAATGTCGCCAGTAGCAGCGGTCTTATTGATTCATTAAGGAAGATAAACCCTACATGGAGTTCGGGGGATATCCCCAAGTACAAGAAGATTTGTACGAGTGACGACGAGTGATTTCCCATATTTAAGAGAATGCATTGGCCTAAAAAAAAAATCTTTTTTTAACACTTTTTTACCATTTTTTCTTACATTCTTTAACAATTTTATAATTTTTAATGTGTTAAGCCAATGCATTCTCTTATATATGCGAGGCGACCTATGGTCGACTCGCATATATAAGAGAATGCATTGCACAGGGCCCTTCTGTTGGGTAAAGGGTTAAAGCCATTCACAGTACTTACAAGGCTCACACTGACACGACAGCTCTATCAGCTTCTCCTCATCTGTGATCACCGTCATATTGCACAAGTATGATTTAACCTTCCGCACCATCTGAGCCTGAAACAACAATTTTAATTAAAAATAGAGACGAGCCCATCACAAAGGATCTGTCAATCAAATAATTATAAGCAGATATTTTCTACCAATCAGCGACAGAGGCAGTCACTTGCTGTATTTGAAAATTCTTTGTTCACCTTAATGTCTGCACATACGTTCCGTGTTAAATTGCTAATATTCAAACAACTTACAGTACGGCACACACCATTATAATACAGAACAAACAGTAATGCTCTAAATAATCGACTCCTTAACCACAGCAGAATTATGGGTAACTTTTCAGGATTTAGTCGGAAATATGGCTTGTTGCCATTCATTGGAAAGCTCTCAGTGAGAACTTTCCGATGAATGTCAACAAGCCATATTTCCGACTAAATCCTGAAAAATTACCCATAATTCTGCTGTGGTTAAGGAGTCGATTATTTAGGGCATTACTGTATTTGTACTAAAATTTTGATTTGTGCAATGATGTTGAAAATCCAACCATGATTATAACACTGTTGTTCATTTGCATGACACTTGTCATATTTTTCACAATTAAATGCAAAAATAATGTATGTTCTCTGCTTAAGTGTGTATTATAGCATGATGTCAGGTATTGTAAAACTAATTAAACTATTTCTGCAGAGCCTTGTCTCCTAGCAACCATAAGCTCCTCCCACTAATGATATGTGTGGTAAAAGTTAAGATATTTTAGCATAAGAGTTATCACTCACCTCCTCAAACATTTTCTTGGTGTTAGGCATGGCTGATCCTCTCCTGTTTTTCACCCTTTTTAGAGTTGCCACCCCTGACACTGTAGCACTAGCATACATACTGGGTGTTCCTAAGAACATTGTGTTTGCATCCTGAATGTACGAGAGACACGTCCTCAGTTTGTCAATGGAAACCAGCTTGTTAGTAGAAACATGAGATTAAGATATAAACTTTACAAAGTAAAATATGTATGCATGCAGTGTGACACATCCATATCAATATGGCTTCATTACTCGTCTTGATGGAGGCGTGACTGAAACTTCTCGTTACATTTACCATTAGCTATCGATGTCAGCTGGTCATGTCTTGGCTTTCCCCACCCTCCCACCCCTTAGCTAATGACCTCTTAAGTCCATTCCTCCCTTCGAGTGACTGATGGTGCGCTTTACTGTGTTTGGCTTAGGTGGTATTGGATTCTGGCGTGGTACATGGTACACCCACAGCAGCGATTGTTAATTTAGGATAGCACCACTAGCCAGTAATTGTTAAAATTATTATTTATATTGGTTGGTAGTTCTTACTAAAGAATTGCCATAATGCACATATGGTAATCAGGGAATATTTATTGGTTGGGGAGATTATATAGATTCATGTGTATAAAATAATAATTTTGAGCCAGGAGACAACAGACAATACTAACTTCTGTCACATTGTTACCCAGGAAAAAGAGACAACATCTGGTGATGTTTAAACCCTTTGAGTGCCAGCGGCCGATCTAATCGGCCCTAAATCTACAAAATAAGTCTGTTAAAGAATATAAGAATAAAATTATTAAAATTGTAAAAAAAAAATAAAAAAAAAATTGTTAGGCCAATGCATTCTCTTATATATGCGAGGCGACCTATGGTCAACTCGCATATATAAGAGAATGCATTGGCACAGGGTATATGGGTTGATACAAAAATCGACCTGGCACTCAAAGGGTTAACCCCTTCATGATGGGAGCTGCGCTGGTGCAGCATTAAAGACCTTGCGCAAGTGCATTCTCTTATATATGCGAGTCTTCCATAGGAGCTATATAAGAGAATGCACTGGCTTACAGATCAAGGTAAATATTGTTAGGCCAATGTGACTTGTATATATAAGAGAATGCATTGGCACAGGGTTTTCACAAAATTTCAGGAAGTTCCAGTCATGAAAGGGTTAACCGAGGATATTTTCAGGTGTTCTTTCCAATTCATCTTTAGATTGAAATAAGTTCTCTTTTCAGAATGATGCAGATATGGTTAATTAATATATTTGGAAAAAGAGAGTTTAACCCTTCCATGACTGGAGCTTCCTGAATTTTGCGACAACACTGTGCCAATGCATTCTCTTATATATGCAAGTCTCCCATAGGGAGCCTCGTGTATATATATAACCTGAATACATTGGCCTAAAAATAATTAGCTTGACCTTGTAAGCCAGTGCATTCTCTTATATATGCGAGGCTCCCTATGGGAGACTCGCATATATTAAGAGAAGGCACTGGCATAGGATCTTTAATGCTGCACCAGCGCAGCCCCACACCATGGAAGGATTAACCCTTTACCCAACAAACTGGCCAAAAACGCCCAAATAAAGCTTCAACAGCCTAAAATATCTTCGGTCTGTCACAATAACACCATACAAATATGGATATCATTGGAACCGGTTCATTGACCACATTGTGATGGTTACAGTTATGCCCTGTGCCAATGCATTCTCTTATATATGCGAGTCGACCATAGGTCGCCTCGCATATATAAGAGAATGCATTGGCCTTAACATTTTTTAACATTTTTTCTTATAATATTTTTTACATTCTTTGACAATTTGATCATTTTTAATGTGTGTTAAGCCAATGCATTCTCTTATATATGCGAGGCGACCTATGGTTGACTCGCGTATATAAGAGAATGCATTGGCACAGGGCCATTCTGTTGGGTAAAGGATTAAACATTAGACTTTATATTTATAATACTTACATATCTGGCTGACTTCATATTACACAAATGTCGAATCTCCTTTGCCATCATTCTTAACTTCTCGAAATTCACCAGGCCATCAATAACAGAGTCATTGCCAAGGTCAATGAAGGTCAAGTCTTTCTTTGCAATAGGAAAGAATGGTAGCTGGAAAGTAACAATTAGACATGAAAGAGAAGGCTGGTACACAACAAAATGTTTATATGAGCGGAGATGAAAAAAAAACACTAAATAAATATATGAACAGATGATTTACACCAAGCTCCAGTCATTTGAGTATATTAATGTAAGCAAAAGTTGTTACCTTTCATTTTAGGTGTCTGTTGCTTTCATAATATTATTTGTAAACAATGAATTCAAACAATCACAGCATGACTTTTTCTCATGGTATCATGAGCATTGATGTATTAAATGACAGCTGCCATATGTTGGGGCTTTCTACTCATGGTTAAACAGGTTATGATTTTATTTGCTATTTGCTGGAAATAAAGTATATTATTATCCATCCCTTAACTAACACCATTTCCGATTGGGCAAAAGCCGCCACGTGATAGTCCTGGAAAAAGTCATATTGGACTCCCGAAAGTCATATTGAACTCCCGACTGTACAATATAACTTTTTTATTGGGACTCTGTGACGTCACGAATTAACTCTATTGCGAAAATGAATCGGTGAAATTGTGATGCACGCGCAACACTGATGGATTTTAGCAGACGTTTCACTTCCGCATTGAGTTTTTTTTCTCACTTCCGTGTTTACTTTTCCAAATAATGCTTTCTGATGATCAATATACAGGCTTTTATAGAGAATTAAGTGCCGACAAATACCATAAATAACCACAAAAGTTTTATTCCCAAAATTTGGATAAACATACAGATGGATAATAAAAATGTCATTATACAATGTTGTGTACAGTATGAGTTTTTCTTGTACTCGTCAAGGTTGTGGTGAAAAGTCATATTGGACTCGACACTGGCGTGTCTCATCCAATATGACTTTTCACCACAACCTGGACGAGTACAAGAAAAACAAATACTGTACACAACATTGTATAATAACTTTTTAATCTTTTCGTAAAGTTTCAAACCTGCATGAGATGGAGGATAATGAGTTTTGAGAGTGATCAAGCATATATTCTTACCACTGGAGATGACAGATAAGCCGTTTTAAGAGTGACTAAGCATATATTCTGACCACTGGAGATGAGGGACTAGCCGTTTTGAGAGTGATTTAGCATATATTCTGACCACTGGAGAGGACGGATAAGCCTTTTTAAGAGTAATTAAGCATATATTCTGACCACTGGAGATGAGGGACTAGCCGTTTTGAGAGTGATTTAGCATATATTCTGACCACTGGAGATGACGGATAAGCCGTTTTAAGAGTAATTAAGCATATATTCTGACCACTGGAGATGAGGGACTAGCCGTTTTGAGAGTAATTAAGCATATATTCTTACCACTGGAGGCTGAACATTTTCACTGTTGATGAGGTGTCGATATTTTGCCATGTTTCTCGACGGATTCATCAAATCACTCAGATCCTGAAACACAGAAACACTTATTTTAACCATTTCATAATGGGAGCTGCGCTGGCGCAACATTAAAGACCCTGTACCAGTGCATTCTCTTATATATGTGAGTCGACCATAGGTCGCCTCGCATATATAAGAAAAAGCACTGGCTTACAAGATCAAGGTAAATATTGTTAGGCCAATGCATTCTTATATATATGCGAGGCGACCTATGGTAGACTCGCATATATAAGAGAATGCATTGGCACAGGGTTTTCTTAAAAAATCAGGAAGCTCCAGTCATCAAAGGGTTAACCATTTCTATAATAAATACTCATTGACAAGTAGTTGATCTTATTATCTGAACATTTCCCTCCAATAAATAACACTCTTAACCCTTTACCCAACAAACCGGCCAAAAACGGCCAAATAAAGCTGCAACAGCCTAAATTATCTTGGGTCTGTCTCAATAAAACCATACAAATATGGATATCATTGGAACCGGCTCATTGACCACATTGTTATGCCCTGTGCCAATGCATTCTCTTATATATGCGAGTCGACCATAGGTCGCCTCGCATATATAAGAGAATGCATTGGCCTAAAATAAATCTTTTTTTAACACTTTTTACCATTTTTTCTTACATTCTTTAACAATTTTATAATTTTTAATGTGTTAAGCCAATGCATTCTCTTATATATGCGAGGCGACCTATGGTCGACTCGCATATATAAGAGAATGCATTGGCACAGGGCCGTTCTGTTGGGTAAAGGGTTAATCTTTCTGTACTTTTATTATCTGTCTGCTGCTTATTTTTCTAGAAAACCCCTCCAGATGAATAATAGACCATTTCAATGTATACTTTTATAACTGGGTGGGAGCATCCATTCAGTAAAGAAAGGGTTAACCTCCTGGAATCTTTAGTTTCCTATGAGATTTCTTTCACAGAAGTGAATTTTTAGTAAGTTTTCCAACTGATAACGTGATGTAACTTTATAATGTACTGATCAGCATAGAATTATGATAATGGGGGAATTAATATTTGAGAAATGACTGGCATTATTAATTTTTTTTTATTTTCCCTATGCAAGAAATCAGATTGAAGAACCAGTTAAAACTCGAAATATTGAGTGCTGTGATGTGTTAATACGGGCAAACACACTATAATTCAGAATGATTGGATATTTGATATGATACAAACGCTAAACATTGTCATGCTTCCAGAAACAGAAGAAATTGTTCTAAAACACTCTAGAACAATATCAATTTTTATGTGGGACAATTTAAAAAATGCTAGACTTACATCAAACCATTTGTGGTACTTGGTCGGCAGTTTTTCCCACGTATTCCGTAACCGAGTAACATTGACGTTGTTCAGACCACCGATTATTGCAAATAAAGCATTGAAATTCTTGCAGTCTTTACAATGACCTACAAAAAACAACAATTGTAGTAAGAATCATGTCTGAATATAGGTTATCGATAAATCACAATGTCAGACTCGAATAGGCCGTATGTCAGACTCAAATTATTAATAAGTCTATGCAAAAATACTTTAGACGTATGTGGAATGCTCAGAATAAATCAAAATAAAACTTTAATAGTCATTAAATAATGCCAGTTTTTTAAAAATATTATTTTACAGAAAAAAACCTGTCATATGAACATCAATTAGTTTTATCTGTATCTTCTCATTTCATAGAAAGCAGTAATTTGATACAAGATTTGTGTTAGTTCCGAATATCAGACCCCGATTCAACTGGAGAATGGCATCTATTCATAAGTCTCATACGCCGAATATCAACAAAAAGTTGATATTTGTTCAAGTCATTGTGTCATCGTGATAAAATTTCAAGAATATCAACTAATTAAGGGCTGTAACTGCACCCAAATTATGCGGAACTGGCTGGTTAACGAACTTGATCAAGACAATGTTGAGCAAGTCTCATATACCGAATATGAACAAAATCAGTTGATACATGTATCTGTTCAAGTCATTTCATTATGCCATCATGATAAAATTTCAAGAATATTAACTAAATTAAGGGCCATAACTCCACCCAAATTATGCGGAACTGGCCGGTTATCGAACTCGATCAAGACAATGTTGAGCAAGTCTCATATACCGAATATAAAAAAAATCAGTGGATATTTGTTCAAGTCATTGTGTCATTGTGTTAAAATTTCCAAGAATATTAACTAATTAAGGGCCGTAACTCCACTCAATTTATATGGAACTGGCTGGTTTTTGAACTCGATCAAGACATTTTTGAGCAGATATCATATACCGAATATCAACAAAATCAGTTGATATTTAACATAACACGATTTAAATTCACGAAAATTAATAAATAAGGGTCATAACTCCGCCCACAATACGCAGACCTGGACGATTTTTGAACTCGATCAAGATAATGTTGAGCAAGTCTCATATACCGAATATCAACAAAACCAATCGATATTTGTTCAAATTATATCGCCAACTGTAGACATCTACCTACAGTAATGCCCTAATTAATCGACTGCTTAACCACAGCAGAATTATGGGTAACTTTTCAGGATTTAGTTGGAAATATGGCTTGTTGCCATTCATCGGAAAGCTCTCCCCGAGAGCTTTCCGATGAATGGCAACAAGCCATATTTCCGACTAAATCCTGAAAAGTTATACATAATTCTGCTGTGGTTAAGGAGTCGATTAATTAGAGTATTACTGTACACACCCACGAACAGACCTGGCTAACTATAGGTCAAGTACTGGACCAAAAAATATGTGATCGACAAGGTCCTAGTAGAGTGGATTGGAGAATTCAGAAAAACAAACATTACCATGGTGACATTCAAACTTACGAGCTATCTTAATGAAATGCTTTAACAGTTTCATTCTTTTCACGATGTTGCTTTCGTTGACTATCTCCGTGACAACCCAAAACATCTCCTTGTTCACCAGCTGTTGAATAGACAACATAACAATGTCACAAACTCTCAAATTTAAATGCTAAATTTAAAGGGGTACTGTACACTAAATCCAGCCATTTATGGGACCATCTCCTTTTATACTCAGAATATATGCAACAAATGAACGATGCAAACAACATGGTAATTATAATGAAAACGAATTTATGGCTCCAGTTATAAATTCATTTTCATTATAAATGCCAAGTTGTTTACATCATTCATAGAGCACACAAGTGTATTTTGCACTAACTCATGGCTCAAATTCATTCATTTGTTGCATATATTCTGTTGAGTATAAAAGGAGATGGTCCTATAAATGTCCGGATTTAGTGCACAGACCCCTTTAAGAAACATTTTGATAAATATTCCTTAGTTCTCAGTGAAACATAAAATAACAGAGTTGATCTTGATTTATAGTACCAATTACCTATCAACTTTGAGGTATGGTCACATAGAATCGGCTTGGAATAATCTTTCCAATGACGAAGGATATTTAGCTGGACTTCATTTCAGTCTTTCAATCTGAAGTTGCTACTTTAATAAAATCATTGTTTTGAGATAAAAAGCTTGGCATATTTCCAAACCTAAATGAGGCAACGTGAAAAGCCTGTGTCTAAATTGCTGAATGTTTTAGAGGGAATATTTTTTTAATTTTTCACATGCTAACTGAATTCAAAATTGATGAAAGAAACAGTTACTTAAGAACTGTATGTAGTTTTGAGTGTTGAAAGATATAATGCTGTGGCTGTTGGGCACACTAAATGTGCTCCAACTGTCATAGCGACATACAGTAATGCCCTAAATAATCGACTCCTTAACCAGAGCAGAATTATGGGTAACTTTTCAGGATTTAGTCGGAAATATGGCTTGTTGCCATTCTTCGGAAAGCTCTCAGTTAGAGCTTTCCAATGAATGGCAACAAGCGATATTTCCGACTAAATCATGAAAAGTTACCCATAATTCTGCTGTGGTTAAGGAGTCGATTACTGTACCCCTCAATAAAACACACTCAAACTCGGCTGATTTGTTTTTCCTGAGCTCTGTCAGCAGTTTGAATATTATACCACACTTCACTGCAAGTTAGCCCAATATTCTATCAGTGAATTATTAGTCTATGGCTGCGCACTTAAAAAACATGCCCAGTTAATCTATCTACAGATTAGTCATCTACGTCAACAAGGTGTGACATCGGTTGTGTTATGGTGTGTTTTATTGGGACATGAAATACATGACCCAATTGGCAGCTAACCAATCACCAAACAGGTTTTAGTGTAACATACACAGGCTATGTAAATATTAAAATAATGTTAAGTCATGAAAAGAAAATTTATTTTGAAACTGGTGTCAACTTTTGATACTTACAGCCTCAAATTTCTGTAGATTTGGACATCCAAATTTGGATTCAATCTTGAACAGGTCATCAATGTACTCTGTTGGCTCGATTTCTTTAAACACTTTGAAGTCACTGAGCGTGAGCTGTGACGCCACCTCGGCGGTGTTGAGTTGCAGCAGGTTTATATGGGAATCTTTGATGAGTTCCCCCTTCATTTCATCTGGCACGAGTGTGTCAGTCGACATGTTGTTCTTTAAATAGTACCTGAGCGCACAAGGGAGATTTCGCCTGATCAAATTTGGGTAAAACAAAAAAACAAAGGGTTAACTGGCTGTCCGTGTGAGTGATGGATTAAATAAACAAGCAACAGTGAAAACATCTAGCGTGTGAAGAGAGTTGTCAGGAAGGTTATTATTGGTTGTCATGACAACAGTCAGAATCAACTGTCATGACAACGGTTAGACATTTTGGACGAGGAGATGGCTGAAAGGGAGGCCACTACTGACTGAATAACATTATAGAGTGTTTACCTTTGAAATTCAACAGTAATCATCTACGATGGTGAATAAATTCTCATCTCTAAAAATATCAAACTGCTAGTATTTTTTTAATAACTGGAAGAGATTTTTTTAATCAGTCCCCATCGAAATCATATCCATGATTCAAAGCAAAAGACATTTGATTGATATCCATCTTCAAATATTTGTAAATAGTATCTTTTCAAAGCCAATCCAATCCAAAGAGTATTGTAAAATCAGACAGGCATTTAGTGTCTTTGATATTTCCATGCGACAGGAGCATCCTATTTGTTAGTTATCATGTTATTAATTTCAAGAGATCAGGAACAAATTCATGCACAAGATTTGCGTAAATTTTTATCATTTGAAGTGAAATTGATCAAGATTTTTTTTAACCCTTTACCCAACAAACCGGCCAAAACCGGCCAAATAAAGCTTCAACAGCCTAAAATATCTTCGGTCTGTCTCAATAGAACCATACAAATATGGATATCATTGGAACCGGCTCCTTGACCACATTGTGATAGTTACAGTTAGCCCTGTGCCAATGCATTCTCTTATATATGCGAGTCGACCATAGGTCGCCTCGCATATATAAGAGAATGCATTGGCCTAAACAAAATCTTTTTTTAACACTTTTTACCATTTTTTCTTACATTCTTTAACAATTTTATAATTTTTAATGTGTTAAGCCAATGCATTCTCTTATATATGCGAGGCGACCTATGGTCGACTCGCATATATAAGAGAATGCATTGGCACAGGGCCCTTCTGTTGGGTAAAGGGATAAACACAAGTCATGTGTTGACAACTCTTCTCACTACCAATAAACCAACTAAATTATTAGAGCAAATTTTGATATGAAATGTTTTATCTTATCAACTAAATATTCTTTAAATTGTTGTTGGATAACCCTTCCATGACTGGAGCTTTCTGAAACATGTGCCAATGCATTCTCTTATATATGAGTCTCCTACAGGGAGACCACGCATATATAAGAGAATACATTGGCCTAACAATATTTACATTGACCTTGTAAGCCGATGCATTCTCTTATATATGCAAGGCTCCCTATGGGAAACTCGTATATATAAGAGAATGCACTGGCACAGGATCTTTAATGCTTTACCAGCATAGCTCCGGTCGTGAATGTTTTATACACAAAGCAATGATAGATCGGGAAATTGCTGTAAGTATAATTTGTCAGCCACAAATAGTGAGTGGCGGCAGTTGATTAAAGAAGCGTGTCGTAATTTTTCAATTTTAAATGTTAATTTTCTATAAGCTAATGATTGTGCAAAATTTGCTCTGGTGCATGATGAGTGTTTTGTGTACTGTAACTGCACTGTGAAAAAGTAAAATATTACATCTGAAAACAGAACTCAAATTGTACAAAACTGCATGTTGTCATTAACCCTTTCAGTGCCAAGTCCGATTTTTGTATCAACCCATATTTCCTTGATCATTTTTCAAATTTATTGATTATAATAATGTGACACATTGATGGAAAGAGCTCTTAGAACTCTTTCCATCAATGTATCACATTATTATAATCAATAAATTTGAAAAATGATCAAGGAAATATGGGTTGATACAAAATTCGGACTTGGCACTGAAAGGGTTAAGAAACAAGCCCCTGAATAAAACAAATTACAGCACACAACACACCCAATAATAATAAACACAACTTAACGATACAACAATCTTCGACAATGAGAAACTGTGCATTGATTTTATGATAATTCAAAGCAAAAGATGTGATAAAATAATCAGAGTCAAGTACTGTAAAATTGTTTGTTTCTGAGTCACATTCATTGGTGGTAACTTAGACAAATTATGAAAATACTACGAAACTTAAATATTTACAAAAAATTTCATGAAATATGAATTTTCATGTCTCTTTAAATAATCAATCTTTCGTTTTGCTGATATAATCAAAATGTTTCGGAATAAATTGTTCCGATTAATTTTCAACAAATGTGACAGGATCTCATTTTGCTGCAACCAATCTAATATAAAAAACAATACCCTAAAGCAACAACATTGATAAAACATCTGCTCCCTTATTCACTAGCATGCTGCCGAATTCAATTTTTTTTTTTCAAAACATATCTTCATCTTATGACATAACTGGAAGTTATATCATAATAACATTTAACCCTTTCATGACTGGAGCTTCCTGAAATTTTGAGAAAACCCTGTGCCAATACATTCTCTTATATATACGAGTCTCCTATAGAGAGCCTCACATATATGAGAGAATACATTGGCCTAACAATATTTACCTTGACATTGTATAAGCCAGTGCATTCTCATATATATGGGAGACTCGCATATATAGGAGAATGCACTGGCACAGAATCTTTAATGCTGCACCAGCACAGCTCCCATCATGAAAGGGTTAAGAACTCATCACAGTGGATTTGATATGGATATGATATATAAGTATTTAATAGAGGAATTTAGTGAAAATCAATAGCATGCTAGGAATTTAACCATTTAAAAAAAAGGAGAAAACAATGACCATCAAAACTAATACCATATTGTTAAATAAAATACATCCAAACATAGCTACTTGAAGACACAATTGCTTTTAGAAATAAGATTTGTTAAATACTGAGATTACTGTTTTACTGAATTAGTTATTTTCAGAACTAAGTATGTGATCAAAATTGAAATCAAAATAGTTGAAAATCAAGTGTGTCTTCAAAGACAATAGACAATAATATAAATTACTAACAACACTAGTAACATAATCCAATGCACCAAACATTAAGTTGCTATTAACATCGATACAATAATGAATCAGACCTAACAGATTATTGTTTTTTTTACGATAATTGACTTCATATGTGTCATGCAAAGATGCATGCTCAAAGAGTATAGTCCATGCACTTGAAGAAATCGAAGAAAAAACAAGTAATTGCATTTACGATGCCATAGATATAACCCAAATTAAAAGCAAGTAAATGGAAGTAAAACTTAAACTATATAATTTGCTGAATAATTCTGTACTTCAGATTAATGAACCAGTTAACATTTTTTTTCTTCAAGAACAGTAACAGTGCAGTGGATAGAAAACACTTTTCTAAACATTAAGAAAATTTATTGGCATTAAAATCTGTCTGAAATTTTTAAACACCCAACATTTTTAGGGCCTAAAGAATCAATGTTATCACAAACTGTATAAATGAGAAATAAAACAAACACCACCATGAACAGAATATAACAAACTTGCACCATGCGGAGAAAAATTAAATAATGAAAACAACATGCTACAGCTAGTATGATGCGATGTGTTATAGTGTTGGTTCTACGGTGAGGAGGCTGGACAGCCAGAATTTATCCGTCGGGTACTTACACATATATTTCAACATTATACATGAAAATAGATGGGAAAATGTGTGAAATGATGTCAAAAGTGTGAGCTTAATTGATATAATAATGGGAAATTCATTTGTAATATTCTCAATAGTTGAAAGAAAATAAGCGGAATTAAATATTTTGTAATACATGTGTTTTTATAAAATTTACTATACAATTAAGAGAAAATTATTCAGAATTTTGTTTTAATCTTGATATAACAAATTAATAAGGTTGCTTGATGGTAAATGTCCGTATCTTTGAGAAAATTCCTTCATTTAAATGAGAGGTATACACATTGAGTGCTTATGTGATGTTGAAGTAACCCTATCACCAATCACAATGCAACGGGAAGATACAATGTTCAAAACGGACAATAATAGGAAGAATATCATCAAGGCTTGGATTCTGGAATTGATTATACCTATTCATATAGACTGAGAGAGATAAAGCCTTCAGCCACGTGACAAAGAATATGAGGCAAGCAGTGTTCACTATAATGGACACCTAACTAGCAGGGCAATGATTGTTTATTTAAATTATGATTGTGTAGATCCCCAAGCCTGCAAATAGTGTGTCTGTCATTTGAAGAATGAGGTCCCCAGAGGGTGAATTTAGTGATGCTATCTTGCTCAGTGGGCTAGCATCACCAAATTCACCCTGGGGGGGGGGGGACCTCATTCTGCTTCTGCTCATTTAGGCCTAAGCAGAATGAGGTCCCAGAGGGTGAATTTGGTGATGCTAGCCCATTTTGCAGGATAGCATCACTAAATTCACCCTCATGGGACCTCATTCTGCAAATGACAGACACACTATTTGCAGGCTTGGAGATCCCATTAAAATGGAGTTTAACCCTTTCTATACTAAATCATCATTGATGGGTAGTTATCCCATAGGAAATAATCAGATAATAAGTTTGACAAACAACCATTGTTGAACTTATTATCTCTAAACATTTCCCTCAATAATTAGAGCTCCTTCTGAACTTTTATTTATCTATCATCTGCTTTTATCACCTTAAAATCCCTAAAATTAATATTAGATCAATCCAACGTACACATTTTAACTGACTGGGAGAATCCATTTAGTATAGAAAGGATTAGAGTTACTACTTTGAAAGAGATTCAGAGGAAACAGTCATTTAAATTGACTTTCATGAAATATTTTCATAGTAATGTTTTGGTTAACAGTTGGAGGTATTTAAAAAAAATGTCTGAACATTCTGGGAACACAGATCTAAATATCTCTTTCATCCGATATCTTATAAGCCTTTCATGACTGGAGCTTCGTGAAATTTTGCGGAATCCCTGTGCCAATGCATTCTCTTATATATGTAAGTCTCCCATAGGGAGCCTCGCTTATATAAGAGAATGCACTGGCATAACAATATTTACCTTGACCTTGTAAGCCAGTGCATGCTCTTATATATGCGAGGCTCCCTATGAGAGACTCGCATATATAAGAGAATGCACTGGCACAGGATCTTCGATGCTGCACCCGCACAGCTCCCGTCATGAAAGGGTTAAGAACCTTCTGCAGAGTAAAACCTTGATGTCTGACTGTGAACACTGCTTGATGAGAGAAGAATGAGGACAGAAAGCTGCCATTCATGAGATAGCTGCTTCTGAGATGGAATTATGAACGATTGGATGTTGTATTTATTACACACATACCTCCCATTCAGGTTCTGCCTATCTGGAAGTCCTTGTAGTTGATCAGGAAGACGCTTCTGTTTTATCAAACACTCGAGCTCTACTGTCACTTCACATAGGGAGTAATTACTAGAAAAAAAACATAAGAAACATTAAATCTAAAGAAATGGTTATGGAATAATGATCAAAAGAAGAAGTATACAAATATCATCACAAAAACGAATATCTGAAGATATCAAGTGTTATTTTCAATCAACAGTGATTTCAAATTCAAAGCAGAATTATTTATATGTTAAAATTTCATTTTAACAACGTCACTGCTTATAAAAAAATTTATGAATTCTCTGATAAAAATTTTATTACTAGTTTTTTATATCACCCTGTAAATATCTATGTATATATTGTTCATGGTAGAGTAAAATCATTATTCCATAATTTCTATATTCTATAGTTATATCATAAAATTTGAGCTACCTGCTTGGGTCTGTGACTCCAAATTCTCGTAATGCTAACATAACCACTTCCCTGGCAGTGGTTTCCTGAAATGAATATAAAGATGAGTTGTAATTGGCTCAAATTGACTCATTTGTTGTATATATTCTGCTGAGTATAAAAGGAGATGGTCACATAAATTGCCAAATTTAGTGTACATTTCCGCTTTAACAACTTTTATAGCAGTGGTTTCTACCATAAATATTGAAACCAGTCAGAATTGAATACCTATAACCACCAAAGTACAAGATATGAAGAGACAGAAAGTTGAATTTCCCCAGGGGTAACCCTGTTGGTCTTATTGGTTTCTTTTGAAGTAAGAGGGTAGGTGTAGGGGATTTGTGATTATGGGGGGGGATTTGTGATTCGTCATGGTATGCACCAAATTATATAAACAAGACAATTAGGCACCAGCTGTTGTGGTACTGTATAAAGAATTATATATTTTGCATGTTATTCAGCTAAAGATTGTCTAAAAATTCTATGAGACAAAAATATACATTGCTGCTGAGAAATATGGTATGTAAGTCAAATTAAACTCCCGTTAAAATAGTATACATGGTATCGAAAAAAGACAGGTTATAGAAGTTAGAACAAAATGAACTTCTTTGATTGATATTATAATATGTAGTCGATACTGAACAACTTAGTTTGGGTATCCACATTTTAAAGTTACTTACCCTGTGTATTAGTAGGAACTTGAAAGACTGGTCGGCCCTATAAACTTTAACAACATGTTCTGGAAAATCAAACTTATGATCGTCCAATGCAATGGAAATATCAGGGTTACTAGCACTAAGATTGTTGGACATTCCTGTCGTGGACGACGAACAACTCGATGACGTTGACGATTTCCGGGAATGATGCATGTATAGATTCTCGTCAGAATGATTGAAGTTATCATCGCTGAAAGAGAAAATAGGGAGAGCTTCATCAACATTAACATTCAATAAATGATTCCTTCATTTTGAAGCATTGTCTCCAGTGATATACAATGTTGAAAACTTTTTATGGTTCCGTAAAATGTTCCCCAATATCAATGTGATACAACAATGTTAGACGTTAATGAGATTGATTTATGGAAACACAGTGACAGACAAACTAGATTGAATTGTATCAAACCCTTACGATATTTTCTCCGAAGATTCTACTAATAAAATCTTGGTTAAAAATTGTGCTCAAAAAAGGAAGATTTTTTTTTCTGAAAAAAAAAACTGAAGAGAAAGTTATTTTTCCAAGGAAATCAGTAACAGATAAAATCTAAAGCCATAGTGTTCAGGACCAGGAACCTACGTCACTAATGTAAACTCGAAACCAATCGGATATCTGCTCTCTGGAACTCATGCAGTGGATGAGCTGGATGTTTCTTGCAGGAGTTATTGTACTTACGAGTGAAAGAGATTATGTGTATTTTACAAACATCTATTAACCCTTTGAGTGCCAGGTCGATTTTTATATCAACCCATATACCCTGTGCCAATGCATTCTCTTATATATGCGAGTCGACCATAGGTCGCCTCGCATATATAAGAGAATGCATTGGCCTAACAATTTTTTATTTTTTTTTACAATTTTTTACAATTTTAATAATTTATTCTTATATTCTTTAACAGACTTATTTTGTAGGTTTAGGGCCGATGAGATCGGCCCCTGACAGTAATGCCCTAAATAATTGACTCCTTAACCACAGCAGAATTATGGCTAACTTTTCAGGATTTAGTCGAAAATATGGCTTTTTGCCATTCATCGGTAAACTCTCAGTGAGAGCTTTCCAATGAATGGCAACAACCTTTGGGTTAGAGACTTGATTTGTGACGTAGATTCCTGGGCCTGGTGTTAAAATATGAGATAACAATTTCATTGTCATACCAAAAACATGGTTACACCCTCTGTGGTAACCTCTCCAAATCTCACATATAAATTTTAATTCTCTATCTTCATAGTATTTCCATGACGCAGATGACAGATTTTTGTCATATAATATTTTTAATACATATTTAACTCAATACTTACTTGGCATGTTTGGTTAAGAGGTTCATCTTTTTTAAAGCTCTCCGGATTCTCGGCCGATTTGAAAGAGTCATGAATGTCTTCTTTTTCACTTTCTCTTCTTTAGGAGATAACAAACTAGGAGCTATTAATACATCTAAGTCTGGCACAGATAGTCTCTGTTTTAGTGTGGGTGACTGACCCTCGTTCCTTCTCCCGGTCTTATCAGGGGCCTGCACCATTTCTTTAAAATCTATAAGTGAAAAATAATGCAGTTGAAATTATTGTCAAAACGGTGATAGATCGATGTGATCTGGTTCCTGATTAAAATCACTGAAGTCAGGCAACAGGCATTTTTTATTTTAGCCCTTTCATGATGGAGGCTGCGCTGCTGCAGTATTAAAGATCCTGGTAGTGCATTCTCTTATATATGCGAGTCTCCCATAGGGAGCCTCGCATATATAAGATAATGCACTGGCTTATCATGTCAATGTAAATATTGTTAGGCCAATGTATTCTCTTATATATATGAGTCTCCCATATGTATTCTCTTATATATGCAGGACTCCCTATGGGATACTCGCATATATAAGAGAATGCATTGTCACAGGGTTTTTGTAAAATTTCAGGAATCTCCAGTCATAGAAGGGTTAAATATTAACAGGATATAGGCAACATGGTTTACAGAGATTAAACAAATTCAATTCAAATTAGAAATATCTGTGCATTCATGTTTCAACAATCCAAATTATAAAATAAGGATAACAGTACTCAACTTCCTTTGAACACATCTTAACCCTTTACCCAACAGAACGGCCCTGTGCCAATGCATTCTCTTATATATGCGAGTCGACCATAGGTCGCCTCGCATATATAAGAGAATGCATTGGCCTAACACATATTAAAAATGATAAAATTGTCAAAGAATGTAGAAAAATATTATAAAAATTGTTAAAAAATGTAAGAAAAAATTATAAAATTGTTAAAGAATGTAAGAAAAATGGTAAAAAGTGTTTTTTTTTAGGCCAATGCATTCTCTTATATATGCGAGGCGACCTATGGTCAACTCGCATATATAAGAGAATGCATTGGCACAGGGCATAACTGTAACCATCACAATGTGGTCAATGAACCGGTTCCAATGATATCCATATTTGTATGGTTTTATTGAGACAGACCGAAGATATTTTAGGCTGTTGAAGCTTTATTTGGGCGTTTTTGGCCGTTTTGTTGGGTAAAGGGTTAAAAAGACACGAATCACTGTATAGTTTGGTCAATGAAAGAAGGCATACTGTTCATTTATATATAATCTTCATATGAAAATGATGATTCCATTTAACCCTTTAAGTGCCAGGTCCGATTTTTGTATCAACCCATATACCCTGTGCCAATGTATTCTCTTATATATGCGAGTCGACCATAGGTCATCTCGCATATATAAGAGAATACATTGGCCTAACAATTTTTCATCAATTGTTATTATTTTTTACAATTTTTTACAATTTTAATAATTTTTTCTCATATTCTTTAACAGACTTATTTTGTAGGTTTAGTGCCAGGGAATCTTACGTTTTTCATGGGCATAAAAATTATTACTTTGAATACTTGGCGATAGTTTTGAGTTATAACATGCCCCTAAGGTTTTATCCAGTTTGTTTTTAAATTCGCTATAGCATGCTTAAGCATACACAAAAAAATTCAACCAACAAAAAAAAAAGGGCCGATTTTACAGACCGTAAACTAGGGCCGATGAGATCGGCCCCTGGCACTGAAAGGGTTAACATCTTCTTTATTAATATCAGTTCACCACATCAAGTTAGATCGAACATATTTTACTGTCAATTTAGGAATTAGGACAGTAGTGCATGTCACTTAGAGATACCCCACTACTCAAATATTTTTTGGTCCCAAATTTCTCAATGGTATTTTTCAAAAGGATTTGACACATTTTTTGTAAATAAAATACTACGCACCTAGTAGATTTGATTTGACAGTGAGAGATAAATGAGTGGTCCCTCGGAGTATTTCCAGTGCTCTATTATGGGATATCGCGAGGAAACTTTGTCCGTTCACTTCTAACACTTGATCTCCTCGTTTGAGTCCGGCTTCGTAAGCTTTAGAATTCTTCTCAACTTTAGAAATGAATATCCCACAACCACGCTCTAATCCTCCGAGCACTTTGAAATGAAGAATTTCCTCACGAGTAGCTCTCGTTAGAGTTATGGTCCTTGGGCGAGCTTTTGAAGCACAAGCACAGTTCAATGCCCTTAGCTGGTCTGTCATTCTCTGAAAAAATAACATATTTAAATTATTAGAAAAGGCTACATAACGGAACTTTTATGAAAATATATTAAATCCTATTTGCATAAATGAAGTTTGTTATATCCTCAAAAACAATTTCATTCAAATACAAAAATTCAGGCATACAGTTATAGATAACAACTTAATCTGACACACGCGCCCAATCTTCCATTCCTCCACACGCTGACATTTGTGTACTGCGGTAGCTTACATACACTAACACAAACTCAAGTATTAACTCCCAGTGCATTCAGAAATGGACAATATGCGTCAAATAGATCTGAGAACTTCATGTATTTTTGGACACTGAAATCGCAATTGATACTCATTGATAAGAAATAACTGCAACGAGGTTTGACATATAATATTATTAGCTCTGAAATATCTATATTGAATACTTACCTCATTTTCTAACAGAGTCTCAAACTTCTCCAAGAACTCTGACATCGGAGTGAATGTCTCAAAGTCATTGAAGTGGCTATTAACCCACAGTAGCACTATCCGGGTAACCTGTAAAAGTATAATTCAATTAGAAAGTAGCCTATAACTTCATGCAAGATGACAGTATTCTGTGTTAATTTATGGCCTGAACACTGATGACCCAATCTGACCTAGATGAAAGTGAAGTATAAATTATGATTCTAGTTAAAGCGACCGAAGGCCTTTGAAGTGGGTTGACTCGAAATAACATAAAAGTATGTAAAACAACTATCATCAACAAGTACATAGCAAAATTGTTCGACATTGTTCTTTTCATTATCTTTAACTCTCAAATAATGATAAATCGCATGTAAAAAATCCAATTAGACACCAATGTTTAATCAAAAGATGATAGTATAAATCATTGGAGAAGGTAAAAATATTGAATTTTTTTCTAAAACTCATATTCAGAAAAAAATATTTGAACTTACGATTTGTTGAAATAACTGTAAAAGTTTTGTTTATAAAACAATGGTTTCAACACGCAAAATTTCGTCATTGGAGAACTAACTATCAATAATGAACATAGTAATTCCCTAAATAATCGACTCCTTAAACACAGCAGTAATTATGGGTAATTTTTCAGGATTTAGTCTGAAATATGGCTTGTTGCCATTCATCGGAAAGCTCTCATGCTGTGTTTTAGGGCATTACTGTATAAGAATAAATCTATTTCTCCATGTTCTACTAAGTGGCGATGTTTCTACAGGCTTTTTGCTCATTTACTCTCTGCGTGTGCCTTGGTTCCCTTAAGACTTTGCTCTTTCATATCTATAATTAGAGTTTGTTTTTCACTTTTACTGAAACTATAAAATAAACTGATGCATTTTACTCTCATACCTTTTGTCGTAACAGAGGATTAGTAAACCACTGTTCCAGTCTGTCCGACAGCGTTAACGGAGATTCTAAAAATGTCCGATACGTTAGCAGGAAGTCCTCGATATATGTCGGATCCACAGCAGAATGGTCCTCTAACAGATGCAACATAAGTCTGTCTGCATATCCTCGAATCACAACATAACCATCACGTTTACCGGCGTCCAGAGTCCGATGCTCCGTTATCATCACAACTTTTCCCTCCTCCTCCAACCGTTGTGTGTTGGCTTCACCTTGGTTAAGAATACCACAATATTCCTTCTGAGCGATGCACACGAACTGGCAGTCATCCATTAATGTTCTCATTTCTCCGCAGTGATACACTTTATCCATGGAAGCGGAAACACCAAAACTAGAAATTGGAAAAAGCATATTTAAAAAAATATTATAAAATAATACCGTCTGAATAGGTCAATACTGTGGGATTTCTGTCAGATTTAAATTTTCCCAAGTTTTTAATTTGTTTCATGAAGGCAGATCATTGCAACAAATATTTCATGTGAGAAACAGCTCTGTTTGAAGAATAATTAGCCACTTATTATTCCAGCAAGTGACAAGGGGAAACTTAAATATCAGTTGGAAATTTTGGCAATATTAATCAATATGCTCTGAATTGAATTTTTCCCCAAAGGTTCTATAAAAGTATAAACATAATGTCTATATTTCATTTATAGACATGATTTGAAAAAATGGAGACTGCTTGCAAAGAAAAGAATGGATTCCCAGTTATTCATTTGTTGGGATTTTCAGATAATAAGTTCAACACACCATGATGGCAAAAGCGATGAAAGTGGCCCCATACTAAAATCTCTGAAACTGACTTGAAGAAATCTATAAGCAATTAAATGGTTTTTGTCCTAAGAATGCACACATATCGTCTCCTCCCAGATATTGCTTGCAAATTACTACAACAAGTGAACACTTTATACTTAAAAGATTAAATGTGTTGAAATTCAGAGACATAAGAATACTGTATTCAGGAAATTCCCTGAAAACTATAATAAATTTGAAAAGAATACCCACCAGTAATGATAAAAGTATGGTAAGTTATAGGTAGTGAGTGATATTTAGATAATTCCTTAATGGTATCATGATTGGGTATCAGTAAGAGAAATGTATAACTTCATGTTCCTAAAATAGCCCAGGGAATGCACAATTTTGAAATGAATCATCACCGTAAGTCTTTTGCTTTACCAGAAATTATCTGCTTAGCAGGAAGTTTTAATTGAATTTGACATGACCTAGCCAAATATAACTATTAACACTTTAAGTACAAATTGAAGAGCATGGGAAATCACTCATCGTCACTCGTACAAATCTTCTTGTACTTGGGGATATCCCCCGAACTCCATGCAGGGTTTATCTTCCTTGATGAACCAATAAGACCGCTGCTACTGGCGACATTTTATCCACATTTCATAGGCGTCCGCGATATTAACCCTTTGAGTGCCAGGGGCCGATCTCATCGGCCCTAAACCTACAAAATAAGTCTGTTAAAGAATATAAGAATAAATTATTAAAATTGAAAAAAAAAAAAAAAAAAAAAAATGTTAGGCCAATGCATTCTCTTATATATGCGAGGCGACCTATGGTCGACTCGCATATATAAGAGAATGCATTGGCACAGGGTATATGGGTTGATACATAAATCGGACCTGGCACTCAAAGGGTTAATATATCTACACATGCTGCCCTGATAAAGTAAAACAGATTTATCCAGACTGGCTTCAAAATCAGGATTGTATATTGCAGGGTTATATGACCTCAAGGAAAACACAAGATACGTATAATTTAACAGTGTATATTTTGATGGGTAGTTACTATCCTGTTAGTTACTATACTGTTCTTTCTATACCATCACTCATTCGTGGGAATGTCCACATAATAAGTTTCCCAAAGTATCTGAAAATCCCAACACAATAATGTCTCGGAATTCATAGAATATTTTCTCTCATTATATTATCAGAACATCCCTACACTTTTACTTTTAGAACTGACTGGCCGAATTAATTCAGGAGTTAATGGGTAAATGAGGAGATGTCTCATAGTCTAGCAACTGTGTTAATGTACACCTAACATAAATCATGACTATCAATCATCAGATCAATCATGTATTGTTATATGGAGCATCAAAGAGGTTTCAAATTGTTCTGTATACATACCAATCTCCCACCCTAAGGTTTTCCGTTGTCCCATCAGGTCGCCTGATTTCAACTTCTCCATTCAGGATAATGGACCACGAGTCGAGTTCCTCGCCATCGGACATCACGGCTGTTCCAGCCTTGTCCACAACAGCGAATACCATGACTGCACACAGGGATCGCCTGGTGGCTAACGTCATATTTGAGAATGCCTGAAAGTGAGTATGTGAAGGTGAGAGGTCATATAAACCCACATTCAATCTATAGATTACATGCAAAAACAAGTGATATAAGAATCGTTTGTTGTGATCTATTTTCTTTAGTATACCCTAGTTAACCCTTTCTACACTAAACACTCATTGATGAGTAGTTTCGTTAGGAAATGTTCAGATAATAAGACCGTTGTTGAACTTATTATCTGAACATTTCCCACCAATATTTTAAGAATCCTTGCATTATCTTTTGGTCTGCCTGTCGTCTGCTCATTTTCCTGAACACCCCTCTCTATGTATTCCAATGCATACTTTTATAACTGACGGGAGATTTCATCTAGTGAAGAAAAGGTTAAAGCCTGAATAGTTCACAGATAGCTAACTATTAAAGTGATGTGAAACACTCCGGTAGGGTGATCAAATAGAAATGGAGAATAATCTTATTCAAAGTAGTTATTTTTACAAATATTATATCCAAATTGACAATAAACACTGCCATTCTTATATATTAATTAAATACAGTGACTCTCGATGGCGATATCGTTTTCATTAACTTGATCACAGATAGTTGATCAAGTTTCAAGAAGTAAATATTTACAATTGCGTGTAGTTCAGACGATGATTTCTATGGAGTGGTAAGGTCAATTTGTTTGAAAGTTTGGGCGATGTTACTAGAATGCTATATTCCTCCAGTTGGCATAGTGTCTGAATACTAACTTACTAGTTTGACACACCCGTATAAGTACATAATATATCTTTAAGAGTTTGATTCGCATATGACTTTCTCAGCAACGACCTGTGTGTAATGAAATCTGCAACAGTAGTGTCTTAACCCTTTGATGACGGGATCTGCACTGGTGCAGCATTAAAGATCCTGTGCCAGTACATTCTCTTATATATGCGAGTCTCCCATAGGGAGCCTTGCATATATATATATTAGAATGCACTGGCTTACAAGGTCAAGGTGCATATTGTTAGACCAATGTATTTTCTTATATATGCGAGGCTCCCTATGGGAGACTCGCATAATTTTATATAAGAGAATGCATTGGCACAGGGTTTTCGCAAAATTTCGGGAAGCTCTAGTCATGGAAATGTTAATGTTATTTGAAATTTCGCACTGTGGGTGGGGTCACCCAGGCAAGGAACTTCATTCTCAGTTGATTCTCAGCATTGAATTCAAATATATCAACCCTTTCTATACTAAATATTCAATGATGAGTAGTTCCCTTAGGAAATATTCAGATAATATTAAAGTTTAACAAAAGACTATATGCCATTTGTTGAATTTATTATCTGAACATTTCCCTCCAATGAATATGTATCCTTCTGCACTTCTATATTTCTTTTCACCAGTCTGTCATCCACGAACTTGTCCTGCACACCCTTCCAGATGAATAACAAACCAATCCAATGTTTACTGTTATAACTGGGTGGGAGAATCCATTTAGTATAGAAAGGATTAAATCAGTACCAGGTCTTAGAAGATAAATGTGCCATGATGCCTATAATAAGCCAGAGAATACACAATTTAAAGATAAATGTGCCATGATGCCTATAATAAGCCACAGAAAACACAATGTAAATACGTTCATTAGCATTAGATCTATTTGATTTTTTTACAATATTTTATAATAATATCATAATTAAACACACAACGTAACACTCACTCTAAAATGCTGCATGAAATCAAGCAGAGTTTCGATATCATCATCTGTTCTTTCTGATGGGTCCTTCTCCAAACACTCTCGGACATTATCCCGAGACTGGAAGAAAAAGAACATAAATTCATTTTATAGTTATAAGATATTTTCAAAGAGAAGAAAACAGGTCCCATAAAAACTTGACAATTATTGTGAAAAAACAATCATAAATCTGGTGTAATCTCTTCAGCCCAGGCCTGGAAATAACTCAAATTTTGATACCTTTCAAAAAGACAGGCACCAATTGGTATGTGCTGTTCATTAATAATTTTGTGTCAGTCATAGAAATCTTCAAAGTATATGCTATCTGTTATGTTTATTGGGCATTTTGTTGAAAGTGCAGACAAACAAGTTTCTTTTCATCATTTTTGAATACACAAGCGTCATTCATAAGTAAATACACGTGTTATCAAGCCATATTGAGAATATGTAGTTTCAAAAACATGCAGTTACAACTTACAACAAATTTATTATCTTACACACATTGAATCAACCAAATTTTTTTATCAGTGCATAATACCTGCACATAAATCATAAAATGAGTATCGGTCATAATGACAGGTACAAGCAACCATGCACTGGTCATTTGGGCTTTTCGGCCGGTCATTGAACATGACCAGATGCTTATTTCCAGGCTTGCTTCAGTCTAGAAAGCATAATCTATTCTGCTCACCTCTGTAGATTCCGAATACCCATCCTCATCATCGGAATCTACAATCGTTTCCATCATCCCGCTGAGGTCATGGTCAACATTCTCCTGGTCATCGATCGATGACTGCAGCTGATCCGACCCCGAATAGGCACTAGAGGTGTCACTTGCATGAGAGCTACGCTTGTATAAATACTGGTCATTTCTTAAGTAGTGGTCTCCTTTAGATATCATTGCGTTAAATCCTGGCATGTCTGTATGAAGCTGAATAGAGAAGTAGGTAATAATATAGTATCTATCTATCTATAAAATAACATGTCTGTATGAAGCTCAATAGAGTTATCTATCTTTGTATAACATAACATGAATGATTGAAGCTCAATAGAGTTATCTATCTTTGTATAACATAACATGAATGATAGAGTTATCTATCTTTGTATAATATAACATGAATGATTGAAGCTTGGTGGGAAGCAATGGGTTTAATATAGAGTTCTACCTCTTGACATATTTATACTTTCTTTTACAGAGACAAGTTTATTATTTACTTGATCAACATGACATGCTGGGGAGTTATGTTGCAGAGGGAATAAGCTTACTTACTGTGGTAATTTTCATGTAAATCGCATGTAATTATTGGAAGAAATTTACATATACTAGTAGCGACTTTTGTTGGTGGATACATAGACAATAGTTAACTGTTCTGAGTAGCGTCTGGTTTTTCTCCTCAAGTGAAATGCAGAGAATTATATTTTACAAGGCGCATGCATATATAAGAGAATGTACTGGCTTACAAGGTAAATGTGTTAGGCTAATGCATTCCCATATATGTGTGAGGCTCCTGGGAGACTCGCATATATAAGAGAATGCATTGGCACAGGGATTTTGCAAAATTTGAGGAAGCTCCAGTCATGGAAGGGTTAAAGACTCTAAAGGCTATGTATCTGGTGCACAACCATTATTGGCCTTGAAACAATTGCTCACCTGATCCATCACATTATCAGTATGAACTCGTCGTAGAGTGAGATCTTCATTTTGCTCACTGATTAGAAGTCTGTCTATATTTACATTGTGAAATTGCTGTCTTTGAGCATGTCTATTAGGATGTACATCTGGATAATCAATCTGAAAAAGACAAACATTCACATTTATGTCCAGACCAAGACAAACATGCACATTCATTAAATAAAATATATAGAATACCTACAGTTTTTGTTTGAATACCAAAATATCAAATTTTCATGAGCGGCTGGAAGCGGAGAGTGAAAATTCTATATTTCGTTCCACACACGAATGAGATGTTTCAGGTATTCAAACTGTAGGTTAATTTTTATTAGATGCACCTTATTAATGCTTAAAGTTGCTAAATTATGCAGTATTCTCACTTTTGATCGCAAAACAAATTAAACAATACACAGAAAGTAACACCTGGTTGACCCAAAGTTCTGACACTGATCAGCTGAAAGGCAGCAAGCCACTATCAAGTGACGACTTCATGGCATTATTCAGCAAGCTACAGTGAAATAACAAAAAGCTACAGTGTAGCTTCTAAGAGATACATACAACGATTTACGTTTTAGTAATATCCTGCTATGTTATAGTCAAGCATATAATAAATATATTTCTCAACTGTCACCTACTTCACTTACTGAAAGAGGAGATCAAATTAAAGTATAGACAATCAGACAGTCTATGATTTTTTACTGGTATGATAGTTGTCAGAGAACCTAGAAATAAACTGGAGGTGGGACTGTCCCACCGGGACTAAGGATACCCCCGCAGTTCAATCGGGCTACATTCAGGGTAGCCTATATCAACATATTTGTTGTTTTTTTTTCTAAAACACAAGCAATACAAACTCTGACAAAAGTATGCATGTTGCGAACACAATTTTGAAGTTGAAAAAGGGGGATAACTCCACTAAATAAAGTCGGACGGACCTCATAATCGCAGATGCACAGATTGCCATGGTACTAAATATCTCTGCTAAGTTTAAACAAATTTGACTGAAAATGTAAGTTTGTGTCGACTTACGGATGGACAGCAGTAGACGGACAGACAAGACAATTCTTATAGTATACACCCTTCCATAACCCATAACTTCCTTACGGGGTGTATAAAAAATAGTCTTTGACAATGACTAAACTTTTGAAATATTTAATTGCTCAGTTCAATCAGAATCTCCATAGAAAATGGAGATGATATGGCTAGAAGTTCCAAACAGACAGCCTGGTTGTGATTTAGGCAGTGAAATGGTTAAAGAGAAATCCATTAAGTTCTGGAATGAATTGCAGGATAAGGTATCCTCAGTATAAATGGGCAACCTTGATAAAGATGAGGTTACGTTGGCCCAGATACTCCATTAGATACACCAATAATCTCTCCATCCATCATATTGTTATTGAAGGATACCTAATGATTTTCTGTCCACTTTATCTTCAGAGGCTCAATCTGAGGGCAAGATAGTCCTCAACTTATAAACACCCAATACTCAGACATCAAGATCTCGTCAGAACTACGACGACCCCATTCCCTAGTTTGTGTGGTTCTTCATGGGATCATATAATTTTGCTCAAGAAATTTATATATTTTGCCTATTTTAATATTAATCTTTCATTCACTTGCTGGTAAGGGGAGCAAATATATATATATTAGTACACATAATCACTTATATACATATTCTGTGGTCATAAAGATCTATTGGACAAATCTCCTTAACCGATATATACATATATAACCCTGTTAAAGTTAAATTAATTTTGGAATGTTACTGAAAGTTCACTTCTGATCATCACATTGAAGTACTCCTGAATCAACTATATATCTTCAGTACATGCACTTATTTTGTGTTAACCACATGAATTTTCTTTGTAATTTAATTATAGTTTGTATGGACTTATAGGCATGCAGACCTGCTGTCTATCCGTTGGATATATTTTACATGCAATAAACCTATTTACTAAAAAAAAACAATCAGAAATTGATAATTTATGAAAAAAAGTTGTTGTGAAAATGCTATGCGTTGGTCCCTGGGGCAGTGTGGTAAAAAAAAACAGATAACCTACCTATACATACCTGCATCCTTTCAGTTTGAGCGTAGAATGGCCTATATAAGATTCAGGCATATTTCACCACAGCCAACTTTATTTTAACACATATGTATTAAGATACCCTATTTGATCTACTGTGAAGTCCTTAATTAGTTATCACCTTTTTATTAATGAACCAATGTTCGTTAATTAGCAAGGGCTTAAACATAATCCCTTAATGAGTCAAATGTCTATAGAAGCTGTTATAATTACACAAGGAAGATAAAGCCCTGCCCTTGGGGGAAAGCTTATGTGCTCTAATACCTGAAAGCTACATGTCAGAATAGTGAGAGTTTGACAAGGGGGTCTTTAGAAATTTATATTGGAGACCATCAAGCCACATTTTGCTGTTTAGGGATTAAGGAAAGGCTCACTCGACCCTTTCGACAATCCCGGGCTAGCCCCCCGAACCACTCACTCTACATTTTGCTGCCTGTTTGATAAAACTCATCATGTAAAGATAGTGGTTGGATGATAAGATTTATTTATAAAATCATTCCCACTTCACAAAAGACTGATTTCAGGTGTTATATATGGGGGTGCCTGAACAATTGACCATACTTGGTTGCGGCTAGGGTGTGACATTTAGATTAGAATTAATGTTTAATTTATCAGCACTAGCTTTGAGAAGAAAAAAAAAGTGTTGATCAGAATAAAGATTATCTTCACCCTGCCAATTCACAATCACAATTATTATCTTATTAGAAATTTGTAGTTTTTTTTCATTATAAACAGATCAGAAGGTATACAGTTCAGGTATTAAGAATATAATATACACACAATAGGGTCTTTCACACAATATACTACTGATATCTATATATATATAAAAGAGTAGGATCTGTCTGTATGTTCAGATTTTTCTCTCAGCCCCCTGCACCGATTTCAACCACCAAATTTGGTGTGGTGACTAGGGGTGCCCTGGTGGAGGTTATAACGGCGTTATTTAAAACGTGATTTAAAAAAATATAATTAAAAATAAAACAATGTTAAACTGAGCAAGCAGTTCAATCTAAAAAAAAAAATGCAGGCCCCTCCCGACAATGAATAAAGGCTCCCGAAGGGGACCTATTTCAGCTAGTCTTCAAATAGTTCGCAAATATTTGCATCAAGAATAATAACGTTGTGAAAAAAGCAATAATGAATACCTGAGCATCTATCACCATGCTGTCCGTTACATAAACATAGCCCTCCTCCATATTTATAATTTGAAGAGATAACAAATAAAACCAAGTGAACAAATTATTAGTTCTCTGATAACGAAGATGTTAAAGAATTATAATCCCAAGTTCACATAAATCAACATCGAAGTCTGTTTGTCTCAATAATTCCTATACCATCAGACAAACTGACACATTTAAATCCATATTTAATTAATTTTGGCACAATATTAAAAGGTCCAGTTTTTAGACCAATCAGCAGGAACTACATAAATCACGAAATGAACAACACAGCTTTGTTAGTCTGTTCACAAAGAATTCACAAATCACACAGAAGTTATGTTATAAGGTGAACGCCTAAAGCAGAACTTGAAGCGGAATTCATACTTCATGACTAATGACATGATGAAACGATTGTTTCAAATTTCAAATTTCTCGGAATAATTAAAAAGACCTGCGATTGGGTCGACGAATACATTGACACTGATTGTTAATAATACGAAAATTCCTAATATCCAATGAGAATCAGTAACAGTGGGAAGTCATAGCGAACGGAGGACATCCTGTATCAACTGAAGCAGGAAGACACATCTTTGCAGAGTTAGTGGTTAGTGCAACGTAACCACACATGTCACTCTCGCACTTATAATGAGCACTTGTAGTTGGGCCTCTAGAGGGTGTTTTCCTCGGCCATGTAGAGGTGTTTTCCTTGAAGGATGGTCAATCACAGCAGTGGTTTCTAAATATGGCTCCCGATATGTCCTCGGCATTGCATTTATCAGACATTTTGACGCCAAAATACATAAAGACAAGATAAAATTTATGAATGAAATGATGAAAAGCCAGTTACTACGCTGAGTTAAAGACACTTTTTAAACTACTACAACAACAGGCTACCACAGAAAAAATATTTCAAGACAAATTGATATGAATTCAAAGAAATATTCACAAAATAAATGAAATATATGTGTGCATTGCATGGCTCCAGATGCAAAATTCAATCGTTGTGCAGACAGTGAAGTGGGTCCTTGTCTCCGCGGCTACTGCAATATTTGATTCAGGAACCAAGCAATGATCCCTGGGCAGGGACACTTGTTCTTATTGCTGTTGTCTCTTTGTACTTATAGAAATATTATGGACTTGTTCGGGTGCATTAAACTGTTAAGTTAGTATTCAGACAGTATGCCAACTGGAAGAATGTAGCATTCTACTACATCGCCGAAAATCTCAAGCAAATCGACCGAACCACCCATAGAAAATATCATATGAACTACGCTCAATTGTAAATATTTACTTCTCAATTCGGGAAGCACCTATCACCGATAAAGTAACGAAAACGTTATCGCCATCGAGAGTCACTGAATTTAATTAACATATAATAACGGGGGTGTGTGTTGTCAGTTTGGATTTAAGATTTGTAAAAATAACTACTTTGAGCAAGATTATCCTCCATTTCTCTTTGGTCACCCTACCGGAGTGTTTCACATCACTTTAAATGTATTTGTTAAGGTGCCTTGAGTCAAAGCAACGAAGACTACCTCAACTTCTGAACTACACTAATGCCCTAAATAATCGACTGCTTAACAACAGCAGAATAATGGGTAACTTTTCAGGATTTAGTCGGAAATATGGCTTGGTGACATTCATCGGATACTAGTAACTCTCAGTGAGAGCTTTCCGATGAATGGCAACAAGCCATATTTCCGAATAAATCCTGAAAAGTTACCCATAATTCTATTGTGGTTAAGGAGTCGATTATTTAGGGCATTACTGTATAACAGAGAGCACTGGAATAATTCCAGGATCAAGGAGCAGGAAAAGATCAAGAGAATGATGTCCCTTTAAATCAAAAAGAAAATACAGAATGCAGACAGTATTTGACCATGCCCTAGCACCCAGTATTAAAATTATACATTGGAATTGTCTGTTATTCATTTAGAGCGGTTTTCAGGTAATAAGAGCAGAGATGAAAAGCTGATACCAGTGCAGAAGGATTCATATTCTTTGGTGGGAGATGTTCAGATAATAAGTTCATTTTTTGAGGGATAACTGCTCATCAATGAGTACTTAGTACAGAACGGGTTTATACTGCTGATAATTCACCTTTTTAATAGCATTCTATGAATATTTCTACCCCTTCCACTCCTTCAAAGAAATCAACCAGGAGACTAGCCCATCCCTAACCCAAAACTCTGGTGCCTTGAACTACTTGTATAACCGTATAACCAATAGCAAAAGAATCTTGTGACCATTAGTCAGAAACAGTTATCTGTTTGGTGGATTTCATTTTATGTTTCATAGAGTAAGAATCACTTATATTATAAGTAGCTTCTACATACACTAATCAGATATCAATATCATGTGGTGGTGCATCATAAAGAGACCTAACAGAGGGATGAGTGTCAACTTGTTTACATCTGTTTGTTATAGACCACAAGCTATTTTGATGGTGTTAAGACAAGATATACGGATGAACACTTGAGAGATGAGTGGCCTATACGCAGCGATATATACGAGTACAAGACTGAGTTTAGTTTGCCTGTCATTTGCAGAATGAGGTCCCCAGAGGGTGAATTTAGTGACGCTATCCCACATATTGGGCTAGCATCACCAAATTCACCCTCTGGGGACCTCATACTGCATGGCTTCATATGCTATGGGAGACATACACTCAGATTGAAGTTTCCAATTGATGATTATTGTGATGTACACCCATTGGGAACCTTGATAATGCAATATGTCATCTACGAATTTGGAGATATAGAGAAACTAAACTAAAAAAGAAATAGAATCTATGAACAGAAGTTTCTATAGAAAATTTGATAATAAACAAACTTTCCAGAGAAGATGAGGCCTAAGGAGAATGAGGTCCCCAGAGGGTGAATTTAGTGATGCTAGCCCGCAATGTGGGATAGCGTCACTAAATTCACCCTCTGGGGGACCTCATTCTGCAAATGACAGGCACACTAAACTCAAGCTAGTATAAGTAGCTGATCTCAATCATTGCGATATATTAATGTCTATATTAGGCAACATTTTCTTTGAAGATCTGCGGTTTATATTCTTCCTTGTTTTTGTCATTTGAGGGATAGACATTTCAAAGGGCTTTCCACCTACATAAAGCAGCAAAGTCCAAGCCTTGTACTAGCATGAACGTCGTTTGCAGATAGAGGTCCCCAGAGGGTGAATTTAGTGATGCTATCCTGCACAGCAGACTAGCATCACCAAACTCACACTCTGGGGACCTAATTCTGCTTATGCCTCAATGGCTATGAGAGACCCAAGGATCAGATTAAAGTTCCCCAGTTGAAGCTGGTGATGTTCACACATTAGTCACCCTGTTTATGCATTTTAAACTTCTGCAAAATATGGGAAATAGAAACTGAACAGAAGGGAAAAAGTAACTAAAAACAATATTAATCTGAGACAATAGATACTTCCCAGAACTTGAGGCGTAAGCAGAATGAGGTCCCCAAAGAGTGAATTGGGTGATGCTAGTCTGCTGTGCGGGGTAGCATCACTTAATTCATCATCTGGGGACCTCATTCTGCAAATGACACAAGGCTTGTTTCTGAAGGCTCCAAGATGAGGCATTTATAGCTTACCACAATCATTTCTAAAGGCTCAAAGATGAGGCATTTATAACTTACAGCAATCATTTCTGAAGGCTCTAAGATGAGGCATTCGCTTGTTCTTCTGGCGGGGCATCCTGGAGTTCTTTTACCAAAACTGAAAATATAAAAGAACCATATTTTGAATAATTGATCAAATACCAGGTATAAATAGTCCTTAATTACCTTCAATAATTAAGCATGACAACAATTCTGTAAGTTCAGTATGAGAACTTACAAAACTCATGGTTATTGTATTATTACATAGAGTTGTCTCTCTTTTGTTGAGTTTCAATCAGAAAGCCAAACAAACTGGTCATATGTCAGCCATGTCTTTCAAATGCTATGAAAACATGTGAATTGGCGAAACTATGCAAAACCGAGTTACTTAGATAAACACTGCAAGAATTTTGAGTGAGATATTCTATGTTGCCATGCACTGACATTACCATTCCTGAGGTTATTTCCCCTTGGTTGATTCACTGGTAATTCTAATTACCCTGCCAGTTTCCTACAATCCCATCAAGAGTATTGATAGAAGCAGAAATTGACCTGTCGTAATGTCAAAATAACTGATAGAGCTAAACGTGAGATAAGGTGAATCCCGATATTGGTCCAGAGCAACTATTTCTTTAAACCTTTCCTTTAGGAGCCCACGTGCCGTAACCCTCCCAGTGAAAATTGTGATGCTGTCAGTATGGCTGAAGGGGTCACTATCACCAAAATAAGTGCTGAAGGATACACAGGTTTTGAAAATGTGCTGAAGGGTACACAGGTTTTGAAATCTCGTTCTAAATGACATTTAGTTTTCGTATCTGCCATGATTTATGTCAGAGAATAATTGTTTTAAGTTCCAATGAACATTAAAATGAACTGAAAACAAACTGCTGATGGGCGCCAGTCTTTCAGAAACACAGTTTAAGAAACTGTGTTAGAGCCGATCACAAACCCTGTGTACTCTTCAGCACATTTTCAAACCCTGTGTAGCAGTCAGCACTTTTTTTGGTGATAATGACCCCTTCAGCATCAGTATGTAAGAGTCCATATTTATAAGACTGTAATGATACATTTGTTCAAGATACAATATCAATCACGATACATGATCACCGATATGATACACATCATGATACACTAAATAGTGTCCCAAATGAATACCACTTGAATTACCAAACTAACATGTTTATAACTGGATATCGAGTTCATTTTACCAATTAAAAATGTGTTATTTATTTTCTCGCAAACATTCATGATTTCAGATAGTAAACTGAGTGCATACCCTATTTGGGTTCATAAGCTAGATAATGCAGTGCGTTTGTTGCAAATATTTCCTGTCAAACTCTCCAATGAGCAGCCTTGAAATTTGTTGTTTTTATTTTGTTTAAACCACTTTTTTTTTTACATAATTAGAATGTATCTCTCATAATGTGAGGTTGAACAGAGTTGTTATAGTACTATAGCATACATTTGTTAATATAGAGGATAATAATTTTCCCCTTCAAATTTATAGCTTGAAATTGAGATTTTTTGAAAGTTCACGAAATGGGGCCTCGATCCTTAACCATTTCATGACGGGAGCTGCGCTGGTGCAGCATTAAAGACCATGTGCCAGCGCATTCTCTTATATATGCAATTCTCCCATAGGGAGCCTTGCATATATAAGAGAATGCACTGGCTGTCGAGGTCAGGGTAAATATTGTTTGGCCAATGCTTTTTCTTATATATGCGGGGGTACGGGCGCCTTGCATATATAAGAGTGCATTGGCACAGGGTTTTCACAAAATTTCACGAAGTCATGAAAGGGTTAATGGACATTTCATAAGCAAACCAGTTGAGAGCCAAATCTTCATAAATTGACGTTGGGCCCCATTTAAAGTGTCATTTTACAAGCATCAATTAGAGAGTCCCATTTATTTGAGGTTTATAGGTATACATATTGTGTTATGCAAACTGTTATGTAACACAGGGGTAAGTTAAAGGCTTAGTCACAGGCAACACAAAGAGATTGTCAAAAATCCTCCATATAAAGAGCTCCAACCTCAAAAATGTCCTTATGTCAAATACAATAGGATTTCCTAATAAAGGCTGACTAGAGATACCTGTATTTTGATACAGGTACATGTCACACAAGCACCCAAACAGATTAGTTTATCAGGCATCATTGAGTATCTAGGAAAGCTCGCTCAGATGACACAGCCATGTGTGATGAAACCAGTGTACGCAAGACGCTACAACATCAGAATGGTAATTTTCCCAATGCAAACACTTGATGTCAAGGGAAATGTGTTCAGCCAGATACCAACAATATCACTATCACATGATTTCTCTGTTAATATTTTATATCTTCCTCAAATGTTGATAATTCTTGCTTTTGAGGGTCCTAGTCTAGCCCTGTTTGGAATGAGAACATATTCTATCTACTATAATAATACTCTTATTCAGAAGTGTCATTTTAATTTGATTATTTTAACTGCCAAAATTTTCCATTTTTACTATATATCTTTTACCTCAGGTCATTTTTGTATATTTACTTCAAAGATACAAGATAAATATATACCCTTAAAGGGGTACTGTACACTAAATCTGGCCATTTATGGGACCATCTCCTTTTATACTCAACAGAATATATGCAACAAATGAATGAATTTGAGCCATCGATTAGTTCAAAATACACTCAAGTGCTCTATGAATGATGCAAACAACATGGTAGTTATAATGAAAATGAGTTTATAACTCAAGTATAAAAGATGGTCCCCTAAATGGCTGGATTTAGGGTACAGTAGCAACAGTATAGCTTTAATGTTTAAAATTCTAAAATAAATTAAACTTGAATTTACATACGATAATGCCTCCTGAATAAAGGAGCTTATAGACTCACCCATATAAACAGGATATTGAAGTGAGTGTACAAACTTCAGTGTAGCTGTTGGCAATAATAAAACGGATATAAACGGAAGGTGGGCATTATCTTTCATCTGTATTATACATATTCAGAAAAATATTCTGACACATCAAGACTAATTTGGAAACAGCGTGCCATACCTAAATATATTTAGAAACAACTACATTACCATAAATATTACAATCAGGAAGTTTTAAAAGGACACTACCCCGAGGACTATAACGAATATAGTATTATGCTTCCTCCACTGGAGCCTATATGATATATACCAGGCTATCCCAGTACCCACCAGGACACGAAGCACTGTGCATATAGCAATGCACTGACAGTTTACATTTAAAATGGGACATTTCATGGATAGGTATGAAACATGACGAGAGAATTTGAAATCCGTTATGACAAATGATTGACAGGCGTGAATAAATTTAACTGATTTCATGGAAATGAGTAACAGTCTATACCGGTGAAAGTGATACTGCTCTAGGCAACTATGTTAAAATATCTAGGTATATTATGATACAGTCACCATACAGGATATTGATATGAACTGATATATAATATCAAGGTATATTATGGTACAGGATATTGATATGAACTGATTTAAATTAATGCTGCACCAGCAAATGTCCCATCATGAAAGGGTTAATAATTTGCTTTCTGGTTGATAAACTTGAAACAACTGTCATATAAATCAGGAAGCCTGAGATAACTTTACAAGGAGAATTATACATGCTGATAGACAGTATATAAAGCAGCCACTATGAAACAATTCTTGATCTCACAATATTTAAAACATAAAACAAGATATTTAAATTTTTGGTGACTTTTTTGACAGCTACTTTATAAATCAGGGGACCTCTGATGAACTGGTAAGACTTTTATAAGATGCACAGTAACCAGATGGCCGTACTCAGAAAAAATGCAGTTTTATAGTCACCCTGGCTATTAATCAACCTATTTTGGCATTAGGTGCATAGAAAGGTCTTTATTTTGTGACAAATTATCTTCCACAAAGAGCATTATATTACATATAGAATCACCTGATTTAAACAATGGCCTGGTTTTATGTATCTTTATACTTCCCTATAAAGAACTGATATACAGATATACTGTTACAATGGAAGGCTCTTGAAAGCAATGATATATAGCATGAAATACACAGTGTTTTGTGTACTTATGTCCTTTATGTAGATACTGCTGGCTGCCAAATCGTTTTTGCGGCTCCGTTATGTCTCATACAGTCACCTTGTGTTGGTACACAAACCATTAGAAGTTCGTTTGCCTTTCTCAAAGAACCTTAGAGGCAGGAAAGTTTTGTCCTTCAGTATGCTAAGTAAGTATACTAAGGGCAACACAAGTCATAGAATGCTAGAGTAATGAGAGCATATTTGTTTGAGGTACTGATTTGAGGGACGGCAATGTATGTGAGAACATACATTCCTTGAAATTAGCCACAGCAATAAGCAATGCCGTGGGAAATGCCTTGGTAACATTTGGAATCTAACATGGCACAGCAGTAAATTTGCCGTGGGACATTTTTTCTAATTTCGATGACTGGAAAATATACATGGCAGGTAAATCTTCCCATGATAAATCTGTACAAACTATGCAGATGTAACCCACTTTGTTGGCCTTCCCAGTGGAATATTTAGCACACAGAATATGCTTCCTTTCGAATTATCAGGGGGGGAATTATTATTATTATTTTTTGGAGACAGCTCGATCCAGTTGGATGATAAGATCACATTCAGTTCTTATAATATATCTAACTCAGTTGCAATTATAACTTATAACAAATGTCAACTGGTATCGATTGCTTCAGAAAAAAACTTCTAAATGCTGAACATTTTCTCCAGCAATCAAGATCTCACCTCCCCAGTTCATTTCCACGTGACTCCTCCACCACACATTAACAGCAAATGTTTAATAAATAATATGTATGTACTGCATAGAGATTAATTGAATAAGATCTTTGATCAACTTCTCATAATTCAAGAGCCATATACAGTAATGCTCTAAATAATCGACTCCTTAACCACAGCAGAATTATGGGCAACTTTTCCGGATTTAGTCGGAAATATGGCTTGTTGCCATTCATCGAAAAGCTCTCAGTAATGCCCTAAATAATCGACCCCTTAACCACAGCAGAATTATGGGTAACTTTTCAGGATTTAGTCGGAAATATGGCTTGTTGCCATTCATCGGAAAGCTCTCACTGAGAGCTTTCCGATGAATGGCAACAAGCCATATTTCCGACTAAATCCTGAAAAGTTACCCATAATTCTGCTGTGGTTAAGGAGTCGATTAATTAAAGCATAACAGTATATATATTACAGTATAACAGTCGCCTACCTATCGTCCGAAAGAAAACTCTGCGAGTCAAGAACAGAATCATATTCCTCTGCGTCGTCCTCGACTACAGTGTTCAGGTCACTTATGTTATTAAATCTGACAGGCTCTGCACACACCTTTGCTTGTTTGTCATCACCCACTACATAAATGAACATGGTCGGGAAAGCACCAAGAAAATTTCATGCGTCATAGGTTGAATAATTTCCTTTTTAATTATTTTCTGTCACTCCTCCAGAGACTTGTTGATCAATAGACCATTCCTGATAGATGGATCGACGAAGCAGTCACGATATAAAATGGGTAGCGAGACAGCGTTGATGAGTGCGTGACCAGACAAACCCGTGACTATATTAGTTTTGTTATTTAGCTAATAGTGCTGATGAGCAGTTTCTACATAGAATGTCCTCCTACACAAAATACAAAGTCCAATATATGTTGATATCTCCACAAAAAATACCAATTCCAGTGAATGTCACGCCACTATGAGATATAGGTCTCCAGAACCCTGTTATGCTTGTTCAACAGCAACATGCAATTCTCAAAGTATAAGATTAAATCCATGGATAAAGAGCAGATGGTGATATAATAATCCTATTATAATCCTATTAAAGTCACAATTAAAAGCTTTTCCTTGTCCTGAAGAGCTAATGTAGTAATGAATGACTGAAGATGTGCAGCAGGAAGATAGTATCCTTGTTAAACAAAGCTAACAGCATATCCTTTACAGGCAATGTCAGAAATAAAAACACGACAGTCACACATGCATTCCACTTTCCATGTCATCAGAATGTATCCGTGTATAATATACTGTATAATCCATACTCATAAAACAATGTTTAATATGCTGAGAAAATATTTATTGTCCTTCCTGTCCTCAGAGGCCGGCTCAGACCTACGTGGAATTATAAAATTGTCAACATGCAGTCCAGGTATGGTAAATACTGTATATGATTCATATTGGTCTGTCGTAATCATAAAACCCCAGTTATTGACATAACTAATATAGCACAAGCACGTCACAGGTAAACACACACCTGAGTCATGTCCGAGGACTAACGAACTAAATGTGTGCTCCGATCAATTCAATGAATCGCAGACGTCTATACAATGGGCTCTGTATTCGGATTGGCCCATAGAAGAACATATGGTGAACGAGCCATATCCTTGGCACATGAGCGAGGTTTGAACTCAGAATGACAGGCTTCAGGTAAATTGTCGTTTATGTTACCTGTAAAGTCTTCAAGTGGGCAGGTGTGATATTAACCACCTAAGCTTTATATCTCAGCGTGCGACTGTCATTTTGTTGACAGGCAATAGGGTACTGCTGTAGTTATTGGAAAGAAACTCAGCCCAATTATATTGTTAAAAACCGAGTCGAATGAATGGGAGGCTAATTTGTACTCAAGGGCTTTGTAATATTACATGCACTAAACTGCTATTAGTTTTTTAATAGGGCCTTATGTACGCCCCAGTAACCCTGAGAGGTTTTATCAGGGTTTAGTCGATTATTTAGGGCATTACTGTACTAGTACAAATACCGCGCACGATATATTAAAAGAGAAAATGTTGAAGTATTCTAATGAATTCTTTCATTGGGAAAATTTGCAGCTTTTATATACATATATTTACACCCATACAAGCAATGGTGCTGCAGCACGTTGGTTGGTTCAAATCGCGTCATGTGACAATTGCTCATCAGAATAGCTTAGCAAATATGTGTTAAATGCTGTTTAAATCTGCTAGCTGAGTGTAAATACAGTAATGCCCTAAATAATCAACCCCTTAACCACAGCAGAATTATGGGTAACTTTTCAGAATTTAGTCGGAAATCTGGCTTGTTGCCATTCATCGGAAAGCTCTGTCTGCTATGGTTAAGGGGTTGATTATTTAGGGCATTAATGTATAAGGAATGGATGTTGATTGTGTTGCGTTTCAAGGAATATGAATGCAAGTTGGACTGACATTTTTAAATGTTGAACTTCATAGAATGTAAGTAAATTAACATCTTAAAGGGAGGATTTTACAGAAAAAAACATTAAGACCATTGATCTGTGTTTTAGTGTGTAATATATGAGAGGATGGCACACATTTGTAAATAATTTACATTACATACTGGAAATGTCCAAATAAATGTAAGTAATGATATCAACTAGGAGCTAGAAGAATTTATTAACCGATATTATTTACAACCAGATACCTCACAGATGTGAAATTTTTATGACCATTTAGTTGAAATAAAATGATCAACTCAAAGAGTCAAATTGTCCCTGTGACACATGAATCCTGTGTACGAGAAAAAGAGGGATGTGACACCTTCATCTTCACACACACACGGCACATTGTGACATCATGTCCAATGAAAGATGAGACGAGACAAGACCAATTGCATTTGCATCCCTTCTCTTTATGTTTGAGACTTGAATGTGGTAAGTGCATCTTTCTGGTGGTTTCAATATTGATGTGATCTGTCTATTTATTCTTTAACTCTGTATTCAGAAGTCAACCAATATATGGGTGGAGATGTCAAATCATGGATTTAATAGCCTAATAATGTAAAACAATCTGCTAGTCTGTGTAAACAGTTTCATTGAAGGACTGCATCCTGCCAGGAGTAAATATCTAACAACAGGGATAGAGTAAACTCCCCTGATCAGATTTCAAATTAGCTCCCTTGAGAAGTACTTATGAGTCTGTCAAGGAACATATGTGCTGGGGTATACCAATATATCGGATATCTGAGTTAGTCACTATCTCCCACAGAACAAATCTTACTTTTTCATGTAAAATCTGTTGAAAGCTAAACCAGCCCAATATAACAGCCAATGTGTGACACACGGAATGAATGAATCACAATGGAATGAAGGCTAATATAAAACCATTTCTACCTCTAATCTCAATAATGTCCAGCTGGTGGGGGATAATATGTCTTTATAACTGTAACAAGGGAAATAACTGTGTACCATAGGGGTCTGATGGTAATCTGCAAACAAGTAGGTTTTATGGCCAAGTAAAACGATCATAAAATCCCTGAGAAGTGGAAGGGATAAATAGAAAATCAATCAATATTTCTGACATCAATAGAAGAATTCCAGGTGGACAGGTATTAGGTTACCCGATTCATCTTTTTAGCACAGAACTAGGTCACTGACACATATGTGGACCCTCTGTTGCTCAGTTTACAAGGTGGATAGCACATAAACATACACAAAACATCCAGCAATGACAAAGCTGGTTCGATTTCCGACGATAATTAAGTGAAAATTTGTAATCTATGCAAAGGGAAGGTAAATTTGATGTGTGTATCTGAGGACGTTACTTAACCATTTCCACACTAAATGGATTCTCCCACCAGTTATAAGAGTGTATATTAGAATGGTCTAATATTAGTTTGGAGGGGTGTTCAGAATATATAAGCAGATGACAGACAAAAATAACAGATAATACAAGTGCAGAAGGATTCATATTCGTCGGAAATGTTCAGATAAAACATATTATCTGAACATTCCTTATGGGATCTACAGTAATGCCCTAAATAATTGACAGCTTAACCACAGCAGAATTATGGGTAATTTTTCAGGATTTAGTCTGAAATATGGCTTGTTGCCATTCATTGGAAAGCTCTCACTGAGAATTTGAGCCATGCCTCATGTAATAAATTTTCATTTTCATTATAATTACCATGTTGTTTGCATCATTCATAGAGCATACAAGTGTATTTTGTAATAATCCATGGCTCAAGTTCATTCATTTGTTGCATATATTCTGTTGAGTATAAAAGAAGATGGTCCCATAAATGGTTGCATTTTAAATAATGTTCAGTACTGCTTTAAAGGTAGTCTACATGTACATTATTACTGAATTCATTGTAGTCCAAGTCTTCTCGTACTAAAACTAGCTAAGATTTTGGGATGGAGATGCTAGTATTTAGTCCGAGTTCCAGGCCCATTTTAGTTTTAGTACGAGAAGACTTGGACTAAATCCATTGATGATACTTCCTGGGTGGGGGGAAATTCATATTGGAGGTGATATGCCTCAAATGAGAATATCCCCCCCAGCAGGAAATTAGAAAGCAGACAGCCAACATAAGTTAGCTGGAATTGAAAATGGAATTTATCGGCTGCATGATTAAATTTATCAGATTATCTCTGATTATACAAGCAAATTTAGAAGAACGCTGTCATAATTTATAATTGCTTCAGACATTCTATGTGAAGCCAATATTGCTGATGAAACATGTGTGAAAACTTGAGGTTTAACACATTGAAGTACTCATGCAATCTCCTGCAGTACAACCTGTGTAATCCGATTAGTTGCTTCTCCAAGAATTTAAGTGTCAAATAAAATCTGCCCCCGATACTTTTGAAAGCATTTTTGGACAGGATTTCGTCTGGGCAAGCAATGATCAATCTGTCCAGAAGGTCTGCAATGTCAACACTTCTTTATAATTAACTCTGGGCTTAGATGTGCAGCGGGCGATTAATGTCTTTGGTACAGTAATGCTCTAAGTAATTGCCGACAGCTTTCCGATGAATGGCAACAAGCCATATTTCCGACTGAATCCTGAAAAGTTACCCATAATTCTGCTGTGGTTAAACAGTCGATTAATTAGAGCATTACTGTATTCAGCTAATAAATTCAATAAAACAGAAAAGCTTGTTGAACTTATTAGCTGAATATGACCAAGTCTGAGTTTAGTGTGTCTGTCATTTGCAGAATGAGGTCCCCAGAGGGTGAATTTAGTGATGCTATCCAGCATAGCAGGCTAGCATCACCAAATTCACACTTTGGGGACCTCATTCTGCTTATGTCTCATCTTCTCTGGAAAGTTCTTTATGATAAAATTTCTATAGAAGCTCCTTCACATAGATTCTATTTCTTTTTTAGTTTAGTTTCTCATAGTTTCCATAATCGAGGTTCCCAATGGGTGTACATCACAATATTCACCATTTGGGAACTTAAATCTGAGTCTATGTCTCCCATAGCAGATGAGGCCATGCAGATTGAGGTCCCCAGAGTTAATTTGGTGATGCCAGCCCGCTATGCGCGATAGCATCACTAAATTCACCCTCTGGGGACCTCATTCTGCAAATGACAGGCACACTAAACTCAGACTTGAATATGCCTACAAATGAACAACGGGAGTCAAGAATCTTAGCAACTATTGGTATAACTGGTTGACAAGTACTTTAAAATAATTCTGATGCTGCAGAAACCAACAAAATGAAAGTCTGTGAACTGAAAACAATGCTCGAAAGCTGGCAAGATTTGTGGAAACAATCTGTCAATCACGGAACCAGCAACACCCAAATGTGCATGAATCCACGATGAGAGATGGGCATGATCGCGTCTGTTGCGCGGAGCATATTTATAAAATAATTACTCAAGCGGATGAATACTGATTGGTCCTATATAAACAAATATTAGCTCGTTATCAAAACAATCGGGGTTCATCGGATGCACACCACCGATGAGATGTAGTGATCAACACTCGGATTCCTTGGTGTCCTGCTAAAAGAACATCTGTAAAAACATTACTACGCACTGATTTTGTGGGAGTAGTATGGTATTTCACTTATCCTGGTATATTTCTTCAAGGCCAAACCTACCAGGGTAATCCAGGGTGTATTGATCATGGACCTACCAGGTTTCATGTAAAAATGAGATTATTAATATATTAAAGGGATAATCTGGTTATTTTTAAGTAGCATAAATTATATCGACACAAGTGACCATCATCAATTCAATTGAAAGAATGAAAGCCCATATAAGCAGCATAAAAGTACTACATTTCTTCTCTATGACTCAACTGAACTTTCCTACCATTAATATTTCCACGACCATGCAGGCTATCATTACTATATTTAGAACAGGCTTTGCTTGATTGCTAAAAGGCAAATTCAAAAAAGATGTATTCACTGTGACAGTCACTAACACTTTTAAGGATCAGGGGACGTCACTTCACATGACCAGAACCACATGTTTACCATGAGAATAGGCAAGTTGAAATAATTTGCTGCAAAATTTGTATTTATTTTAGAATAAAGTTTTGTTTTTTTGGAAGCACTTACCTTAACAGTTTTATATGCTGAATGGCTAACAATTTCAGTGGAAGAAAATTATTTGAAAATTTAGTCCGAGCTCATGTTTACAGTGAATCAGGAAACAAGAAATTTTGCAGTGAATTTTTCAAGGTAAATTTCTTGTTTTTATTATACAATTGCCATCTACAATGCTTTTTTCTGCATCTGTTACTAATGGGTCAATCAATATGTGTGCAATTAATTGTAAATTTTAGATGGACACAAACTTTTTTCAAGTTTGATACCACATAGAAGTACCTGACCCTTAAGTAAAAGTGACTCAATGAAATGGCAAACTTTACGCCACTTGAAAATAATCTAACTGTGACTTTAAAGATGTGAATTAGGACTGTGATTAAAATTATAAAGAAGTTATAACTGTAACTGAACATGGGGAGATTGCGAGCAAATATCACGGTCATATGTACCATTGGCACAGTTCAAAAGACCTGGAGAAGATAAAGATTACGGCCCCCACGAAAATTAAAATTCACAAATGAGCAACAGAATCATTGGTCTGACCACGAGCCCAATAAATCATAACTACTTTATATTGTCCTTTTGTATAAACCAGCGGATGTATTGATTCAGATCCTTGGGGGTGGAAATGCAGAATGTGTTTTTACTCCTTAATACACAATGGTTCAGAGAATACCAGCGTTAACATATACATCTAATACTCTACTCATGTGGCTTGTAATTAATTGAAAAGCACTCAGTGATCACATTCAGCATTTATTTAACACACTGAAGCAATATCTGAGTACTGTCACATAAAGTTTGGAAGTTAAGACTCAGACTAAGAGGGATAACTCAAGCAATAACTACTGTGAGATATACTGGTACACTGTAAAGTAATGTAATGCCCTAATTAATCTACTCCATAACCACAGCAGAATTATGGGTAACTTTTCAGGATTTAGTCGGAAATATGGCTTGTTGCCATTCATCGGAAAGCTCTCCCCGAGAGCTTTCCGATGAATGGCAACAAGCCATATTTCCGACTAAATCCTGAAAAATTACCCATAATTCTGCTGTGGTAATGGAGTCGATTAATTAGGGCATTACTGTAATGATGACAAGCCTGGACATAGTGTGTCTGACATTTGCAGAATGAGGTCCCCAGAGGGTGAATTTAGTGATGCTACCCCACACAGCCTCATCTTCTGGGAAGTATCTACATTTGTATAGTCTCAAATTAACATTATTTTTAGTTACTTTTTCTCTTCTGTTCCACTTCTATGTCACCTAATTTGCAGAACATAAAATGCATCGAGGTGACTTATGAGTGAACATCACCAACTTCAACTGGGAAACTTCAATCTGATCCTAGTTCTCCCATAGTAGTTGTTGAGGCCTAAGCAGAATGAGGTTCCCAGAGGGAGAGTTGGTGATGCTAGCCCACTATGTGGGATAGCATCACTAAATTCACCCTCTGTAGCTGTCTGTAGACCTAATTCTGCAAATGTCAGACACAATATTTCCATACTTAATGACTGGAATGCATAAGGCATTTTCATGCATATTGGAAGTAAATGACCCAGGGAGGAAAGAGGGTGTCTCCCAATCTGTTGAATAATAGGTAGGGCTAAAGTTGTGTCATCCTTGAAGGTTTGTCTTGAATGGTTCTGTACCTTTTTGGAACTGGACCATTTGTGCTGACTCTTTTCGTGGATGAAGGGAGAGCACTCTATCTTGGGGCATGGATTCCAGTGCTGTGCACTGCATAGTGGTGGAAAAAGGAGGGAACTGTTCCACCTGACTAGGGACAAAGAGGGTGCCCACCAATATATTGTTGATCATGGGTAATAGTCTACAGTAGTATCATACTGAAAGACCTCCTGGATGTTAGTCTTGGTTGTTAATTTATTCTTACGCAAAATAGTTGACATGGGTCAGTTTAAGAAGACTTATTCTCTGCCTCTAACTTCTTTTTGTGTTCCATTCGACCGTGGATTAATTCAGATGTTATACAAGTATTAAACAGCTTATATACGCATTGGGAAAATGGCACCCACAGAAATCCAGACATGTCTACAAGAAAGCCAGTGCATTCTCTAATATGCGAGGCTCCAATTATGAAAGGGTTGACATTTGATCAGGAGTTCTTGTGTTCTTCCACGCAAATCCGGGCTTCGTGTAATCATGATCTGAGTTTTTAGTAGACATTGTCCGGATTTCTTTGGGTGCCATTTGGCCAGTGTGATATAGATCAAGATTATAACCATTTTGAATTATTTAGTGCATTTAACTGATCGTAATCACATGCTCTATATAATAGCACCCAAACATAAGTATGTAGTGTAAACCTGAATAATGTAGAAATGAGTTGCAAATTAGACACATAAAATGGGTGTTGCACAACACTAACAACCAGCTAATGAATAGCTCCCATGGTGTTCAATAGAAGACATATGTTTAGAAATGGATGACTGCTCCTATACATAAATGGATCTGTGTTCTAGTTATGTTCACCTTGAAAAATCCGGTTCATCAGGCTCCCTAGGTTAACACCGCCTTTCTATGTGATGCGCACATGGGGCATTGATGCATTAGCCCTGTGGTACCACTTGAGATGGTTCGACTGATAACATTCAATTGAAAGGATTTGTGTTGATGTGAAGCAGAATAAAACTCTGCATGTTGTTGACAGCTTCTTATTAAACACTATAGGGTGCACTTTCAATTTCAATGAGAAAGTAGCACAGAATGTGAAATAAAAATCTACCAATCACATGGTTCATGGCTTAGAAATTAAAAACAGAACTTTGGGCCTTATTCTCAATATACTAAAATACTAAACTTATCAATACTTTTTAGCTTCAAAGCAAGATTCTTAATGCATTATTCTAAAAGGTTCCGCCCCATAAATAAAGGCACATTCACTCAATACAACCTGATCGGGTGGCGAAATTTCATTCAATAGGTTGCAGTAATTATTAGTTAAATTATTAAAACTATGATGGCCAATTTGCAACTTATGATTTAGAATAGGCCTTCATATGTTCAGATATATATATTGACTTCTATTCAAGCCTTGAAATAGCGTGTCTGTCATTTGCAGAATGAGGTCCCCAGAGGGTGAACTTAGTGATGCTACCCCGCATAGTGGGCTAGCATCACCAAATTCACCCTCTGGGGACCTCATTCTGCTTACACCTCAGCAGAATGAGGTTCCCAGAGGGTGAATTTGGTGATGCTAGCCGCTATGCGGGGTAGCATCACTAAATTCACCCTCTGGGGACCTCATTCTGCAAATGACAGACACAGTATTTCAAGGCTTGCTTCTATTCCAGCTTCTTTCCCAATCGATGTTACTGGCTCGAGAAGATGAAGGAAACCCAAGTGAATTTTAGTACGTAAGATGACTGCTATGGAAAAAAATTTAAACGGAGAAGAAAAATAATGTCATCTTACCTGTTTATGGGTAAGTGTTTCTTCAACTCTCCAGGTAAAAAAAAGATGAATCTCACTGAATTAGCTGCTAAATCCTCAATGAAATAAGCTCTATACAAACTTAAACACTCACGACAGAAAATGACAATTCACTTAGCTCCCTTACGCAATCTCTGCGAACCAAGATTCTTAATGCATTATTCTAAAAGGTTCCTAGTTTCCGCACCACAAATAAAGGCACATTCACTCAATACAACCTGATCGAAACTTCATTCAATAGGTTGCAGTCCAGCTTTCCTCTTTCGATTCCGAGTCCGTCACAAAGCGATGACTCGCATAAACCTTGCATCACGGAGTAGCAATCAATACCAGCCATATAACAATGTTGAGTCAGTGTATAACGCAGAATACTACTGTATCACAATCCCGAGACACATACAGGGAGGCCAATCTTCACACACAGGGAGGCTGTGCTAGTCAATATTGGCTATATGAATGAACGCCATTGTCTCCAGAGTAATACTCGAAGTCTAATAAGGGCCATGATTCACTGAAGCAAAGTTACAATTACCCAATTTTTTCATGAGCGCCGAGAAATTCATTTAACAAATGATTCATGTTTTTAAATGAAGAAGATTGGAGAATTGATGATGGGTGTGAATCATCTTATCGGCTCCACGTGTCATCTATGTCCCGCCAATAATTAGCTTCTTGTTTTTTGGAGAATTCCTCTGAGTATTTCAACAGGGTTCAGACATCAACATCTCATCAAGAAATGGAACTGCTTTACAGACGACTGACTTGCTCACACTAAATATCTTAATGGAAATGAACAATACAAGCTCGGAAAAAACTAAGCAAGTTGCGAAAAATGTCTAATTCGAAAAAAGGGGAATTACTCCACTAAAAAAAGTTGGACTGAAAAATTTAGGAAAACAGGCTTGGACAAACAGACAGACAGACAAGCCGATTCCTATGGTGTTCTTACTTCACTTTGCTGTGATCCCATAAAGCCCTGATGTGCCATAGCATGAAGTGCACAGAAAGCTTCTCTTTAGGAGGTAATCTTTCAATCCTCTGCTGCTCTTAGACGCTTTACTTGCACAAGAATCTTTCAAAAATATCTTTAGCCCTTTCTTTACGAAATACTCATTGACGAATAGTTCTCTGAGGAAATGTTCAGATATTAACCCTTTGAGTGCCAGGTCGATTTTTGTATCGACCCATATACCCTGTGCCAATGCATTCTCTTATATATGCGAGTCGTCCATATATAAGAGAATGCATTGGCCAAACAATTTTTTTTGTTTTTTACAATTTTTTTACAATTTTTTACAATTTTAATAATTGATTCTTATATTCTTTAGAAGACTTATTTTGTAGGTTTAGGGCCCCTGGCACTCAAAGGGTTAAGTTCAACAAACAATCACTATCTGATTATTTCCCACCAAAGAATATGAATTCTTCTGTAATATGAATCGTACATGACATGTAGTGGGCAACCACACATGCTGTGCCTCAAATCTGTCTTTTATCGGTGACATATATACCACTATGAATAATTTAAGTAACATCGCGCAGTGGTCCAGGCGGAGACGACATGACAGGACTTGTAGTGGATTGTGCAATCTTGATCATCTTGTGTGGATTCTGACCCGCAAATCCAAAATTACGTAAATGATGTCATAAACCATGCTGATGTGTTTGCTGGTTTTCATTAGCTTCCAAACGAAATTGGTCTAAATGAAACTAATAGACCTAAAATCACATGGGAATTCTTCATAAGTTGTAAAGTATAGATAATTTCATTTTCATCACGATGGTCTATTTTCGAATCCGCGCTTTGGCAATCTCCACACAGTAGCTAACCGGAAGTCGCGTGACAATTTTTCTCCAAAATCCATACCCGCGATCTTTGAAAAATCACTGATGGATATAGAAAAAAATATATGACGTCATTCACCTGTGCCTAAGGTAGAAACAACCATGCGCACCTGCCACGCTCACTGGTGTTTGCTATTATATTTCCATCTGTTTTTATTACTTGAACATCTCACCAAATGAAGATTAGACCATTCTAATGGTATACTATTATAACCCAATGGGTGAATCCATTAGTAAAGAAAGGATTAACTCTGCGAACATTTACACACAATACCCATATGGAATATTGACCAGCATCGTCTTAGCTCTTCAGGGACAATTTTAACCAGTGTGTATTGATGTACATTAACACAGGGGAGATATAAAGTGATGGAAATCCACTGTGTAGGTATTTAAGGCTGCCTGACTGACACTGGAGATTATTGACCACAGCAGGCTGATAACAAGACTCCTACTGAGAGTTAAATGGTTCCGGCAGCTTTATGACAAATTCTGATAGAGATGCAAATCCCAGGAATTGATTTAGCTCGGTATGCTGGGAGTGCTGACGTGGTACAAAATTATATCTGAATGACAATGTGAGTTATATAAACCTTATTGAGCAATAGGTGATGGTCTGAAGGCTGCAATTTTTGAAGGCATCAACAAACCACAAATGGAACTCTAAATAAAATAGGTAAACTTAATTCTTATTCATTACTAGTATGTATATCATCCAATTACATTCTGGAACCACTGTTTTTATTTGTCTGCATTTGCTACAGATTTTGGCTACAAAAATTATCAAAATCTGGAAACTGGAGAAATACAAAATATCAAGATAAGAAAAAAGCATATTTTCATTTATAAATTTGTCATGTTCTCTCTCTGATTTATTTGACATTGTGGCTGTTTTAAACACGTTGATTGCCGACTACCAGTCAACTACATGCAAAACGTACAGGATAACTCAAAGTATCAGCATGTTAAAACTTAAACTCATTGCTAACACCTCAATAGAACAAAGCCTCACTACAAAAGCTCATAATTGTATACTAAAAATAAAAATAGATGACAATCTTTAACCCTTCCATGACTGGAGCTTCCTGAAATTTTGTGAAAAACCCTGTGCTAATGCATTATCTTATATATGCGAGTCTCCCATAGGGAGCCTCACATATATAAGAGAATACATTGGCATAACAATATTTACCTTGACCGTAGCACAGGGTTTTCACGAAATTTCAGGAAACTATAAGAAAATATATAATAAAATGCACTGGCAAATGATCTTTAATGCTGCACCAGCTTAGATCCCATCATGAAAGGGTTATATATGTAGCTGATCCAAAAAGCATGAAGGGCATTATTTCATCAGCACAATAAAGAAGGCCCATCCTTGCTCTTTCTCTCTCTCTCTCTCTTTCTCTTTACCCTTTGCAATATGGTTTAGATGTATCTTGATAGATCAAAAGAGGTACTCTCACTTTAACATTAATTAAAACTATGCTGCTGATATTAAAAGCACAAGACTAATTTAACTGTAAGAGCGAAGAACTGCACTTTTTGTATTAAATACAGTACCCAAAGGGGAATAACTATAAAATCATTACAATTTACGAGAGTAACAATCTGGCGAAACATGTTGGGTGATAAGATTTTATAGCACCCCCTATAGGGAAGATGGTACCAGTCTATGATGCTCTATTGGTAATCAAACAGAACAGTATGTAGCTTACAGCTGCAGGACAAATATTTTATGTATGTTAGACTGGCAGTCAGTGATGGATTTATTGTCAGATAGAGTAGAACACACTGTTCAAACACCAAGCTGTGGCCTTTTGAAATTAAGTAAGTGTAACCAAGGAAGACTATCATAGGCTATCATGGGATGGGTAGACTTGTGGTATCAGTTTAGTGCATGATAACTTTCTCTTGGAAGTGAAACTCAATGCTTTACAAGTGAGATATTAAGTGTAGGAAAAGAAGAATTTTCAGCACTATTAACAAAGCTATGCTGCAAATGTAGTGAAAGGTATAAACAATTTCTCTTGATATCAAATGTTCCCACTATTAGTTTTATGGCTGATAAAATTTTGAGGAAACTAGATTCATGAGATGAAATCAAGAGAGGACAAATGAGAATATTTTTGGCTGATTTGTGGCATTTAGAAAGTCACAATTAAACGGAGGCTTCAACTAGATATTTATGAGAGTTGGACTTAAAGTTTGTTTTAGTTTGATGGCAGTTTTGTAGCATTTAGAATGTCAAAGTCATGATTACACAGTGAAGGCTACAACATCAGACTGATAATATTTATTGTGAGATCTGAATTGTTGAGATGCCAGATGTTTAACTGCCAAGTGAGTAAAGTTTACATAACAGTTAATAGTTTGATGTCATGTTGCATTTAGAAATTCATGATTATGAAATGGAGGAAACAATTCTGGGGATCAAGCCTGGAAATAGTGTGTCTGATATTTGCAGAATAAGGTCCGAGAGGGTTAATTTAGTGACGCTATCCCGCATGGCCAGCTACCATCATCAAATTCACCCTCTGGAACCTCATTCTGCTTAGGCCTCAACTGCTATGGGAGAAATAGGATCAGATTCATTGAAGTTTCCCAGTAGAAGTCGGTGATGTTCACTCATTAGTCACCTTTATTATGCATTTTATCTTCTGCGAATTAGGGGACATAGAAAATGAACAGAAGGGAAAAAGTATCTAAAACAATGTTAATTTGAGACTATAGATACGACCCACCAGATAAGCCCTATAAAGCCGAATGAGGTCCATAGAGGGTGAATTTGGTGATGCTAGACAGATTGATAAGCAAGCTTTCGACTGTTTATGAACAGCCCTCATCAGGCAAAATCTATTGTAATGTAACGTAACATAACAAGTCGGATGTTTCAAAGCTTTCACCAGCATATGCAAGGGGGGGTACAGAAAGACTTTGTGAGTTCATGTGAAATTAATTTTTCGAATTTCAAGTCAGTAAAATTAAAGTCTACAGTAATGCCCTAAATAATTGACTCCTTAACCACAGCAGAATCATGGGTAACTTTTCAGGATTTAGTCGGAAATATGGCTTGTTGCCATTCATCGGAAAGCTCTCACTGAGAGCATCAGAAGGAAAGCTCTCACTGAGAGCTTTCTGATGAATGGCAACAAGCTATATTTCCGACTAAATCCTGAAAAGTTACCCATAATTCTGCTGCGGTTAAAGAGTCGATTATTTAGGGCATTATTGTATATGTTCTTTGGAAGCCATGTGCTCTCTGCAAAAATAAGAACTTCCTTTAATTTTTTTTTACATGAGATTTATCGTTAGTTTATCAATGTGATGGCTTGTTACATTATACGCAGATTGTTCGAAACGAGTGTCGCGATCGATGTTCTAATGGCACCATTCTAAAGGAAATTAGCCATTTAAGAAAATAAACAATATAAAGTATTCATCCTCCGCACGGGACACTACAGTAACTGCCTCAATCTTTGAACGAAAAAAAAAGAAAGATACTCGAACAACTCAAAGAATGAAGAATGTAATTACTTGTAGAAGTCCTATAAATCATTCTGTGGTATACTTTATACTCAGAATGTCCCTGAGCTGTTAGAATTAAAGCCCTAGATCTAAGCTTTCATGACAAAGTTCATTCATCCAGCACAACACAATATTATATTGCTATTATGAAGGCAGATTTTCACTGGTGGAATACTTCTCAAAGAAAACAAAGCAGAGGCCAACTCAACAAGGGACTCATCAAATAATGGCTAGATTGTTTCTCCAACATTGAGAATGTTGATTTAGTTCTCAGAATGGATTTTGCATATGTTGGAATGTGAACTTGAGAGAATAATTATTTTTTTAATGGTTTCAACTTTTGATATTTTAAGGCTACACCCTATTAATGTGACATATTTGAATCTTGTTCTCTTAAATAACTCTTTTTTTTTGTCAGGCACTATTTCATCTGACGTTCCCAATAGTCTACATATCAACACAAGTCTTTTTTCTCAAAACCTCAGCAAGTGAGTTACAGTAATGTCTTAAATAATCGACCTCTAAACCGCAGTAGAATTATTTGAAATTTTTCAGGATTTAGTTGGAAATATGGCTTGTTAATTGCCATTTATCGAAAAGCATATTTTAGACTAAATGCTGAAAATTCTGCTGTGGTTAAAGGGTCATATACTTTGGGCATTACTGTACATGCCATTTTAACATGGGTATTCACTCAAATTTCCTATTTGAACATTAGCTGAACATAGCATCTGAATATTCAAATCTCTGAATAACCGTGATAATTTCCAGTTGGTACTAAATTTGCAATAATAAATTCCTACAATATGGACGATCTGCCAATAATTTCTTGATATTCTAAAATTTATAGTGAATCTCAGGTTGAATATATTTTTAATTCCCTTAAATGATAACGAATAAAATAGAAGCAAGATTGTGCACCAGTCTAGACCACGCAGGCTTAAAGCAAATTCAGCTGTGGTTGTTGATAGACATTATTGTCAAATACCAGGAAGTAAAATCTGTGTTAATGAGAATATAACATTCATAGAACTGAAACCTTAGAAAGATAAATAAAGTTGGAGAATGAGTGTATGTGAACTAAGTCAAATTAAGAACTTTGAGTGCTTAAGTCATCATAGTTCACACACACTTGTTTCCAAGTTTCCAATTTCTTCTACACTTCCTGATAATTAACAACTGATTAAAAGTTTCAAGGTGAACATTACCCCCACATATAGAAGCTAATAAGAACCACATGCTATCTTACTAGAAGTCATGTAACCACAAAAAGAAATAATCTAAGATGTCAGTCAGGTTAGACTTCTCCCAGTGCAACAGTACTGTACTCCACTACAACAGCAGAAGACACTTCAGTCTTGACATAAAGACAATAACCCTTTACCCAACAGAACGACCCTGTGCCAATGCATTCTTTTATATATGCGAGTCGACCATAGGTCGCCTCGCATATATAAGAGAATGCATTGGCTTAACACATATTAAAAATGATCAAATTGTCAAAGAATGTTTTTTAGGCCAATGCATTCTCTTATATATGCGAGGCGACCTATGGTCGACTCGCATATATAAGAGAATGCATTGGCACAGGGCATAACTGTAACCATCACAATGTGGTCAACGAACCGGTTCCAATGATATCCATATTTGTATGGTGTTATTGAGACAGACCGAAGATATTTTAGGCTGTTGAAGCTTTATATGGGTGTTTTTGGCCAGTTTGTTGGGTAAAGGGTTAATGCCTGTGATCATCCACCTATATCTACTATATACCACCATTCTGTGATTGAATATATTTTAATATTGGTAAAATCTATGTTACTGAGAATATAATGTTCACAAAAAATAGAACAATAGAAAGAATCATAAAGTTGAAGAACAAGCAGAGTAATGTTCTAAATAATCAACCCCTAAACCACAGCAGAATTATTGGAAATTTTCATGATAAATATGGCTTGCTGCCATTCATCGGAAAGCTCTCGGTGAGAGAGCTTTCCTATGAATGGCAACAAGCGATATTTCCCTCTATATCCTGAAAAATTTCCCATAATTCTGCTGTGGTTAAAGGGTCATATACTTCGGGCATTACTGAGCTAAGGACATGAGTGCTTAAACTGACATAGTTCACACACAAACATTTGTTCTCAAAGTTGAACATTGCCCCATATAAAGAAGCTAATAAGAACCATATGTTAACTTGCTAGAAATCAGGTAACCACAAACAGAAATAATCGAAGTTGTCAGTCAGGTTTTACTTCCTGCAGTACAGCAGTACTACAGCAACAGAAGATGTATGTACTTCAGTACTTCAGTGTATGTTAAGGTTAAATGAACAAGCCTTGAAATATCATGTCTGTCATTTGCAGAATGAGGTCCCCAGAGGGTGAATTTAGTGATGCTACCCCGCATAGCGGGCTAGCATCACCAAATTCACCCTCTGGGGACCTCATTCTGCTTACACCTCAGCAGAATGAGGTTCCCAGAGGGTGAATTTGGTGATGCTAGCCCGCTATGCGGGGCAGCATAACTAAATTCACCCTCTGGGGACCTCATTCTGCAAATGACAGATGCACTATTTCAAGGCTTGTAAATGAATAAGAACCAGAACAGGGAGTTTACCCAATAAACTCAACACCCACACTGATAGGGAACACAGAAGAAACATAGCAAATTATAAACGTAATGTCTGGTTGTTAAGTTAAATAAACCATCCCACAAGGAGACAAGCCTTGAAATAGTGTGTCTGTCATTTGCAGAATGAGGTTCCCAGAGGGTGAATTTAGTGATGCTACCCCACATAGCGGGCTAGCATCACCAAATTCACCCTCTGGGAACCTCGTTCTGCTGAGTTGTAAGCAGAATGAGGTCCCCAGAGGGTGAATTTGGTGATGCTAGCCCGCTATGCGGGGTAGCATCACTAAATTCACCCTCTGGGGACCTCATTCTGCAAATGACAGACACACTATTTCAAGGCTTGCACCAGGAGATGAAGCCTGGTTGTAATATCTATACCGTTCCTGGCAAACCCACCAAAATACCCCCTGATTGATGCCGATTGTAGAATGAAAGTATTTACAGGGTGTGGTTAGGTTTACTACAACTCTAAACATAGTGAATTAGTTCAAGTACTTCACAGCCACTTTATAATAACTATTCCAACCTAATTGTTGGAAATAGGACTGAACATAGAAAATAACATTTTTATAGCACATCAAATAGGGTTTGAAACACTTGCTAGTATAAGTGTAAATTACTCTTCATCACTTGCTATATGTATTAGGTAAGTATCTCTTAAACACATGCGATAACTGAATTATACTTGCAGAGTAATTACTTTATTCCCATTCATTCATTTGTAGGATATTCAGCTAAATAAGTTCAAAAAAGTTTGTTGAACTTTATATTTTAGATCAAGATACCTATAAATAAATCATTAGTGTTTCTCTGCATGTTGACTGCTTATTGTATCTGAACATCTCTGCAAATGAAGAATGGATCACTCCAATGTATACTTTTAACCCTTTCTATACTGAATGGATTCTCCCACTCAGTTATAAAAGTATGCATTGGAATGGTCTATTATTAACTTGGAGGCATGTTCAGGATATTTGAGCCGAGAACACACAGGTACAGTAATGCTCTAAGTAATCGACTTCTTAACCACAGCAGAATTATGGGTAATTTTTCAGGTTTAGTCGGAAAATGGCTTGTTGCCATTCATCGGAAAGCTCTTGACTAAATCCTGAAAAGTTACCCATAATTCTGCTGTGGTTAAGAAGTCGATTACTTAGAGCATTACTGTAGAAAAACAGATGATACAAGAGCAGAAGGATTCATATTCATTGGTGGGAAACATTCAAATAATAAGTTCATAGGTTGTTTGTTGAACTTATTATCTGAACATTTCCTATGGGAACTACAGTAAACTACTTGTCAATAAATGTTTAATATAGAAAGGTTTATACGCTTTCATGACGGGAGCTGCACTGGTGCAACATTATTGATCCTGTGCCAGTGCATTCTCTTATATATCCTCGCTCCCAGAGGGAGCCTCACATATATAAGAGAATGCACTGGCTTACAAGGTCAAAGTAAATACTGTTAGGCCAATGTATTCTGTTATATATGTGAGGCTCCCTATGGGAGACTCACATAAAAAATAGAATACATTGGCATAGGCACAAATTTAAAAAACAGAAAAGTTAAAGGTACTCAATCCGATAAAACTCCTCTCAATTACTATTTCAATGGCTTCGGGGGTCAAAAATATTTGATTCGAGTCGAGGAAGTCACCCATCAAAGCTCAGATTTGTTAGATATCGATTTTAGAAATCTATTATTTTTCATTATCGGGAATTCTTTCTGGCCCAGAAGACAGTCAAAATTTCGTTATTATTACCACTTGATTATAGAGTTATCCATCCTTGTCTGTTTGAATAGAGTTTTGGCGTAAAATCTCGAGCAGGTTACCAAATTGACGGCAGTTATCAGTACTCATCTCGAGCAATTAACAAATTTCAAAAATCAATATCTAATAACTCTTGAGCTTTGTTTGATGGGTTCCTCGACTCGAATCAAATATTTTTTACCCCCAAAGCCAAAGAAATAGTAATATAGGACCCTCTGATCGGATTGTTGTTGTTGGAATCTGTTGAGATGGGGACCCTCTGTTCGGATTGAGTACCTTTAAAATAGAATGGAAAAATCTATTGAGTAATCGACGGACAACTTACTGACCTTGGATAACATCCAACTCCAACATGGAACATTTCTACACATACAAGGTGGGTGACAAAATCAAGAATATTCTACAACCAGTCACTGTCAGATATACTAGTGAAAATGAGGAATGAAAGTTTGAGAGAATCTTAAATGTGTGATCTTCAAGACACAGTGACCTACTTCATCTGATGAGGAAGTATGACGTAGGTACTTTCAAACAAACTATAATTCACTCAATTAAAATGTTTAAATTGTAGGTTCAAATACCTGAGCAAAGGACTATTGTTTGATTGGGCCCAGATAAATTTCCAAAAGCTTTAAAAAATTTAACTCAAGCTAATTATTCAAAAGATCGTCTAAAGATTATTTCATAAACCCTTGAGGCAGAGTGGAGAGCTAATTGTAAAAAATACCACACTACTCCACTAGTGACCCACAAACCTCGTAATCTATGATTTATATCTTTGTTTAAAAAACAAATTGCTCCCTGGAAAATCCATTAATGTGGTAGTTTACATGATATCGCTCTAACTGTCTCTAAATACTCACAAGAACGAAGGTTGCTATTTAGAGGCGTGGCCCCGATTTACTCCTAACCTACATATTCTTTAGATCACCTTAGGAATTATTTCTGCTCAATCGCCTTCAGATCTGTTGATGTATTATAGACGGATGCTTAGATAACATTTCTACAAACAACCCAGGGGGAAGAAGCAAACAAGACTGTCTTTGATAATACCACACTTATGATCTGTAAATGGCTGCGATTATTGATGTCTGTGACCCAATGTGTGGAGCACCTATCACCGGCTGCAAGCCTTGAAATAGGGTGTCTGTCATTTGCAGAATGAGGTCCCCAGAGGGTGAATTTAGTGATGCTACCCCGCATAGCGGGCTAGCATCACCAAATTCACCCTCTGGGGACATCATTCTGCTTACACCTCAGCAGAATGAGGTTCCCAGAGGGTGAATTTGGTGATGCTAGCCCGCTATGCGGGGTAGCATCACTAAATTCACCCTCTGGGGACCTCATTCTGCAAATGACAGATACGGCCCTATTTCAAGGCTTGATATTCTGTACTTATTAGTAGTAAAGGTTGCCAGAATTTTGTCCCTTTATTTACTCAACAGATCTCCCCCCCCCCCCCCCCCCCACCACAGTGGACCTCCAGTTATAAAAGTATACATCGGAATGGTTTATTATTCTTTTGGAGGGACGTTCAGGAAATATCAGCAGACAACAGATGAACAGATAATACAAGTGCAGAAGTATTCCTATTCATTTGAGGGAAATGTTCAGATAATAAGTTCAACAATTGACCATCTGTGATAATACCACACTTATGATCTGTATGTGGCTGCGATAATTGATGTCTGTAACCCAATGTGCCTCTCATCGGCTGACTTTTGTACTTGTTAGTAGTGAATGTTGCCAGAATATTAACCTTTTATTTTCTGAACAAATTCTCCCATTCAGTTATCAAGCCTGAGTTTAGTGTGCCTGTCATTTGCAGAATGAGGTCCCCAGATGGTGAATTTAGTTACGCTCTCCCGCATAATGGGCTAGCATCACTAAATTCACCCTCTGCGAACCTCATTCTGCTTAGGCCTCATCTTCTCTGGAAAGTTTGTTTATTATAAAATGTCTATAGAAACTTCTTCACATAGATTCTATTTCTTTTGTAGTTTAGTTCTCTATACAGCTGTATCCCCAAATTGGCAGAGGACACATTGCATAATCGAGGTTCCCAATGGGTGTACATTACAATATTCACCATTTGGGAACTTCAATCTGAGTCTATGTCTCCCATAGCAGATGAAACCATGCAGAATGAGGCCCCTAGAGGTGGATATGGTGATGCTAGCCCACTATGCGGGATAGCGTCACTAAATTCACCCTCTGGGGACCTCATTCTGCAAATGACAGACACACTAAGCTCAGACTTGAGACAGATTCTTATTTATTGGAACTAGGCAGCAATGAGTATATAGTAGAGAGAAGGTTAATACCTTTAAAATCTAGGGAGCTAGGAGGTGGCTGGCCAAGCTATTTTAATAGGAAGGACACAGATTATATCAAAGGCTATTAAGTGGATGTACCCAGAAGGTAAACTGGATATGACCTGCTATAAATATAATATGGCTGGTTTGTTTATTGCTAGTAATCATTGTTTCAGTTGGTACCAGTCATACTACGTCATATTAACTACGTCATATTAACTACGTCATATTACTTAGATCATGCCATGAACCTCTACTCTGGCTACACACATAGAGATCATTTACCACCTGTTAATAACATGGGGAACTTTATTACATTGAAGAAACAATGCAGGGAACATATTTCTTTGTTGATACTTATTCCTTAATAATCTATTTCACAGTACAGGGGCAGTCCCAGCTCGAGATCACATATTTGTGTGACCTTTGTGAGCCAATATCGCAATAAATATTGAATTGATTACCTGGGAGAGATTCCATGATTATAACCGATGCAAATAAAAAACGGCTGAACAAAGTCACCTAAATCATGCAGTCTCGAGCTGGGACCTTCACCTACTGTGAAACACATTATTAAAGTGGGACTGTACTCATTCCCGTATTTGAGGGAAATGTTTAGCCTGAAGTAATAACAAGAACTTTACCAATATGCCTTGGTGAATTTTTCAGGTATCCTCAGGTACTTTTGCAATATTGAGGAAATTAAAGTGATGTGAAACACTCCGGCAGGGTGATCCAATAGAAATGGAAAATAATCTTGCTCAAAGTTGTTCTTTTTACGAATATTAATCCAAATTGCCAAAACACACAGTCATTCTGATATATTAATTAAATGCACTGACTCTGGATGGCCAAATCAATTGTGTTTGTTTATCGCCGATTGTTGCATCCCGAATCCAGATGTAAATATTTACTATTGAGCATAGTTTTGACGATGTTTTCTATTGAGTGGTATGGTCGATTTCATTGAAATTTTCGGCAATGTTAGTAGAATGCCAATTTGGGGATATAGAGAAACTAAATAAAAAAAAAATAGAATCTATGTGAAGAAGTTTCTATAGAAATTTAATAATAAAGAAACTTTCCAGAGAAGACAAGACCTAAGCGGGATAGCATCACTAAATTCACCCTCTGGGGACCTCATTCTGCAAATGACAGGCACACTGAACTCAGGCTTGTCTAGACAGAAATATGGCAGGCTTCAAAATCTAGAAAAATTCATCTATCACTAAATTCAATATCTCAACCCACCAACTTACGATCAAACAAATAGGGTGTCTGTCATTTGCAGAATGAGGTCCCCAGAGGGTGAATTTAGTGATGCTACCCTGCATAGCGGGCTAGCATCACCAAATTCACCCTCTGGGAACCTCATTCTGCTGAGGTGTAAGCAGAATGAGGTCCCCAGAGGGTGAATTTGGTGATGCTAGCCCGCTATGCGGGGTAGCATCACTAAATTCACCCTATGGGGACCTCATTCTGCAAATGACAGACACCCTTATTTCAAGGCTTGCGATCAAACAGTTCATGCTATATGATACCTGAAATGAACCTTTTGAAACAGTTACACCTTTGCGCATCATGTATTCAAATGTTTCTTGTCCGTGCTATATCGAGGCTGGCTCCGTAACGCCTTGCCTTTGATGTTGTAAGATGTTAGGTATGTTTTTGCCAAATCAAACAAACTTAGAGCAGTCATTTCATTGATTGATGAGTTTGAGGAAGAGAGACGATAAATGTCAAAGTGTTTATAATGTAACCTTGACCTTGTGTAACTTAATGGATCCATTTATTCAGAGATCCAGCATGTGAAAGGTTCATGATCTCTGAAATATATTTGTGATTGCAGCATAGGCAGGACAGAAGCTGTATAGTAGGTGCTTTATAGAGTAGACCAGGTGCTAATGTTACATGAACTTAGTACCAAACGTTGGAAATCTTATCTCATCTTGTTCCATATTTGTAAACTATTCATGGGAAAACCCCCCCCCCCCCAATCATCATATCCCAAATATTGAAAATACACCACTATATACTGGATATACATGTACAGTAATGCTCTAAGTAATCGACTTCTTAACCACAGCAGAATTATGGGAAACTTTTCAGGATTTAGTCGGAAATATGGCTTGTTGCCATTCATCGGAAAGCTCTCGGGGAGAGCTTTCCGATGTATGGCAACAAGCCATATTTCCGACTAAATCCTGAAAGTTACCCATAATTCTGCTGTGGTTAAGAAGTTGATGACTTAGAGCATTACTGTATGTCCCAACATTCATTCAACTGTCTTGATTGAGTTTGAAGGTATAAACTATGACTATATTTCACCATGAAATAGACCATCTCGACTAAGTCCGACTGCCTTTCAAATAGTTTATTAGTTCTTTTACACTTGCAAAATTATGTCAGTGAACACTCAGTGAGACGTTTTGAAGGGAAGGAAAGGCAAAGATCCACAAATATATCAAACACATGAAAACATGATGGGTTAAAGTGTATATTCATAGCAAACCTGCAAATAGCTTGTCTGTCATTTGCAGAATGAGGTCCCCAGAGGGTGAATTTAGTGATGCTATCCCGCATAGAAGGCTAGCATCAACAAATTCACCCTCTGGAGACCTCATTCTGCTTAGGCGTCATATTCTGGGAAGTATGTATAGTCTCAAATTAACATTGTTTTTAGTTACGTTTTCCCTTCTGGGAAGTTTCTATATCCCCTAATTTGCAGAAGATAAAATGCATAATCGAGGTGCCCAATGGGTGAACATCACCAACTTCAACTGGGGAACTTCAATCTGATCCTATGTCTACCATAGCAGTTGAGGCTTAAGCAGAATGAGGTCCCAAGAGGGTGAATTTGGTGATGCTAGCCTGCTGTGCTATTTCCAGGCCTGATTCATAGCCCCCCCCCCCCCCCCACCCGAATTAGAATCCTGATTATGCTGTTCCATTCTTCATACCATACCAGAGCATGTATATATTGACAATGAACTCTAGATACAAAATCATCTAATTCAAAAGGTAGATCATGCCATGAATCTCTACTATGGCTAATAGTATAAAAACATTGAATTATATATTTACCAGGAGAAATTGTATAATTGTAAGGAACGTGAAGCAAAATCGCTCACAAAGACACCTAAATCATGAAAGTTGGGACCTTCACCTTCAGTGAAGTACATTATTAAGAAACAGATAATAACTACGAAATATATTCCTCGCGTTATTTTTTCCGACTTTATAAGGTTCCCTGTCAAAACTTAAAAAAGTTCCAAGGTCTTGTACAGGTAGAATATGATCTCTACGGGCGTTAGCCAGAGTAAAGATTCATGTCATGATCTAATTCAAAAGGATGCCCAATGGTCCAGTTAACCACAAAGCAATGAGCTATTTAGGAGAGCATTTTGACCTGTTTCAGCAGATAAAATGTTTTCAATTAGTGGCACCATTACCATACACCATATACCTACCACCCATTGGAGAAAGAGTCTGCTTCTTATAAAATGTGGCATGCCAAAAAATATTACACACATATGTTGACATGATTCTGTGAGATCATGTTTCCTCAAGCAGAAAATTAAAACAAGATTCCCCACAAACTAAAAAAAACTGCCGCAAACTGGCATGGATTCCATTCTGCGGTCTCGTCTAGTACAAAGAAGTCTTTGGAACGGCTTCAGATTCACAGTGATATATTGTGCCCAGAAGACTGCACAATATTTATCATCGTGTAACCGAAGACCTGCTGCAGATGCATCCTGGGATTTATGTATCACCTTTGGAACAATAATCGTCTGTGGTCCATGTGTGAAGACGGTTCTTATGTGCTGTTAACAGCTGTTTCTTACTTCTGTTTTTGCTCATCATCTTGGCAAGAATTAACTCATTGTCACAAGTTCACCGAAAGACATCTGTTGTTCGTTCAGCCAACATGTTCCATGTTACATTTAGATGGTATTCCATGTAATTGTACAATATACTCTACATATACATAGGAAGTAGCCCTGCTATCTGCAGTATTGATCATGCCATGAATTTCTACTCTAGCTAAAGCCCATAGAGATCATATACCATATTATACAGGCACTAGCCAGAATACAGATTCATGGCATGATCTATCTGCAGTAGAGAAAAGCAACATCCCCCTGTTCAGAATTGACACATTTCAGAGGCGATTTTTATCTTTAATGATTTTTGCTCTCTGTTTGGATTTCCATTGGCTTTTCAAAAAGACTGGACCAGACCTTCTATGTTTATATGGTTATATTAAAGTGATGTTAAACACTCCACTGGGGCACATAGCGAATAAACTTGCACAACGCAGATGTTTTTATTTAATTTTGTATAAAAATTACCAGCATGCAACATCATTCTATCATTTAAATCAAATATAGTGAATCTCGTTAGAGAAACCATTATCATCTTTTTTATCAGTGATTTGTTCGAGACGAATTGCAGACTGTTTATTTACATTTTTGCGTAGTTCAGATGTTGTGTTTTACGAAAGGGTACATTCAGTGTTGTTGAATTGTTGTTGAATTTTTCGACAACGATAGTTTAATGATACATTCTTCAAATGGATGTAGTGGCCGAGTCGTAAAATAACAGTTTGAAAAAAGCTTATAATATGTCTTTAAAGGGGTAATGTACACTAAATCCGGCAATTTATGGGACCATCTCCTTTTATACTCAACAGAATATATGCAACAAATGAATTAATTTGAGCCATGAATTAGTGCAAAATACACTCATGTGCTCTATGAACAATGCAAACAACATGGTAATTATCATGAAAATTAATTAATGACGCCAGTACAGTCCCCATATAGCAATATACTAGTACATGTACGTCACAATCACATGGCCATTCACAAGTTATTTACTCCTTGAAACAGCTTGAAACAAGCTTGAATGATTATTGCTGCTGAATTATCATTGCAAGTCTCAGAAAATGCCAACAATTAGCTAATCATTCCAGGTATTTAGATTTCTCGCAAGAAATATATTGAAGTACGGTACATGTAATGTTTTATACACTGGAGGACAATAATATCATAACATTAGGGTATGCATCTATTTCAAATCGCTGATATTGTGACAGTCAATAGCAATTTAGACTTCACCAGACACATCTGCAAAACCAAACACTTAGTCTATATTCTCAGTCTAAAGTAAACCTCATTCCAAACTTAGGTTCTATCTTGGCAGACAAAAACAAAAATAAAATTCTTCATATAATGAATCTTTACTGCTAAACTCTCAAAGGCTAGCTTCTAATTTTAAATCTTCTTTTATCTCATGCCAAATGAGTCGAGATGTTTTGAATTCCATCGATTCTGACCCAATATGACCAATTTTACATTAAATCATTGAATTCCTGGCTGGTAAGCTAGCAGAAATCTGAGTCAGAAAGAATTGTGAAAATGAAGCTATTTTTAATAAATCTTTTTATATTGAGACATTCGGGGGGAAAAAAATATCTTCTATTGAATTAGGCTTTCCACTGTATTTATTGTATCATAAGAACATAGACAACAAATATCCAGAATAATTTGTCTATGGTTTGGCTAGTTATTATATTAACCCTTTCATGATGGGAGCTGCGCTGGTGCAGCATTAAATTTCCAGTCCCAGTGAATTCTCTTATATATGTGAGCCTCCTATTGGGAGCCTCACATATATAAGTGAATGTACTGCATGGCTTACAAGGCCAAGGAAAATATTGTTAGGCTAATGTGTTCTCTTATATATGTGAGGCTCGCATATATATTGAGTTTAATTAACTTTACTATTCGACCTACTGTCCAGCAACTGTCCAACACTATTAAATAAAACGTACTGTCCTGCAATGTAAGGAATGTGGATGCATGGCATTCCTAACCTATTTTTTTACGCACATTATTGACTGACATAAATGGAATAATGGAGATTGTTTACAACTCAGATACATCAGTTTATGTCTCTCAGGAGATGAAAGAATGGTAACAAATGGTCCAGGGATGATGAATGAACATAGATAAAATCTCATTGATTTATGCAAATGTTACAAGGAATGAGTTCTCTTAGGTCAGCGCTGGTCAGTGGTCACGATTCCAGCAGCTATGACCAAGGCTTCAGGGGTCAGGTTACTACATTTTCAGTGCAGTTTTGGACAAGGAACCAGTCTATTCAGCAAGAGACATTGAGCGAGTGTGAACAAATTGAATTATACCATTGGATGTGTAGTAAGATAATGTTTATATACAGAGATGCTCTAAATAATCGACTCCTCAACCACAGAAGAATTATGGGTAACTTTTCAGGATTTAGTCGGAAATATGGCTTGTTGCCATTCATCGGAAAGCTCTCACTTAAGGAGTCGATTATTTAGAGCATTACTGTAAGTCCAAGGTGATAATGTTTAACATGTCTTATATATTATATGGACCCAGCAAATTGCAAGATGAAGAATTTGAAGATGAGCGAGGTTCACTTTTCTCTTCCTATTAGTCATTCCAAGATTTTAAATAAAATCATGAAATAGTGATTCAAATACCACCATAGGGCTTTAATATACATGTATTATCGACCCCAAGGTGGAAAACAAACATCTCGCAAACCCTTGACCTGAAGAAACATGTGATGAGATTTCAAGGTATTGAGTCATTACGACTAAAACGATTGAGGGATTGAACTCTGTTACTAAATCAATTGATATGTTTCAATTAATTTCTCACTAATGACAGTCACATAACGACGATGAAGGCCCGGGAGCGAATATTTGCAAGAAATCATTATATCTATAAATGACTCACACTCCCTTTCCTAATATAACTGGCGTCAAGGCATTTGTAATAGATACTGTTTCAAAATTGGATTTTGCCTGAAGAAAAGGGATGATTTCTGTCCTCAGGCAATCCCACCTCCCAGTATTTGTATCTTCGTGAATAACCCTAACTATAGCTCAGATACAAGGCATTGCCATATGATGGTATGAGACACCCTGCAGGAACACAATTGAGACAGTATTTATAGAAACAAATCACACTCCTGAAACCTTAAGATCATGCCGTTAGTCTCCAATTTGGGTACGCCCGCAGATATTTCATGATAAACATGAATTGTTAATTTTATGATCATAAGCGACGCAAAGTGAAATCAGCTCACAAAAGTCACATAAATCATGTAATCACAAACTTGGATCTTAACCTTCAGTGATGTTATAAGATTCCCAGCAAGAAGTTAAAAAATTTCCCAGGTTTTGAACTGGTGGAATATGACTCTACAGGTGAACTCAAGAGTAGACTAGTGGTTCATGGCATGATCTAATGAAACTGATAAGGCAATGGTTGTGGCACCATAAAAACTGAAACCCAGTAAGAATCATAAAATCCAGTGTACAAATCAGTGTATTTCATGAGAGCTTTATATAAACATGTCCAAAAGCTGTGTTGGTGTCATATTAGTACGACCATTAAGTGGGGTATCCTTTATAAAGTAACAGTTAGTTACTGCACCAGACAAACTGTGAACACGAATGGTTTAGTTCAATCAGTATGTCAGCAGTATAAAACATTTCCCAGTGAAGACTTTTATGTTGGTCAAATACTCGGAGGTTCCCTGTAGGCACCAGAATCAGTTACTGCACCAGACAAACTGAAACCCATCATCACACTCCAATTGAATCAGTATAATTTGTGAAGTGTAAAACATGCCCACAGGATTGCTTGTTGTCCTAGAAGCATTAAGTGGGGGGCAGGTGTGTATATAATTTATGTAATAGACTGGCCAGTTAATATACCAGACAAACTGAAGCCCATCATCACACTCCAATTGAATCAGTATAATTTGTGGAGTGTAAAACATGCCCACAGGATTGCTTGTTGTCCTAGAAGCATTAAGTTGGGGCAGGTGTGTATATAATTTATGTAATAGACTGGTCAGTTAATATACCAGACAAACTGAAGCCCAGTGAAAATCATAAGGCTTCAGTTCAATCAACATTATTCATGAGTGTAAAACATAAGAGAGGATGTGTTGGTGTTCCTTGAGAAATATGCTGCAGAATCATTCTACAATGTACTGAACTCGACTAACTGAAGAAAAAATGGCACCATTTCTAATGAATTGTCATTGATTATATAACCCTTTCTATACAAGCCTGAGTTTAGTGGGTCTGTCATAGCGGGCTAACATCACTAAATTCACACTCTGGGGACCTCATTTTGCTTTAGGCCTCATCTTCTCTGGAAAGTTTCTTTATTATAAAATTTCTATAGAAACATCTTCACATAGATTCTATTTCTTTTAGTTTCTCTTTATCCACAAATTGGCAGACGACACTTGCATAATCGAGGTTCCCAATGGGTGTACATCACAATATTCACTATTTGGGAACTTCAATCTGTCTATGTCTCCCATAGAAGATGAGGCCATGAATGAGGTCCCCAGAGGGTGAATTTAGTGATAATAGCCTGCTATGCGGGATAGGGTCACTAAATTCACTCTCTGGAGACTTCATTCTGCAAATGACATGCAAACTAAACTCAGGCTTGTTTCTATACTAAATGCTCGTTGACGAGAAGTTCCGGAACTTTGGAAATATTCAGATAATTTCGTCAAAAAAGTTCATTTGAACATTTCCCATCATAGAATGACTCCTTCAGTACTTGTATAAAATTTTCATTATACATGATACTGTCGTCTGCTCATTTTTCTTGAATAAATGAGCAAATAAACTTATTCAATGCAGGTATCTCAATAAATTTTGTATCAAAATTGCTAAAACACAAATGCCATTCTTTGCTATAAATTAAAGACATATTATGACTTGATCAGGTGCGTTAAACTGATAAGATAGTATTCAGCTGCTATGTCAACTGGAGGAATGTAGCATTTTACTAATATCGCAGAAAATCTCAAGCAAATCGACCGTTCCACTCCATAGAAAACATTGTCTGAACTACTGTCAATTGTAAATATTTACTTCGATTCGGCGACGCCACTTTCAGCGATAAACTAAAGAAAACATTTTTGTCATCAACAGTCAATGAATTTAATAAATATATAAGAATGATGGGGTATGTGTTGTCAATTTGGATATATTATTAGTAAAAAATAACTACTTTGAGCAAGATTATCCTCCATTTCTATCTGATCACCCTACCCACGTGTTTCATATCATATTTAAACAAAGTGACACTCGTTGATGATCTGTTGGGGACCAAGGAAGGATTGTTTGTTTACATTTCTGTTTAATTCAGACCTGGTGTTTAGAACCATAGAATCATACCAAATGGCACAGCTGGCAATGTTGAGTATTTTGACAGTAATAGTTTAATTAAGAATTCTTCAAATGGGTGTAGTGGCCTAGTCCTAAAAAATATCAGTTTGATGTTGTGAAATAAGCAGGTAATTTGTTTTTAATTTAAGGCTTAAAGATAATATGTTGCCTTGAAAGAATGTCTTTGATTTTACTGTCTTTTTTTACAGTATTTTGTTTGGCAATCAGGTACAAAAGTACAATCAGGTACAAAAGTACTGTTGGAGTTATGGAAGCAGGTTCCAGGGCACTACATTAATCAAAATCAGAGAAATTCCTACCATAAGTTAACCCTTTACCCAACAAACCGGCCAAAACCGGCCAAATAAAGCTTCAACCGCCTAAATTATCTTCGGTCTGTCTCAATAGAACCATACAAATATGGATATCATTGGAACCGGCTCCTTGACCACATTGTGATAGTTACAGTTATGCCCTGTGCCAATGCATTCTCTTATATATGCGAGGCGACCTATTATAAGAGAATGCATTGGCCTAAAAAAATTCTTTTTTTTAACACTTTTTACCATTTTTTCTTACATTCTTTAACAATTTTATAATTTTTAATGCGTTAAGCCAATGCATACTCTTATATATGCGAGGCGACCTATGGTCGACTCGCATATATAAGAGAATTCATTGGCACAGGGCCCTTCTGTTGGGTAAAGGGTTAATAGAAGCTGACCCTACTGTTGAGAAGTACAAAATATCAGGTATAAAGCAATCTCGTTCCCCAATCATATTAACAAATGCACGAGAAACGAAATGAGAATTCTGTCAAACGTCATCAACAGAAACTGGATTTCTTCACAAATTACGTAACAAGAAATAACAGTACTGGCAACTCAGCACCATAGACACATACTAATTTACCAGCAATTTCTGAGAGCACCATAAAAACCATCCGACAACATTTAGTGCAGCCTAGAGAAGCCTTTTAGACAATCGTATTCGGAATGGGTCTGACATTTTCTCTGGAAATTCACGATGACATTTAAGGCTTTATATTCGATTTTATACCAGCTGATCTTTTCAAACAGATGTGATAACGGGAGGAAGCTGCTGGAATGTTATCGTCACTAATATCTATAGACTAGTGATTTCAGCGAAGCTAATGACAGATACTTCAGTCGCGTTCAGGAAGAAGCATGAATGAATCTGTTGGTAAGCTTACAATTCCGACTGTGAATGCCGGATCATAAATGTACTAGACTTGAAATGTCATTGTGTCAAACCATGGTCGTTAGCATGGATATACAGTAATGCTCTAAATAATCGACTCTTTAACTATAGCAGAATTATGGGTAATTTTTCAGGATTTAGTCGGAAATATGGCTTGTTGCCATTCATCAGAAAGCTCTCAGTGAGCACTTTCCGATGAATGGCAACAAGCCATATTTCCGACTATATCCTGAAAAGTTACCCATAATTTTGCTATGGTTAAGGAGTCAATTATTTAGGGCATTATTGTATGTGGTTATGGCCAACTTCAAATCCCGTTCTGTATCCGACCTCTAGACCTTAGATTTATAGAATAAATTATCAACTCTTCGAATATCTATTTTAATCACCTTTCAAAAACAAGGGGGCCTATTCGACAATTAATTGCAAAGGAATATCAACCACATGCTCTATGTTCTTAACACTTTGAGTGCCAGGTCGATTTTTGTATCAACCCATATACCCTGTGCCAATGCATTCTCTTATATATGCGAGTCGACCATAGGTCGCCTCGCATATATAAGAGAATGCATTGGCCTAACAATTTTGCATCATTTGTTATTATTTTTGACAATTTTTGACAATTTTAATAATTTTTTTAAAATAAAAAAAAACTAAAAATGTTTTTTATTTTTTTAGGGCCGATTTTACAGAACGTAAATTAGGGCCGATGAGATCGGCCCCTCTCATCGGCCCCTGGCACTGAAAGGGTTAAGAGTAGAAGGTAAAATGCCACGATAATGGGGCTACATTGTTTACTCTTCTAATCTGGGAGCAAAGGATATCAGCTAAGTTAACCAATAACCCGCTTCTGCACAATAATTGTATTAACCCTTGGGAGTGCCAGGGCCGATTTTTTTTTTTTACAATTTTTTACAATTTTAATAATTTATTCTTATATTCTTTAACAGACTTATTTTGTAGGTTTAGGGCCGATGAGATCGGCCCCTGGCACTCAAAGGGTTATATAAAATATTGCTCAGAAATATGAAACTATCGGAACAATTTCAATCTATTTTCTAGTTAGATTGTGCCATGACTCTCTATTCTGGCTACACCCATAGTGATCATATTCCACCCATTAAAAACCAATTCAAAGTTTATTGTGAAATCGGCTAATAAAATTCGCTTAAATCATGCAATCTCAAACTGCACAAGGGACCTTTGGCTGCAGTGAAGTACATTAAGGAACAGGTATTTTACTAAGAAATACATGTATATTATCTGCGTCATTTTTTTCAATGTTATAAAGTTCCCGACTCCACAACGTTCCAGGTTTTTAAATGGTGGATCATGATCTCTACGGGCGTATCCAGAGCAGACATTTATGGCATGATCTATTTTCTAGTCGTAAATTTCCAACTTCTGTTGTCTCAGGTATGAAATTTAAAAGGATGATACAGCTGAACAGTGCATGATAAATAATTAAACCTTTGAGTGCCAGGACCGATTTTTGTATCAACCCATATACCCTGTGCCAATGCATTCTCTTATATATGCGAGTCGACCATAGGTCGCCTCGCATATATAAGAGAATGCATTGGCCTAACAATTTTGCATCATTTGTTATTATTTTTTACAATTTTTTACAATTTTAATAATTTTTTTAAAATCTAAAAAAAAAAAAAAATTTTTTTTTATTTTTTTAGGGCCGATTTTCCAGACCGTAAATTAGGGCCGATGAGATCGGCCCCTGGCACTGAAAGGGTTAATAGTAGAAGGTAAAATGCCACGATAATGGGGCTATATTGTTTACTCTTCTAATCTGGGAGCAAAGGATATCAGCTAAGATAACCAATAACCCTCTTCTGCACAATAATTGTATTAACCCTTTGAGTGCCAGGTCCGATTTTTGTATCAACCAATATACCCTGTGCCAATGCATTCTCTTATATATGCGAGTCGACCATTTTAATAATTTATTCTTATATTCTTTAACAGACTTATTTTGTAGGTTTAGGGCCGATGAGATCGACCCCTGGCACTCAAAGGGTTAAATCGAACGACAAACTCAAAGATGCATAAACTATGCTGCTAATATTTTTAATTGGCATGCACAGAATATAAAACAGAATATCACTAACCATGATAGTAGAAACCAAATATAGTTGTATTTTATAAGAATCCTCTGCAAGTTCGTGAGCTCTTTCCATCGATGAGCGGAAAACTAAAACTGACCCAACAACAATAAAAACTTATAAACATCAGTAACTATAACTACTAGGTATTCTGATGAACATTCCACAGCGGCCATTTACATTCTTGCCGCAGATACCTGGTGTCAGATTGAAGATACTTCCCTATAGCTGTGTTTGTCAATCATAAAAATTATTTACATGCTCCATACTAAATATATTGCCTAGAAAATAATATATACATGTATAAGTCTAGATATATAAGGATTGGAACAATTCAATCTATTTCCTAGTTTAAAATTTCAACATATGTTGTTTCAGGCGTGAAATTTTAGTCGGTGCATAATAAATAATTTGAGTTGGAGACACAAAATGTCATGGGGGCTACAACGTCTACACTTATATTTTGGGACAAAGGTTATCAGATAAGTCAAGTGAGGTTCGTGGTGTGTTAATACTATAGGATTCACTGAATTTCGGCACAATACTAAATCTAAAGGAAAAACTCAAAGAAGTAAGAACTATGCTGCTTATATTTTAGATTGACAGGGGCAGGAAATGAAACAAAAGATAGCAATCTTGACAGTAGAAACTAAAGATTGTTGTATTTTATACTAGGATTCCCAGGAATTCCTGTAATTTTGTGAGCTATTTCTGTAAATGATTGGAAAATTAAAACTGACCCAACACCATTAAAACATATAAACATCAGTGACTATAACCACTAGGTATTCTGATGAGCATTCCACAGCGGCCATTTAAATTCTTGCGGCAGATACCTGGGGTCAGATTTAAGCAGATACTTCCCTATAGCTGTGTGTGTCAGTCATAAGAAATATTTATCCGGGCTCCAAATGAGATTGTTCACCTATGGGGTGGATATGAGATGTGGTTTATATTGCCGATAATGAGGATCAATTCATTATATGATGAAGGCACTTCCGGCATACCGATATCACCTGGTGTGTATTAACCCATCTTAGTATGTGACGTTAAATGGACCAAAGATACCCGTGGTGGGTAAATGTGCATAAAATTTATAAAAGTCTGTAAAAACATCACCACTAAGAACATAGAAAAATAGATAAATTTTGTTCTTCTATTAATTGTTCTCCAATAAAAAAATTTCAGGTGTTGAAACCATTGTTATATAATCAAACTGTTACAGTGATTTGTCAATGAGCATCGCTAATTGCATAGTAAGTTCAAATATTTTAGTCTGAAAATGATTTTCAGAATATTTTTCAATGTTTTTACCTCTTCCACATGTTTACAATCAAGTTTTCATTAAACTTTGTTATCTTATAGAACTAATTGGACTTTTATCATTAATCCTACTGTAACAGTAATGTCTACATATAAACAATGGTTTTGATATGCAAAATCTCGTTATTGGAGAGTTGTTAGTAATTAAAATAAGAATAAAGTTGATCTAGTTTACATGTACTTGTTGATGATCAAGCCTTGAAATAGTGTGTCTGTCATTTGCAGAATAAGGTCCCCAGATGGTGAATTTACTGATGCTACCCCGCATAGCGGGCTAGCATCACCAAATTCACCCTCTGGGGACCTCATTCTGCTTACACCTAAGCAGAAGGAGGTTCCCAGAGGGTGAATGTGGTGATGCTAGCCCGCTATGCGGGGTAGCATCACTAAATTCACCATCCGTGGACCTCATTCTGCAAATGACAGACACACTATTTCAAGGCTTGCATGTACTTGTTGATGATAGTTGTTTTACAGACTTTTATAAATTTGTTATAAAAAGCGGACGTCTGATAAAACCAGTAAAGGGAATAGTTGTAACATCATGAACCAGGTGGCAGTGCTGGGATAGTAAGCATTCATCATTCATTTATTTGGTAGTGATATTCAACTCAAAACTTCAAAGAACGGCATAAAAAGACAGCCTGATTATTGAACTTACTAACCCAACATCCCCAACAAATGAATAAATAGGAGTACATTGGGGGTGTTTGTTTGCCTGTCATGAGAACATATCCAGAATTGAATAAATGTGAAAATTCATGGGGGGGGGGGGGGAAGTTGTCTGCCTGTCATCAGAACATCATAGATAAGAATTCACCATTCAAAAATAAATTCATTTTCAAAAGTATACTATTAAAACTTAATAGGGAAATAATCTACTCGGGAATTAAAGGGTTGAGTTGAAATATTAAAATCATGTCACAAACAGCAAATGCGATAGTGCAGTTTAAATTTTTAAAGTGCCCACTTCATAACTGCACAGTGAAAGTCAAGTACCTGGAAATTTGTTATGATTGTATTTTTCGCAGGAGAATCGAATAATTGTATTGATTTGAGATAGCTGCGGTAGAATGAAGTATTGGAGCATCTGGGGACTCACAACGTTCCAATCAGCGGATTACGTGATATTAAGCCTGATCTCCATCTGCCGTTTGATTATATCCCAATGATAAAGCATCCCACACAGGATCAATAACTTTGCGGTAAAATAGAGAGCATGAGAAAGAAAAGCGAGATTTTGCCAATGATGTTTGATAATTTCCACATAAAACATCTTCTGAAATCGAACAAGTTATTCAGACTTGCCGGAATCGATGGAGAAAATTTAATAGTGTAACAGCATAGAATTAGACAATAGGATTCGCATTCAATGTTCTCAATATAGTGTCTCGTCTTCAGAGAGTAATCAGCTTATCTCAGTGGGAACTTCTAAAGTAGCCTTCTTCTTCATATCTCCATCTTATTTTCCCCGCTCTATTGATTCCTATAATCTTATTTTTCCTGTAACTATATTAGCTTTTACCTTCTTCTAGGTTTATAAGTAAAGTACAGCCAATGGTAACCAGAAAATTCCATAAAACAACATTGCACGCTTAGTACGGACAGAGAAAAATAGTCCCAGGTTGTTTTGTATGAGAGTTTGAGAGGGTTTTTTTCTAGGCATCTGAGATCAGCTAGGTTGCTATCTACAGCATTTTCTCTCTTCCATGTGACTTTGGGAGCAGTGAAGATCGAAGGAGATGGTACAACATTCAAAAGGTCACTTTTGCAAATGCACTTTCACAGGTGTCAGCTCTAAAGAGTTCACCAAATGATGTTCCATAGTATTGCGGAAAGTCTCTGAAGGTTTTTTCATATTATTAAATGCCCACTTAATGTTTGAGTTCCTGATTATTTATATAGTGAGTCATATTGACTATTGTTGGCATGAAATAAGACCAAAAATAGATACATCCCACGGTAAGGAACAACTGTGGCCATGGAGTTTCCAGCAAGTGATAGAGATTCTCAGATTCACCCCACAAGACTTTCCCCCTTAACTAATCAAAATGCATCAAAATTAAAAAGAGAAGATAGAGTTATTCCCCTGGCATCCAGAATAATAGACTGGCAGTACAGTCCACATAAAGATTAAGCACAGAACATATGTCAGTACCTCAACAAAAACAACATGTTCAGTTTATTCAACTGGATAATTTGATAATACAATGTGTTGGAGCTTCCTCTTTCAAATGATGTAAAGATAGAATATGTTGTGAAACATTTGATATGGGGAATGGAACATTAAGTTGGCCTTTAACCCTTTACCCAACAAACCGGCCAAATAAAGCTTCAACAGCCTAAAATATCTTCGGTCTGTCTCAATAGAACCATACAAATATGGATATCATTGGAACCGGCTCCTAGACCATTGTGATAGTTACAGTTAGCCCTGTGCCAATGCATTCTCTTATATATGCGAGTCGACCATAGGTCGCCTCGCATATATAAGAGAATGTATTGTGGCCTAAAAAAAATCTTTTTTTAACACTTTTTACCATTTTTTCTTACATTCTTTAACAATTTTATAATGTTTAATGTGTTAAGCCAATGCATTCTCTTATATATGCG